>CM037158.1:10416460-11016460 GCA_020921065.1 Vaccinium darrowii | reverse complement strand
CGCAAAATTGTACAACATCGACGATGGAAACCACCAATCCACTCGGATGTGGCTTAAACAATAATGTTGGTTTAAATACTGGCAGCCGGTAGGTGCCTAGTCTCTATCTTCTCTTTTTTTCTTTCTTTCTTTCTTTTTTATTTTTATTTTTATTTTTTTTGAAAATTTGCCTAATCTATTAATGTAAAATAAATTTTTACTTAAAACCGCAGCTGAAACAGTGTTACCCCTGCCCCTAACTCCGCCCTAACTCCGCCCTA
Source organism: Vaccinium darrowii (assembly GCA_020921065.1). Lineage (NCBI taxonomy): Eukaryota > Viridiplantae > Streptophyta > Magnoliopsida > Ericales > Ericaceae > Vaccinium > Vaccinium darrowii. The sequence goes on along the minus strand of CM037158.1, from coordinate 11,016,200 downwards.
CTGCTCCCTCTTTTTTTTTTTTGGTCAAAAGTTGAGAGATAGTATTCATCAAAGATTCCCATGGGGAAAGATTGGGAGTCCATAGATCGGACACTCCAACGACAACAGGTCACAGAAATATAACGAGAAAGCGTATGACCAAACCAACGGAACACACCGGACAAAAACCGGCCTAAAGCCGGACAAAACACAAAAGAAAAGAGAAAAAAGATACACTCCCCTTCGTCGCTGAGCAGCCCATCTCTAACCAAACCTCCAATCGGTCACGCGCCTCTACCGGAGGCCTAAGAAGCCGCCGGAACCCGTAAGGTTGCAAAGGAGGAGCAGACGAATCGTAACGCCCAACGAGATAAAAGTTGGACAAATATAGCCAAATGGGACAAGCCAAACCTCATAGGGACAAATCCAAATACCTTGGGCCGGCCCTATACGAGATAAAAGTTATGACACATGCTACTATGTTAGGTCTTTTAGTGAAATACTATGAACTTTATTGCTAAAAAGTTATGAGAAGAAAATGTTATAATTCTTAGTGAAAATGTTATGAATCATATTGTTGAAAAGTTACGAATTTTTAGTATAAAAGTTATGGAACGCACTAAAATGTTATGAATCTTTATGCAATGAAACAATTTGAACCACACACACATAGTACACACCTGTAGGAGGTGTGTATTGTAGACTTTCCTGTATCAAAAACATAAAGGGTAAAAGATGTGTATTGTAGACTTTCCCATATCAAAAACATAAAGGGAAATGATTTACACATCTCTTTCTTTTTATGATTACACACCTTTTTTGTCTTTAAGTTAAAAAATTACACACAAAAGTGTCCTCAAGACAAGATAGGGTGTGCAATTATTAAAAAATGAGTGTGATAATCAATTCCCAAATCTTTTTGAAAATGAAATAAAGAGATGTCTGGTTCGTTAACTTAGTTTACTTTCAAATAGAGTTAACTTGGTCTACTAATAGAGCAATGCTATAGACACTAAAAGATTTATAGATTATGGCACTACCATGTTAATGCATGATGCAACACAAGAACGGAATCATCCAATAAATAATTGCCACATGCACATTTAGTATACTCCCTCCGTTCCAACTTATTTGTCCTTTTTTGGAAGTTCGTATCATTTTTCAATTGATTATATCTCGTAATTTATAGTCCCTCTGTTCCAAAATAAGTGTCCACTACGAAAAGTTGTCACTTTTCAAATAAAAAAATAAGTACTTCCGTGTATCGTTTTTCGAAATTTTTTACACCAAACGGTGCGAAAAAATTTGAAAAATAATACACGAAAATTCTTAATTTTTTTATTTGAAAAATAGTATAAGAGAGAGTAAGGGACACTTATTTTGGAACGGATGGGAGTATTGTTTTACGTGATTTTGAAATCATTGCCTTATAGAACTAATTGAGATCTATCAAACAAGATCCATATTGAATATATAAAATTCATTACCGATTTAAAGTTGTAACTAGTTTTTAATAGAATAGAACAATGCTCTATTCCGAAGCACCAAAAAGAAAAAAGAATAGAACAATGGACTAAAATTTAGAGACGGAGAGAGTATTAAGTAGTGTCATTATTGTAATAGTAAAGACATTATGCATATTTAAGCGTAACTTGACTTGTTTGGAACTTATATTTAAGTTACAGAAATGTTAGGTACACACAATTTGGTACCCACAATGTACCCAAACACACACACAAGTGTGTGGGCTCCACACACACATAATATGTGTGTGTGGAGCCCACACACTTGTGTGTGTGTTTATGTGTGTGTGGAGCCCACACACTTGTGTGTGTGTTTGGGTACATTGTGGGTACCAAATTGTGTGTATGTAGTGTTGCTGTTTAAGTTAATAGCTGCAGGTGGCACAAAATTTCGTTAAATGGGCCGGAAACGGGAGAGATGTGAAGTGCCAAATGTCAAACCTATAGCTGCAACTGATCGGCTGATTGATGGGAAAATTACCGAACAGTGTTTGGGACAAGGAATATGAGGATATTTGGGCAGGTCCTATATTTTGAGTTCATTGTTGGAAGGATCTTTCTTGTTGTGAATTTCGAGTCACGCACGCACTCAAATGCACACAAGAAATCTGAGAAAAAATTTCGTCCATCCGTATATATTCACAAAATATACAAAGATATGAAAAAACCTCTCCGGGGAGCAATAACCGGCTCCCACTCCGGCGGGGGAAGCCACAGCCGGCTTCCCCTCTCACACTCTCAGTCTGTCCCGCTCACATTGTGCTACCACACACTCAATAAGAGAGACAATAAGAGTATTTATAGAGATACAAATCTTAATCCCAATAGAAAATCATAAACCCTATAGGAAATCCTAAACACAATATGAAATCCTAAATGCAATAGAAAATCACTCCCATCCAGCCCACACGGGGTGGAATCCCAACAAATCACCCCCTCCACACCGAGTGGGCAAAGTTGTCTGAAACACCCCAATGTCACCACCTCCAATCAGCTAACTCTAGCAAGTGTCTGTGTCACTAACCAGTCGAGCATCCATGCACTACCAAACAGAGTACATAAATCCAAAGAGTGTATCCTTGCAAAACTAGAATTCACAGTCGATCAGAAAACTCTGAGTACCGCACCCCCTCAACTGGGATACACCTCTCGTGAATCCAGGATGTGAACGAATCCTGCTAGATCTCTGTGGCTCCGATTGAACCAGATTGCCTCTGATCACTACTGACCAACTCCGATCTGTCACTCTAGTAAGTGCCTGTGTCATTAACCAATCAAGTGTATCCGCACCCACCAAACAGAGATGCAACACTCGAAAGAATGTATCCTTGCTCACTAGTTTCTCCAACTGATCACCACAGCTCAACTGCCGCGAATCCGCAATCACCTGATTGCTCTGGTTAACCTCTGATCTCTGCAAAGTCTGTCCAATACTCCTAGTGTGTAGCTCTTCCAACTCCGCTCGCCTTTTCTGTCACCTATCCGCCACTCCTGGTTCATCCATGTTCCATTCCTAGCTCTCCCAGCACCACCTGAACTCCTATCGGATCTCCCATGGTTTGCCTCCGATTCAACAACATCCAATCCGATTGACCTGACTGTGTCGGATCTTCCTCAATCTATCCAGATGTGTCTAGGACTGCAAAATTCAGCTCGAATCACCCAAAAACATGCCCACCAATGAATCCGGAACCGTCCAATTAGCTAGGAACAAGCCTCCTCAGGTGACGAAAAAATACCCTGAGCACAGCGTTGGACTCGTCTTGTCGAGATGAACAAAATCCTGTGAGCAAAATCTCCGACTGACTTCGTTTTTTTTTTTTTCGGTTCTTGAATCCATGTGTTTCAAACGCAAATCCGGTGACCTCTCGCTCCACCCAAGCTCTGATACCAGTTTGTTGTGAATTTCGGGTCACGCACGCACTCAAACACATACAAGAAATCTAAGGAAAAACTCTGTCCATCCGTATATATCCACAAAACATACAAAGACATGAAAAAACCTCTCCTGGAGGCAATAACCAGCTCCCACTCCGGCGAGGGAAGCGACAACCGGCTTTCCCTCTCACATTCTTAGCATGTCTCGCTCACATTGTGCTATCACACAGTCAATAAGAGAGACAACAAGGGTATTCATAGAGATACAAATCCTAAACCCAATAGGAAATTCTAAACCCTATAGGAAATCCTAAACCCAATAGCAAATCCTAAACACAATAGACAATCTTAAATGCAATAGGAAATCACTCCCATCCGGCCCACACGAGGTGGAATCTCAACATTTCTCTTCTTTTTTTTAAACCCAAAAAAAAACCTATATTATTAGATCAAAAAAAGACATTATTTTTTCGAAAAACTTCTAGTCCACACCTCCTGACAATAAGAAAAAATTGATTTTTTTTTGTGTTACAAATTATTTTTGGAAAATCCAAGCCGTCCAATGTGTTCAGAAGGTGTTTTCAAGGGTCCACGCGAGAAATCTTCAAAAAAAAATACCGGGAATGGCTTGATCCAAGCAGTTTTCGCAAAAAAATTAAATAACACCTTCTGAACACATTGGATGGCTCGAATCGTCAAAAAAGTATTTGGATCATGGAGGTCTGGAAACGGGAATCCCGGATTAGAAGAACTCCATATATATATATATATATATATATATATATATATATATATATATATATATATATATATATATATATATATATATATATATACCGGCGATCCTGTCAAGGATCCCGGATTTCCCGGATTGGGGGGTTTTTCGGTGTTTTGATGCTTTTAAAAATTATTTTTGGGAAATCCGAGCCGTCCAATGTGTTCAAAAGGTGTTTTCCAAGGTCCACGCGAAAAATCTTCAAAAAAAAATACCGGGAAGGGCTTGATCCAAGCAGTTTTTCGCAAAAACTGTAAATATAAAGTTTTTACGAAAACTGCTTGGATCAAGCCCTTCCCGGTATTTTTTTTTGAAGATTTTCCGCGTGGACCTTGGAAAACACCTTCTGAACACATTGGACGGATCGGATCGTCAAAAAAATATCGGGAAGGTGGAGTCCCGGATCCGGGACTCCCGGACTAGAACATTACTCTATATATATATATATATATATATATATATATATGCAACAACAATGATGATGGAAAGATATAAGCATTCGGAACCCCACGTCTCTTCGTTCCACTGCAGACACAGCTGCCAGGCGCCACCACCGTTGCTACTGGAGAACCCACAAATTCTGCATCCGAGCTCGGATCAAGGTCCAAAGATCCACCACACAACCATGAAGAAAGAGGAGAAGAAAGAAAAATGAGAGGAGAGAGCAGTTCAGGGCACAGGATGAGGAAGGAAGAGAAAGGGAAGGGGTTAAAAGAAATGGGGAAAAGAGGGGAAGGGGGGCAGTGGAGGAGGGAGGGGGAGCCCCATCCCAGAGCTTCTTTCTCTCTAGAATTCTCTCGACTCTCTATTGAAGGATCTTTCTTTACAAGTGACAATGTGTAAGTCCTCTGATGTACGTGTAAGTTTACTAATTTCTCATTGGGTTGTTCAGGGGTCGAGTTCGTTCGGGTTTGGGAGATTTGACCCCATTAACCTCCGATTGGATTTGTGGGTGTGCCCAATTCCGACAGAAACTATGATTGGGTTCCAACCAAAGCTCATATCAGGTTGGTCGAATCGGGTCAGTCGAATCTACGAGTTACAAAATTGATTACAAATCATTGCCAAAAAAAAAATAAAAACTACATCAAATCATCTATTACAAAAAAGTTCGAATACACCTTGCAACAATTTTCGGTTACAAATAGATACATTCAGCCACTGAAATGTCTAAATCGTTTATACTGATCGGATGAAGCCCTTCCGGGTGTTTTTTTTGGACGAATCCTCTTGGTAGGACTTTAAAAACATCTAACGGTTCGGATCATCAAAATTCAGTTCGGAAAGTGAAAAAATTGATTGGTCCTCACTTTATTTAAAATGAGGGATCCCCCATTAGAAGTTGATCCTATATATATGTGTGTGTGTGTGTGTGTGTGTGTTTGTGTGTGTGTGTATCTATCAAAAATTGCTCGAATCAAGCCCTTCTTGATCATTTTTTTTTTATGATTCCTCGCGGGGACCCTTAAAAACACATTCTAAACACATTGGACTGTTCGGATCATCAAAATTCAATCGAGAAAGGTGAGGTCCTGACTTTAAGCAAAGTCAGGGATCCCTGACTAGAAGCCCTATATATCCGACCAAGGACGTCTATTTTGAGATACGAAAGAGAGGAAAAAAAGAGCCATCACCGATCACCAAACTCACACAGCCAAACTCAGACGACTTAGATCCAAAGAAGACATAGTGATTGAAGAAAGGTGGAGATGACTTTTTAGAAGGGAATGGGAGAGAGAGTCAGAATAACTAGAGAAGTACTCCCTCCGTCCCAGTTTGTTTGTCAATTATTCCATTTTCTGATACTCCTTAAATTGCTTATATCTTTCAATTTATAATGTTTTTCACCGTTTTAAAAACTGTCTAATAGAATTAATCGTGAACTATCAAACAAGATCCATATTGCATATATTTAGAGATCGATATTAAAAGATATAAGCGATCGAAAATTGACACGATTATCAAAAAATGACAAACAAAAAGGGACGGAGGGAGTACAAAACTAAGACCTAGGATTTTTTCACACTTTTGTATTCTAATATTCGGTCGGGTCAAGTGGTCACAGATTAAGATCCTTGAACTTGAACCCGACCGAAGAGCAAAATTTTTTAGAAATTTTGACCCAACTCTACCTGACAAATGTAATGAGAACCGCCCGTAACCCCTTTTTGCCAGTCGGGTGGTCGGTCAGGTCAGGCAATTGACCAGCCCTAATTTATCCTCTCATTCTTATAACAAGCGCTTTTTACCCAGCTCTCTTTCTCTCTTCCTATCTCTCAGTCACTCTCTCCCTCTCTCAATCTTTGCATTTCAAACGTAAAATGTTTGTAAGTTTTGGTTTATATCGTATCTCTACAAAACAGACCCTCTGTATTTTCTTCTCCACCTCCACTCTCTCATTTAATTATCAGAATGCTTTCGCGGTCTACTCCAGCTGGTTAGACACCAACGGGTCCGGCTAAGCCTAGAATCCGCTTTGAAGGTCCAATTAGGTTACCAATTGGAATAAAAACCCCACAATTAAGAAAGACTAAAAAATAGAAAAGATAATGCTCCCTCCATCCCTTCTTGTTTGTTCATATTTTCAAAAAAAAAAAAAATTTCATTTGCTCAACAAAAAATATTAGTATGTGCCTGATCATTTCCTCAAAACGGGTTGCATTGCAATAAATAAACGACACTGTTACAGACACAGAAATGGTACTCAGAAATTACCCAAAAAGTGAAAATGAGTGTCTCAGATTCACTTGAAATTGAATCTGAGTAATTCATTCTCACTTTCTAGGTAATTTCGGGGTACCATTTCTTGGTACTTAGCATTTCTGATAAATAAATAAGAGTGTCCCTAAAAAGGGGCGTAAACCAAACAATGCAAAAATGCAACGGCCCAAATTCCTCCACGTATCGCACATTGGATCGTGAACAATCAACCTCGTTCTGCAGTCACGGTATTTTCGAGTGCGTCATGTCATTATCGACGACGTCATTTTCTGATTGTGGTCCATTCAGTTCAGGCCCCTCCTATTAATGTGACCGACACTGACGCTGACGCTGCTGAGGACGGATCCGGAGGCGTGTAATGAGAGAGTTCACTACATCAGTAATGAGTTCTTTCGGCCGTCCGATCGGCCATCGAAGGTCCAAAAATTGAGGTTAAATTAAGTGTAAAATACCTTTTCAAAATTTAAGATGATTCGAACCGTTGATCGTTGATCGACCGACTAAGTGAACTCACTACATGCACGTAATTAGCTTCTCACTACTGGGCTCCTGAATTTTTCATGGACACAAAATACTACACACACAACCCTCTCACGTAGGGGTGAGGCCCACATTTGAAACTCACCACTGTGTCGGGAGGGTGTGCATGCCTCGATCGACTGGTTGTGTTTTAGATAACTCGGATGCATTTTGATTTTTTTACTGGTAAAAATACATAAGAAGTAACTTAAAATTGCCGAATGCATCTAGACAGTCCAAAACACGATCAGACGGTCAAGGAATGCACAGCACGACTATACAAAGCAACCCCTGCAGTTCAGGATCCTTGAGAGGATTGTGTCGGTGTCGTGTGAGAGCGGTTGTGTGGATATCTTTTTTATGTTGGACCCTCCTCAATCATTGACCCCACAGATCGAAAAATAAATAAATCATCAAGAGTTCCAGGCCCCTTTCAAGAAACAAATTTAAGATCAGAGTTGGTTGTCATGTTTTACTATTCATAGACAGCTTTGAAAATTACATCTGAATTACCTTCTAAATGTCTCATAAACACGTAAATATAAAGAATTTTCCAACTAAACAATTATGAGTTGAGTGTACGAAACCGCCCTTAAAATGGAGTCGTGAAGAAGAATCGCAGGTGAGAGACCCCTACATAACGATGGAAAGCCCTAACCTAGGAACCCCGGAAACTTGCCACCCATAATGTGAAAAGACCTAAATACCCAGTTTCCCTACAATGCAGCCCCTCCAATTGAGGGGCAAAACCAGCAAAATTGAACAAAAATGGCAAGGCACTGAATGGAGCCTACTCTCTCTTTTTTATACACGGTATAGATAATGCTGTGGAAATAAGTTATGTTTTGAAGAATCGCATAAGATACCCATGTTGTTATACATATCTTCATAAAATTATATCGCACAAAACTTTTGAAGAATCGCATACGATACACCCCCGATTATAGAACTTATCTAAAAATCTTAATTCAATGGATTTTTTTCTTTTTTTGAGGGTTTATGTTAGTTCATACAATATCATATGCCTTCTATAATAAATCACACATAATAAAATTGAAAGTTTTATTGTTAGTGAAGAATTTAATGTACGATGAGCTTCAAATAATACGATGCAAATTAAACAATAAAAAACATACCAGTATTTATCTTTATCAAATAAACATAGCAACATCGATATGTTAAGCTGAAATGTAATAGCATTGTGTAAAAATTAGCATAAGAACTTTAGAATAATAACAAAATAAATTTAAAAAAAAAAAACATACTTCTAGCGGTATATATGTAAGATTTTTTGTTAAATCTCGGCGCAAACCCTAATCCTAATTAATCAACACCGTCTTATTAATAGCCATCACAATTCCCGGCCTTCCCCGTCCTTCCATCACTATGCCACTTTTTTTGCTCTCTCTACCTCCAACTCCGGAACTTCATTAACAGTGAAAATTTCATAAACAAAAAAATAATGATAATAAATTTAGCGGGTTTTTTTTTTTTTTTTTTATCAACCTCAATGATCATTAACGAAATTGAGATGACACGATCGAAGAATAAAAATGAAAAGAAATGAATAAAGAGGAACCTCACAAAATAAAAAATTTCTAAAGCGCCCATGTTTGTGTAAGAACGGACACCTTTTTTAAGGCTTGCGATGGTGGAGCAGAGAAGGATTCGGCGGCAGCAGTGGTGTAATGTTGGGTGAGCCTAGAAAATATTTGGTTTGGGCTTCACTTGGGTTTTTGTAAATGTGGCTGTCAAAACTTGTTCAACATGAAATGGTACGTTTAAAGTAGCCCAATCCACAAAGTTTGGCCCATTAGAAAACTTGTTACCGAGATATCCTCATATCCAACATAACCTCTCTTTTTCTTTTTTTTTTTTCGACAACTCATGTTCAATATATGTCCAAACTTAAACCTACCTATAATGAATAATCTATCACCATTAGCCGTCAGGCGCCACATGCTACCCACCCTAATTTATCCTTTATTCTGCTTTTAACAACTTAAACTCGACTTTCTCCCGTCACGAATAACATGAAAAGCTTCCTCTCCCTTTTTTCTTTTCCTTTTGTTCGGCAAAAAGAGTTTTATTAAAACTTGATAAGGGTACATCAAGTCGAAGGAAGGGGATCCAACTAAAAATTGGAAAATGCACTAACGGACAAAGCTCAGAAAACCTGCAAGCCTCAAAAACCCGAATAGGAACAACGAAGATCAAACACCCAAATAGGCCAAGAACGCCCAAATGTTACAACGAAAGACTGGACCAAAAAAACCCCAAACCTAACCCTAAAAAAAAAAAAAAAGCAACCACCGCCAACCACCAGATCCGACAGGAAAACAAACCACCACCACCAGACAGCCACCCACTGGCACCAGCCGCACCACCACGGCCACCCAAACGAAGGTACTTCCCAGAGCCCAAACATAACCACCTGCCACTCTCTCCCCTTTCTCTTTCTCTGTGTGTAATATACATGAGCGAGATAAACTGAACAAGACTTGACATCAAGATTAAATTTGATGAACAAACTTACTAAATAGGAGTATATGTTTGCAAACTTACTAAGAACAAAGAGTTGAGCAGTTGAAGGAGTATACCACTAGTATATTGGGCACAATTTTCATATGCTCCTATTGATTTTGAAATCGTGCCATGGGGAGGGTAGTTTCTTCTTCATCTTATGGCTTCTCCTCTAAGCTTTTGTTTCGTTTTTTAGGGTGAGTTTTCACTATAAAAATACCGTCTTTCCACTTTAATCAAAAGTGTGTGTAGTTTCCGCTAGATTTATGTGAGGAGAATGACTGTTCTCACACTGTATACAACTAGCAAAAATAAGTACCGTTCTAAACAATAGTGGAAACTCAGCCTTAATCCGTAAAAATCTTCATTGACGTAAGCTCTGGATCAACCACTGACATATTGTTGAATTGCACGAGTTAAACTGGATCGAGAGATTATTGTGTAAATGGGATGCGAGAAATTTTAATTGGGTATGAAAAAAGTTGGGGCTAGAATATATTCAATTAGAATAACTGTCCTATCAAAAAATTAAAAAAAAAAAGTTCCACATGTTACCCCTCATTTTTTTTGAACGAGAGTTAGTCAATTACTGTTCAAAAAAAGAGTTATTCAATTAGAATAACTCTTTCCTATCAAAAATTTTTTAAAAAATAAAAAAAAAATTCCACATGTTACCCCTCGTACTACTCCTCTCCCTCAATCCCAACCCCGAGTGCATGAAATATGATAGGAAAGAGTAATAACCCCCTTTTTCTTACTTTTTTTTTTCTTATTTACCAACACATGACACGGGGAAAAATAATCAAACATACATGGCATTTTATTACTGCACTGCCCAAAATATCCCTAAGTATTTTTTTTTCCCCCAGATCATGCAAAACACTAAGTGCAATGATTTTGAGATAAGGTGCAATGTTGGTTCATACAACATGCAAACCTAATTTCAGCTACGGTACAATGTTTTTTGATTTGACCAACAAATGGCAAGACAAGTTGATCTAACCTAAGTGTAACTAATCGAGAGAAAAACAAAAAAAGAGCAATCTTTTAATTTTTTTCAAAACAAAAAATATGATTTAAACATTACAAAGCGAACCCAGTTGTAGTCACTTGAGTGCAATATAGTTCCATAGATGGTGCAATATAGTTTTAGCCAGAGTGTAATACATTTTGGTTCAAGTTGGAATATATAATTTCATAAAAGAAGCAATTGTCATTTTTGCCAAAATAAAAATTTGGATTTAGACATCATACGGGCAACCCAATCTTCCTCATGGGGTGCAATGGTATTCTCAAAGGGTACAATGTTAATAAACTTAAGGTGCAACATTATTTAGATTCAAAACCCAGATTTGTGCAATGCTTTTATTACAAAGTGCAAGGGTTTTTCATTTACAGTGCAACACTATTGCATGCAAGGTGCAAGGGGGTTGTTCTGGGTTTGATTTCTATTTTTTTCTTTTTTCTTTTTGGAGGTAGATGAATCTCCTAGTTTTGATCTGGTGTTATCTTGATTTCTGAGTTTGAGTTATGGTGAATTTTTCATTTTCAGTGAAATGCTATTGCATGCAATGTGCAATGGGGATTGTGTGTGTTACAGTTTCAAAAATCAGAAGGGTAATTTGGACCTGTAATTTGCTGGTGCCATGTATGTGGAATTATTTTTTCCTTGTCATGAATCCAATAATTTCCGGAAACCTTACCATAAAATCGAGATTTTGTCTAAAACATCACTATTTGGACATTTTTCAAAAAAAAATAAAAAAATGTGGTGAAAACTGAAAAGAAAGTGTTATAGAAAACTAATTAAAGCGAGTTATGAGGTATTTAACCCCTACAGCAAGATGTGACTCTTAGTCCATTTGGTTATACCTTTTGGCTTCCAAGAGGAGGTCTGAGTTCAAGTCTATGGAGAGTCTTCAAAATCCTTTTGGTTGTTAACATACTATATTTCTCATTAATCCCCTGTTGTTGATGTACATCGTATGGCAAAAAAAAAAACTATATATACAACATCATCATGTAGATGTTATAACATAAAGGAAGGTGCGTGAATTACAACATTGCAACTAAAATGGTTAAACTCACTATAATAAAATGGAGATTTAGGGCATCATGTAGATGTTGGAACATAAAGGAAGGTGCATAAATTACAACTTGCAACTAAAATGGTTAAACTCACTACAACAAAAGGGAGATTTAGGGGCACTTTTTAAAGGGCACTTCTGCAAAATTGCCTTATCAAGTAGTTAACGAGGCATCACCTTTTGAAATGGTACATTTGGTTAATCTAATAAGGCATTTCAACTTCAACACCAGAGTTTTGTTTTTTTCTTTTTCCAATGTCAATCTGGTAGGGCTTTTTTTATTGCCACAAATACTTTGGTATAATAAGGCAGTCAATTTTATTTTGTAAGGGCTTTTTAAAGTGCCTCCAAAAGTTTGTCATTATAGGGCACTTTTTTTTTTTAACCTTCCGTTGCAACAAAAAAAAGAAGATAGGGCACTTTTTAAAATTGCTCTATCAAGAAACTAATGAGACAACCTCCTCAAGTGCCCCATTTAATTGTATCTAATGAGTCATTTGGACTTAAACATAAATCTCTTCATACCTAACATGGCAACTTCACAACACCTCAAAAACTCAGAAGAAGCACGACTTTGTTGAATAAATCAGTACGGTGTACTTCTTCGGATTTCAAGTAAAGTTTTTCCTCCTCGATTTGTCTATAATTTTGAGCGCTAGTGGGAGGAGTCCTACAGAACTGAAAAGATAGCTGCTGCAGGCGGAGACTTACGAGGTTAGGATAGTCCCGGGATGCCACTCAATGCTACTAATCGCAGATGTCACTCAACACGACCAAGCCACACAGCTTGATTGTAGGAGGAATCATTCAACTCCAAGCAAGAAACACTTGCATATATTTTCATAAACTCAAAACTCTCACTTTGCATTTCATTAGATCACTTATAAATGGGCATTACAAAGAGATTACGCTTCCAAGACTTAATAAAGTCTACACAATTTCCAACTAGAGCTTTCAAATACCTAGACAATCCTTCAAGTACATGCATGAACAATAATAAATGTAAATCTAGAAACAATGTGTTTAATATAACTAACTATATGCATATGTGTGTAAAATTAATGACTCTAGAATACTTTGATAAGAATTAAAGCCACTTTGAGCTAGAAACCAATGAGACACTTGGACCTAATTAAGATAACTCTTCGTTTCTACATTAGCATTATTATGCTCCTGCATCATTCTCCCTTTCTTCAAAAAAACCTCGTCCTCGAGTTTAACCGGTCCACTAGTTCACCAACAACCCTTTCCATCATTTGCTTCATTGCAAGATGTTGCTCGGATTTAGGTTTGCGATCACTCAGCAAATGGAACACTTTTATGACTCTAAAAAATTGGCCATTAACAACCTACAATAATGGAATTGTGAAACCAAACCAAAAGTCAACTTGTCTTGAACTAGCCATTGCCTTTCTACTCCCATAAACATTTATATTTCTAACTAAGAAAATCAGCTTGCTCAGGACCTCCTTGACCATGTCTTCTTTTGAAAATGCTAACCAAAAGGCATCCTTGCATTATAGGGATGGTTTTGCTGCATGAAACTCAAAGTTATTAATCGTTTCATGGCTAACAACTTTAGCACCATCAAATTTTCTTGTTCCCAAAATCGAAGTTGGTTCCAATGGAAGTCCTAGAAACCAATGAGACACTTTGACCTAATTAAGATAACTCTTCGTTTCTAGATTAGCATTGTTATGCTCCTGCATCAATAACCAACCCACTCTTTCATCTCCATCCTCTTCTTCCCACATATTTTTGGATCTAAGGTATCTCTCAAGCTCAATTTGCCCAAGATACGAGGTATTTTATTGATTTTGGTAATACATTTGCAATAATTATAGGTAATCGATGTTTACGTTGAATTAGGGAACAAAAGAAAGTTGTTTAGCCAATTAGGTATTGTTTCTCTCCTTCCACAAGCAGTTCCAATTACATGGTTTTTTCTTTTTTTATACTTTTGTATGGGTTTCTGTTTAGGTGTCAAAGATTGGAATTCCAGTACTGCTCCATATCCCATGAGGTTTTAACATCAAGTTTACAATTTATTTATGCCTTCTTTTTTGGTTCGGCTAAGTCATATATATCTATTCAAATGGAATGAGCATTTGATGAGGCCTTACAGGAGGCCTTAAAACAATTGGTGATGCCATTGGGACACAATTAGCATTGCTTTTTTTTTTTGTACATTTAATGCCCAATATTGTGTATATATAATCCTTAGTATAAAACAATATGTTTAGAACCTATGCATCCAATTTTGTTTGATCAGGTAAAGAAAGATATGATGGCTAGATTACTTAATGGATGGGATCACTTGGAAGGTGCTTCGTAGACATGGCCATGTCACATAGATACTTGAATTTATGGTTTTTATATTATTTTCACTGTCGACTAGTTGGATTTTTATGCCATGGCATCTTTCAGAGTGTTGCTCTAGATTTCTAGTCGGATACTTTAGTAGGTTTTTGTTTCATGTTCCTTAGTGGATTTCTGTGAAGTTTACTGACTAGTTGTTTTTATTGAAATTAATGACTATGGCTTATATTGTCTTGGATATTGATGAGATACAAATTGCAGTTAATTAAGGTTGTACATTGTTACTGGTTAATCACGTATTACAAAAGGGGAACAAATTATACACTTCATAAGGCACTCAAAAAGTGTCATAAAAGCTATCTTCCTGAGCTCAACTAATGACGGTTTATGGGGCACTTTCAAATTCTTTAACAGTGAAAGAAAAATGGATTTCGTAAATCCTTTGGCAGCACCAATAAATGCCAAAAATATAAGTAAATTATGCGGCATCTCGAAGTGTAGCTAGAAAAAGCTATTGAGGTACTTTAAAATGCCTCGTAAAGAAAAATATATGGCACTTAGAAGTGCAGCGAGAAAGAGTTCTTGAGACTCCTCAAAAGTGCTTTAATAAGAATTTAATGCGGCACTTAAATGCAGGAAGAAAGAGTTGTTGAGGATCATCAAAAAGTGCCTCATTAAAAGTGCAGCGAGAAAGCTCTATTGAGGCACCTTACAGTGCTGCGTTATAAGGGTCACTTTAGGTCTATAGTTACATCGATAGAAGCGGCACAACACTTTAATGCCCCAATATGTAAACTGCCCCAATAAGGTTGTTTTAAAGCCATTTTTGAATGCCCACATAAGCTATGTTTGTAGTAGAGACTAAATGGATATTTTGCTAGCAAATCCGCTCGTCTATTGGCCTCCCTCACGCGGAAAATTTTCGACACATTGCATTGGATCATCAATGTCCCGACTTCAATTTAGTCTCACTAGCGAATTGCCCATGAACCAAGGGAGAGCCTTTATCTCCCTATCTATTTGTTTTGTGCATGGAGCGTCTGTCTAACATGATAATAGATAAGGTGAACCAAATAAGTTGAAAAGGTATGTCTCTAGAGCTTCCTCTCCTCTATCTCATATTTTCTTTGTTGATGATCTTATCCTGTTTGGTCAAGCTAATAGAATCATCCTGTTTAGTCAAGCTAACAGAAATACCTGCATTGCCATGCTTGATGTCCTTGATCGATTTTGTAATATTTTGGGGCAAACCATCAACTTTACCAAGTCTAAGATGTTTGTTTCCCTTAATATCACTACAAGGAAAGCTAGTAGGCTTAGTTGCATCTCTGGCATCCATTTGACTAATGGCATTGGAAAATACCTAGGTGTGCCTCTTTTCCACTCTAGATCTAGTAAACACCACTTTAATGACATTATTAAGAAGATTCAAAAAAAAGACTTTCTATTTGGAAGTCCAACAATCTGTCCTTGACCGGTAGATCCACTTATCCAGTCTGTCACCTCTACTATCCTTAGTTATTCTATGCAAACAATGAAACTTTGTGACAAAATTGATAGAATCAACTATAACTTTCTTTGGGGAGACACTGAGAGTAAAAAGAAGATACATCTTGTCAACAGGAACAAAGTTTGTAAGAACATAGACAATGGGGTCTTGGTCTGAAAAAAGCTAGGACCCAGGACATTGCTCTCTTGACTAAACTTGGATAGAATGTGATTGACAATGAGTCTTTGGGCTAAGAGATAAATACCTCCAACAATATTCCCTTTCAAATTGGCCCAATCATAAAAGAGCTTCCCACATTTGGAAGGGTATTATCCGCACCAAACCTTACCTTATCAATGACATTAACGGTGGCTTAATTCAACAATTCCCTGATGCTCTAATTGATGTTAACAAGATGGTTGAGGACATTATAAATGATAATGGTTACTGGGCTCTGGAACCTATTGCCCATATTATATCTGATCATACTATCGAGGAAATCCTTTAACATTAACATTCTTGTTCACACTTATTTCGAGGATAAACATCTTCGGATCGGGAGTGCTAATAGTATGTTCTCTGTCTCAACAGCTTATGATTTCATCAACAAAGAGGACACATATTTAAAAGGTTGGAAATGGATTTCGAAATTAAAAATACCTCAAAAACTAAAAGGTTTTGTGTGGCTCATCCTTCATGATTGCTTGCCTACAAATCAACTTCAAGCCCACAAAGGTATTACTGTGGACAATACTTGTCCTAGATGTGATTCTAGTTCTGAGGATAGGACCCACTTATTCCGTGAATGTTGCAAAGCAAGGGAGGTTTTGAATTGTTTCCCAAATAACCGTTGGAGGATAAATGCTCTTGAATACCCTACTAAGTATTGGCTTGTGTCCAATTTAGGACAGAAAGGTAATGTTGGATTAGGAAATGATTTTTCCTAGATAACAATGTTTGTGGTTACTATTTGGCAAATTTGGAAAGATAGAAATAAGAAAAGTTCTAAAAAAATTAATTCCCATATGAATGTGAGTTACAGAAACATCATTACCTACTCTGGGATCACGGATGTATTCAAGTCACCTCTTCACAATGGTTTGATTCTTAATAGTCTTTATCAATTGGTTTCCTTCTATCACAGCTGGGGTCAAACTCAACAATGATGGAAGCTATTATGAAAGCTCAGGGAAGGCTGAATTTGGAGGCTTATTCAGAGACCACAAAGGTGGATGGCTATCAGGATATTATGGGAATATATCGAAGATGGAACTCCAGTCTAGAAGTGGAGCTTTGAAACATCTACTGAGGTCTCACTATGACGCTGGAAAAAGGATGGAGTTTTGTTTGTGTTAAGACCGTCACAAGAGGCTGTTACTTTATGCAATGAGGAGCTAAATCCGGACCATCTACATCGTTTCGAAAGCCAAAGTTCTTCTAGCCCGCACCAATGCTTCAGGTTGGTTCTGTTTTCGTTGCACCCAAAAAAAGAATTGCACGTGTCTATGGCACTATCAACAGTGGTCCAAATCACTTAAATAGGGCAATACATCAAAATTCAACTACAATCCGAGCCAAAAATTCAAACTAGTACCATGTTGTATTCATAGGATCCAAGTTCAAGCATGAGAAGAAAAAAAAAAGAGAGAGACTTAATAAGAGTCAAACACATACGCAAATGTAACAAAAAAGGTGCTCTACAACACTCTGATTATAATTAATCTGCATATGCATTAAATCAATTCTTTTTTAGTAGCTTTAATAAGATCCCTGCTATGGGACAGTTGGAAGCTAGCCCACAAATCAGTCGAGGACGAGAGTAAAGTTGGCCCGAATACTCTGATTTATTGTGAAAAAAAATCAAGCTTACGTCACCAAAATTCCACTCCGATTTATAATGATACACCAAGATCATCAATTCTATGTAGATCTATTTTTTTTTTAGCACTTTCTAAGCTGATTTGTTCTGATTATTTGCTTAAAAACGCTACTCATAATAAATAGTGTTTGGTAGCACCTGAATATCTACTTATTTTTATCTTTGCAGCTTATAAATTTTGACTCCACACTTGATTTTGACTTTGTTAATTAACCTTAGTTGGCTAAGGCTAACTCTAGTTACTTATTCTAACCTAACCCATACATACAAATATGCACATACATCACTCTACTAACCTACACCCATCACCCAGTCCATGGCCAAGTTTCCTAACCCAAACCTTGGAAAATCCAAAACCATCTTAAGCCTTACTAGGCCATGTGAATTCTGTCATTTCAGTCACCAAAATTTCCCTCCACACTCATACACACAACCAACACGTTATCTTGGACCAATGTATTACACTACCTTTTTCGTGCATATCTTCCCTTGAAATTCCAGAAACAACTGAGAGCAAGAGAGTGGGTGGGAGATAAAGAGGAAGAGCTTGAAATTCTAGAGAGAGAGAGAGAGTGTGTGCAAAAAGTGGGTTTAAGTTTATAAATTTCTTGTAATGATCAGTTATGTAAAATGGAACTCACCACCATTCATGAAAAAAAAAATACTACTAATAAATTGAGTTTGGGTAACAATTTCTTGTTTTTCTGATATCTGTCGTCGAGACGAACTAATAGGAATACACAAAAAGTTGATGCAAAGCTAACTGATGCGGAAAAAATCAAATTAAACCGAAAAAATAAGTCAAGTGACTTGTCGGGCCAAACCAGGCCTAAGTCGACTAGTTATCTACTTATCTTTAATTTACTATAATTTTACATAATTCTTATTATGTCCGGAAGACTTTCAATTACCAAAAGCAAAAAAAACCAGAAATTAAAATTTTAAAAATTAGACGGCTCGCGTTTATAAAAATATTTTCCAATATGACTTTAAAAAACTTGCAAACAACAATATTTGTACACATTTTTAATACCAAAATTAATAAAACAAGGGCAAAATGGTAAACAATCCATTCATAACTCATTTTCATCTTTGTTCTCCCAAACACTACCAATGTTGCAAAATGCATTCTACACATTTTTCTCAAACACTCCTTCCAGATTCAAAACACATTCTGACCATAATCCAAAAAGCCAAAAAACCAAAAAGTTAAAAATGAAAAGTTGAAAAATAGGCTCCCAAACTCCCTCCTAATCGATCAACTCTTGCCAAACTTATCTTTAATTACCTAATCGATATACTCTGGCCTTGACCGTATAATTTAAAAAAAAAAAATGACCATTCTAGAATTGTCCAGAACACTCTCAAACTTGCTTTCCCGTCATTTCTAGGATTCTCTAATTTATTAATGAAAGATTCTAGATATATCAAAGTCAGGTGTTAGACTCTCAACATTGATCAGCTTAGACTTTTACAGGGAATTCCATGAATTAGGGCAGAGATTGACTGAATCACCCAAACCGCAAGCCCCCCGAAGGATGATTAGTTGTGAGAATGACTATTTGGGGGTGGGGGGACGCAACCCCTAAGAAACAAAAACGAGAATACTACGACTTTACGATAGTTGTTATGTTGGTGGTATGAACCGGTGATAACGTAACTGTTTTTTGCTACTCCGACACCCTTACACTCTGGTATACCGGTGAGCGAGAAAAATTACATGTGTTTCGGCCAGTTCCCGTCATGTATCGCTCCGTATCTAATACACGGACTGGTTCATAACCGTTACGGCCGATACTCCATCGTTACGGGTTATTTAAGCAATTTAAAATTATTTTTTTATCGAAAAATCATTTTTAAAAATTCACTACTGCTATACACGATTCCCGTTACGTAGCGTTCGATACTATACACTCAAACTGTCACCGTTACGTATTACAGAATTGTTATTTAAAACCTTTATATGAACTATATATAAATGTGTAATATGCATCAATTGTGTGTGTTGTAATCTCTTCATTCGAAACATTGTAACGATTAGTATGAGCAGTAGACATCAAATTATAATTTCGAAAACACATAATTCTACAATTTTGCGATGTTTATATTAGTTAATGATATCTTCGTGTGATATTTGTTTCTATTAATTAATGATATTTTCGTGTGCGATTCATTTTATGAACTCAATGGAACAGGCATCATGTCATATGGCACCGCACTACAGGGTTATAATGCGACATCTGAGCCGTTGATCAGCACAATCAACGGTTCGGATTTCATCTTTGTCAAGAATCAGGACCATATTTCCACATAGATTTTTTTACCATGAATTTCCACCTATTAGATGTGATAAGAATTTTCCACATTAATTCCAGCCAACCATAGCCAAAGACTGATAGAAAATTTACTTCAACTACTACTACTAGTCTACTACTTGCTACAGCCCTTTTTCAAGAGCCCTAAAGAAGGGGGAAAAGGAAAAAATAAATTTCGATGCAACGGTTATTGATAACGCCTTCTCGTATATGCGTAGGTCCTATTTATGACACACATCATGTATGTGTGAGTCCCACACCACGTGAGAGAGGCATTGCAAGACCCACGTCACGAGATAGGGGCGTTGCAAAACAACCGTTGCATTGAGAGACACGAGCATACTGTAAAAATTTTGAGGCAAGTGAGTAGGATAAGGTAGGGTAATCCGTTCCCCGACAGGATAAGGTAGGGTAATCCGTTTCTCCGACAAAATGGGGCGGGTGAGTAGGATAAGGTAGGGTAATCCCATTCCCTAATAGGATAGGGTATTTTCAATTTCACTAGTTGATACAAACGATGACTCCCAAAATTTTGAATCTCGTAAAAATTAATTGAAGTAAAACTCATTTTATGAACTCAATGGAACAGGGCATTCTGTAATGCAGCACCTCACTACAGGAGTTGTACTACGGTATCCGAGCCATTGATCTCACAATCAATGGATGGGATTTCATCTTAGTCAAGAATCAGGACCAAATTTCCACATAGGTTTTTTTACCATGAATTTCTACCCCTATTAGATGTCAAAATAAGAATTTTCCACATATTAATTCCAGTCAACCATAGCCAAAGACAGTGATAGAAACTTTACTTCAAGTACTACTACTTGCTACTATTTTCACAGCTCTTTATCAAGAGCCCTAAAGAAGAAGGGGGAAAAGAAAACTAAATTTCAATGCAATGGTTATTTATAAAGGCTTCTCACATACGAGTAGGTCCGGTTTATGACCCACATCATATATGTGTGGGTCCCACGTCATATGAGAGAGGCATTGCAAGACCCACCTCATGAGAGAGGAGTGTTGTAAAACAACCGTTGCATTGAGAGACAATGGCCTTTGGCCCTAACCTAATATATTAGTACTAAATACTAATAGACTATCCAATATTCTTAGAGCTATTAAAATTAAATCAAACCTTCATCATCTTCTTAAACTCTTCGAAGTTAACACACCCATCGCCGTCGACATCAACCGACCTGATCATCCGCGAACAGTCCGCCAACGAGCACTTCTCTCCCAAGCTCTTCAACACCGCGTGCAACTCACCCGCCGATATCAGCCCGTTCTTGTCCTTGTCGTACAAGTCGAAGGCGTCGCGTAGCTCCTTGTTCGCGTCGTCCCCGTTCGACGACGACGTTCCTTTCTTGTAAAACTCAGTGAACTCGTAGGGATCGATGAAACCATCGCCGTCCTTGTCGATCTCCTCCATCACGCGGCCGACCTCCTCCTCCGACGTGTCGGTGCCGAGCGTCTTCAGCAGCGATCTCAACTCCTTGGGGGAGATCTTTCCGTCGCCGTTTGCGTCGAACTTGTTGAATACCTGTTCTACTTCCTTCTCGCCGCCTGCCGGCGTTACGTGTCTACTGCCATTGCTTTTCTCCATTCCACAGAGAGAGAGAGAGAGAGAGAGAGAGAGAGAGTAAAATCGGCGTGATTTCTGTGTGTACTGTTCAGGGATATTTCTCTATCTATATATACGTAGGAAGTGGGGTATCACGCGGTTTTGAAGGTTAAAAGGAACGCGTTAACGCGTATTCTTGGAAGAGTGATGGTGTTTAGTTTTTCCGGACTTGGTGTCCACTAGTGCGCTACAGCGCTACGGAATGTTGTGGTAGCTTGTCGCAGCGGTAATTGGAGACCTCAAGTGCCCCCGCATCTGAGCCGTTGATCACCTGGATTCGAAGATGCTATCCCTAACCGCATTCATATTGGGTCAATTGCAATTGTCTGGGGTTAGTGATGGACGGCTCGGATCACATCTTATCTAAACAAGTTTGAGCCGTCTGCTGTCGAACAAATCTGAATCGTCCATCACTGACCACAAACGGCAATGATCGGCTCAACAAAGATGATGTCCCTCTGGGAACAGCACCATCCCCAGATCCTGATCACCCAATTAATAGTCTTAATTTCATTTCGATACTTGTATGATCCAATACATTATTGCCGAAATCAAATTCAAGTCATTGATTACCAAGATTCTGTAGTACAACTCTGTACTAGAGGATCCCTCATCCCAAGTCACCGCTGCTTGATACTCCAGGATCATGGAATAATTACTCATGGTCAATGCCTTTATCGCAATTAGTTCAGTGTGGGACCCAAGTCCCTGTGTCCCTTTCGCTGAGGAGCGTAAAGAGGCGTGATAAGGGGACTCGGGGGGCATGCTGTGCACAGCCATGCTGTGCACGGTGCTGTGCACCTCTCGGCCGTTGGATCGAGTTTTGGACGGCTCGGATGCGTTCGGCACTTTTTCTTTGATTTTGAGTTTTTTTACCCGAACGCATCCGAGCCATCCAAAACTCGATCCAACGGCCGAGAGGTGCACAGCACCGTGCACAGCATGGCTGTGCACAGCATGCCCCCGAATCCGTGATAAGGTGGGTGAGGGTCCCCCTTTAACTTTTGACGTGGCGTGAGATGAAAGGCGTGAAGGAGTGTGGGTTGGGACAAAAGCCAGTAGCAATGTGACACGTTGCGTGTGAGTGAGGTTAAGGATCACGTGATTGCTAAGGAAAGCGAGTGTCTTTCTCCCTACTGTTTTGGCGTAGAAGAGAGGTTTGTGGCGCCGCTTTATGATAGTGACAATTACCTGTCCCCAACGGCTGAGTCCCAATGAAAGAACCGTTCTATCCGTACCGATTAAACGGTAACCGATCACGCAACGACGGGACCGGAGACCCCTTGTGGGTTCTACATGGATCGATTCGAGCCGTCCATTCATTCCAGAATAAAATTCCGAGTGGGTCTACGAGGAAATCATCTCAATCGAATGCTCCTAAGTGCTCGATCCAAAATCACCACATTTAGTTCAAAAAATTTGGATTGAAATAGGGTGATTTTGGATCGAGTACTTAGGAGCGTCCGATTGAGGTGATTTCCCTAATGGCCCCTTCGGAATTCAATTCTGGAATGCATGGACGGCTCGGATGGACCGTGTGAGACCCACAAGTGGGTCTTCGACACCGGTCTGTGCATGGTCGGTACCCCTGGATTTTCCGCCAATGAAATGGAGTTGTGGTGCCTTTAATAAATCACATAATTAGTATGTGTGTGTGAATGGAGCGAGAGTGCGAACGTGAAAGATTTTTAGAACACATTTTATTAATTAAAATCTACGAGTGCAAGAATCGAATGCACAAGTACAGTACGAAAATTGGGATAAAAAAAACGCAGGACATTTAAAAAATTTATGTGACTAAAGTTGTGCCAACCGAAAACGCGTGGACTGTTTTGCTCACTTATTGCATCCATAATAGGTTCACGGGGCCCTTTCAAAGTGATTGTACAAGCGAGACCCGTTTGTGGAGGAGTTGCCGAGTTTCTGTATCCTCCATAAATAAATGGCCTTTTCAAGCCGAAAAAAGAATATATATAATCTCAATCATTTATTTATATATTTTATTCATCTCGTCAGGTTTTTTTTCCTTGATGAAAATCAGTATTATTATTTGTAGTTGGTCAAGTTTGAATTTCATTCAAATGCACGAGAGTTTAATTAAGGTGTCTAGATTACCACTCCATTTGCAAATTTATTACTTAAATATCATATTGTTCAACACCAATAAAGTCATGAGTGGAACATTTTCTCGTAAAAAAAGATTTAACTACCAATATTATTTTGTAAACAAATTTCAAGACAAACCCGTCTTTACTCATATCTTGACGAATAGCCATATCAATCATATCTCCACGAATACCTGACAAGTGCTTCTTCTTCTTTTTGTGTGTCTTTGATCGGCAAAAATTGTCCAAAACAATAACGGAAGGACATATTGTGCTTTTATTTAGAACAGGCCTCAAGATCTTTTGAGGTAGATATCGTTAACATCATCACAACGTGCATGATCTAGGAGAAGGTGATATTATTTGATGCAATATTTATAGATGGTATAAATAGTAAAGTTTTTTTTAGAGCGATTGTAAGAAGTTAAGAAAAGATTTTATTATAATGACATTATCACGTCATTAATGGCATCGGATATGACCATTCAATTGTAAATTAATCATGCATAGTATACCGTGCATTACACAAAATCTTACGCTAGTTAGGTTTTGTTAGTTATTTAGGTTAGGCCCCCTCTTATGCATTATTATTGCAAGGCGATGAATTTTTATTCTAGTTCTAGGGTTTTCAAAATAGCAAAATCTAAAATTTACCCCATAAAATAAAATAGGCTAGTGATTTTCACTTCATCTTTAATGAGTGCATTCTATTTCTTATATTTTAACGAAAAATAAAAGATAAAAATTTTACTACGGGATAAAGAAATAGAGTGCAATTATCAAAAAGAGAGTGTGAAATCAATTCCCAATTAAAATATGTATCCAAACTTGGCTACACGTTTTGATTTTTCAATGTCTTAGATAGGGTAAATCACCTAGACACCCCTTGAATTATACTTTTTTACCTAGACACCCCCTAAACTAAATTAACCTACGACGACACCCCTTCATCTATTTAACGTTATCCGCTACACCCTTTCTGTTAGCATTTTGTCCACTTCCGTTAATAAATGTAAGTTTTCTTTCCAATATTGTCCTCCCCTACATTTTGGTATTATTACTAAGTCTTTACATCAAATTGAAATAAATACGTCACATCAGAGCATAATAATATCAAACCAGTCATCTTCCATACTTAATAATATCAAATTAGTGAATCTGCCATTAAAATGGATTTGAAGGTTTTGAAAAAAATCCTAGGGTTTTGAGATGAGACTGAGACTTCTCTCTCTAAAATGTTACAGGGGCAAGAAAAAGGGGAAAAATACTTTAGTAAAGGTCTGATAGGGTTTTGAGGGGATCTCCTCCTCCTCTCTCTCCTCCCCCTTTCCTCCGCCCAACCCACCACCGAACTCCAGTCCCTCTTCGAGTTCGTGAAAGGGATCCAATCATACGCTCTCGTTAAAGTCCTCGGCACATAGCACCGGAGGCGGCGGCGGCGTAGCAGCCAATAATCATAGCAGTCGGGCTTCACGTCGATATTTTTCTTCTTCTTGATGATCACTTTGTTGTTGCATTTTTTTTCTGGGTTTATTAAATGTGTTACTTCCAGATGATGGGTAGCTGAGGAAGTTGTTTCGAGGTTTAGAAAAGAAATTGGGGAAATTAATCTATTGTATTGAGGTACTCCCTCCGTCCCAATTTTATAGTCCCTCATTCTATCCTAACCGGATAAAAAAACAATTATATCTTTCAATCGGTAATACATTTTATATACAATATGGATCTTATTTGATAGATCTTGATTTAATCTAATAAACAAAGTGTTCAAAATCACCTAAAACATTGTAAATTGTAAGATATAACACTTTGAAAATTGGCACGAACTCCCAAAAGGGACTATAAAATTGGGACAGAGGGAGTACCAATCATCAATGATTTGGGGATCTTTGTTTGTTTGAAAACCTCTATCTCTGCTTTTCTTTTGTGGGTTTTGCTTTTGGGAGCAGAAAGAGAAAGGGAATAGGAATTGATATATAATGAAGGGCAGAAATGTATTTCACCTCATTTTTTTAATGGAGTTAGAGCTTCTATAAAACATCACTTTGTGCATTACAAGGGCTCTTAAAACATCGTTAAGGCCCAGTTTTTCAAAAGATTTTAGTATTCATGTGCTAAAATTATGATATTTCAAATCAAAAAATGAAGTTGATTTTGTGTATCGTTTTTTAATTTTTTACCGCACCAAATTAAAGTACTCCTCGTGTACTTTAATTTGGTGAGAAAAAAATCAAAAAACGATACACGGAACTACTTCATTTTTTGATTTAAAATATCATGATTTTAGCACCTGGGTGCTAAAATTTTTTGAAAAACTGAAACCTTTTCGATAATCGAAGGGGTATCATTGTAGGTTAATTTAATTTAGGGGTATCAATATAAAAGAAATCTAATTCAGAGAGTATCTAGATGATTTACCCGACTAATCATTATCCTCAATTCGGAGAATGTCACAAAGAAACTAGTGTAAAAGGAATCTAATATTTTTGAATAAGAGCATCTTAAACGGTTTGACCATTTTTCTAGCGACTTTTTTCTTTTCTTGTGGTGGTTTTGACTCTGACATCTCTATTCTCTTAACATTTTGCCAATTCGTTTGTTATGATGAGTTTTCCAAAGTAATCCATCTCTGATAGCGATGCCTGCTGTGCCTGTGCATTCCCTACACCGCACCATGTCACACAATCAAACGGTAGCGTTTTGCGTGCAACACAAGTACTTCGCCAAATGCAATCTTGTAGGGCCCACTTTCGGGTCTTACACAAACGATCCGATCGTTAAATTATTTTAAAACAAGGTCTTTGAGAAAATCAGGCTCATTAGATATTTTTACGTAGTTGATCTCATTCAGAATTCAAAACCCTGAACTTCGAAAGAATCTTCAAAAAAAGTTATATATTTGTGCTCTCAGTAACTCATTGATCTAAACTATAAGTGTTGTAGTGCTTGTTGAGAAGAGCATTTAGTAAAAAAAAATTATCTTCATCAGACATCAATAAATATATATATAAACTCATATTTTTACTTAAACGATCAACAAAAAAAAAAAAGGGAAAACAGACTATTAAGTAAAGTTGTATACATGGCCAGCCTAGGGATAAGCCCAGCAAGTCTCTGGGCTTGGATAACCCCCAGGCTAGGGCAAACCAAAAAATATAAATAAACATTAGTTATATATAAAGATTAAAGAAAATTGATATTGGCACTCTCTTTTTTTGTTTCTATTAGGTGAAGTTACTACACCACCGTTGTACTCTATATTTTCATGTGTAAAAGAAAGGAATTACTTATAACGGACAAGGATAATTTAGTAACTTTACCTAATATAGACAAAAAAGGGAGTGATAATATCAATTCCCTGTATAAATACTAAAAAGTTTCGGCATATAATGAAAGGGGTTAAATATCTACTTGCCCCTTAAACTATCAAATTTTTTTTTACTTCCCCCTTCAACTAACAATTGAAGTCACTTCCCCCTTCAACTCCTATTTTCTTCTTTACTGAGGACAAATCACGTCTTCCATCCATTTGATGGACGGAAAACTTAACCCAAGGCTATATTAGTCTTTAACCTAGCATACCCTATATGTATGTGTATATATGTATCATCTTCTTCCTCTTTTTAACAAATCTGTACAAAGCGCAATCCCGAACCCTACATAGTTTGCCCTGTGACCTATGAAATACTAAAACAGAAATATTTTATTTCATTATTGTAGGACCAATGGTTAAATTAAATGGCAAACCTCCGAAATTACAAGATGATTTTACCTCCCAGTAACATTAGGAGATGATACGAGGGATGTACAAATTCTACAAAATGCATCTATATGTACAAGTAAATTGCCTCCCAAAGTTGCCGTCTTTGATTTGCAAACCACCTAAGCCATAGATGGATTGTGCTATGCAAATGGTACTCTAACTCTCCCCGGAAGCTCCAATCTAGATTCTGAAATGCTACGTACAATCAACGGCTATGTTAGAAAGGAATAAGATGGTACATGTATATATAAACATATAGGGTCTGCTAGGTTAAAGATTAATATTGCATTGGGTTAAGTTTTCCATCCATCAAATGGATGGAAAACATGATTTGTCCTTAATAAAGTAGAAAATGGTAGTTTAAGAGGGAGGTGAGTTCAATTGGTAGTTGAAAGGGGAAGTAAAAAAAAATTCATAGTTTAAGGGGCAAGTAGATATTTAACCCTAATGAAAGGTACAAACTTGGCCAGATGGTCTCCGTGCGCATGATGCTGGCCTCTCTATGGAACTCTATCTTCTTCTTCTCTTTTTTTTTTATACCAACTTTCTCTACTCCATATTTTCCTCTGCAAGTCTAAAACTACACTTAAAATACATACTCAAATATACAAATACTCTCATAAATGTATGGGCCCACACGTACAGGTGATGTTGTTTGTACGAGCCACACATATTTATGTGTGTGTTTGTGTAAACGAGATGTATTTTGAATGTGGTTCTAGACTTTTTGTTTTTTTCCCTTCTCAATCCAGAATATTACAAAAATCACATTACTCAATTACTTTGTTAAAAATTTGGTATTTAACAAATACAACAATAATGTACAAGTGATATGTTCTCATATTTGATTAAAAATAATTATCCCAACGGTAGAAAATTGAAAACAAATCGAGCGAGTTAATACGATTTATAAGTTTTTCACACAATTGTACTTAAAATATGAGGATACTTTTTTTATTTTCTTAAAAAAAGCTCTTACAATTATATCTTTTTGCATTTATCTTTTATAATTGAAAGTTTGCTTCGGGCATCTAAAATAACTTTTGAATTTTTGTAATTTTTTTTACTTGTATACTATCCTTTTATTTTTTATGATTTAATATTAAGTGGGCAACCATGGTAGGAGTCGGGACAACCCATACATCAGGGCTAGCACTTGTTATACATCCAACAATGTGCTAGAACTTACTATAATGGCCAACACCAAATAAGCCCTCTCTCACAACAATCGTTACGGATTGTGGGGATTCATCACAAACCACCAAATCCTCTCTCACAAAAATCGTTACGGATTGTGGGGATTCCTCACAAACCACCAAATCTTCGTCCTGCTTAGCACCCATTCTTGCCGAGAAATGCTAAGGTAAACCCCCCCCCCCCCCCCCCCCCCCCCCCCCCCCCTCCCCCATATGAGATTTTGTGGCTCAAATATGAGATTATATGAGATTTTGTGGCACCAAATATGAGATTTTGTGGCTCCAAATATGAGATGGCATACGGTACACACCCCATACGGATGGACGGCCGAGATTGTGCCACGTGTGACGTGTGTCACCTTTGACCATTGACTATATGAGATTTTGTGGCTCTAAATATGAGATTTTGTGGCTCAAATATGAGATTTTGTGGCTCAAATATGAGATGTGTGGCACTGTAGCGTTACTGTAGCAATCCGCATGGGTCCAAATATGAGATTGTGTGGCTCCAAATATGAGATTTTGTGGACATATATGAGATTTTGTGGACATCCGTATGAGTGTGCATACCATATGCCATTTGTATTTAGAGCTACAAAATCTCATATTTAGAGCCAAAAAATCTCATATTTTGAGTCATAAAATCTCATATTGAGTAATTTTTAGAGGGTGTGCATAGTAGCATTTCTCATTCTTGCCAAGTGATCCGCACGTTGGTTTGCCTCACGATAAATATGTTTCCATTTGATCCAGTCCCATGAAGCCATACCCGAGAGTCTTCCACCAAAGCTCTATGGGGATCAAAGGCAGTACATAGTACATACAAGAAAGGGTGTTCATGGGGAGAAAATTTTGTATGCGGATTGGGTAGGGAACGTGGTGCCCGACACCTAATTCACGTTTTGAACGGCTCAAATTTGATAGGATAAATTTGCTCCAAAAAATTACAAAAAAATGTCACCCTCAAATCTGAACTACCCAAAACGTATTTGGACGACTCGGATTGGGTACTAGACACTACGTGTCCCTACCCAATCCGCACCCAAAATTTTCTCGTTCATGTGAACACCTCCTCCAAAATTTTGCCTACACCTACTTATTAATAGCTGCCTCTGTTCTTGGTCCACCAGAGATTTGAACACCCTACGGCCTGCAGTAACCTTTGGTTCAAAAGTGAGACTGACAAAAGTTCCAATCCAGCTATAGACTATCTTTTGGCCCAAAAGAAAGACATCTGATGCCTCGGACTATGATATGTGGCTTCTTCCTCTCTTTCCAGCCTATTGTATCTCTTGGAGTACTATTGGTGAACCTGTATTCTTTGCCATCAACTTTTCATTATTTTTACTTTATACACTCTTTACTCTATTTAGGGGTGATTTGGGTAAAACGAAAAAACTATTTTTTTGGTTTTTTTCATTTTGTATTTATTCAAAAAAAATTGCATTTATTAGTTTTGCGTCAAGATTTTGTGATTTCTGGATTTATCTCGTCGAGACGAATTGAAAGAGTATAAAATTATGGTCAAAAGTAATAATTTTTTGAATAAAGCCGAAAATAAACCAAAATAAACCCTTTTTTTTAATTATTTTTCGTCTTTATTCACAAAACTTTAAGTTTGGCTAATAATTTTATACTTTTTAGATTCCTCTCGTCAAGACAAGCCAAGAAACTACAAAAAATCGACCGAAAACTAACAAATGCAAAAAAAAAAAAAATTTTGAATAAAGACAACGAAAAAAACCAAAAAACCAATTTTGGTTTTTTGGCCAAATCACCCCTTAGTTTTTTCTCCCTGTTTTTCCCTTTGCAATTATGCTCCTTTCAACAAGTCAACAGTTACACCCAAAATAAACCCCGTATACACACTCACATAAATGTGTGGAGCTACATACATTGACAATAGTGTAGTGTGTGTGACCCTCACCTATTTATTTGTGTTTTCATGTCAACGGTATGTATTTTGTGTGTGATTCTAGACTTATTGTTCCTTTATGTTCGAGAGTCCTAAATATTATTTACTAATAGCCAATTTTTTGGCCCCTAAGTGTTTTCTCTATGTCTTGACCTAAAAATCTCTAATAGTCCTTTTATTTGTTATAAAAATTGTACTGAATACTCCATCTAAAATTAAATATGTTATTTCTCTAGACAAACATATACCATGGGACTATGGAGGAACCTTTTTGAGCACCCTATCAAACAAGTCTGGAGCCGCCACTAATGGGGATAGCTTGGTTCAGCGCCCTTATCAATAAGTTTCACCACCTCCAAGGAGTCTATTTTTATCTCCACAAAGTCATGTCTTTTTCAAAGATAATCACGAGCCACGATGGATACCCCAAAGTTCTGTCTCCATACCGTAATTGCACAAAAGTTTTCCATAGTATCCAAGGAGCCAAGTTCCCTCCGCATTTCGAAAGATTCCTCCAAAACCTGCATTCCCGTTGCTTTGATATCAGCACCCATCCGTGTTCAATTTTGTAGTTTCTGCATCAAGAGGATACCATTTAATCAGTTTTGGTAAGGTAGTGACAATTGTGGAGAGGTGAGCGGAATGCCTCTACAATTTCTAGCGAATTTTAAGAGTTGATGTTCTTGGAGCTCATAAACAGGGGAATTTCCGTATTTTCAAAACTTTTCTTGTTTCTAGCTTTCCAAATATTCCGAAGAGTAATCGCAAACGTAAGGCTCCAAGGGACATCAGCAGATTCAACACCCATCGTAGCATGACACTTACACTTCAAGTTGGCAGTGAGCCAAGAATTGAGAGCCATTTCACCACTCCTCATTATCCATTGATTAGTTTTTAAATAGCTCCAAACCGCCTCAGCTTTCTCACAATTACGGAGAGGGAAAATGATCAGCCGGACCACTTTTTCGAGGCATACACGCCCAACTCCATGATTTCTGAAAAATGCACCATTAACTCCACCCCATGTGCAACAGGAAACACGAGCCCCCATGTGCCGTCCCACCATGTCCTGTCCCATCCTCTCTCTCTCTCTTCTCTCTCTTGTACTTTTAATTTTAAAACCTCAAATCCTATGAAAGTGTCTAAACCTAAATTTTAGGGTACCCTATGAGAGTGTCTAAACCCTAGGGTACCCTATGAAAGTGTCTAAACCACTAAAACCTTATCATAGGAAAGTGCACCCTAAAACATAAAACCTGAGGTACCCTATAAAAGTGCCTAAAATCCTAGGGTACCTATGATAGTGCCTAAACCACTAAAACCATATAATAGAAAAGTGCACCCTAAACCTAAACCTAAACCTAAAAAAAAAGTGATTGACCTTAATGGTAATTAAAAAGAGTGACTGACCTTAATGGTAATAAACTCTTACGGAGAAGATGTTCCTCAATCTCCACATCATAATTGCATCTAGGACAGTTTTACAAGGTTTATACCCCTTGTAGCTCACAAATGTTCCGTTGGCAGTCTCGACTCTCTCGAGAACTAGCCAAAGGTAATCTTCTCTGGAATTTTCAATTTCCAGAGCCTCTGTACCACCAAGTAGCTAAATTAGGGTCAGTATCCAGAATAATGTCATAGGCTGCACTGATAGAATGGTTTCCAGTATGGGGGCTAGCCTTTCCAATGAAGGCAACCAGGATAAGCCACTAAGGGCATCCTCATTTGGCTACTCAATTTAACTTAAAGTTAAATTGAGTAGCCAAACCCCTCAAATCCCTTAAAAATTAGGCTCTCTATTTTACTTCACCAAATTACTTTTGCTACAGTACCGCACCAAATTTGGTACGGTACTGTTCATGCACCAACTCATTTTTTATTGTTTTGCCGGTGGGGCTTGATGGGGACGTTGGACAGCGTGGCTATGAACAGGAGGGTCATGAACACGCGTCAAAAGTGATTTCTTCCAGATATTGTTTCACTGCACGGTGAAGGGCAAAAGTCTCCATTGCCTGACACAAACCATTGGTTAAACCAATAGGAAAAGTCATCCATTTGCCTTAACCAATGGGTATAGGGGATTTTTTATTTTATTTATAGATTTGAGGGGAATAGTTTAATATAGTAAAGTTTGGATAGAGAGTCTAAATTTTTGAGTTTTTGATAAAGTGGCTTGCTAAATTGTAAAAGGTGTTTTTGTGGTTAAGTTTGGTGTTTTTTTTTGGTGAGGCTGATAAGGATGCTCTAATCATGGCCGAAAATCATTCCAGAGAGGGCGTGAGATCCCCTGCCCCCTCCCCCTGTCCCCCTTACCAACACTCGACACGTGTCTTCCACACCAAAAAAACTAAAGGGCTGGCCACACCCAATCCCCCCTTCTTATCTGCCCCAATTCACTTAAGCAAATTCAGTCTTGCCAATAGCCATTGCCGCCGACGCCTCGTCTCTCCCCTCCCACTCCACTCGACTTCCACACCAAAATATCACCAATTGCTTCTCCGGCAGCACGTGTTTCTTCTTCTCCGCTGCCAAGACCGCCCACCGCACATGTGGAGGCTGGTCGGGAGCGGGACGTAGACGGCGTCGACGTTTGAGTCATCGAGGACGGCATCGTAGCTTCTGTAGATTTTGGCAGACCCAAAATTAAATTCCGAAAATATTTCGGGGAAAATTCATGGTATGTATTGTGTGTTATGTTATCTAATTTTGTAGGTAACAGAGTTGAGATCAAAGCTCGGGGAGGAAAATACAAAGAGCAATCACCCTGTTCAAGAAGCAACTCTACTGTTGGAGTCCAAATCAATATTTCAGAGCAGACCAACTCAGATTGCGAAAACCCGATAAGTGCGAAAATGACCTTAATTCTCATCAAAGATGGGTTTTCTGGTATGGAACGAAGTAAAATGGGGAAGATAAGAAGGGCGATTGGGTGTGGCTAGTCCTTTAGTTTTTTGGTGTGAAAAACACGTGTCAAGTGTTGGAGAGGGGGGCAGAGAGAGGGGGGCAGGGGATCCGTGTCCTCCAGAGAGTATCCCTGCCGAAGACCACGACCGGGGAGAAATGGGTAAGCGTTTCTCCATTCCAAATAATGGAATTTTTGCTAGTGGCAATACTGTTGTGCCCAAACACGCACCTCTCGCACAGAAACAGTAAAAACAAGAGAAAAGCATAACACACAATATACGTGGTTCGGTCAAATCAGACCTACATCCACGGGGAGGGGGGTTTCACTGTAATTCGGAGAAAATCCGTGTTCTTGTGTTACACACTCACACTCAATCTCTCAATAATGAAATCCTCACTAGTTCTCTCGTGTATCTCTCTCTCCGGGGAGCCACAACCGGCCCCCCCTCTCACACTCTCTGCCTCTCTCTCTACATTGTGCTACCACACCACATAACCTAGGCATCACAGAGTATTTATAGAGATACAATAAAAACTCTAAATCACTCCCTCGGGCCTAAGCCCAACGGTCCACACGGGGTGGACTCTCAACAAATACAGCTCATGATTAAGTTGACTCAATCATCATTAAAAGTAAAATAAAGAAGAGTGTCTTTAAGGAAATCCCAAGAAATTTTGTCTGGCCTTCTCAAGATCGATTTTTTTTATGGATCATCCCACCATTCTTGCTTCTGCCTGCACCTAAGGGCGTGGATAAGCTATTGGGTAATAATGATAATCACTAGTACTCCTACTCGGAATGAAGCTACTTTGATTCGGGCGAATAAGTTTATCCAACAAAGGTCGAATTCTTGTAGGATGCTGATATTTCTTTATCTGTTGACTGATCTACAGGATTCCCTACGAAATTGAAGTGGTGAGTCCGGTGAATTTTGCATATTGAGTACCTTCTCCTTTTTGTAATCAGAATGATGAATCTTGCTAACTATGGATTGTAACTTTTTTTCTTTTGTGCAGTAGTTCTTTGCCTTGACATCTGTAGAGTTAGATTCTTCAAAGCAGCCAGTTATCTTTTGTTGAGGGCAGGTACTTTGTCTCAAATAGTGAATTGATGTTAGCTCCTTTTTGTATTTTCATGTGTTATTAGGGGTACTTCTGAATTAGTCTAGCTACTGTTGTTACCAGCTGGCTAATATTTTTCTGTGCCTCGTTAAAATAACAGATTCGATGGATGTGTATGAATAGCTATACTATCATTTGTTGTAGTTGAATGAATGGCTTAATTTCTTGCTCCACTGAAACTTAACAATGGTGATCTCCTTGATTATTTATTTGAAAGTGTTTCCATTGCTATGGAGCACACGAGTCAGTCTGTTTATTTGTTTCACTTGAATGAATGACTTGCAGTTCATTGGCTCCTCTCCAGTTAGCTAAAAAAAGCCATTCTTATGGTGTAGTGTTCCAAAGGAAAATTATCCCCTCTGCAACTCACTGAAGTGTTAGAGATATAAGGAGGGGTTTCATTTAGCAAAACTAAATGCCTTGCTTATTACAGGGACCCCGAATCCTCAATAGTTGGCACATGTACTTTGTTTCAAAAGTGTTTAAACAACTTTCCATGTGAAACTTAATACTTTTTGACAGACCAAAGTGAACTTCGTTCAGCTATTTTTCTACTAGAGTGGGGGATGTTAGAATAATCACCACACACACACAACAGAATACGAAAACAGTAAAGGAAATCAACACAGGAATTTACGTGGTTCCTCAAGATCGGGTACGTCCACGGGAGCGAGAGCGATTCTGTATTATTCTAATAAAATCGGCTAGGGTTTTTACAATAGAGAATATATATACCCCTACTCTATTTCAACCCTAATAATTCCGTACCGTACCGCGGGGGGGCCACCCCCCCCCCCCCCCCCCTTCCAATTATTCGGCCCTACGGGCCACACGTGACAACAGTTAGACCCGCGATGGGCCAGATGCCATCACTCCGCTCCGGATCTGGCCTTTCATTAGAACTCCTTAGTACCTCTCCATATGAGCCACAAGTTCCAACAAGGGAGAGTAACTGTGACGAAGCTTCTATTCAATTTTTTTCTACCTTCCAGTCCAGTTTACTTCTTGTCACTGACGACTCCAGAAAATTTGATTAGTGGTGTCATTCAAAAATATTATTTGACCACAATTAGCATAATCTATTATATAAGCAAATGAATCTACACCTCTCAAATCTAATCAAAAGAGTACTTTCAATTACAACCGTTCAAACAAAAAGCAAGTACATGAATTTTTACAACTGCCCTTGACAACTTTTTTATGTTTTCAAATCTTTGCATAATAAACTCATTGTCAATGCTCTTAAATATGTCAGATTCAATGTAAGTAATCATGCAAGCAATCATTCATCAATTGATCACCCATTCGATTTCTTAGCCGGTTCTTTACTATTTTCATCGCTGAAAATGCTCTTTCCACGGTTGCCTTTGCCATGGGTAAGATCAATGTCAATTTCACAAACAAATAGACCAATGGATATGTGAGATCCTTTTTTGTCTCCACTAACTTTTTAGCAAGGTCGCCAACTCCTTTGACCTCGCAAAACTCGTTGCTTGAGCGAACATCAACAATATAGTTCTCAAGTTGACTATCAAGTGCCATGAGGTCCATTGCTGAAAAATCACATGGATAGAGTTCAACAAGATGAATTAGCATTTGCTTATCAAAAGCAGGAAATGAATTAGTTGGGTTCAAGCACGCCCCGCAAACAAGCAACTCGCTATTAACCTCTGTAAATCGATTGTTAAGCTCCTGATGCTGTAAATTTATCATCCGGTAGAATAGATCAACCTGATAATCGATTTAATCAGACTATATCATTCTATACTCCTCCCATCCTTAATCTTGTAAATGAATTGAGCGGGATTTGCTTGAATAATCGATTTAAGAAACTCGGAAGCACCAATTTGAGAAAATCTTCTTCCCCTCCCTCTCGTTTTTCAATCCAGTGAATTCCAATTCGGTACAGTGTGGGAGGGGGAGTTGAAAAGGTGATCACCTTTTAGATGGAAGACTTGGGGCAAGAGTTAAAAAGCTCTCATAGCTTTTGAAGTATGAGTAACTTTTTAGGTTACAGTTTTTACTTTTGGTTCAGGAATCGCGTGCGAGAAAACATTTGGCTTATAGATGTATGGGTTCAAGAGTTTTTTTTTAGTGGTGTCAAGTAGTGGTTGGTCCAAAAAAAATAAAAATTATACTTAGTAATTTTTGCAAATTTTTTTTTTAAGCGGGTTCATTTGACACCTCCCCTTGTACATTGCAGTCCCCCTGCTTCTTGAGATTTTTCCGGAGCCATAACAAAGATCAAGATCGCTCGTTCTATAGAAAATTAGAAATTCGAAGTTATATTGTCAAACATGGACTAAAAGAATCAATTACTACGAGTAGAAAACACAGTTTACATAATGGACAGACGAAATGTAATTTAAAGGGACAACCGTTATACTAGTTAGATTACAAGAGCTTAGGGATAACCTCCAATTACAACTCAAAGAGAAACTCATCAAAAAAGAAAAAAAAAAAAACCGAACACCCTAAGGCCTCGTTTGATTCGCGGACTAAAATTGGTAGGATTGATAGTCCTGGGACTAGTAGTCCTGGACTATTTGTCCTGGGACTAATTTAGTCAAGCCCAGTTTGATACGAGGTTTCGTTTTGGGGGGATTGATAATGAGATGTGATTAGGATTGTGATTGGTTATAAGGTGAGATTATTAATGAGGACACAAATCCTTTCCCATGTTTGTTTTTACACAAGATTAGATCATGGGATTATTAATAACATGTTTGTTTTGTCTAGGATAAGATTAGATCACGGGGTTTGGTGGTTTGCACAGCTGGGACGGGTTTGCACAGGAGAGGAATCCTTCCAATCCCATGGGCTAGGATTGCCAACACCCAACCCCTCTTGGGATGGGTAATCCCATGCTTTTGTGAGATTCACAATCCCATGGTATTAGCAATCCTCCCATTTTTTGCAACACCCAACAAAGTATTAGAGGTCCCACAGGATTCTCAATCCAATCCCAACCTCCAACCCTGGTATCAAACAGAATCTAACTGTACAGTTTTCAAAATCTCTCTGAAATATCCCATCAAGCACAAAGGGTCTTATTCGTCAAGGAAGCCTTCTAACTTCTAATACCGAGGAAGCCCCGAATTTCGGAAGTGATTCTAAGTGAAACTTGTTCTTGCTCAGAGATCTTCGTTCACTTGAAAAATCATAAGGTTCCTTTCCCTACATAGGCCATAAACTACAGCTGCAAGGGAAGGAAGCCAGGAGCCTATTATAGTCTCCCGATCCGACCGTTCATATCCTCCATTGATAGTTTAGATTTACGGATGTATTTTTATTGCTAAGAGTATATACTCTTACCGCTAAGAGTTAATAAACATATCCAAACTATTGATTGTATAGATAAACAGTCGGAGTAGGGGACTACAATCCTGTAGTGTCCCCACATCCGCAAGGGAGCAACGTATACTAATGCATGAGAGCCCCTTACCCTTTACCTTGGAGCAAAACCAATCTAAGATCATCTTACTAGGCATCTCCTGGACCATATTCCTAGCCATCAAACCATGCAAAACATGCAAGGAGAAAGGACTATCAAAGAACAAATGGGTATGCGACTCTTCATCAAACCTATCAGAGACAAGAAGTCACCATTCCCAGCTTCTCAATCAGTCCTTGTATTCAGTGTGTTTTGAGCAGATACCCTGAGATCGAATGAAAGACCATCTTAGGACATTATTACCTTCCCAAACAATTTTCAACAAGGTCTGAATTGGATACCTTTGCCTTCAGTGGCGGAGCCAGGATTGAAAATCCGGGGGGGGGGGGGGGGGCCAAGTTCAAGGGCGGCTCTAGGATTTTTATCTAGCGCTGACAAAAATGCACAACGTATTTATGATGAAAACTGTATGCAAAGAATATAGGCTTTCATAAGTGGGTTATGCTTGTTTTGTTTTGTTAGGGTTATAACAATTTGATTCAAGTTTTGTTGGAAACAATATTTATTTTAATTTCAAATGAGTAACTATGCGCTGAAAATAGCAAAAAAAAAAAAATTATATCTAAATTTTAATTTTTTTCAGTGCATTTGTTAAATTGCGGGGGGGCCAAGGCCCACCCCAACCCTAGGCTGGCTCCGCCCCTGCTTTGCCTTATAGCATTCCATTCAGATTGAACCATATCATAGAATCATCCATGACAGGCATATGCAATAGACAAAGAAGAGACTGAGTAATGATGACTGAATAGCCAAATTCCTCTCGCTAGGCCGGCATCGAACCCTACACCTATTAGGGACAATTATTTTCCCAAACCTATCATACAAAGGGTCGACGGATGTCAATTATCCGGCCATAAAAAGGTATTATGACCATTTCTAATTTTGATATACTCAATTAGAGGTTGACCAAGGAGGAACCTAGTGCCCAGGACCAAGCATCAAGTGGAATATCCATCTGCCAAATACAATTTTCCTTGGTTAGAGACCAAGCATCAAGTGAACGGTGGGTTTTCACTTTTCACCACCACTATAGTGGACCCCACGATGCGTGCAGTGTTGGTTTGAACTTTTCATCTTATAGGACCTACATATTTGTGTAAAAAATCAACATGATTAAACATCAATAGTTATGTCAAAATTTTAATTTTGGTTTATAAAATTGATGGTCATAAACAATTTAAACTTTAAAATTATTGAATCCGACGTTCATTTTATAAATCTAAATTCATTTTTTGGTATGTATCAAAATCAGATCAAGTTGAGAGATATACTATTCTGCGAGTCCTACAAAATGAACAGTGTAGATTATAATGAATAGTCCAGATTATAATAGTAAATGCATCGTAAGGCCTGCAACAGATGAGCGAAAACTCACCGTTTCCACCGCCGGCGGAAAGAATTTAACCCTTATGAGTAAGGAGTAATATTTTTCATGAGTGAATGTAATTTACAAACACATGCCTCCTGAAATCCTTCATACAAAAAAATTATTTTAGTAGATACATTATTTTTAAGTTCGAAAATTATGTGTAATTTCGTAGTAGCCAATTTTACGGGACGCGGAGTAATGGAGTTGAGAGCTGTTAACAGACTGAAGTAGAAGGTCGTTGGCAGTCCAAAAACTAACATTTTTTGCTTCGCCGGCATCCCGACACAGTACAAACTGCTACTCTTTCTCTTCGCTTTCTCCGCCTCTCTCTCTCTCTCCCCGAAGAGCTGCGCTACTCCTGCGCAAAACCTAGGGTTCGTTCCTTTCAACCTCGCCAATGGATATAACACTTCTAACCAAAACGCTCATCCGATTTTCTCCGTCTCAAACCATCAATTTCAAAGTCTGATCGTTAATCAACCTTCAGGCACAGCCGATTAGGCGTTGAATATTTGAAACGCACTCTTTCTGTTCGATCAATTGTCTTCCCATCCATACAGTACTGTTTATTTATGGCCCTGCATTCAGCTGCCCTGTGCTTCAGCAGCGTGCCTTCGAACAATCGAGCTTCTTCTGGTTCTTCTTCTTCTTGTTCGCCTGTTTTCAGGCCATGTTTCGTCAACGTATCTCCGCCTCTCACTTCGCGTACGCTATGTCAGTTGAAAGGTAATTGATTTATTTTGTAAGTCTGAGCTAAATTGGATTTGATATTTCTTGAGCCTGTTATGCTTGTAGTTGTTTGTGTTCAGGGGCAATTAGATGTGCATCAAGTGTTTGTCGTTGTGGTGATTTTAGTTTATTTGTACTTCAATTTTTTTTATTTTGGTAAATCGCTGTACTTGAAGTTGTTCCTGTTTCGTGATCTTGTGAATCTAATGAAGACTGCTATCGCGTTTACTAGTGGAATTTTCTGCCTAACCGTGAACTTGTGAAACGGACTTTAAACAAGTAGAGGCTGAGCTAGGATTTGAACGGAGGCCAAATAAAGGAAATTTTTCTTATGATAGGTTTTTAGGAACTAACTTCTGTTCTAGTTTTTATAGAACAATTAGGACACAATGAAGAACTAAATCTCGAGAGAAATTGTTGATCTCATGTGCTAATGACATTAGGCATCGTAATTTAATATCAAACCATTACGTTGGCATAGTAAACCTCACAAAAACTTTTAGTGCACTAATAGTAATTGTCGAGAAATTTTGCGGGATTGTCTTTTCCAATTTGTGGATGATTTCTTTCAGGATTTCATGAAGTTGAAAAATCTGCTTTCATCCGAAAAAGAAAAATATGACAAAGATGAAAAGAAAGGGAATGATTGGTCGGATTATGAAATCTAGATTTCATAAAATGACTCAAATTTCCTTTCTCAATCTTTGTATACTTTATTTAAGCAGTCGTCTTTTTTTTTTTTTTTTTTTTGACTTTGCAAATTTCAATCAGGTAATGTTAAAATATCACCTAACCTTAATGGCAATATTGATTAAAATCAATATGAAAGCCCGTGGTAAGTAAACAAAGGCGTGTGGTAAAGCGCTTGATCCGCCTTCAATTGGAATTTATGCTGACTTTCTTTGTGCAATTATACAACCCGTACCTTAAACCTGATTCAATGATCCCCAAATTAGTCAACTTTTGTCTCTCTCGCTATAACAACGACAATAAACAGAAGATCTTATTTGTAAGCAGTAGTTTGGCTGGTTGGTTAATTGGTGACACTTTCTTCATGATTTTATTCATGAAGTTGTTGGAATTCATAGCAATCATAAAAATTTGGGTGAGAAAGAACTTTTTTGAATCTTAAGTTCAATTAAATTAAATAAGTGAAATAGATAAAAGTTGATCTATTTCACTTATTCGACTGGAATGATAGCGAATCGAACAAAAAAAGGTCATCAAAAAAATGACTGCGATAGCCGATAATCAAGTCAAGAGTAAATTTGGTCCCATATATTCATCATGGGTGAAATTACATGTATTTCAGAAACATTCGACTTCATGTTATTGTTGTCTTAAATCAGGTGCTTGGAGATGACCAACCCAAACACTAGTAGAGACAGTGTAATGTAGAATTGGATTCTCTCCGAGTGATAATTCTATTTTATGTACTTGGTCGCCCTTACTTGGATTATTTTGAAGCAGCTGAAGTTTTGCTTGAACTTTCCCTCTTATTTGATTTTACTCCACATTTGGGACTGCCGTTTCATATAGATTGGAGAAGTTATTTTCTGCTTGAATCTTGTAGTTCCATCAGTTTACTCCTGTTAGGATTTTGCATTAGTCAACATAGATGGATAATTTTTATGCTTCAATTAATAAGCTCAATTCAATAACTGGAGTTAGGATAAGCAGATGATCTCCTTATTACCTTGCAAGTGAGTCAATAATAATAGGACTTTGAAAGTTAACGTGAATCATTGAAAGTATCTATGCGGGCACATTCGTATGGAGATCCCTGATAAACTCATTGAATCATCCATAGATGCATTTGGATAGTTGCAGCTAAGGTGTAGGGCTCAATGTCCAAAGTTCTATTTCAGGAATGTAAGTTTTGTATTTGGATATGCAAAAGGCACAAGACAAAAGGGTTGGAAACAAAAGGGATGGAGACAAATTTATAACTTTTTCTCTGGGATGACTAAATTTGGTAGGGACTGCAATGGCTTATATTCGGGAAAAATAATTAGTCATTGAAATGTAGAACTGGAAAAAAAAAATCTATTTTGTACAGACTGCAGTACCAAATTTTCGGTTTGGATTCCACTTTTTAAAGTTGATTAAACTCCTTGTCAACTTTGTTTTTATATTCTAGGAAAGGCATTTCCAAGCACTGAAGGGGTACCTCCAGCAACTGAATCGCCCCTTGTGGTTTGCTTTGGTGAGATGCTAATTGATTTTGTCCCAACAACAAGTGGGCTCTCGTTAGCCGAAGCACCTGCATTTAAGAAAGCGCCCGGAGGGGCACCTGCTAATGTTGCTGTTGGTGTTGCTCGTCTTGGTGGTTCATCTGCTTTTATTGGAAAGGTACTACTTGGAACATAGATCATGTACTTTGGTCCTGATCTGCAAATATGATAGAGCTACTGTGATGTTATTCCCCTTGATAATACCAAATTGTTCATACTATGGCCGGTATATAGCATATGACTATTATCGTGTTCCTTTTGTAGCCACCCACCTCCATCAAGTGTTATTTCAGTTAAACCACAAGTTTACATGTCTTTCCGTAATATCAGCCCATTTGAAGTTTGTTCTCTGTAGCCTCAATAAAAATAATAATAATAATAAAATAAAATAAAAATTAATGGGAAAAAATTAAGAGCTTAGGTTTCATTTACGTTGATCTGGTTCTTCTTCAACCTTTTCCTTCGTCTTTACATATGCATGCATATACTAGGTTAATGAAATATAAATTGCCTCTGTTGTGCAAATGTAGAGTGAGCCTACCTTGCTAACTTAGTACTATGGAGTTGTGTGCCTTAAAATTCGTTAACGATGTTTCTGATTACCCTAGTTGGTCTGTCATTCCAAAATTTTGAATCAGTCTTAATTCTAGGCTTCGAGCACTCCTAGAGTTTTTGGTATTTGTTTTGCCACTGAAGAAATAGGTAGTCTATACATGGATTCACTTATCTACAGTCTATAGCACCCCTGGTCATACGTATGGCTGCCCGAAGAAGAAGTCATCTAAAGTGATCAAAGGCTTAATCTTATTTATTCATGAATCTGAAATGCAATTCACCCGCTGATCTTTCAAGCAGGGAAGTGTTTTCTGAACTATACTAGGAAAATCTCTCCCCGTACACATTGAAACACCATATCTGCTAACTTCTTCAGCTTCAACCGAAGTTGTCGTGTTGTTGTCAATAGGGGTAGGGTAGTTCAAACAAAATGATAAAAGTCATCAACCATGATTAGAAGCTGATCCTATATAATCCTGAATCTGAAATACAATTCACATCTGTTGATAACCCGTTTCCAAACTGTACTGTTAAAATCTTGCTCCCTACAATTGAACCTATCAATCAACTTCTTCAGAGCTTTAACCTAAATCATATCTTGAAATTGGTTTCCGAGAACAGCTTGTCATGTGCTTGTCAATACACATAATTGGAACAAGATAATTGTTTCTCATGTTACTGAGATCATTCACGTGTATATGATGCTCACAGGTGGGTGAAGACGAATTTGGCTACATGCTCGCTGAAATTTTAAAGGAGAACAAGGTAAACAGTGAAGGGATGCGCTTTGACCCCGGTGCCCGAACTGCTTTAGCATTTGTCACACTGAGAAGTGATGGGGAACGTGAGTTTATGTTTTACCGGAATCCTAGTGCCGATATGCTGCTTCAAGAAGCCGAAGTTGATTATGACTTAATTAGGAAGGTAAGTTAGGAGTACTTGGATGCTTAAGTAAGAGGGAAAAGCATGACGTGAATGAAAACCACAAGTAGTTTTGTAGTATTATTACATGATATCAAATGCAACTTTATGTGGATATGTTGCTATATAGATTTAACTTTATGCTACTGTGCGTGAAAGTTGTTAACTATGATTAGGAAATGAATGCTCCAATAAACAGCAGTCAGGAATTATCGTGAACTGTGAAGTATTCATGCTGTGGTTTATTGAAATTGAACAAAAAACTAAATATGTGAGAAGTTATCATAAGCAGATAGATGCTTTTCATGCAAACAGGTACCAAAAGTTACCAACTTTTTACTACCTATCTTATCCCATTGAAGATTTAACCATTGTCAGATAATGACTAATAGATCACTTCCACGCCTAAATTCTTTAAATTTGTTTCCACTGAACAAACAATTTATTTCTTGGAGTTTGTAGCAAATGATGGGATTGGACCTTTCAGTTACTTGTGTTTTAATTTTCATGTATTTTGGCCCTGTTCCTCGAATGAGCTTGTCTTATGGATAGCTTGCTAGGAGGTAATGCTGCTCTGTGGGTTCTTAGCCTTCAAGAAGTTTTTTTTATCAATTTGTTCTATTTCACCTTTTTTTATTGCT
Organism: Vaccinium darrowii; assembly: GCA_020921065.1. Taxonomy (NCBI): domain Eukaryota; kingdom Viridiplantae; phylum Streptophyta; class Magnoliopsida; order Ericales; family Ericaceae; genus Vaccinium; species Vaccinium darrowii. The sequence goes on along the minus strand of CM037158.1, from coordinate 10,971,661 downwards.
CGATTTTACGAGAAAAAAATGCTCCATCTAATCTTTCCTTGTATTATTAAATCTTTTGTATAAAAATAAGTTCCCATACGGTTTCTTTGATTGAACTCCCAAAATTAGTTTCCCATCTCTCTTTGATTTCTTCTTCTTGGGCCAATTCCTGTTAATCTTCCTTCTAGGTACACTAATATGATTCCGAATATATTTTTCCTCTCCCGTAGCTTTGCGTGTTTGTATGTACTGTTTTCCTCATCGTCATCCTCATCTTTTATAAGATGATCATATGCTTTATAGAATCTCTTAACAGTTTTTGTTTGTTTCTTTCTTCCATAGTTATCGTTTTTGGCCTAAAAAACTCTCAGTTCTACTCTTTTGCAGTGCTTTATAGAACGCCCCTTTTCGTGGTGCATATTTATTATCTTCAAGCTACCCCTATTTATCTTTACTGAAGAGTCATTTGGCTCTTGACTCACCATGCTTATGGTAGTCCCCTTACATTCTACTCATCATCTAAATGCTATGTCTTTCTTTGAGCTTTCATCTTTGGAAAATTCTACCTTCTCCCTGTTTAAAAGCCATTAGATGTTCTTCAATTAAACAGTCTAAATCGTAGAATAAGTTTGTGCCCCACATTTTTTTTACATTCACAGCATTATCACTAATATTTCTGGCTAGAGACAAACTGGTGAGACTCTGCATGTCAAAGTCAGAATGTTATCGTTAGTTTTTTTATTGTTTTCTTGCCGTAACACACAGACATCTATTCTATTTATCTATTCTTTTTATAATATAAAGGGAGAGCAACACTTTGGTGTGGATTCTTCTTGAGGCTGGCTTGCACTTTTGAATTCCAAAAAAACCCCACATAGTCTGACTGCCATCAACTCCTCATAGTTAAAAATATGTTTCACCAATTTCCCAGTTCAGTTTTTACATCCACTCCTCTTCCTCTATTCTATTTATAAATGGAGAGCAACACTTCGGTGTGGATTCTTCTTGAGGCTGGCTCACACTTTTGAATTCCAAAAAAAAACCCACATAGTCTAACTGCCATCAACTCCTCATAATTGTACTTCTTCTAACAATTGGGGACAAATGTGTAAATTAAGTGTGGCAGCTAAAAATACATTTCACCAATTTCCCAGTGCAGCTTGTACATCCTCACCTCTCCCCAAGATTTTATAACTGTTCCTTCTCCTTAATTTCTATCTCTCTCTTCTACACATGAGTTAGTTAGTTCTTAAAATCGATCTAATTGTGTGCAGGTATTGTTGATTTTTGTTGAATGGCATAGATCATGGCACATGCATTGAGTTTGCCACACTCTCTACTATTTATTATGCCTAAGCATTACACTAAGTTTATAGGCATTCTTACTTATTGTTCAGTTTGTGTAGAAATATCTGGTAATATGTCATATTCTCTGGCAGGCAAAAATTTTTCACTATGGTTCCATAAGTTTGATTACAGAACCATGCAAGTCTGCTCATATTGCTGCAGCAAAAGCTGCAAAAGATGCTGGTGTGATTTTATCATATGATCCTAATTTGAGGCTTCCACTGTGGCCATCTGAAGACAGTGCCCGAGAAGGGATTTTGAGCATATGGGAGATGGCTGATATTATTAAGGTAGTCTTCCCATTGAACACATCATGCTGACTTTCCGCTTGTCTAGGCTTTTTTTGCTATCCTTTGTCATAGATATGGATAGATGACAATGAGCAAAATGTAATTGGAAGCTCCATTTCTGCTGATTATGTTAAATATACTGACTAGGTAAGTGAAGAAGAGGTTTCTTTCTTGACAAAAGGGGATGATCCATCTTTCGATGAAGTTGTTCGTAAATTGTTTCATCCAAAGCTCAAATTGCTTCTTGTTACTGAAGGCCAAAATGGTTGCCGGTATTACACGAAGGTAAGCAATATGTATTATTTTGCAGATTGAAAAATGTTGAAATACTCTTTTTGGTTTCTTAACTGTCTGCTTGGTGTCATCTATTTCTTTGGATAAGTGAAGGTTCACTTCTGCTGATAAGATTGTTGACCCTTGCATTTTTTAGATAATGTCCTTGCTTTGGAAATGAAACTTGAAGGTTTCCTAATTTTTTGTACAACACTAAAAGGATTCTTTTGGAGAGAATATCGGGTAGTAATTTTGATTGTTGGCAGATTGTAAAGCTTGGAGCTGAACTCACCTAGACTGGATTTGTCACCAATTGACCTAAATCGTGCTTAACATCAACCACTCTCTAGATTCTTAGGTTGTCTGCTTAAAGGTTGGTTATGTTCAGTTACTTGGAGAAACAAAAGCTTAAAGATAGTAAAATCACTTCAGAAGCCACTAGTGGTATTATATTGATGTAGAGGCATAATAGGGGGCTCTCTTTGTGGTCAATCGGTATATATGGTTTTGCTGGTTGCACTAGTGATCTACCAGTTCTGCTTTGCTCAGCTCCAGTTTTTCATGTGTCATGAATTATGACTGTGTGTCTGATAGAGGCTAGAGTTATGTATTCTTTCAGAAATTCACCGGAAGAGTAGAGAGTTTAAAGGTGGATGCAGTGGACACCACAGGAGCCGGGGATGCTTTTGTAGCTGGCGTATTAGCACAACTAGCTGAGGATGACACATGGCTAGAGGTACTGTTTTCATTGAAGAAGTACTTAATAATGCTCAGAGTCATTTTTCAAACATGTGCAATGGTTATGCTCAGCAAGAAAACATTTGCTGTTGGCCTTTTCCATTTTCCATAACAATTAACATGAATTAAGAACGCTATGATTTGAGAAGGAAAAAAATAGACGTTGTTACAGCCTCCCACTAGCATTCACCTGTAAAAAGGTACTACCTCCGTCCCTTTTTAAATGTGTTGCTTCGTAAATCCAACTTATTAAAGAAACATGATCATTGCACATTTCACATCAACTTTTACCTCTATACCTCTCACATCAACTTTTACCTCCACTTTCTAAAATTATCCTCTACTTTTTACCCATAAACTCTTTACCTATTAAATTTTCAGAAAGGCAAAATAAAAATTGTACAAACTTTTACCCGTTAACTTTTCAAAACACACTTATTAAGGAACAGCCCATAATGGAATATTCTACATTTATTTGGGGACGGAGGGATGTAGATCTTGAGGAAATCCGCCTCTACCCTTAAAAGGCTAAAATGATATAGCTTTTAGGAAAGTGGCATATAGCTTTTAGGAAAGTGGCATTTTGTGCAAGCAATCTCTCCTCTTTCTTACTCGGAAGTGTGCTGAAAACATATTTCTAGCTGTCTAGGGAGCAATACTGATATACATAAATTAACTACATGTTTTGGATAGTTTTTTCATATAGACTTCTTGAAATCGTATGTGAGAATGGACTAGCGCTTGGGTTGGCTGTCAAACTACGATTAATGAAGGAGTTGTATTCAGTCCATAAGGCATTCTCCTTAATTGGTTTTTTTCCTTTATCAAGGGAAACTGCTATGTAACACGGACACGGACACAGATAGGGGACATAGAAACGGACACGGACAGGGGACACGGGATTTCTAAAAAAAGGGACACGGCAGGGGACACGGCATAAATAAAAAAATAATAATTTTATTACGATGGAAAATATAGTTATATGTATATGCATGAGGCTTCAATATATATGTAAACAAGCATCATATATACATTTTATTACACTTTTAACCCAAAATATTTGTAGTTATATTTACCCACAAAAAAATTTAAAAATTTGCATATTTTACCCATGCCGTGTCCCCAAATGTGTCCCCGCCGTGCCCTCCCAAAAAAATTAATTAAATTTATTGGACATGCCACGTGGCGTGTCCCATATGTATTTTGCCGTGTCCCCGCCCAGCCTCTAGGAGTGTTGGTCTTTCATAGCGGGGAAAGTATTCGTTACAAAATTCATTTGCCTATTTCCATTTCGTTGTATAATTCATGATATCCTTCTTGTGTATAAACTACGCATTGTAAATTTGGATTTGCCAATATGTACGGATAGATTTTAGTAAATAAATTTAGGTAAATTTAGGTATTTGTTAAACAAAATTAACACAGTTATAGATATAAACTAATATGAATTAAGGGTAAGAGATAATCTGGCCTGTGATTAGAGAGGCACGATGTCGCTGTCCTAAAGTTGTTATTGCCTTCCCACGCAAAGGTATTGAAGAACAATCAACAACTCCAAGATGCAACCCAAATCACAACCAAGCCTTCTCGATGTTTGCGTCCATTGAAAGTAGTATGAACCGTCTATGATCGAAGGTGCCCGAAGATATGGGAAAATATATGAATCTGATAATCAGAGAGAGAGAGAGAGAGAGAGAGAGAGAGAGAGAGAGATTTTATATTGAAGTAGTTTTTAGCATTATAAAAGTAGAGCCTTTTATAGGCTTATTTGGTACCTTTTCACAAGGGACAACCCTAGAAACTTAAATGGTAACTTTTAGAATTAATAAAATATTTAAAAAGAGTTTTAAAACTTAAATATTCTAATATCTTTGTCATTTTTTATTCTGTCCAACATTACTGGAAATACTCTCTCTCGTTAACAAATGCTAATTATTCTGGTTATCTTCCAGGACGAGAAGCGACTAAGAGGGGCTCTATGGTTTGCGAATGGTTGCGGTGCATTGACTGTCAAGGAGAGGGGTGCAATTCCGGCTTTGCCAACTAAAGAAGATGTGTTTTCCGCCATAATGGGCTTCTGAAATACATTTTGATCGACTACTCCGTAATTGTTCTACGCCGTAATCATTTTTGTCCATGATGTTGTGCAAAATAATTCACATTCGATCAGTTTGAAATAAAACGGCATGCTTGTATCCTTAGTTTCATGTGCATTGTCTGAGATTTTTGAGAACCTACTCTCTGTAATTACTTTCAGCCCCCTTTTCCTTGCTCAAAACAGAAATTGGAATCCACGAATTTATGGTGAACAGTGCCTGTAACTTTTCCTGTTCTGTAATTTCCCTTCTCATTTCCTCCTGTATGTTTCATATACTTTTCTATGTGTCCTACGTACCCAACACCCAAGAGGTTCTCTACAAGATCAAATGTAAGACTTTTTGTCCTTTAACAATTGGTTGGAGGAAATAGAAGAGAAGACATTTCCTCTGGGCCACCTAATGAGTGCAATTATGTTTACCCTCCTTAAAAGACGACCATACCCTCCCCCTATAAAACCCCAATTCCCTCTATCAACAAACATGCACACCACAATCATAATCACTGCCGCAACCACTCAGTGGCTTACGATCATCCACAAGATAAGGAGGAGCGCGAGCGGGTATTCAAGCGTTTCGACGCCAACAGTAATGGCAAGATCTCTTCGACGGAACTCGGTGGGGATGCCTTGAACGTGTTGGGCTCCGTTACAGCAGACAAAGTCAAGCGAATGTCGGTGGAGATTGATACCGACGGTGATTGATTCATTTCGTTCAAGGAATTCACCAGTTTCGCTCTGGCAAACAAGGGCCTTGTGAAAGATGTTAAAAAAAATTGAGTTTGAAAATATAGTAGGTGCATAGAAAAGCACGTTATAGAAAAATTCACAAAATACTGACTAGATTATGTGTTATGTACACTTTTTTTTTTCTTCGTAAATTCGAAGCTTCATCTCTGCATTATGCCTTCAAATTTCGGTGTAATTTTTTCTTTTTAAGATTTGATTTTAGGAGAGACATTGCTTTCGGATTTCAAACATAATATTGTTACTTTATCCATTTATGTTGTGTTGTATCTTTCAGAGGTTGACTTGCCCCTTTTATTACACAATAACATATTGGTAAACTATATTTTTCACAAATATAATCAGTTGACAAAATTTTGGTTTGGTCCCTAGATATATTGTTGTTTCTTGGACCGCTTACCTACCTACTTATCAAGTTAGTTTCGTAAAAGACATGTGACAAAAGGGACCCTTCATTAAAGAAATCAAATGTAAGAACGAAAAATGTTTAGTCAAAAAAACCTCAGGCTTGGTTTACTACCAAGAAGGCAGAGAAGATCAGCAATATCCTTCAATGGAAGTGTTTGTAACTATAGGAGCTGGATCGTCTCCATTCTCTAACTGCCCGATTTCGAAATTTTCGGGCCCGGCATTCGCTGGGCAACTTCGATGATCGGAAGTGTGGCTTATAAGAATTCGTCAAGAACATCAATCATGCTCAAAATTGTCTACCGAATATCAATATATACATGATCAACGCATTTATTTTGGGATGAATGGACTCCGATCCAATTTGTCATTATACTTTTTTCAAGGCAGACGTGTTTCAAAATCACACTTACTGATATGCAATCCCATGAGTTTTTGCATGATTGATGTTCTCAATGAGTTTTGAAAAGTGAACAGTTATGATCTTCAAAGTGACCCGAAAAGGGCCATAAATGTTGAAGCTAGCTAGATGGTCCAAAGGAACCCAAGAGAAGTCTAACCCTAGATCTACACATAGGGCTGCAAATGAACCAAGCCGTTCGTGAACTATTCAAGGCTCGACTTGGTAAAAGCTTATTCGAGTTTAGTTTGGGGACTAAATGAGCCAAACCTGAACTCAATTTTAGGCTCGATTATTAAATGAGCCAAGCCTAAACTTGACAATATTCGGTTCGGTTAGGCTCGCAAACCTGAAATATATGTATATATCTCATAAATTCACATATAACCTTTAATATGTATAAAGTTTTACATGTACATAATGAAAATTTTTAACTTGTACATGTATAAACCTTTAGAAGTACTATATATAACTTACATTTTAATACATGTTTTTATAATTTTGTATATGTAGGAACTTATTTATGTACAAATTAAAAAAATTATTAGTAGTTCTAGACCTGTATAAGAGCATAAATATCTAATATTTTTTACTTTTTAAGACTCGTGAATAAGTTCGAGTTCGACTCAAACCTAGGGAAGCTCGGCTCGTCAAATTTTCAGAGTTCGAGCTCGGCTCAAATTCACTTAAAAACTCAATGAACGAACTTGAACACTCTAAAGCTCGGCTCATTTGTAGCCCTATCTACACACAGACTTCCATTCTTTATTCACCTCAAGTCTCCCATGCATACGCACGTCATGCTAACAACCACACGCATGGTGTTTTCAAGTTTTCCACACCAGACACAGAGAGATCTCAAGGATCATGCCGTATAAGAAAGATCTCCAATCTTTACAATTCTTACATTAATTTTTGCAACACAAAAATCCGAAATAAATTAAATCTCTTTTTTTTTTTAAAGAGAAATTGCAACATGAGGGGGAGATTTTAATCACAAATAAATCAAAACCATTTGAACATCTCTTTCCTCTGGAAGCAAGAAGACAACAAATGAGCAATCTAAAACAAGAAATCATTGATGACACTACCTTCATATATACAATTTTTTTTATATATAAACTAGATGTCCAGGACAACTTGTGCACACCTCAACTAATTTCAGAAGTGGCCGGGCATAACCTCCAGTGGCCTCAAGGGAAATCGAACCGGACATTGGTTTTACTTCAAACACTCTGCACTCTTTGCACAACCAGCACAGTTAAAACCAGGGCACGAAATAAGCTCGTTGTATTCACCGGCAATAAATAAGATCATCGTCTTCAAATTCTGAAACTCCTACCATCGCCAACGCTAAGTGACTCTTCATCTCGTGTTGAAACAGAGGGTTACCAATAATGCTACTGCTACTAGAAAAACTGGACTTTTTCAGGTTAGAGGTGTTAGGTTGTTCTTCTCGTCTTATTATTGTGATAACTTCATCAATGTTAGGTCTCCGGGATTCTTCGCTGTTTATGCAGGCAGCGGCAGCTTCTACCATTCGAGCTACTTGTTTCGAGTTTTTAGGCGTGAATTTGAGGTGTGGATCGACTAACTGTTCGATGGTTCCTTGCTCTAACAGTGGCTTTGCCTGCAAAAGAAGAAGAAACCAACAACTAAATCAGTGCACTCGGGCTTAAAAATCAATACGAAAAAAATGAGACCTTAGAACAGCAATGCAGCATCTGTTTCACCAGAAAAGCTTGAAAGCTAAAAGATCGTACTCACTGATGCTACATTATCCATGAATAAGATCATAACAATCGATATCCAAGTTACATCAGTGAATTAGAATTTAAAAGCTCATTTTTCAAAAGCCAGAATCCCAGTGAGAATAATTGAAGGAAGCTGCTTTCTACATCTCGGAAGATTGATTTCCTAATGCCAAACCTCCAACTCTTGACTACGTACCCAAAAAAAATTTAATCTATACTATCGGTCGTATTGTTTGGAGACAATCTCAAAGGCTAACAGTCAAAATTCCTACCAAGACATGAATCCTTTCCTAGGTAAGTTATCAGCTGATTTAAAATAAGTTTCAAGACCTTGTAATTAATTACTGGAAGGTAATAGTAACTAATAAGTGAACCACAGATTCAACTGTCAGGAAATTAAAGTGAATGTGAGTGATTAAGCAGAAACCAGAAAAGTGACCACCTACCCACACGACCAAATTTTCATCGCCTGGACCGATTGGCTTTCGCCCACTTATTAGTTCCAAAAGGACCACCCCGAAGGCATAGACATCAGTTTTATCAGATACCTTCCCATGCTGGAAATATTCGGGCGCCAAGTAACTGCAAATTGTATTCATAGTTTCAGAAAATTGAGGAAAACATATCATCCAACAAGAAACAAAAGATAGGATCGTCATTGTGCTTCATTCTACTTGAAGTTTTCTTGAGAATGAGATCATACCCAAATGTTCCTTTCACAGTTTTACAAAGGAAATGTACGGAAGGTGCAGGAGTCCACGTAGCTAACCCAAAGTCACACAACTAGAAATACCATTGAAAAATGTTAGCATGTTACCAAAGCACAGCAAAAATAAAACCCAATTCTAACTATCCATGCATCAGGTACCTTTGGCGTTTTCTTAGAAGATAGAAGGATGTTGGAGGGTTTGATGTCTCTGTGAACCACACATCTCTCGTTTCCGTTGTGCAGATACCTGATTGCCTCTGCTATTCCAATGGCAACCTTATACCTCACGGAAAATGGAAGTGATGGACCACCTTTCACTCCCCTCTTCTTCTCTGCAAATTGGTATACCCAAAATCATTTAGCTTCAACATCAATGAAGCCAACTGTCCAATCAAAAGACAAGAGATTATTTGTCATACCGTGCAAATACCGCTCTAAGTTTCCACCAGACACATATTTGTAGACCAGAAACAAACCCTCATCGGGATCGATACAAAAACCCAAAAGAGGAACAATGTTTGGATTATGGAGTGAACTAGCAATCATCAGTTCTCTACAAAATGCCTTTGAACACTCCTTATCTTCCTTATCCAACCGCTTAATCGCTACAGTGGCCCTCAAAATCCCAAATGTCCCCTTGAAAACACAGCTCAATGCTCCTCTACCCAAAACCCTGCCTAACCAGTAAAACAAAATCAAATCACAATCAACAGCAACAAAACCCATAACCAAGAATGAAAATCTTTCAAAAACAAATGAAACCCAATTGAATACCTTTAGAAAAATTGCGAGTAGCAGAGAGGATTTCAGCATAGGAGAACCTCATCAAGGTGTGAGCCACAGGAGAGATACTCCTCTCCAGTGACTCAATTCTTTTCCATTTTAGCTCACGCGATCGAGAGTCAGTCAATCCATTGTCCAAATTCACCATCAATATAGTAGCAGAAGAGGTATTAAGATTAGCCCCATCCATAGATTCGAGTTCAACTTGGGAGCAGAAACTGAACCTGAAAAGGACACCTCAAATTTAGTCCTTCTACCGGGAGTGAGAGGTCTATTCCATTCTTTCCTATCAAATGAAACTTCCACAAAATTTCAGTAACAAAAAGACTAAAGGATAGGCGAACGTCTCATATCTCCCGGCACCTATTCGACCCAACACACACAATCGCGCTCTGACTAAATCAAGCAAGAACACAAATAAACCACACACATAAACTTTTACAAAATTTGTACATTGTCGGTGAATAAATCAAGCAAGAACACAAAGAAACGAGGGGTTGTTCTAGAAACTGACTTAAAGTCGGCAATTGGCTTAAGTCAGTTTTTTGGGTTGATGTATTGGCTCTCGGATTTTTACATGATTCTCCCATTGTGAAACTAATGAAATTTCTTTACAAAATTAGTACATTGGCAGCATATTGACATGTATTTATCTCTTAAGATTTACCTCACTAATCACATTAATACTTCTGTTTAAGTTTTGAACGCAATATCCTAGACTCACCTGACTGAACAGGACGAACTCGACATAGTCAGCGAAGTGGCAAAGTAAAACCCGAACTCACAAAACCAACATATCTACCCCCAAAAATAGAATTTCCACCCAAAAAAATTTAAAAAAAAAAAAAAAAAACAGAAACCTGAAAGAGGAGAGAACCGATTGCGGGTCAGTGCTAGACAAATCTGGGCCAGATTCAGCAAGCAACCACGCCTTGTTGTGCTCTGAATTGCTTTTTCTGCTCTTCCGTCTCTCATCCCCTGGATTTTTCAGGCAAGATGGAAGAATGCAGGCCAACCCAAACTCCCAAATCATCTTATACAACAGTCTTTTAATCTTTACCTCATTCTTATAGTCACAGTAACTACTACTGTCTTCAGTAGCTACAGAGGAAGAAGTAGGAGCAATTTGGTTGTGAAGAAAAGGGTATGCAGAATTCATGGAGCAACTATTTTGGAGAACCCCCACTTTGAAGCAGATCTCTATGAGACCACAGAAACCCAGGAACCAAAAAGTTTGACAGAGAAAGAGAGAGAGAATGGAATAATAAAAAGGTGGAGAGAGAGAGGGGAAAAAGGTAGGGTTGCTTTGCTTGAAGGAGAGGAGAGAATGTCACAATACAGAGAAAGGGGAAAAGGGGGGAAATTGTTAATTGGGTGGTGTAAAATATAGGTAGATGGACAAGTCTGGTGGAGATTATATATCCACTTTGTTAATGGGAGAAGGTGTAGGAATATGGTCCAGAGAAGTTAATAAATGAATAAAATGTGTGTTATAATATCTAGAGCGTGGAAGGCGTGAACTGATGGAGAGAGAACGGGAGATTCTTGGTACTAAAAGGCACCTAGAACCTACAGGGGTGAGAGAGAGAGAGAGAGAGAGAGAGAGAGAGATGGTAGAGGCTTGGTGAATAAACTGGTTCACAAGGAAAATGTGGGACAACCCTAGGGATACCTGAAGTTGTTATCTGTTGGAATTGTGCCTTAAATTTTTTTTTGGCAGAATTTCAATTGTGTTTAGGATTTTCTATTGCATTTAGAATTTTCAATTGTGTTTAAGATTTTCTATTGCATTTAGAATTTCCAATTGTGTTTAGGTTTTCCTATTGTGTTTAGAATTTCCTATTGATTGTGCTTCTTATAAATAGAGGCTTTTGGGGATCCTTTAGCTATCTCTTATATTGTGGCCTCTCCAGAGTTACGGATCATAGCTGGCTCTTTGTATCTCTTCTTCACCATTGATAGTGAACTCTCTCTCTCCTCGCCCGTGGACGTACCTCAATCTTGGGGGAACCACGTACATCTTTGTGTCGTGTGATTGCTTGTTGTTTTGTTCGCTTTCTCCCAAACTTAGTCGCATTCATAGCGTTCGTTACAACATTATCGAGTTATAAACTTGGACACTAAACTTGGCAACTTTTTTGGGCTCGCAAAAGCTTTTCTTGCAATTTTTTTAGTCTCGTGGATTACTTGCCTTTGATCAAATAGATAAACGATTTTGTCGAGCTGCGAGCAAATTAATCCTAACTGTCAAACCAAAAAGTAAAGAAAAAGAAGAAAAGGTGGGAAGCTTATGGCCCGTTGGCTAGTGAAAATCAACGCACGTGGGAGAGAGTTGGGAGGGGAGGGGGGACCACATGTACTAGGAATAGGAGAAACTTAACGAGATTTAGAAATAATTATATGATTAATTAATGAATAACCTAATCAACAACTATAATAAGAGAGGAAGATGATAATTCGTGGGTTGGTGACCATCCAAAAGTAAAACCGTCCCCACGCCCAACCATCACCCTTACCCTTCACAAAAGCAGCTTATTGGGATTGAGGAGGTGTTCCACTAACAAAAAACTATTTTTTTTCAAAAAACGAAACAGGTCATTCTCTCATAATACATCACATAAAAAACCGTAAAAAATCAATTTTTTTAAAAAACCATCTTAATGGAACCCCCTGAAAAGGATTCTTTGGAAGGGAGTATTCCTCCCCTCTCATATTGTAGTGGTACCTGAAAGAGTGATCTCTATTCTGAAGGGGACATTTTTTAATCGGGCAAAAGTTTTCAGTGGCCCCAAGATTTGGATTGTTTGGCATGTGAGATTTGAATATGCGAAGTCGTGAAAAACAAACACTTAGGCCATGTTCCACTAAAAAAAAACTAATTTTGTTTTAACTACAAAACTACCTCATTTCACTAAAAAAAAAACCCCACAAAAAATCAACAAAAAAACCACTTAATTCCACTAACCTAAAAAAAAAAAACCAAACCACTTTAATCATGTGAAATTACGAATCTGCCCTCCTTCAAACCCCTTATCCTTTGGGTACAAGGGTAGCTTGGTAATTTGGTAACACAACTCAAAAAACCAAAAAACTAAAAAACTAGTTAGTGGAACTAGTTGATTTTTTTTGTAAAACTAAAGATAAAAAAAAACCAAAAAACAAGTTAATGGAAAATAGCCTTATTTATATTACTTTTTCATGTTCACTTGGCCGGCCAAACTAATTAGAGTTCAGCTCCGTTTCTATGAGAGCTAGTTTCTCTATATACATTTATTTATGTCAGCGTTTGGAACTTCGCTGGAGTAATACCTAGTTCATATTGTCCCTATCTCAAATATACAAGGAAGCTGCTATATGGGTACAGAGGAAAAGAAACAGAAAATGTACAGAGCAATTCGGGGACCCACTTTTGGGTCCCACATGAAAAATCCAAGCCGTTCATTCATCTTAGAATAATTTTTCAAGGGGCTCCTCTAGAAATCAGCTCAATCGGACATGCGTAAGTGCTCAATTCAAAACCCAACCTGTTTCAATCAAACTTTTTGATTGAAACGGGGTGGGTTTTGGATCGAGGACTTAGTCACGTCCGATTGAGCTGATCGCAAAGCCCCTCAGAAAATTATTCTAAGACGCATGAACAGCTCGGATTATTCGTGCGGGACCCAAAAGTGGTTCCCCAAACTGCTCTATACATTTTCTGTTTCTTTTCCTTCTGTGCCTTTGGAATTATCGATATACTTAATGAGATTTGATTGAAGAACTAACTAGTTTTGGCTGGCATGTTTACGTATTAAATAAAGACAAATTCAAATTTTAACACCTTGTATTACAAATGAGCAAGGCTTATTATGGCCGGACTTCTTTGGTGGTGCCTATTAATGAGGTGGTTGTGGTTTTGTTTGTTGGGGGGTTTTGCTGATCTTGTTTGTTTGCTTGTTATCTTTCTTGTTCTCGTGTAGTCGCAAGTGCAAATTGATGTAAGAGATAGTTACAGTTCGAAACCTATTGCAGTGTCACAAACCCTATCAAAGTCATGATAGATCACGATGCGATCGTGACATTCGATTCTGATATTTTTCTCAATAGTTTTTCTATTCTCGTTCAATGGGCGGATGGTAGAATTTTCCCTTTCTCAAAAACAGAAGTAGAATGATACCATTATGTTTGTAAGAAAGTCATTTGCATTGATCTTGATCGTGGACAAATAGTGTCCAATTTAAACGGAATAGGCAATTTTATGAGCTGAGCGGAGTTATATTAGGTCAATTAAGATCGAAGAATTGTTAAAGTTTGAGGGTTTATCTATGGTTTTAGCACTTTTTCCCAAAATTGATTTCCCACAGTAGTTTTAGTTTTTTCTTCAATTTCTCTTTTATTTCTTTTGTTTTTGTCCCTTTTAATTGTTAAGTTAAAATAATTTTTATTGCATGCCAAATGGGAAATTTTTATTTATATTCTTCTGAAAATTTATGTATAAAATTAACTCTTTTTATAAATATTTGGACTCTAGAGTGGTCGGTCTATATTTCACTTTGACAAAATAAAAGTCGAAAAGGCATTTATCCCTTCATAAAAGATTTCATCTTTAATCCCACTTTGGTGGAACAAGCATCTAATGATTTTCGGAATCATAACTAAGAATAATAGAGTTAGTTGGCACTTCCATTTTATCAAATTTATTCAATTCAAGAAACCGTAGGGGTAGTTAAGCCCCAAACGTTGATTCAGTTGGTTGGTTGGTTTGCTAACTGTCCAATAAATTAGGATTCGTTTTCGGGATTAGACCCAAAACAAAAACAAACAAAAAATCTTGTGAATCTCTTAAGACCTTATTTCGGCGTAATTGCGTAAATAACTTACTTTTGATCGATTTGCGTAAGCTGACCCGAACGTATGCAACCATCAAAAACAAAGGAATAAGGATTGGACCCGAAACACAATGAAGATTTGTGCTGTCAATGAACCATAACGGGTAAGATTCTTTTAATTAGCCACTTAATTAAAATTCAATAATTGTGGGTTTAGCCCTTGCACGTGCGACATATGTCGGTTTGGTATGGGGATGATTGGCAAACTTGATTATTGGCCGTTAAAAGGAAATTAAAAAGTTTATGAAAGTACAATGTATCGTGGGAGATGTAGCCATCAGTTTACACTGTTGGTTCACTTGGTTGTAAGGTCTTATCATTGTCGAGGATCATGTTATATAAACTCTCACATCTCACCCCCGATATTTTCCAGAAAAGTTATGTGCACAAATTGTGTACAGATTATTTTATGAAGCCTTATTGGATTCCATACAAATTATATGAAGCTTTCCTCAATTGCAAAATATTTTTTGGAGTGGCTCAGGAAAAAGTCGGTCCAATCGGATAGTTGTAGGTATTTATCCAATATTAAAAACTTTCATTGAGATATAAGGAGGAGGAGAGCTATTGCAAAATGAAATAGTAATAGTAGAAATTAGGGTTTGATAACCCGACTAGCAATGATCGGATTAGGATAGGCTTCAATTCGTAATATTAAGAGATTATCAATACCCCCTCTGATTTCATGTACATGTTTGATTCGATAGTATTAGGACTTGGGATTGAATTTTAGTTCGAACATCATGCTCGTTTGCAAATGTGAGGATGAGATTCAAAAACTCAATTGACTTTTTTGTCCATGGTTGTTTTCTTGTTGGTTAGTAAATCAAAAGGACTGGTTCTGTTTGCAAATGTGAGGATGAGATTCAAAAACTCAATTGACCTTTTTGTCCATGGTTGTCTTCTTGTTGGTTGGTAAATCAAAAGGAGTGGTTCTATTTGAAAACAAGCAGGACAAAGAGTATCAATATGGATTCTTATTATCGTTGAGTATTCACTTTTCACAATCAAATCAAAATAGACTGAGTTGATATTGGAAAAATAGCAAGAATATAGAAGGGAAAATGATTGTCATACCGCTTTTTGTGCTAATTGCTCTCTTTTTTTCCTTTTACTGAAAAAATTGTGTGCAAAAATTCACTACAAAACAAATAAGGGTGAGCAATTATCATAAAATGAGATGTGGAAATCATTTTTATCTGTTCTAATTCTCGGGTACTAAACTGGTGGCTGATGATGATTGTCGATGGGTGAGTGGCTAGGAAATTAAACTCAAGTTTTCTCGGAAAGGGGGTTCAACTTCTCCACCAATGTTTTTCTACAGTCTCTTTTTCTTTGCTTATCAATAGAGTTCCTTCAGAGAAATTCACCCCAAAGAGGGGTCTTCGCCAAGGGGATCCTTTGTCTCCTTTTCTTTTCTTATCTATTTGGAAACTGTTTCTAGTGTCATTAACTATCTAGATGATTCATGGGGCTATAAGGGTCTCAAACTCAACAAAAATGACGTCTCCCTGTCGCATCTTTTCTTTGTAGATGGTTGTTTAATCTCTCAGGCTAGAAAGTTATCCTTGGTTTAGTAAGTCTTGTCAGGGCTTCCCCTTCCCTTTTATCTATGCTCTACTTATAAGTTACCGGCTTCTATCTATTCTAAGTTCAATTCTATATCCGCTAATTTCTGGTAAAAACTTGGAGATAGGAAATCAATTCATTGGCTGTCTTGGAGGAATCACTGCTTATGAAAGGGAAGGAGGCATTGGTATTCGTGATATGAAACTCTTCAATCAAGCCATTCTACACCAAGCAATGTTGGAGGCTTCTCTCTCCTTGATCACTTCAAAATTCTTCTTCAAAGATATTGCAGTAAAGATGGCCTTCTTAATGTTAAATCCCAATCCAACTCCTTTTGGGCTTGGAAAAGCATCCTTTTTTGTAGGAACCTTATCGCAGAGCAAATTACCTGGCAAGGTGGTAATGGAGAATCTATCTCTCTGTTCCATGATAAATGGATTCCTAATTGGGATACGCCTCTTAGCCATCTTGTTCCTTATGGTGGTCCTAACATGTTCAAAGTTTCCTATCTCCTCTGTTAGACCATATCTAGGACTGGCCCTACTTGGGATATGACCAAAATTCATAATATCTTTCCCTCTTTCCTTATCCCCAAGGTTCTAGCTTCAATCTACTCCATCCGTCCCAATTTAAATGCTCTCTACGATTATGTGTGTTTTTTTAAAACTCTTATAGTTTTCATTCTATAATGTATTTTATATGTAATATGGATCTTATTTGATAGATCTCAATTAGTTCTATTAGACAAAAATTTTAAAAACTTTGAAAACCTTACCGATAAAAAGATATAGACGTTTGAAAATGGCACGGATATACATAGGGAGCATTTAAAATGGGACAGAGGAAGTACCAATTTCGGACTGTCTGGACCAATATATTTGGCCATATACGACCTCTAGCCGCTCCTCCACTAAGTCAGGCAGGCTACGGATCTCTTTATGATAGCTAGAAAGGTAATGCCTTAACTGCAAGGTCTTCTATTTGGATCTAGAAAGGGTACAATGTTTAGAATCTGGTATGGAATCTGGATCTTCCTGAGAGGATTAAGGTTTTTATATGGAAATGCTTGAACGATATTTTGTCAGTGGGGAGTGGCCTCGCTTAGCGTATGGCCAGTCTATCTCCTACTTTTCCCCTTTGTGAGTGTGTGGAAGAAACCATAGCACATCTTTTCTACCATTGCCAAAATACGACAACTATTTGGAATATAAGTGATTTTCCCCTTCCTTCCCTGGGAATCTTTAGATCCTTAATCTTCAATGACTGGCTTTTAGACTGGATTATCCTTTATCTGAATAATAAAGACAAACTCTAGCTCTTCATTGTTATTCTTTGGTTGATATGGAAACAAAGGAACCAGCTTATTTTCTCAAATATGGCTTTCGACAGTGATGTGGTTTTAGCGATTGCTAAAGATAATGCTCTCTGGTTTAAAAGTGCTTCTCTCTGGCATAAGCAACCTAAGCCTGGGTAGAATTTGGCCAACAAAAATCCTTCTTTCATTATTAAACCATACCCTCGTCACCGCACTTCACAGAAAACATGTATCCTTCATGTAGATGGAGCATGGTACGAGGGTCATTCCTGGTGTGGTTTAGAATTCACTGCTACTTTGCCAGATGGTTTTGCTTTGCTTTCCCAGAAAGCTATCTCGGCTTTCAGTTCCAGTTCCTTAAACTCCAAAATGCTAGCAATACAAGAAGCTATTAAATGGGTTCATGTGAATTGTTACAACGTCATTTATGTATTAACCGATTGTTTTAATGTTGTTGTACAGCTTTGAAGGGAGGAGTGAGGGTCATTACAATGACGTACTCTTTTTTGATATGTAACATCCAAGCACAGATTTTGAAATTTATGGTCTACAGGATTTCCAAAGTCGATCATAAAGTTGTTTTCCGGGCCCATGATCTCGCACCAACAACCTATCTCCTCTTTTGCACATCATCTTGACACATGAGACGACGACCCTAGGGAGCCATTGTCGCTTAGTGTTTTGTTATCTGCTTGATGTTGCATTTTATTATACTTTTGTTGTCTTCTTTATGTTCTGATGTATCTTGGTTGAACTTATGTTGTTGTTCTGATGTTCTTAATACAATTCTCTCTATTTTCCACACATTAAAAAAAATGAAAATGACGTCATTTGGGGATTAAAATATTTTTGTTAATGGGTGTGGAAAAATATTGAGGCTAAAGAGATTTTTTGAGGTTCGAGTTGAATTACAAACAAAAATCAGAGATGCCATTTGCCTTAAAAACATAACCTGTAAGAAAGGCTAAAATATTTAAATTGATAATTTACATAATAAACTCAGCTAGTAGTTACAAGGTTTATTTTTATTTTAAGAAAACTAAATATAAAGCAACAACAAAAATGTGAAGCAAAGCGATTTTCCTATTTACGAAAATAAAAGTGTAAAGCAATAGTAGGGTTCTTATTTTCTGAAATGGCGAGCTAAAGTTTTGCTTTTGTGATAGTGTGGTTGTCATGTTTGTTAAGTGAGGGCAGATTGGTCTTTTCACACCACTCTACTTCAGATATGTTAAGTAAGGGCAGATTGGTCTTTCTGCACCACTCTACTTCAGAGTGGATTACCAATATCTGCCCCGTTTGTTAACCATATTAGCCCTTAGGATTGGGCTAGCAATCCCAATCCCATGGTGCTCCTAATACTTTGTTTGGTAACCAAAAGAGGGTTTGGATTATGAGTCTCAGGCAAGGTTATCAATTCCGCTCCTTACCTGCCGATACGTACCGAATTGGCTAGAAACCGGTATCAAGTACTTCAAGTTCCGTCCTGGTCCTAATATCGGGCCTTACCGGACTGTTGGCTATTCCGGAAAATACCGACCGGTATGGTGGGATGCTGAATTCCGGCCGGGATTTTGCAGAGTGGCAAATGGAAGGGTACTAACCGGAGCAAGTTTGCGATAAGCAGAGCAAATGTCGGAGAAGGATGCATCCACGAATCCCGAGGACGGAGTAGTAGATAGATTCATTGGATCCTCCCTCAATCCATGGCCGTCGCGCTGCTGCTGCTGCTTTTTTTCCTTCTTCTTCTCATGTCTCTCTATTAGCAGTAGAAAAATGAAGATGGGTGTATTTCTTTCGAGAGGTTTTGGACAATGTTTTAAAACCCGTACCGGTGAGCGAACCGGAAAAGGGACTGAGTGGACGAGTCAGCAGTTGAACCGCGGTCGAACAACTATTGAACCGTGATGTCATAATTATAATTAATGTATATTTATATGGAGTATAAAAAAGTTAAATATATACAGTGCATTTCTTATTTTCCAAAGTGAGGGGAATTTGGCTGTTTGAACTTTGTCCAACACCGAGCAAATGGGACTTGAGGGGAGTTTCAAGGATCTATAAAAGGTTAAGAAGGCATCTGCTGCACCTCTGTATCATCGAGGCGTGCGAGAACAGCCATATCACAAAGGCGTGTGAGAACAGCCCTACATCTAGGCTTGACAGCAGTAAGTGCAGCCCATGTGATGGCCACACGAGTAGTTAAAGGTTAAAAATAAGCGGTCCGGTTCGAATGACCCGTAGGAGGGTTAAACGGTTTACCGGTTAAACCGCTTTAGTCGAGCGGTTCTAAAAAAGTAAACCAGTTCTGTAAAATGAATGGTTATTAGATCTAACCGAACCAATGACTAGACTGGTTGGCAGTTCTACCGGTTGAACCGGACGGTCCGGTTTTTAAAACACTAGTTTTGGAAGATTAATGAAAAGACACATCCTAACTTGACGCGTGGAAGAAAGGGTAGATATTTACTTTGGTTTTATACGTGATTTACCTTGAATGTTTCAAAAATTACGGGATGTGCCATGGGTTCTCAGCCACAGCTGCAGTGGGTGATACATGAATCAATTTTAAAACTACTCATTAATTGTGTAGCATAGAAAAAAATGTGTTTTAACTTTCAGCAATGATGCATACACACACAAAAAATACCCACAATTTACCCACACACTCACACAAGTGTGTGGGCTCCACACACACTAAATGTGCAAGTGTGTGTGGAGCCCACACACTTGTGTGAGTGTGTGGGTAAATTGTGGGTATTTTTTGTGTGTATATATAATTTTTGTTTAACTTTTAAGGCAGGGTAATTTTTTTGCGTGCGGCACTGCTTGCAGTTTTTGTTATCATGTTGTACATTTTGGAACAATTTTTTGTTATTTTGAAGTCCTTCTTATAATATTTGTTGTCTAATTATAGTTTATTTTATGAAGAATTGGATGATATGAGGAAAACTTTTGCTTTATATATATATATATATACAGTCTCCTTCCTATCCAAACCTTAAGTTACGGACCTACCGTCCGGACTTCACTTTCCGGACCAAATTTCGATGATCCGAACCGTTGGATGTGTTTAAAAGGTGTTTTCAAGGTCCAACGCGAAGATTTGGCAAAAAAAAATACCCGGAAGGGCTTGATCGGAGCTGTTTTTCACAAAAACGACCTTGAAAACACCTTTTAAACACATCCAACGGTTCGGATTTTCAAAAAAACATTGGGAAGGTGGAGGTCCGTAACTTAAGAGCGTCAGGTAGTTTGGACCGGAAGTTTTCTGTATATATATATATATATATATATATATATATATATATAGGTAGTACCGCTAAATCCGAAACGGTACCGGTACTGTACCGTACCAATAAGAAAATCGGTACTCTGTTCGGTACGAGATTCAGAACCTTGGTCTCAGGAGGCGTTAATCTAGCCCATAGAGAATATTCACAATACCCTCACACATGGTATTAGTTGTCCAGTCCAAACATTGCCTTGCGAAAGTACAAAACTATCCATAGTTAAATCATCAAATGACCAAAGTATCCCAAGTTATATATATACAGTCCACTTCCTATCAAGGATCCCGTAAGCTTTTAAAATCCGGACCACCACTTTCCGGACTAAATCTCGACGATCCGAACCGTTCAATCTGTTTAAAAGGTGTTTTTAAGGGTCTCCGCGAGAAATCAACCAAAAAATAAAATAAAATATCGGGAAGGGCTTGATCAGAGCAGTTTTTCATAAAAATGAACATATACAGTTTTTATGAAAAATTGCTCGGATCTAGTCCTTCCCGGTATTTTTTTTGCTGATTTCTCGCGGGGACCCTTAAAAACACCTTTTAAACACATTGGACGGTTCAAATTGTCGAAATTCGATTGGGATATATGAGGTGTGGACGAAGTCCGGATTTTAAGGGTTTGGATAGGAAGTTTAGTGTATAGAGTCCACTTCCTATCAAGGATCCCGCAAGCTTTTAAAATCCAGACCTCCACTTTCCGGACTAAATCTTGACGATCCGAAAGTTTTTATAAAAAACTGCTCGGATCAAGCCTTTCTCGGTATTTATTATTATTATTTTTTTTGCTGATTTCTTGTAAAGACCCTTAAAAACACCTTTTAAACATATTGGACGGTTTGGATCATCGAAATGAGGTGTGGACGAAGTTCGAATTTTAAAGGTTTGGATAGAAAGTTTAGTGTGTGTATATATATACTCCATATAAAAGCCACATACTTTATTAACAATTGAAGCCAGGTAGTCCATGAATGGGACAGCTGAACGGCTGTACTCGTACAATCCAAACGTACCTGCAATTGCAGCTTCAAAAATCATTAAAACATGCAAACATGTGTGAGGATAAATAACAACTACATTGGGCATCTGGAAAGTAGAACTTGATGGGAAATGAGAAAATTTAGGGACAAATAGAGGCAAAAAGCTTTATGGAATGAACAAATAGATACATAGAGTGAGACCGAATGCATTTGGTAGGCTAGCAATAGTAGGTTGGGAAGGGCTTTCGCTGTTAAAAAAAATTGCCCCAGCTTCACAGCATTTCATTACCAAAATTCTTTAGCCATTCCCAACAACAACAACAAAAAAAAGAGTTTTTTTTTCCTTAACCAAAAGGAAAATATTCAAGGACAAAGTTGTCAATTTAGTATTTGAATCTCATCCTCACAATTGCAAACAAACTTGAGGTTTAGAGAATGTCGGTGAACGGTCATCGGCGATTTGTGTGCCAAAGAATCGCAAAGGTCGAGAGACTCTTTCTCTCGTTTTTTATCTGAGATGGTTAGGGAGTAGAAGGGAAGTGATAGGCGTGGCTTTGGGCTTTAGGAAATGTCGGGCCAATCAGGGGAAGGATGCAAAAACAATTTACGGCCCAGAAAAGAAAAAAACATTTTACTACATTTTTTTCTAGCCAAACAACGGAAAATGCGTAAAATATTTTACCAGAAAATATTTTACCTCCAAACAGACGGAGCTAATAATCCAATCCCAAGACCTAGTACTGCGGAAATCAAACAAAAACTTGAAATTAGAGAAGGTATTGATTATCCCTTGTATTACGAAACCTATCCTCCTATCACCTATCACCTATCACCTTACGTATCTCATCCTTGTCAGTCAAGTTATGGGGGTATTGCCAATCCGGGACCAATCCCCCGGATTGCTAATTCCATCGGACTAGTAGTCCCTGGGTTATCAAACATCATATTAGGAGGGTTAAGAGCATCCTCATCAGGCTCAACAAAAATTGGGCCAAATTTAACCTCAAAAACACTTTTGATAAACTATCAAGTCACCTTTTCAAAAACTCACAAAATCGGACTCTCTATTCAGGAAGTCAGGTAAGAGAATAACCTGTGAATAGTGTCCCAAAGGATTTACCGAGTTACTGTAGCAAAGTTATAACTTTTGCAAATTTACAAAAAAATTGTTGAGTCTAATTTTGGTGGGTTTTTTTCCCTTTTCACTCAACAACTTAGCCATTAGGGGGATTTGCCTCCCCTGATGAGATGCTCTAACAAAGGGATTAGATACATCTTCACATGTTGACTTCATACATGCAAGCGCATGGCGTATTAGGTGACAAACGTGGTAGAGTTCATGAGACTAGACAACAAAACAAGGGACAGAAAGATTCAAAAGAAAAAAAAAAATTAAAGAAATTGAAAGCATTGCAAGCGTGGTGGATTATTAAATAAAAAGGAATACGTGTTTTATTATTATGGTATTTTATTTTATGATATTGACAAAATGTTGTCTCTGATATTACACTACATAGAGAAACCACTGGCTATTTTTTTAAATATTTGTGAAGACAAGAAAATAGGTTTTGTGGAATTTGATTGTGATTTTCTAGCATAGTATGTGGTTGAAGTTGACTCACTACCTCATTACAAGTCATCATGATTGGTGACGTTAGTGTCATTTGAGTTTTCTCTAATTTTTTGGTATGTTCTATTCGGTAATTTTGTTTGTTTTTTTTTATGAATTTTTATTAGATTCATATGTTTTATTTTTTGGAATAATCATCGTCTTGAGAAGAGAATTCTAAGAAGTATGGTAAATTATGCCCCAAAAAAAAAAAAAAATCACTAAGGCGAAAAAATACCAAATAGATGGTATCTTTTTGTATTATAGCGTTGTCTTTTATGAACTCTTTCAACATCAATTCACATTTTAATACTTTTCTGATTTTTTCCATCGAGACGAATTATCAATTCCAAAAATTACATCTAAAAGCCAAACAAAAATTATGAAAAGTAAAAAAAAATTACTAGACTAAAAATGTCAGGAAAACTGGGTATTTCCGTTACAATTTCTGGTTTTCCCTCCTCCTTTTTCTTAAAAATTTATGATGACTTGTGGATGAGTTTTAAGTTACAATTTCCTTGAACGTCACTGTTTCTAAACAAGGTCAAACAGAGAAATTATATTAATCTCAAGAGAAATAATTAAGCACGAGTTCTTTTTTTAAATTCTAACCACATTTAGGTATGGCATTATTGGCCTAGGAATTCGGTCAAGTGGCCCTATGGCTAGAGCACCTGTGGGCTATTTACTTCATTTTTCCCACTAAAGTGTAATTCCAATAATAATAAAAACCAATCTTCGACAGAGATGTGCATGTCAAAGCCAAATCTTCAAGAAAAAAGACAAATGTTTCGATTAAAAGAAGGAATATACGAAAGTTTCTCAACTTGACGTTGAGATGAGACAACACAACGCGATCTACAAAGAAATTGAGCGAAAAGGGGAAAAAAATCAGAAAACAAAGGTTAGGGGTTAAATTGTAAATTGCAAAAATGAAGCTTGGGGTTGAAAAATCAGAAATCAAAACAAATTCCAGTAGGAAATCATTTATTTGGAGTCACCTGACTCGATTTCGGAAGAGAATCACGAAGTTGGTCTTCTCAAACCACCTCAACAACTCTGGTGTAGAGGAGAGAGATGGAGCGGCCAAGAACTGAAGTAAGCGTGAAGAATAGAGAAGTAGCGTTTTCATTTCAGTGGCATTTTTTAAGTTACTTTGAAGTTGTCTTCCGTGTTTTCTAGTCCTGCATAAATAGTTACCCCCGGTAAAATAATACCCCACATATAAGGATTAAAACAGTCTTGGTATTACTAATCCCAGGTGCGAAACGGAAACCAAACAAAGAAAGAATAGAACAGAATTAGGCGCCCTTAGTCCAATTCCAGTCTCCAGGCGCCTAATCCCTTAATCAAACGGGCCCTTATTTTGTAGGGCCAATGTCATACCCTGTTCACGCCATGAGAAATTATGTGGCTTTTCAATAAACATGGAACTGGAATTTGTCATCATTCCGATGTGTGGGAGTGGATCAAAAGCATCCATATGGGTCCATAGCCTTCTAATGCAATAATCGAGGGTAAATGTATTATTATTTTTTTTGGGAAATAATAAATAGGAACTTAAAAAAAAAAATCTGATAAATTCTCGATTCATGTGTCAGCCGCAGGGGCCATGTTAATATTTTATTCTATATATTAATTGATCCAATTTTATCAAATGTTCCCAAGGGACAAGGGCAAATGTATTTTTATTACGATTATATTTGTTCCCGTGCCACAAAAATTGGCTTTTCGATTTTTTAGTTGATATATGTGACGAGAATGACTTATGTTGAAAGCGTGAAAAGTCAATAAGCCCAAGATAGTGGAACGGGGCCTCATGAGATTTTGGGTAGGTAATTTATTGGGTTAAATTAGGTATTGCATGCAAAATCAGATATATGAAATCCAAAAATTACTCAACAGAAGGACAAAATTGGAAATTCAAGTTCCACCCAATGAAAACCAAGTTGAAACTTGAGCTTGGGGTCGGGACCGGCCCAATAGGACGGCATCTTAGACCTCTCAAAATAGGATGAAAATTAAGGCTCCCTAATTTTTTTTTTTGAGTACCATAGATATTATACCTTAGAAATAGTGGCTCAATCGTTAGTAAAAAGAGTAGTTCAGTCTTTCTATTTAACCCACCAAAAAATATAATAATAATAATAATAATAATAATAATAATAATAATAATAATAATAAAAACTAGTATAGACTCAGAAAATCGAAATACATATTACTGAAACCATTTGTTACGAATGTGCATGCTAAATAGAAAGGTTGTCTACTACGTGGATTATTGGTTTTTTGTCTTTTATCTTTTACGAGACAAATCATTATTTTCCTTCATACATTAATTAAAAAAAAGTCTAAAAAACCAACTTAATGAAACAAGCCAACTAGCAAGTCTGCTTCAACTAGAAGAGACATGAAACCCACGGATGGCAATTACATCCAATCTGTTATCCGATTCGTTCAGGTTGGAGTTTTGGTGATTTTTTTGGAAATCGGATCGAATTTGGAGGTAAAACTTACAAAAACATTTGCGGGAACGGGTCGAAAGCGGTACAACGTACCTCCAATCAGATCCCTGCCCCGTTAGTTTTTTGGTAGGTTAAGTATTTTATTTACAGATTTACTCTACAACAAATAATAATTACTAATACTAATGTATCCAAAGTATATAAACACAGTGACAACTCTAGATTATCTAATGTATGACTGTGTAATTTTATTTTAGTTCGTTGGGATTTTTGTTGCCATGTTTTTCATTATTTGGCTTGGATATCAAATATGTTGTACTGAAAAAAAAAGAGGTAATTAAATAAGCATCCTATTTAGAGATAGCACGTATGTTTTAATCCATGTCATTTCAAACGGTTATTTTTTCATCCTTTTTTTACTTGTAAAATACCTTTTCTACCCTTATCCAGTGGCATGCATTAATATACACAATTATTGTTGCCTAAATAGGTGGGACATTGTTTTCATAATTAGGTGGGATATAATTACCTAAAATCATGGTTTTGAATATTTTCATCCCTTCCAACGGAAAAGGGGGAATTTTGAATTTTTAAATTTTCAAATCATTGTATGATATCTTCCATAATTGATGTTGATATCAAATTCAGAAATGTTAGGTACACACAATTTACCCAAACACACACACACAAGTGTGTGGGCTCCATACACACAATTTTCACAATATGTGTGTGTGGAGCCTACACACTTGTGTGTCTGTTTGGGTAAATTGTGGGTACCAAATTGTGTGTATGTAGTGTTGCTGGTTTTCTATAAATATACCATATGTACTGGAACCCATTTGAACTATACCATAATTTTTAGTAATAAGTATTAAGATACATAAATATTGTTGCCTAATTAAATGGGAGGTAGTTTTCCTGATTGGGTGGGATTTCGTTGATCATTTGAAAAGGAAAAAAAGGAAAAGTTTAAATATTTATTTATTATTCCCAAAACTAACACAAAATTCTTTCCTAATTTCGTATAGTCATGGTAAAAAATATATGTTCACACAACATCTTATGATCATGGTAAAAATATTTAAAACATCACAGTGTTTATGGTAAAAATAAATTTAACAGTAATATCGGTTGAATAAACAACTCGAATCATGGTAAGAAAATGGGATCAATACAATCCAGAAGTCATAGTAAAACTAAAATAAAGAACAGAAATTATGATAAACATAGAATACTTTTAGAACTCGAATCATGGTAAACATATTAAAACAATAATAGCGTTTATGGTAAAAAGAAAAAATCTTATGGTCTTGTAAAAACTAGTAAAACTATCAATTGCCACTTAATTCGAAAGCCACCGAACAAATATCAATCTCCACTTGAACCATCATCTCCTACAGCTACATCTCTCCCCTTATTCTAGTACTAATAAATTCCTCCGCTCTTTCATTGATTCCATGCATCAATGGTGATGAAACCGGGAGTGCATCAATGGTGATGCCAATGCTAACAATTCCCATATGTCATCTGCTGCAAAAATTGTGTCATTGCCTTCCACAACTTCCTCGCTCGTTCCAGATACATCATCAACAAACCGGCAACGGGGGATGCCTGATTTGGAGGGCAAGGGAGGACGTCAACGGAGGATGATTTGGAGGGCGGAGCATGGTGGGCCGGTGGGGGGACGTTTTGGAGGACAGACAATCCAGAGGTCGGGACGATTTTGATGGCTTTTGGAGGTTTTTAAACAATTGGGTCCTATATGAATGGCGTAAATTGGGGATTTTGTTACCATACGTATTCCAAAATTGCGTTTATTTGAATTTGGGGATGAAAACATAACTAAAGAAAAAAGTATAGGATGATAACATAAGATAAAGGGCCTCCGATGATGATTATTTAAGTTCCGCAAAAAAAAAAAAAAACCCTTGTATTTTTTATTTTTTTGTTAGGTAACTATCGAATTGGAGTGGGGATCATAATTCCCATTGAGAGCAGGGACGGAGAGCGGTGGTGATTCTCCTTTCGAGGAACGCGTCAAGGATGGAGGCTGATAAGGGGGTTCGGGGATCAAAGTCGGGTATGGTCAAATTCGTCCTCCATCCACCCCATTGCCATCCCTAACTTTAAAATCATTTTTTTAAATGGGGCTATATGAATTCGGTGGTGTGAAAATCAATTACCAAAAAATACTCTTTTTTTAAAAGATTAAAATTAAGCGCTAGAAGGAGGGCTTGAACCTCCGACCTTGTGGTTAACAGCCACACGCTCTAACCAACTGAGCTATTCCAGCACTTGCTTTTTATGTCACGTAATTAATTACTTAAACGATATTTATGTACCGGTGCAGTGGGTGGGTAGAAGGCTTCTACTCAGACTTTGTAGCGAGTTTAACGACTTCGAGAGATATGTTCCTGAAGGAGAAGTCTGGTCACATACCCAATTTTACTGCCAAGCTTATAACCAAAATTCACAATATTATCGTGTATGCTCAATTATTTGGATGATCGAAAACATTCACTTTATAGGGCACATCGAAAGTAGAATGAATACAAAATTTACATTGGATATTGATAAATGCATGATCGGAAAAGAAAAAAATGAACTCGCAGAAGAAAATGTGTTCTGATCGAGTACCAACTCAAAATCTATTGTACGTTTCGAATAATCATAGTTACAGTGGTGACTCCAGCCTTTGCCCAGCGATGTCAAGCGACATCGCTGGGTTCAAAAAAATGCATTGAAACAAATATTTTTTGTATACATAAATTATTATTATTTTTTTATTATTGTCAACGCTAAGTTACTCGTGCAAAGTTAAAAATAAATGAAAGTCTAATCAAATACTACACGACAACAAAACAAAATAAGCCTAGCCCAATAAATTTATTTTTTTATTCGATTTGAACCCAATATACTATTAAGAAAATTTCAATATAATATTAGCAAAAGTTCAATATATATGTATTTTTTGCACAGAGCTTTTCATCATAAATATGTTATGTATTTTTGTCATCGCTGGATCAAGATCCTGGAGACGCCCCTGCATAGTTAGGCAGTACTTGTTCAATAGAAACGATGGTCCACCATATGATGAAAATTTGTTGCGCTTATTTTAATATGTGAATTCGAACGGAATGAATTGTTGTAGCGATATTTGACATTCCCCATTCCAACCCACGTTTCACCATATGATGAGTCTCCCGACTTCTACTACGTTAATTGCGTAGTACACAGAGGTATTTGAGTCGGGGCAGGAGATATGGGGACATAGGATACAATGGGCGAGCTTAAATTCAGACCGTTAATTGTCGAGATGCTAAGGTTCCAGATGCGATTGGCATAGCCTGCCAACCAATGGGGACAGTAGAGCCCCCGCATTCCTCCACAAGCATAGCCCCGATCCGGCTGAGAACACTCAAGGTTAGGAGGCAAAAGAAAAGGCAAGAAGTAAGAAGCAAACAGGAAAGAACCCAAAATATAAAGGTTGTGTTTGATTAGATAGTTTAGTTTAGTTTTGATGATGTCAGCAGGTGTAATGAGTAGAGAGAGATAGAGAGAGAAATGAGAGAAATGATGATGTCATCAAAACTAAAACTAAACTGAGAAACGAACAGGGCCAAAAGAATTTTGTTGATCACGAAATCTGGATAAGATTTACCTTAAGTAGTCAAGAAGTCACTCATTTTCTGCATCAGACTCGAAACATTTCAACAGGCAATAGTACAACTAACAATAATTTGACAGGGCGTTCGTATCCAGCTCTGTATAGACCAATCTCAAACGTCTATTAGCAAGAAGCCCAATTAAAATCAAGACGAATCACTGTATGATGCTGATGCTCATGGTCTGCATCACTGTATGATCTTCCTTAAAATCTTATCTGCTCCTGATGCTCATGGTCTTCCGTATCAACGCATGATGTTGGCTGCAGCATGGCTGCTCAGAACTAAAATTAAGCCACATCAGTTCGGGGAAAAGGATTGAATTTCCTCGTGATGGTCAGATGCAATTCGTCGATTCCCCAATACTACCAATTCCCAATCTACAAACTTCCCAGAAGTAGCAGAATTAGTAAAGAAACCTCAGGCTTCGATGCAGAAAACTCATAATCATTTCAGTTTCGCATCAAGTGGGAAAACAATCTGGGACTTTTGTGGTTGCGTGTTCACCTACGAGATCAAGCTTCAGGTCGACCAGAAGATGCTCACAAGTTCCCAGCAATCAGAAATTATCCTCACAAAATTGGTGACAACTAACAAGATATGGGAAAAAAGTGACTACGAGGATCCCCACTATTTCGGTTAAGTAAATTACCAGCAAGTTGTAACACGGGAAGTAATACATAAGGATCCCATCACACGAGGAACAATCACCAAACACTGAGACAAACAGCTGCTTTTCTGGTAACCTCTAACAAATTCGATAGTTCTCTTCGGCACATCAAGTCTGGAGCCAAAGTTGAATGATGCCACAGTAGGAGTTTTGGTGAAAGTAACAAGTGTACTTTTAAATTGTACTTTTTTGTACTCTTAACGGGTGCACTATGACACCCGTTAGCATTTCCCATAAACAAATGTAAACGCGACAAAAATGGTTTCTAAGCTTATCGTTAAACAAAAAATACAGGTTTCTTTGATGAAAATTGATTACAGGCAATAAAGAACATCAAAAGTGAAGCCTACGCAAACGCTGTGTCATAGGCAATATAAATTTTCCTCTTAAGAGAATAAGTGACAAGTCATATGCGAGAGAGAAAAAAAAAATTTCTAACTTAAATGCATTTGCTAACATACAATTTAGACAAGCTCCAAAGCTGACCTATCGAGCTTTCCAGCAAGAGAAAAAAGGAAAAAAAAATCTAACTTAAATGCATATGCTAACATACAATTTAGACAAGCTCCAAAGCTGACCTATCGAGCTTTCCATTTTCTAAGAAGCTCGTCATAAACAAACTCCTTTCTCACTTTGGCAAGGCTCTGTTTCAACTTTGACAATGTCGAAGAGTTCAACTTGATCCCTCGATCAATCATATCCTCAGCATACTTAACAGCTTCCGGGACCCTATTAATCTCGTTTAGCCCAATCACCAGCATATTCCCAGTTTCCTCCAAATCAGACTTGTAGTTCTCAATCATGCATTTCCAGACCTGGATGGCCATGTAAGTGTCCCCATAATGCATATACATCTTAACAGCTGACCTACATATTTCAAGGTCAGGAACAAACTCGTTTTTCACCATTTCAGTAAAAACCGGTGAAGCCTCCCGCAACTTGTTTTTCTTAATCAAAAACTTCAGCAATATACTATAAGACTGAGAGTTAGGGAAAGCACCATTAAAAACCATCTCGTCCAAATACCCTTTAGCTAAGTCAGTATCATTAAGATAACCATGCAAAGCAATCATCGAATTATACATCTGAGCATCGGGTCTAAACCCATTTATTTTAATCATTGTATCCCAAAGTACCTTAGCACTCCTCCCGTCACCTGTCCTCGCGCACTCTTCTAGCGCAACCTTGAAAAACTTGACCCCCGGATAACATCCCTTATCCTTCATCGTTTCCAAAAACCTCAACACCTCAACCATCCCACCCGGAGCCTTAACCAAAGTCGTCAAAAACGAATCGTACGCAGGCACATTCTTCGGGTCCCACCCAATATCGCTCACCATGTGCGCAAAAGTCTGCCTAGCACTAGCCACGTCCCCTTCATTCTCCCACCCCTCAAGCAAAATCGCATAGGTATCAACATCCGGCCTAACCAACTCCCTAGCAACGTGCAGAAACTCCTTCGCCTTCACCGTCTTACCTTCCCTACAAATAGCACTAACAAGTGAATTCAAAGCCACCGTATCCCTCCTACACCCGTACTGATCCATAACCTCAAAAGTCAGAATCGCTTCGTCCACTCTATCCACAGCAACATAACTACTAAAAACCGACGCAAAAGTAGCCAAAGAAAGCAACCCTTCTTTCCACATGGACTTAATTGCATCCCACATTGCATCAAACGACTTATTCTTGCCTAACAAGTCTATAACTAAATTCCAAGCGTAAGGGCTATGTTTGTCATTTAACTGGATCCCAGACCACCGGAAGAACTTCACTGCGGAACTGGGGAACCCGTATGACAGTTTGAGGACTTCTTCGACGTCCTGTTGGGAAACCCTCAGGCCGGTATCTTCGAGGACTTTCTCCACGGACAGGGAGGGGGTGTTCGCGATGATTTCGCAGAGGAGTCTTACTTTAGGGTTTAAATTGGGGGTTTCGAGGTAGGAAGCGAAGGTTGAGGGCTTACCGGTTGACGATGGAATTGGGGGTGAATTGTGGTGGAGCCTCTTGTTGTGGTGGTCGACTTTTGTGGTGGAGGAGGAGGAGGAGTCTTCTCGTTGAGATCGTTTTCTGTCTCTCCTCATGATTTTTATCGAACAATTTGAGGAGAAATTGCAGAAGAAGATCGCAGTAGAAGACGAAGGAGGGGAAGAAACCCTAGGTCGAGCAGATATCTCGTGTTCAAGAAACTAGGGGGAAAATTCAAAATAACCCCTACCTTTCGCCAATATTACACAAAGATACCTGACTTTTCTAAACGTCACCTAAACACCTTGTAGTATTTGATAAATCATCAATGTCCCCATGTTGTCACTCTCCATCTAACATGGCATGTAGAGGGTTTTTTGGTGCCAAAAATAAAAACCTGATTGTTACTCCCTCCGTTCCTAAATAAGAGCCTCATTTTCTCTCTCTTGCCATTTTTCAAATCAAAAAATGAAGTACTTTCGTGTATCATTTTTCGAATTTTTCGCACCGAATTAAAGTACTCGTCAAGTACTTTAATTCGGTGCGAAAAAATTCGAAAAATAATTTTTGGAAGTAGTTCATTTTTTGATTTGAAAAATGGCACGACTTTTCGTAGTGGAACAATATTTTGGAACGGAGGGAGTATAATACAGCTACACTGTCCACTTTTCTCTGTTGCCAAGACCCAAATACTCATTTAATTTCCTTCCGTCAACTCACCATGATTACTAGCTATGGAAAATGTGATACATTTCTGAACAAATATAAGTGTAAACAAATGAAATACTAAACATGATACATTAATTCACCAAAAAAAAAAAAGTATATGTACCCAAATAAACTATGATTACTATGATCTATCACCCAACGTGGTAAATAAGGAAATCATGTTTATCGTAACAAATCACCCAATGTAATAAATCAACAAATCATGTTCATTGTACATACAAAACACCTTAGATTTCGTGACATTTTTATGTAAATACATAAAGATTTCATCTAAAATCTTTTATATTTTTATCCAAAAAATCTTTGTTTATAGGGTAAATATTTTTTTGTTGAAAACTTAAAAAATTTGGGTTGAAAACTTAAAGAAAAATATTTACCATGTAGACAAAGTTTTTCGTAAAGTTTTCATCCAAAAATTCTTTGCCTATAAGGTAAGAATTTTGGGGATGAAAACATGACTTTCCTTTATGAACTTGACCCCAGCGACTCCCTTAAAGTTTTTAACAATGATTGTTGTATCAATGCTTTTTTTGATGAAAACATAAAGAACTACGACAAAATCATTTATGTGTTCATCCAAAAGAAATTTATCCTGCAGACCAAGAATTTTGCGATGAAAACATAAATTTTTTTTGGATGATTTAGGGATTTGATTTCCTATTTTAAACGGATCAATTTTTATGGTAATTATAGTTATCCTTCCCCAATGGCATTCCATAAATTAAGCATAATGTATAGGTATGAATGTCAATGACTATATTTATACTTGTATCTATGAAAGGTAAGGACACAGTAGTCCAATTATCCCATTTCAAGATGTAAATATAATTTGCGATGACGTCATGGACGAGAACATAAATAGAATTTTTAAACAGAATGCCTAATTAAATTTCTCTTACCCAAAAATCAAACCAAACAAGATCTAGAATATTGAATTGAGCACTTTAGAAATATCCGATCAAACTGATTTTCTTTACGATAATGTAGAAAAGTATTTTAAACTTTTAATGAACGGCTCACATTATTTGCTGTTTGACTCTAAAGTGGTGTCTAGGGATAGATTTGTGCGCATGCGCATAGATCTGTGCAGTTGAATTGAATTTGATGCATCTTTAAATATACTATAGCAATGTAGTTGGGGCTTTCAAAAGCCTCCAAACCCTCAATGCTGAACTCTCCTTAAAAGTAGGTTTCCCCCTCTCTCCCTCTCCCTCTCCCTCTCTCTCTCTCTCTCTCTCTCTCTCTCACTCCCTCCCACGTGGCTATAGTTTCTTTAATTATGTACGCAGTTACTTTTTTCACACACTAGCATTGTACGGCTTTCCGGTAGCCAAAATTTCCGCCGGGGACACTATCTCAATGAAAGCGATCCTACTCTTCGACGATGACGACGACGACAACACCAATAATGACGCCACATACCTGTTCTTAGCCATTTTCAGATCGCGAATCTAAAAAATGGACGGTGCAATTGTCCGTTTTTTAGATTGTGTCTAGCCATTTTTCCTACTTTCCAGTTTGTCCCTAAACATTAGTTTTTTAACAATTTTAATTCTGCATTGCATCATTGTTTGCACTGGCCCTTTATTCTTTCTCGGAAACCACTAACAAGAGGTCAAAGTTATTGCATTGTTTGTACGGTTTTTAATAAACTTTTCTACAAGAATGGGTTCTTTTGATCTTTGTCTTTGCATGCTATAATTCGTACTGTTTTAAAAATTATTCCATCCTTTATGATGTAGAAGTAATACTACAACTAAAAATTTGCGAGTTGCCATTTATATGTTGACTCTAGAACTTCTAATACTGTGAATATTGTTTTTCGCAGCAATCACCTATCTTTCGAGTGACAAGTGATACAGGCGCAAAAAGACTCACTATGCGTGAGGTAATAAAAATACATATATTAAAGGAATGGTGTTTTCTTCCTTTGTAAACTGAGTCACGGTAAATTTGAGAGAGCATATGTACATGTAAGAAATAATCGTGCCTGAAAAAATAAAGAAAATGTACTTAGGCACAAAAGATCAAACAATAAACCAAAAGCTATTGTGCATATTTTTACCAAAAATCGACTTGCACATTCATCGTGTGTGCCCCGGTCTCTATTTACATAAATCAAGACGGAATAACGTTTTGGGACATTTTAGTATTGTTATTAACACCAGGAAACTATAAAATTCGGTTTAATGTTTACGACTACCATTATCTTACACTTGATATATTTTGCATGTTTTATTAGACTCCACCTGCTATCTATTGTGCCACGTACGGACATTGTTCGTGGAAGTTAATCTCGCCCGTGCATAGCACATATTCAACGCTAGTCCTATATACTATAGCAATGTAGTTGCCCTCTGAAAAGCCTCCAAACCCCAATCCTGATTTTTCTAGAATTTTGATTTTTTTAAGCAGTTAAAAAAACCACAACTCCCCACTTTTTATACACACGACGCTAGTTACTTCTAAACGGAAAAAATTTAAAAAAAAAATAAAAATTCCCCACTGGTTTATCTCCACGTTCAAACCAACAACTCCCCACTTTCTCCCTTCTTCTACTATTTTAACACTTCTCATGCATGCACCATTTAATTAACACTACACCATTCCACTCATCAAACAAAAGAGCACTATGAAGCCAAAAGGGAACAACCGATGTTTACAAGTTTGGACAACTATCACGTAGTAGACTTAAGTCCGATACTCTATCTTTATTGTGTGTATCTTTTTTTTTTTTTGAGAAGATCAAAAATCCATTTTCATTGTTCAAATTTTGCTTTGGTTTCTTTGTTCAGGTTTCCGAGAATTTGTTTGCAAACTTTTGAGTGCCAAGTACGGCTGACGAGAATTTGCTCACGAAGCGCTCAAAGGTTGGTTTCCATCTCCAAATCATCAACACATTTGTGAGAATTTAACCACGGAACTGGGCATATTTCGTTCCATTACGTTCTTCAGTCTATATATCCATTTTTTGTCCTCTTTGGCTACTTTAAACTATGAGAATTTGTTCACAGTTTTGGCCATATTTTGTTTGTAGATTTATTTTTGCTCCACAAGACCTAGAATTTGATTAGAGTCTATTTTTGCTTCGAATAGCCTATCGCCGAATACATTACGCTAACGGTGAATCCCTACCCCATATAGAAGAATCATCAACTTTGAAGCAAACAATGGGTATTGTTTCTCTTTGTTTTTAGTTCTTATGTGAAGTTGTTGGAAAAAATATTTTGTTTATAATATTTTAATTTAAGTGTGAATGAAAATTGATTTGATTTGGAGTTGCATCTTTTCATTAGCACCTGTTCACTGTGGACGGACGCGTCCTTTCGTGAACAGATGTGCCTCTTTACCCTGGTGACTATTCGTAGAGTCACCAGTTTGCCTATATATATGGCATCATTCTTTCATTTTTATAGTGTTGTTAATTTTTCTACACTTTCATTGAGAGTCTTTTCATTGGAGAGAGTACAGACACAAGTTTGGTTCGCCTACCGAACAAATTGGAGTGCTGCTTCCGTTCGGTGAAGATCAAGTAGTGCTGGGAGATAGACGTCCATGCAAACCGTAAGCACCGTAGCGGGGGCGAATCTGTCTTAAGTACAGAGTGTTATACACTCGCCTTGATCATCATTTCATTTCATCGATTTTTAGGTTTTGCATTCCGATTTTATTGCATTCATATTTTCGATTTTATCACAAAAAGTAAACGTATTTTCCAACAATCTTAAGACAGAATCTGTGTTTACTTTTGTGTTTATATGCATAAGTACAGTTAACAGAAACTTTCTGCTCCTTGATTTATTTTCTTCGCTTGTTTCAAAATATTGCAAAGTGGTAGAATCTGACAATCATAATGTGTAAACATATTATCATCATGGTCATTGTAGGATGGAATTGCGTACACGTGGCCATGTTCTATGTTAAAATGATACTACGTAATTTTGCCTATACTCATCTTCAATTATGGAAAATTGGAAATCTTCACTTATGCATGAATGGCACTAAATCTTCTTTATCTCGTATCAGTGTGCCAAGGGTGCCTTGTTTTTCTTTGTAGTGGAGTTCGAGATTACTGCTTTGGTGAGAATTGTTGTCAATAGGTGTGACCTCTGGTTAGAATTGC
Organism: Vaccinium darrowii; assembly: GCA_020921065.1. NCBI lineage: Eukaryota > Viridiplantae > Streptophyta > Magnoliopsida > Ericales > Ericaceae > Vaccinium > Vaccinium darrowii. Next base: position 10,934,885 of record CM037158.1, on the reverse strand, counting down.
GATTTTGCATGCACCGGTGCTTTTGTTCATGATACCCGTATTAGTTGTAACTGGTTCATTTGTTTGACTTACTCTTTTCTAGTGGTAAATAATGGCTATGTCTATTTCCCATATGGAAAGTTGCAAACTCTTCAGAACAGTTCCGTTGTTTCTTTTCTTTGATCCACGAGTGCCCTTATTAAATATGTTGTGTATCGGGGCCCTGGGCATGGCAATCGATTTACATATTCATGAGACCTGTTCTTTGTAAGGGAATTTATTAGTATTCATTTTGTCTTATGAGGAGGTTTATAAATAAAAAGAAAATTAATTAATGATTAAATATGAAGGTGATAGTTTAAAAGTTAAACTCATCTCTTAGACTAGTTATCTTTTCTTTATAAAGGAATTTTTGTGGGGCCCATTGGTTTTATGGCTCCTTAGGTTGGCAGTTGGAACGCCACCTCTTGGGAAATATCCATATTAAAGGTTATTGGCACCGGTTGAGATTTCTTCCATAACTATCATTTTTCCTATCAATAACGGCAAACGGTAACTTGCGGCACCTCCTAGTGTTGGCACCTTTTGGGTCAAAAGAGACTTAAAACTTCCATTGGCAGTGAGTTACGGGAATTTGAAATCTAAGTCGGTTCGGAACAGTTGCACCTTTCCTTACTTATTTATATAGAGTTTCTCTTCTCAAGTGAATACATACAGATTTGTTAAGAAGTGTTTGTCCGAGTATTAGTTAATATATTTGTCAAAAGCACTCTTTGTCTCCTTTGTTCGCTCTACCATCGTTAGTTATTGTTTTGACTTGAGTGGTCATCATTTTTCTCATTATGCCTTCGGAAATTCCTTCGAAAATTATCCGGCTTTCTGCTCCTTTTGTCCCACCGTTCAACATAGTAATGGGAAGTTTTTCATTACCATTGAGTCCCGATGACTACATATGGTTTGAAGAGTGGAGAAAAGTCTTCGCAATGCGAGGACTATTGGATGTAAACCAACCAATTTACATTGATATCTCTTCCGATGAAGAAGACCAAGTTGTAGAAGAGGAACCGAACGGAAATGTTGCGGATAATTTGGTCGCGGATGATTTGGCTGAAAATTCTTATGAAAGTGTACAGGACACTACTGGGGATTATATGGTTTCTAAGGATCATATGGAGGACTCTGATGAATCAACCGGAACGAAGCCAAATTCGCAAAGAAATATTCTCCGTGAAACGGAGAAGTGTGCACTAAGTTCATTGCGACAAATGAGGACCATGGAAATGGCAAGGAAGAAGCATAATGATGTTCTTTTGCGCAAGGGGCCGATTTTAATTCGGACAGCACGCAAGAGTGTGCCTTGTCCCGCTGCTCTTAAGAAGATCAAATTTTCAATAAACTAGAATTAGACTGTTGGATTATTTGTCTTGTTTGATGTGTATCCACATGCAATATTAGGTTTTATTCACAGTTTTATGTTTCAATGAGCATTGTGTACTCTTAATTAAGATTGTGAAGTTGGCATTTTTGTTCATGATGCATTTAGTATAGTCTGAATGATCTCGGAAATTTCTTAAGAGATATACGTTTTTATATTCACTGTTAGTGGGCGTTGCATTTAACAAGGTTCAAGTTTGGAAGGAAATAAAAAATATCATTGAATTGGTTTCTTGATTTATAAGCTGTTAGTGGCATTATTCCTTGTAGTATTGCAACGCTTGGTTCAAGTCAGAACCAAATCTTTAAGTGGTTGCGGCTGCCCTTCTCGGTCGGAACGGTGGTGTTTGGTAGGAAGTGGTTTTATCGTTGGGGTAGGTTAATGGAACCCCAAATTGATATATATATATATATATATATATATATATATATATATATATATATATATATATATATATATATATATATATACCTTTTCAAATACCGGTTATTGAGTGTTATACATTCATAATTTGACTGCCGCATTTTGAATAGAGTTTCTGGTGATTAATATAATATGCATGCAAGTGGCATCTTCTGGTCTTGACGTTTTTGCACAGACACATCTATCATGTTAATGTTCAAGGTTGCCCGTGTGATGTGGCACTATAAGGATTGATGGCTATGGTATCAGACATTTATTTTACAGTATTTGTGTGATAATTGATGTCGAAAAGGGTTTATATATGTGAAAATGTGTGAGCCTTTGCGGTTAAACCAAACTGGATGCCTTTTGAGTTTATACCAAGAGATGTGACCTTTGGTAATAAGTCATCGTTTTTCTGACTTTTCAATAAGTCGTTCAGGCTAAATTCATGTTTTTTGATTATTCGAAATTGAGTTTTGATAGACTCAATATATAGAGTTGCTATATTTGATTTGACATGGAAACTGAAATTTCGAATATTTCTATTTCTTCTATCCTGAATATTTGGTAGTTATCAAATAACTACACCCCATAAATATATATATATATATATATATATATATATATATATATATATATATATATATATATATATTAAAAAAAAATAAAAAAATAAAGTGGGACTATGGTGGGTCCAAGTGGCAACGTGTTGAAGTTCATGTGGATATTAATGGGTGTTTTTGGTTTATGAGTGACTTAAAAAAAAAAATTGACACCTTAGTTAGCCATTAATTGGTACTCGGAGTACCACGATCCTAAAATATTCAGTGGAATTGAAAATGGACTTTGGCACACTTAGGCATTAGTTTGTTTCCCAATTGCATGTCAATTCTACCGCGACCGAACCATTTTGATCAAAGTGATGCGTCACTTTGTTTCGAAGTGAACCAAGATGTTTGACATCATCTTTCTTTGATAGGTATACACCTGTTGGTTGCCTATTTATTCTAAATCCCTTTTCATTTTGTAAGAGTTTGGAAGATTTCAGTCCCATAAAATTAAGTGGAATTGATTTATATGCTATAGAGAGTACCCAGTGAATATGATAGGGTACATAGAATGCATGCCGCAGTTAGCATAAAATGTGGGGGTTGCTCCTTGCTACTGTATCTTGAAACAGAAGAGATGAAAAGAGAGTTTTGACATTGTCGTAAACTATGAAAATTATTTTGATAAATTCTGAATTGCTTTCAGAATTGTGGGGGGAGCAAATAATTTCCACAAAAGCTGTTTGTTGCACTTTTTGAGATGTCCAACCATATTTGAAGGATAAAGTATTCTAAAATGAGTATCCAATTTAATGTTTTATAATCCAAGGGTGGATTTAATTAAACAATTGGAGTGCAACAGTGATTTGGAAGTCCTCACGCGTGTGTAGCATGGTCAACAATTGAGTCTGATCAACTCATTGCATTAGACAAAAGCTAGTAGGTGGAGTGGCTAAGCCATCCTTTAGAGGATGTTCCTATGTGGTTTGTTTATGTGCCTGGATTAATAATATGATGACCATCGGTAGTTGGAAAGGCATACAAGACCACGAAGAACGGTAAGTCTCGATTTTATAGACATGTACCGTTAAACATTCGTTTTCGCTAAAGAATGAGCTAACGAAATAAATGTAGTGACACTTTTTGGACGTCACAAATATATTTGATTAAAATACAAGTATGAGTTAATAGTTGTGACATTGATACCTGTCCGGACTTAAATCAATCATGTCAAACTATAGGTGATTTTGTGAATATTCTAGATTATCACATAATTGTGGGGAAGTGGTGTTTTCTTTGCAAATAACTCGATTTTTGCAAGTAACTCATACGTAGCCTTTTGAAAATTACTCATTTGAGTAATTTAATTCTGTGCCAAAAATTTGCAGATTATTCTTTGTTTAGTGTTCATAAGTTTGACACTTAACGTTAGAAAGGCACGAGATAGTATGGTAAGTCCTGACGTGATAATTGCAGACACAATACCATACAACACTTTGTTCTCAATTGAAATTAGCACCATTTAAGGTCAATAATAAAATACGGATCCGTTAACCAAATGGTTTTGACCAGAGAACAAATGATCATCGAGGGGAATGGGTTTAAAGCCTACCAATTAAAAGTCTCTATAACGGCAACCCAACCTAGTTGACTAGAGATCCCAAGATCTAGGTTCAACGGGACAACCGAGTTATATGAGACTTAGGAGTATCACTGAGGAGATATCTCCAACTCATTCCTATGGTGAAACAGTGATGCCTGCAGCGATTTAGGTTAAGTTTTAACTTTTAATGATTCTTATACCTTGGTAAATCCAAGTGGGGTATAGCAGGATACTCTTAATAAGAGATCACCTATGTGAGTGTGAAGTGGGCTGCTTCTATGAGAATTTTAAGGCTGAATTCTTTAAAAAACACTCTCTGAAACCAGTTGCGTGTTCCAGAGCCAAAATGGGCACAACCGTAAGAACCAACTGTGTTCGGAAAGATTCTGTGTGTTGACTATTGTCTTGGCTTACACAAACGGCTGAACAGTTCAAGACATCGCGTTCACTGGTTAGCTAGTAAGTCCGATAGTTATTCACAAGGCGAGGTTCAAAGCCAAAAGCTACCTAACCCCATGCAGGAAATTTCCACATGTACTCTCTCTCTCGTTTGCATTGTTTTTGCATTGGTTATTGAGTCAATTTCATTCATGTGGGGGATTGTTGGAAAAAATATTTTGTTTATAATATTTTAATTTAAGTGTGAATGAAAATTGATTTGATTTGGAGTTGCATCTTTTCATTAGCACCTGTTCACTGTGGACGGACGCGTCCTTTCGTGAACAGATGTGCCTCTTTACCCTGGTGACTATTCGTAGAGTCACCAGTTTGCCTATATATATGGCATCATTCTTTCATTTTTATAGTGTTGTTAATTTTTCTACACTTTCATTGAGAGTCTTTTCATTGGAGAGAGTACAGACACAAGTTTGGTTCGCCTACCGAACAAATTGGAGTGCTGCTTCCGTTCGGTGAAGATCAAGTAGTGCTGGGAGATAGACGTCCATGCAAACCGTAAGCACCGTAGCGGGGGCGAATCTGTCTTAAGTACAGAGTGTTATACACTCGCCTTGATCATCATTTCATTTCATCGATTTTTAGGTTTTGCATTCCGATTTTATTGCATTCATATTTTCGATTTTATCACAAAAAGTAAACGTATTTTCCAACAGAAGTTTGAAAATAATTTTGTTCCAAACATTTTCATTTCCAAACATTTTCATTTTCTACTGACATCCACACCTATAGGTTTTGATTTAAGCAAGTTTCAACATTCAAGAAGGGGTTTATGTTTGTTTGAATTACCAATATACTTACAATTAAATATGCTTCCAAACCTTTGGATTGTGATGGGCAAGATGATGGCATAGTTTATGATCTTCATAATATGCATTTTATTGTTGTTGTAACATTGTAGATAAATATTCATTTTGTAGTAATTTTTTGGCTACAAATTGGTGTTCTAAATTTTATTTGCGAAAAAATTGTCATTGATATTTTATTATTTTTCTCTTAAATTATCTATATTCTATCACTTGCGGTTAGGCAGCACAATTTGCATTTGATTTTTATCGGTATAACTTGAATTTTCTCAAAAAAGGAAAATGTCATTGTATCCTTTCGACACACAAGAACACAAAAAAACACACCAATGTGAATTTTTTCCCCTACATCGAATGGGTACAATGCTAGATATATTAGTATTTGCATGTCTGATTAGTTTCCACCTGCTATTCATTGTGTCATGTACATATATTGTGTACGCATGTTAATCTCGCACGTGCATTACACGGGTTCAACACCAGTTGAGCCTATAGCATCGTGATACCCGCCTGCATTTACTGGTGGCAAGTACGCCGTAACTGGCAACTGCATCTGTTTCGCTTGTCTTCCACGTAAACCAAGAAACTACTGGTAGTACAATAGACGGGTCCCACTTGAGCTTCATCACTTCAGGAGGATTTATTGAGAGGAAGTACTCCTTTCAATCGAGTTAAGATTTATTTTTATTTTTTTTCTTTCAAACACTTAAGGGCATCCTCATCTCACTACTCAATTTAACTTTTAAGTTAAATTGAGTAGCCAAACCCCCAAAAACCCCTCAAAATCAGGCTCTCCATTTTTCCTCACCAATCTGTTTTTGCTACAGTACCGCACCTGTTCACGCATCAGGTTTTTTTTTTTTTTTTCTCGGGTTACTTTTGTCCATCGTCAGAGGAGAGAGGGTGTGGGGAACAATAGGCTTGGGGGGTACAACACACGTGGAGCACTGTGTGGGGGGGGGGGGGGGGAGCAAGTATAGTGGAGGGGTCCACCCTTTGTTTTGTACTGCCACATCTCCCCAGATGGGGAACAGTAGCCTTAGGGAGTTTTTTTTTTTTTTTTTTTTTATAGATTTGAGGGGAATAGTTTAATATAGTAAAGTTAAAATAGAGAGTCTGATTTTGTGAGTTTTTGATAAAGTGACTTGGTAATTTATAAAAGGTGTTTTTGAGGTTAAATTTGGTGAAATTTGAGTAGGCAGATAAGGATGCTCTAACAAAATGGCTTTGGCACTGTACTTTCATGTCTTTTTAAAGGAAAACGATATAGGTACACCACGGCCTTGTTCGGTTGGGGTTGTTTCTCGAACCCGTCCTCAGCCCTTTTTTTTCTTTGTAGGCTTATAGTTGGGAGGGACCCAATACTAGATTTTGGGACCACTTTGAAACTATTTTCAAATTTAGGTTCTCAAAACCGGGTTCCGAAAACCCAACCGAACAAGGTACACTTGTTCACCCCAAGTATACACTACCCTGAGGTGGCAAATGAGGAGAGAGGCTGTTTTGGCTTAAAAGCCAAAAACTGGATTATTGGATTATTCGTTTTGTCTTTAATCAAAAAAATTTTGCATTTTTTAGTTTTACGTCAAGATTTTGTAGTTTCTGGATTCCTCTCGACGAGACGAATCTAACAAGTATAAAATTATGGTCAAAACTCAAATTTTTTTGAATAAAGCCAAAATTAAACCAATAAACTGGTTTATTTTGGTTTATTTTCGGCTTTATTAAAAAAAACTATTACTTTTGATCACAATTTTATACTCTTTGGATTTGTCTTGACGAGAGGAATCCAGAAACCACAAAATCTTGACGCAAAACTAAAAAAGGCAATTTTTTTTTAATAAAGACAAAACGAATAATCCAATAATCCAGTTTTTGGCTTTTAGCCAAAGCTCAATCTTTTTTCAACTCTGCTAGAGAAGGTATAGTTGGAGTACAGACGATGTGGGGCCCTTTTAGGGGTCCAGTACAAATGATTTGAACAGTTCAAAATATTTTAAGATATTTTTTTTAGTGGACTCGCAAGAAGTCAGTTCAAATGGATATTTGCAACTAATTGATTCAATGTATCAATTTTTCATTCAAATTACAGGGCATATAATTTGAATGAAAATGGTCATCAGATTGACGGATCTGGGGATGCTCCTATTCTCCCCTACTTTTCTCCCTCATTTTCTCTTAAATGATGTCGTTTTGCTCATTATTTTGGTACACCCCAATGCTTCGAAGGTCTTTATTTGGAGAGTTAATTTCCCAAAGTGTCTAAATACTAAATCTAATGTCTAAACTCTAAATCCGAAGTGCCTGAACCAATCACACCTCATCTCAAATAGCATAAAATCCCCTACGATTGAACCCCAAAATTGAATTTCCCAAAAAGTGCCTAAACTCTAAACTCAAGGGTCCTTTGGGTAAAAAAACCAGTTTGTTTTTTTGTTTGTCCTTGTTCAATATATATTTTTTAATTTGTCAGTTTTACGTTGATTTTTGTGGTTTCTTGGTTCGTCTCGACGAAAAAAATCTAAAAAACATAAAATTATTAACTAAAGTTAAAGTTTTATGAATAAAGGCAATAAATAATCCAAATTACCCTAAACCCAAAGTGCATAAATCAAAGTGTCTAAACTAATTATGCCCTATTCCAAAGAGCCTAAATCCTCTAAAATTGAACCCTAAAATTAACTCTCCAAACAAGACTCTTGGAAATTTTGGAGATGTACCAATAGAATGAGCAAAATAACGTCGTTTAAGAAAAAAAGGAGAAGGGAGAAAAGGAGTACCCGTTAACTAGTTGCAAGTATTTGTTTAAGTTGATTTCTCGCATGCGACTTGAAAAAATATTGTGACCCTATTCGTTTCCGAGTTTAAATTTTGGTTTTACTTTTGATGACATCATTATTTCTTTCATTTTTCTCTCTAACTCTCTTTATTCATTACACCTGCTGACATTATCTAAATTACACTAAATTATTTAACCAACCACGTCCTGTAAAGTTTTTAACAGTATGGATCATTGAACCCTTAGGGCCCCACATGCTGTACGTAGCCGATCGGTACCCATTACCCAAGCCATCGGTCACTTGTGTTTTCTTCGCGAGAGGAAGGAGTGAAATTTTTACCCAAATTGGATTCGAATTTTTCAATCGGGTGATTGAAACCGAACGGGGTTTTACCCAATTCTCATTCTCGACAAATTCCGGACTGCAGAAAAGGCGTGACGGATATATATCTATCTCGCATTGACATGCAGAGACACAGTTGTTGAAATCCTAGTTCTGAGAGAGTGAGCTCCTTCACTCTCGTTTTCTTCTCTCTTCGATCATGTTCAGACAAACCAGTCCCGATTCGCTGAATATCATAGCCGATGGGTCTGAACTTGCTTTGACGGAGCAGCATACGGCTCAGTCCTCTGCTAGTAAGAATCTTCTTTCCACTCTTCTCTCTGTTATTTACCCGACCTGTTTGTTTTCCGAGAAAATTCAAGAGAAAAAAGTTTCTGTATCGCGGATCTAATGTCTTAGGCTGTTTTTTGGGTTTCAAGATTTATCGTGAAGTATTTATATGTGCTTGATGTGTGCTTGATTGGGTATGTTTTAGTAACCCGTTCTTCGACCGGAAGAGCCGGAGCTAATTATGGAGAATTTGGACTATTCGGATACATACTTCGTGAAATGGTTCATGCATGTTGTTAATCCCAAGATGGAGTCTTTTAGAAAAATTTGCCTAATTTGGGCTGTTTCATTTCAGTTTTGAGTAATATACTTGCTGTGGTTTTTTTAGTTATGTGTCTTTTTGGTGGTGTCTTGATTGGGTATATTTTAGTAACCCGTTTTCGACCGGAAGAGCGAGAGCTAACTATCGAGACTTTGGACTGTCCGGACACATACTTTGTGAAATGGTTCACGAATGTTGTTAATCCCAAGATGGAGTCTTTTAGATAAGTTTGCCTAATTTGGGCTGTTTTATTTCAGTTTTGAGTAATATAGTTGCTGTGGTTTGTTTAGTTATGCGTCTTTTTGGTGGTGTAAATGCTCCTATTACTGCATAAGTTTGAAGGTAAGGCCTCCACAAATGACAAAACGCATCACGACATTTGAATTTGTGCTTCAACTTCCAAAGGCGCAGGCTCGGCTTTTGAACATTTTCATGCATTTCGCCTGAGGGGTGTGCTTCTTTGGAACAAAATGAGCTATAGTTCTTCAGTCTCCCTCTGCCCTCTTTCTGATACTTTATGAAAATAAACTGAGAAAGAAAGAAAGTGAGCAATAGAAGAGTGGTGAGAAGGCATAACTTTCATATAGTACAGGTTGAGTTCTAATTACATGTGTTAAACGTGTATTTGTAGGCTAATAGGAGCTTTTTTATGGAGATATTTTTTAGAATCTCTATGGATCTATTTTTTTTTAGATTTGTAGAGAGTTTCATCTGTATAAAGTTAAGTTTTAATATGCTTATTCCGTGAGGCTTATGATGGGTAGAGCACCTCACAACTGAACTGTGATGTGGCTGTGAGCAAGAATGGGAAGGAGGCAAAAATGGTGGTCACAGAGAGGGATTGGAAGGGATCTTTGATTAACGGGGCAGTGGGATCTGCTAATATCTCCTCACCTCTTCAAAGAGAACTTCTGGCCATTCGAAGAGCTTGTGGCTTGGGAAAAGGACTGGGCTTAAAGGAATTTGTGATTGAATCTGATAATCAAGTGGCTATCAAGCTCAGTGTGTTTGAACACCCTCCCTGGGTGGTCTCTGCAGTGGTTTGGGATATTAGGTGCCTGGGATTGGAGATGAAGATTAAGTTTCTTTGGATCAGAAGGCTTGCAAATGAACTTGCTCACGTTGTGGCTACTAAGGCGATTAGAGGTTTATTACCAGTTCATTGGGTGGCCTATCCCCCAAGTTTTGTTTATTCTGTTTTAGATAAAGATTCCTTTGCTTCCTTGTAAGCCCTGTTGGGCATAGTTTTGTTATAAAAAAAAAGAAGATGTTAACTAGGTTAGACAATCCATTTTTGTGGAGGAAGAGAGAGAATTCTAGATCTCTTCAATTTTCACGACTAGGATTTGCTGGGGCAAAACAACTTATATCCTTAGAGGCACCAGGGGGCCAAGGGGATGGATGATACTGTGTGACGGGTCAAGTCGGGTCATTTAATCGAATAATTTGTGATACATTTTGAACTATATCGATACAATTTTATTGTCTCTTATAGGCCAATTGCACTCCAAATGGTAGCTACATTATTTGTTTCTAAAAAAGTATTTATTTTTTATGAAGTCAATGGATATTATAATATATCAGCTTGTTGGGAAATGAAACGTATGATGTTTCGATCTATAAAGCAACTAGGGAAGAAGTTTAAACACAAAGGAGATCAACTTTTTAATTGAGTGGGTTTCAGTAACTCAGGAGGCCTTGCTAGGTCCTCCAATAGCTACGGCTTTTCTTCTTCCTCTTGTTTGGAGGAAGCAGAGCTAAAAGAATAAAAGAAACTTCAAATTTGAAGACATTGCCTCCAAGTGGGTTATAAGCTTTTACTTTTTCTCTCATTTGCTGCTCATGTAGCTTATTGGTTTAACACACGATGAATTAGGAATTTACAGAAAATAATAATGAAATAAAAGAATCCTATGCACAAAGCAAGCAAGGGAGAATCAATCTTAATTCCTTTGTGTCCCAAATAAAGAAAGTATATGAATGACAATAGATATCAATGATCTCATATTTAGAGATTCCCAAGTGACCTAAAATATTACTTTAGAATCACACGATTCACGACTCGATTGGTGATTCGATTCACGATTCATGCAAACATGTACGAATCTATAGGTGAAACAAGGTTTGGCCATTATCAATGATGGACTGTATGATACATGATTCGATTCATGCAAATATAACAAGTGTTGCACTCGTCATTTATTAACCCACTTTTACCTTCACTTTTTCCCTGGAAAACAAGAATATAACTTCATTGAGTGTTAAGTTTGGAAAATTTGTACTTTCATGCAAAATTTGCTATTCATTGTTGATTAGAATGTTTATTCTTTTATCTAGAGCATGTTGTTAACCCTTTTTATTTCGTTTTTTCTCAAACATTATAATAATGATTCTAGATTTGCTTAAGGCTAAGATACCTTGTTCTCACGAATTAAATACTATTGTTTGGCGAGATTTTGTAGTTAATTATTATATTAGTCAATTGATGGGCTCAACTTATTTAAAATGTTGTTGGAGCAATTTGGAGTCGTGAATATAATGGTGTATAATATCCTACATGAGCGCAAAGTTTGACAAACCAATCTCTTTAATTCTTGTATCCTCTAAATCATAGATGTCATTAGGGCTCCCTTGAACACACCCACGCATGTTGCCATGTAAGCAACTTTCTACGCCTCAGCTTTCATTTTTATAATAAATCTTTAATATCCATATGCACTAACAAAAATCGACACCCAGTTGGTGCCCATCTATATGCACTTTTGTATGTCAATATATATGTTCCTATTATGACCTAGTCTTTTACTATTCACAATTCAGAACATGCCATTTCAATCCCGGTTCTATTCACTATTTGACAACCTAATGAATAAAAATGAAATCACACATGACTAATGGTCTCCAATTTCTAGTAGTCTCAAGTGACATAATACAAAATCTGTGAAAGCTAACATCCAGCTGTCTGATATACAGAAATTGTTCTTAAGGCGGCTCAAGTACAACTGCCCATAAGAGCTCAAATGAGAAACAAAACTATTTCGCAAAGCCTTCTTTTTGTAAATTTCATGCTTTCTCATAGACTTAGGTGTTGGCTAGGGCCTAGGAGGTCGCACTCAAGTTCTATTTGGGGAGGGCACAAAAATCCCACATTTGCTTGTCTTTATACCTTCCAGAAATGATAAATGTTTTCATAGTGTACTTTTTGAAGGCTAGAGTTAACCATGATTGCCATTTAAAACTGAGCTATCTATGTCTGTAAGGTAATGTCATTTTGAGAAACTGCCTAATGCTCGATGTGTTAATGTATCTCCATGTATCTACTGTAATCTTCTATTTTAGGGCAGATTACGTTGACCATATAGAATCGTGATCTTGCCTTGTAATTGTTGCCATTTTAGGCCTTGTAATCTTTTCCTTCCCAGGCTTTATATTTTCCTTTTTAGCTTTAGGTTTTCTCCTATTTAAACCATGTAATAATCTAGGTTTATTCATTCAGAAATTCAGTAATAATACGTCAGTTTTCCATCTCTCAGAACACTAACATGGTATCAGAGCAGGTTTAATACCTCAGTCCGTTTGTTCTTCTCTTTTTGCAAATATCAGTCAATCTTCTCACAAAAAGCTTCTCGTTCTTCTTCTCTCTTGACCACTCTCTCTCAGAAAACCCTTCTCCCAAGTCCCAAACACCAGTGAGTCACCAAACACCATCACCCTTGTCAAGACCATCACCAAACACCGTCACCAAACACCATCACCAAGCTTCGTCAGACCATCACCGAACACCATCACTTTACCCTTCATCTCTTCTACACTGCAGTTGGCAGACATCTTCACGAAGACTCATACTGCTGCTCGGTTTCGCTTTCTCCTTGGCAAACTCTCGATGCTCTCTGCTTACTGTAATCTTCTATTTTAGGGCAGATTACGTTGACCATATAGATCGTGATCTTGCCTTGTAATCGTTGGCCCTTGTAATCTTTTCCTTCCCAGGCTTTGTATTTTCCTTTTTAGCGTTAGGTTTTCTCCTATTTAAACCATGTAATAGTCTAGGTTTATTCATTCAGAAATTCAGTTATAATACGTCAGTTTTCCATCTCTCTGAAAACTAACAGTTTTGCCATGAATATTCACTACTTGATAATGCTTGACATGTTTCCATTGAAAATGACCCATAGGACAATTATCTCACCTTTTGAGAAACTGCTCCTTTTTGTTTTATAGATGTATTAGACTTAAATTAATTTATACTTCCTTTGCTTTTTACGTTTTCCTTTTCAAGTTATACTTTCATGTTTGACAACAGTATCAGATAACAATTACTGGATCGCATGTCTGCATTACTAACTCTCATTTGCCTTTATTTCACTAGATATCCCTGAATACTTACTATGCAAGAACCGTTTGCAAGAACGCGCTCAAAGGTCAGGCTTACCCTTGCCAATTTATCAAACAATTAATGAAGGTACTCAAACTGAACCAATGTTTAGATCTACTGTCTTTGTGGATGGAAAATACATTACATCTCCAAACACTTTTCCCCATCGAAAGGCCGCAGAGCAAGATGTTGCCAGTGTCGCATTGGCTAGTTTAACTCAAAAGATAAAAGAAGAAGGATACTCTCTCATTCGTGAGGTATGTGGCATGCATGATTCTTACTTTCAACTTACGTAGTTTGATTTTACTTTAATGTATTGATGTACCAATCAGAGTTTTGTTACAAGATGTAGTTTTACAGTTCAATTAAGTTATTTTAGAACGACTTCTTGGTTTGGTGGCTTGTGGATTTTATACCGTTTCGATTGCGGTTTACTTAACTTGTTATGATGTTTCTTTCTGCTATATGATAAGATGAGCGAAACCTACATGTCTGAAACCCTTAGAAAATTGCAAACAGGTACTCAGACCCTGAGTCTTACCATATCATACCTAGGTTATATGGACTCTGCAAAATGTTTGAAAGTACCCTTCACACACTCGACACTTGTGTTTGAGATACATTTACAATATTTTTAGCTGGATGCTTACCTAGAATGCTTATTTAGTAAACTCCTGTTTGGTGCAGATCTGTGCATGAAACTCATGGTATGCACTATGCATGGAACAGTCTTTGCACCTTGTACACTTAATTGCATTGGAAAGTTAATGGAGTATCTGAAAGTATGAATATTTTGCAGTGTCACCGTTTCCTTTACCTGGAAATTAGATGAATCGCACACAGACACATTCCTGTACTGAACATTCTGGCTCAAGTCTGTCTGAGCTTGGAACATAGGATTGGTTGCAATCAACTTGGGTATTTTTTAGTAAATCCTGGTGCTTACGACATAAGCATGATTTTGCTCTTTTCTTCGTTGACAACTTCAATATGAGCTCATGTTGTATTTAATCCCGTTATAGCTTTATATTCTTTGATTTTGTTGTTTTTAACGTGTAAGAGTACAAGGAAGAATGAAACAATGAAATTGAGGTATGAGTAAATTTCATTGTACTCTTGGGTGCTAAGTACACTAATGTTATTCTCTTGGTTATCCATTTCTGTGCCATTTAATTTTTTTTTATTCCTATTTTGTTATTTAGCCATTTTCCGAGTCGTTTTCCATTTCCATTCATCCAGGATACTGTCTTTTGCAAGTCCATTCTCAATGAATATGCAACGAAGATGAATCTAGAGAAACCTACTTATACAACGATTCAGCCAAAGGGTCTGCTTCCAGTTTTTATATCTTCTTTGGTATTCAATGGTGATAATCATACTGGTGAAGCTGGAAGAACCAAGAAAGAAGCTGAGCAATTGGCAGCACAGGCCGTTATCCTATCAATTTTTGGTATCATTTCTTAATCCTTACTTGCAAATTTATTGTCCAATCAGCCAAAAATAGGTGGAGACTCTCTTTGGGCTTGTCTGCGTACTTCTTGTTTATGTATCGTTAGCTTCACTTTATTTTTACTTAGGTACAAAGGCGGCGAGAGCATTTGAATTTTTCTCTATGTCTATCTTATTTCCTATTTCCATCTCTCTACTATTTCCTCTTTATCTAACAAGCAATTGTTTAAATTGCCACCGGTAGATGGCCCAATCAAAGCAATAACAAATCAAGAAGTGTTTTACCATCACCACCTGAAATATGTGTAGCCTACATCTTTTGTTTCTTTAAACTTATTATCTTTGCGGCCACCACCTCTTTGTTTAGTTGATCATATTTATTGCTATCTCATAGAATAGGATATGTAGTGGTAGAAAACCTATGTGCATCCTATGACTATCATTTGGCCACGTTGCCTAATCACATTCTTCGTGCACTGGAGATTTTCTATTGTAGCTACTGATTGTAAGAGGGAGAAAAGTTAGGGTACATAAATCGAGTGTTATTCGACTAGGGATGAGAATAATGGATGTTTTAGTGAAGAGACTAAGCGAGAATCTATGGACCAACGAAGAACAAGGCAAAACAGTAGGGAAAAACTCTTGGCAGGAATTCGTCACCCCGATTCAAGAATCAAGTGCGATTTCTCTCTAGAGTGTCTCTCTAGAATCGTCCTTTGAATTAGTCTAATTGTCTTCACCAAAATGTGGGGAGAATGCCCTATTTATAGGCCACTCGACCTCTCTTCTGGGTTGAGTGGACTAAAAAAGTCTAGACACGTGTCGCACAAATAGTGCGTGAATATTCCTTCCGTTCTGGACACGTGTCACACAAATAGTGCGCGAATATTTCCTTCCGTACTGTCAGGCCACGGTCCTTGTGACACCCGCAGGTGCAACTGCACGAGTGCCTCTGCGACGGACCCTTGTTCCTAGCCACCAAGCCACAAAAAACTCCAGTTATCCCCAATGAACGGCGTGGTCAAGGTCTGCCTTGGTCTTGCTGTTACCGCTATTGGGCACGGTCTAATATCTACCTCGCCATCACCGCGTGAGTGGCATGTTATGACCTCTTCGGTCGTACCAATACCGCAACCAAGCTTCTAAATGGCTTCCCCTCAGGCCTTTCCAAGGCGGAACAAATCGTTCGGGTTAGTTTGGGGAGTCGACGTCTCTCTTCGTTACATTCCCATTCTTCGGGGAATATAAATTTATTCCCTTATCGTTGCCTCTTGTTTGAGGCCTAGGCTGTGGCACAATCGAGCCACATCTCGGCCTAATTCTGAGTCCTTGTTGAATTGTGTTCAAGCTGCGTTGGGCTATAGTTACGTCATGCAAATCCTTTATTCTCACACTCGTGTTTAATCCGCATGGGATTCCGTAGTTTTGGATCCTTAAGGCTAAGGTTCCCAAATGATAAAATCTACATTTGATAAAATCAAATATTTTAGCATTTTAAAAATCTTTGATTTTATCAAATGTAGATTTCATCATTTGAGAAACTTGCCTAAATAAATTCCAAGTTCTTTGACTTCCTCAAGGAGAGTCCAGTGGTTGAGAACATTAGGGACTTAAATCCGCGTGTGACATAATTACCCATCCGAGCCTAGTGCTCCATGCAGCCAAAAGGGAAAGAAGGCCTGCAGTTTCTGGAGGTCCTCCAGAGTTGCCTAAGGCCTACACGGGGTCCCAGGGGCATGCAGTCTGGAATACGCCCAGGGGAACGGGCTGGAGGTCCAGCGGTAACAAGGGGAATCTGCGCCCGAGGCCTGTCCACGGTATTTGAATCCTCCGGTGATGGGCTTCACGAAACTGGGCCACACAGGTAAAACCCCCTCGCGGGTCTAACGCCCACTGGGGCTTGGTGAGTCACCGGCATGGGCCACGCGGTCCAGCGGCTTGGGGTCCTCTGGTTGGGCCATGCGGTTATGGATAGGCCCAGCGGGTTATCTCCTTCTCCGGAATAGGCAATGCGGCTGCAGGTCCTACGGCCCAATGGCCTCCGGTTTGTGGTCTAGCCGTTGGGCCACGTGGGCTGCAGGTTGATCTCATGGCCCACATGGTCGTGGGGTGCCAGCAGGTTGAAGGGGCTACACTGGTTCTGGGGTCTCGCGGATCACAGGCCCGCTTGCAGTAATGGGCTACATCGGCATTGGATTCTCGGCTGAGTCCAGCGGCCATGGGCCTCTGGGTTGGATCCAGCGGCATGGGTCCCTCGGTTCTTGAACCACAAACAGTAAAGAGGCCCAGCAGCCTTGTGCTCCAGCGGGTTGGGGGTACCTTGGTCCAGGGGTGTCTCGGTCGGGATCCCCCTCGGGCTCATGGGTCAGCGGTCCAGTAGGTTCACCCACCACCCGAAAATGGGTACTCGGAATGGGGCTCTCCTGGGCTTGGATTATTCTCCTCCTCTTTGGTTAATAATATTCTTTATTAGTTATAAGATTTAATCCCTTTTCCATAATGCAAGTAGATATAGTGGTGTGATTTTTTTTTACTTTACATTGTCATTCAGGTAATTCTGAGTCAGGAACCGTTATCTTGGAGATCGTAAAGTCCAAATTCAAGCTTTATGCTGCGTTGAATAAAGTTAAGGACTCTAATATTTCCCAGAGCAGTGATACGCCTTTGGGACCAAACACGGGGACTGGCCTTTTCTTCCCTTTTCGCAGTGAGAAGGAGGTTGAAAGTACTGGGAATGGCAGTGTGTCATTGGTGGTTAACACAAATCTTCCTTTTGGCAATGAGAAAAGGGTTGAAAGTACTGGGAAAGGCAAAGCGCCATTGGTGGTAAACACAGGAATCCCTTTTGGCAATGAGAAACGGGTTGAAAGTACTGGGAATGGCAATGCGCCATTGGTGGTAAGCACAGGAATTCCATTGGGCAATGGGAAAGAGGTTGGAATCACTCGGGGTGACAATAGAGGTACGAGCACAATGGGCAATGCGCCTTTGGTGGTAAACACAGGAATTCCTTTTGGCAATAAGAAAGAGGTTGGAATCACTCAGGGTGACAATAGAGGCACGAGCACTATGGGCAATGCGCAGGTAAACACAGGAATTCCTTTTGGCAATGGGAAAGAGGTTGGAATCACTAAGGGTGCCAATAAAGTTACGAGCACTACGATTTCAGAGGGTTTTGCTAACCAACTCAATAGCATCCTAGCAATGCAACAGCCTTTCCATGAATGGAAGAAACTTAAACGGGAACCATCACCAATGCCATTTACTCCTACTGCATTTGTGCCTCCAGCCATGGAACAGCCTCTGAGTGTTGGTCCGAGTTCTGCAAAAAAGCGAAACCGTAAGAACAAGAAGAAAAAGAAGCAGCTCCAGGTCAATACACTGTAAGTAACATCTCCAATTCTCCGTTAATCAGAAATTTTCTATTCATGTGGTAAATATTTGGGTTATCGCCTGAGGAGCAATGATTCGTTCACTGGCCTCACATATCCGTGTCTTACATGTGTGGGAGACATACACGATATGCTCTGGAGTCTAGACACATGTCAGACACGCTTAACTGTGTCCGACTTTCTTTGTATGTTTTCTAGTCAGACACGCTAGGACTTGACCCAGTAGGAACACATTTGGATGTTGTGATAGATGTTCTTTTAAGTTGGGCCAAATTCAAAATTGTCATGACGCAGCTGTCTGACACACCCAAGTATTATCTTTAACTTTTACCGGTTTTAGTTAACAAATATATCTAAACCATTTATACTTATTATTGTATCCTTTATAGATTAAAAAAAAAAAGAAAGCATTTTCTGTCAAATTGAAGATAAAAAAAAAGTAAAAACAAATAACAGGAACAGTATGAAATTTCCCAATGTGTTTGTGCCTTAATTTTTAGATATGTCTACCTGTCCATATCCTTGCTTCTTTAGATTTAACACCCGTGTGATGATTGACAACTTGTATGTATTTCTGAACCCTTGCAAACCTCCGTAGTTTCATCAAGATTTGTGTTTTTTTTTCTTTTTATTTTTTTGGAGATAAAATTTAGATTCATTGGGATTCATTGCATCCGATTATGTTGGTTGCCTGTTGATGTGTTGCACGTGATGCCTCTTAGTCTAGTTGCTCCTTTGCTGTTCAAGTTTCTCCTTGTTCAGTCACTCAATAAGTAGCTAAAAATCCTATATTTTGTTGTCAAGTGAACCAACCTTGTGTGGTGTTGTTGCAACTCTTATAGCAACGGTTGTTTTGAAATGCTTCCTCATTGTTTTTGAAACTCATAATTGAGTACGCCCCAAGTTTTTTAACACATGGATGCACTAGGATATTCGTCTTGCATATTCCCTTTCAGTAAGCTCTTCTTGTGCGGTATTTGACATGCTCAACTAATGTACGTTCTGTGTGGGAAAATGCAGGTTTCGGGCCGCATGCTCTGCTGCGTTGAATCAAGCTTGTCCTAGTTAATTAGCCCAATGAGTAGCAAATGCCACCTTTGTGCTTATTGGTGTATCTCAAACCTCGATCTTTGTTATTGGGAATTTTAACTGTTTCCTGTAGTGTTATCTATTATAAGTACAGACCATCTTTTGTATGAGCAAAGATCGAATCGGGTAAGTTTTGAACCTCCGACCCTACCGGTACTGTGGTAGAGTTGTAATGTGTTGTTGCAGTTTGATTGGTATGGTAGGTTCTTGTTAATATGCTCTCATGTTATACGGAAACCTGTTGCGAGCGTAAGAAAATCCAGGAGAAAGGACTCCTGTACGACTTTGGGCCATCCTTTTGGGTCTGTTTGTTTAATGAGGGAATTGTGATGAGAATAATAATACTACACCATCTATGATGTTGAAAGTTCTGGCACCATAGCTAGAGCAATTTGAAGCCTCATGTCCCTCTAGGATAGCTAAACGAACCAAACAGCCGGAGCTCGGCCCGAGTTCGGCTCGACTTTTGGCTTTTTCTGTTTGTTTATGAATTCAAGCCAAGCTTGAGCATATGGGTGTTTGACTCGATAGGCTCGTGAACAAGATGGTCATTCTGCAAATCTTACATGGAGAAGGGTAGATAACTAAATATCCCAAATATGAGACCTGAGTCGGCCTTTTCATATAGGTATTTTTACGAGTTCTATCCAGATAGGAAACCGCCTCATTGGTATATGGAAATTTAGGGCTACATTAAACCATATTTTTAGAGGTAGTTTGGAGGTAATCAAGAGTTTGTTTTCATTTTTTCCCCCTTAAAAGATAGTTTTAAGACAAGTTTGGGGGTTTTTAATGTCATGAATGGTAGCTACTAAACTAAATTTCATGTTTATGAGTGTTTTTGGCAAGTTAACGAGCTTATGCTCAGTTTGAAAGATCAAAACTTCATGAGCTTACAATTTTTTTTTATCGCTATAGATCTTGCTTGATAGATCTCATTAAGAACATTTATACAGTGAAAAAATATTCAAAAATTATTTCAATAAATAATTATTTTTTAGTTTAAAAATTGCACATAGTTTCGTAATATACTAACAAATTGGGACGTGTAAACAAAATACGTATATTAATATTTCTATTCCAATGTGCAAACATATGTTCAAAAAGCTCTCAAAAGAATTTCTCAATCTAGAGTTATTTTTTACACAATCAGTTTTATTTAAATGAGTAAAAAAGTGGCAATAAATAGGGACCCTGGACTTGATCCATGCAAAATAGTTATAATATTGCTATACTTGAAAGGAGCACGTATACATGTATTGATTCATCAAGAAATTACTAATTTCCATCCATTTTAGTTTTGGGTATTATGATTATGCAGGGGTGGTTAGTTCTAATAGCTTTATTATTGGATCGTGTTCTCATCTTTATTAAAAAATAAAATGGGTTTCGCATCAACTTGTCATAGATATATCTCTACGAGAGAAATAAGAAAATTAAAAAAAAAAAGAACCAAAATTTTAAAAAGTTTAGAAACAACGAAAAAATTCACAAAATCTCTCTTTTTGGATTAAATTTTTTTTCAATGAAATATTTTTAAGGTTTCGACTACAACTATTTATATTTTATATTCCTAACGTTGAGACAAACCAGTAATCCCCCCTCTTTCCCTTTGCTAGAGTAGCTACATTTATAAGGGTTCCAAAAAATGTGACTAAACTTTGATACCTAACAATAGTACTGACAAGGCCTTCTATTCTAGTGAGGAACCCAATAATGTCAACAAAAGATGAATTAGATGGTCAAGAACAAGCTGAATACTCCTAGTCTTAGTGAAACAAACCTTCTGTACAAAATTCTTATTAGGAAAATATGGGACTAACATGCTTAAGACACCATGCATGTAAGGCAAGGACTAAGGAGTCTCTGCGATAACTTGAAATAAGTGCCAAGAAACACGATAACGCCGAGTTTACCAGAAATCTTACGAGATAATACAACCATGCAGTAAGCATGTTCTCCATGATCAACCATTGCAGAAATCACATGTTGTCTAATGAGATGAGCATACAAACATTCATTGCGTATGCTCCAGAGGAGCCATACTAGATACATGTAAAAACAATGAGTTTTAGTCATCATCTTTATCCTCCTCCTTATCCTCATACACCTACAGAAAGGCAAGCTATGTAAGTTGGAATTGGTTAGCAAAAAGAAAAAAGTAAGTTCCAACAATGTCAGTCTCTTATTTGCAATATAGTTATCTGAAGCAAGAAGGCGGTTTACATTGTAACATTGGGAGAATTCTCCACCGTGACATTGATCGTAAGATTTGTAAGATTCGACACATCAACTGTCTCATGTAGAAAATTTCTTAGTTTACATGGTCATCGGTTGACGAAGCGGCAATCACAATACTGAACTTCAAAGAAAACCCTTTCAAAAAAATATATGCTTTATCATTGGTTGTTTTCACTGGAAGTTCCAAGGAAGATGTTTTCATCACTTCAAGTTCAATAGAACATTTCACACCTGTCCCTATGGTATTCTTCAGGCATATCACTCCTTAAATAATTCACCTAATCATAACGGTATTTGGGCTTTTGTTGACATGTTCAATACAGACATTCTATACCATGAGATTAATATCTGCAATGCCAGAATAAGGAAATCACCTTCCCACATTCCTCCTCGTGGTCAAGAACCTCAGATTCCTCATCGGCATCATGGGCCTTGGTTCCCTGCCTGGAACATAGAAAAACCACCAGCTAAATAAGAGAACTTCTGGAAACACAATGAATACATTCAATGTCAGCATATTGACACAAATGTGTTCACCTGCCTCGTTATAAGCATTCATAAGGTTTTCATACCCAGACTTCTTTTTGCGGCCTTGGCTTCATATGGAGCTTCATCCTGCCTGCCAAGACCATATATAGCAGCTAAGATCCACAATACACGCATAAAATTAGCCCCTCCTTTTTTCTAACCACATTTAACTCATAACTGCAGATCACAGCTAGTCGACTCCTTGATAAGACTAAAAATCAACACTTCATAAAAGGCTCGAATTGGGCTACTCAGTTTTCTTCCGCACCATAACATCAATTATACATTTTGCCACATCAAATTGGGTTTACATTATATAAACGAATCCCAAGAACGTACTACTCAATTTAGGCATTTCGAATACATTTTTTTAGTACTTACAGATTACGATATGGATTTCCACTTCTCTCCACCAGCTTTGCTAACCTTCAACCACATGTCCTAGTTATGAAAACATAATGACTATTTTAAGGTAGGCCGATAGCTAAGTGAAACAATACGGATTTGATTTGCAGTAGAGCCTCGACTAAACTAAATTAATATAGATCCAATTTCGGTGTCCTTGTGAAAAGACTATTAGAGATCCAATTTTTTGTTTTTCTTACAGAAGGATACAACAAGTTGAATCTAAGTCCTACAGCATGAATTAGTTCGTAGAACAAAATTATACGTGACTATACTATCTATCATCCTGGGCAACGAGCTGAAAACAATAAGTACCATTGACTCTATTCTTCTTCTCATGTGCTACAGTGGCTTCAAAAAAACTTGCCAGCAAAGAGGCACATTGATCAAACTATTTTTACAATACTCAAAAAGTAAATATTGATACTTCAGTTCCAATATACAAATACCTTCATGAATTAATGTTTTACACTGAAATTGATAACACCAAATGTCATTCCTGACTTGCCATATAATTGAGCTCTCTTTCCAGATTTGTATTTGAGAGAGTCTGACAACCCTCCCAAATGCCCCCAAAAGCATAATTTTCTCCACCACGAGTGAGTTAAGCACACATACGGCTCACAGTAACTATACCAAAAATCTTGTTTACGAATGCACACAACCACCCACCTCCATCGCCTTCTTCACTTGAGCTGCACCATGTGCATATACTCCTAATTCAGAGCTGTAAAGCAAAATACTAATTGTACAACTCATTAGAAACAAACATAATGATCATATTCAAAAGTGAACCTCTTAAAAATGGAGTACCTAGTAGCAGCACCAAGCATGAAGCGACGATGTGCTCGATTTCCAAGTTGTAAGGCTTTTATTAGATAAAGCTCCCAGATGGCGTATTTTTCCAGATTAACAACCACAGGTGCATTGAACTCAACAAAAAATTTGAAATAAAAAAATTGATCACCATGAAAAGAAAGGAGAATTTTCTAAAGTTAATGTGAACACCATGTCCAAAAAGAAAAAAATGTCACTAACAAGAATGTAGAGTGACTTACTGTTGAAATTCAAAATATACAAGAATCATGACGCCACAGGCCCACAAAGACTATCATAAACCACCAGCAAGTTTATCCAACACTTAAAAGGTCTCAATTTGGAACTCATCACTACTTTCAAATAGATACCATTACAGAAAGGGAAAAAGAATAAAAATGTTACCTACGGCCAAAAATTTAGTTTGAGTGTAATCGTATATAACCCTTTTTAGGCAGAAAGGAAAGAAGCCTGTATTCCCTTAGAAGTCCTATAAGAGCCAATGACAACATAAGATCAGAAAAACTTCCTACACTTTACGGGCTAGGGTCCTCTGCTTCGTAGCATGTTGGACTACCTTTTCCTCCACCGGAAGACCCTTCCGCCGTCTCACAGCGTCGATGAGTTTCCTCGCTGTATTAGGTGGAACACTAGAACCGTCTCCAAACTCTTCAAGCTCTTCTTCTGTCTTGGGTACAAAGAAAGGATCCTCAGAAAGTGCTTCCCAATGACTAAAAACAAGGAGAGCACTCGAAGCCCCAGAAGTCCATCTCCTCAACTCATCCGCAAAGCCAAAGCTCTCCGCAACTGGAACATAAGCATGCACAGTGAACAACGGAGAACCTTCCTGCATTTCCTCCTTCAAAACTCGGGCCCGTCTCCTAGCAAGCACTGCATACATAGGGCCCAAGTGTTCAGTTGGGGTGTTCAGTTCACAGAAATACAAGGCTTCCACGAGCCGGGGTTTCTTCTGAAGTACAGCTGTCCTACAGGCATCCTTGACAGTTGTCATAACCTGCCCAGTCAGGATCCCATATTGTTCTGGTTGTTGATGAGGAGTTTCAGATCCATTTAGTTGCCCAATCAATGGAGAAATATAAGCCTCGACAACAAATGCCAAACCCCACATTGGTTCCTCACACAAAGGACCAGCTGCTGAAGCTAGTTGAAATCCAGAAACAACACTGTTCTCAAGAGTCTCGGCTTCTTGGTACAGTGAATGAGTTGCCAAAGATGATGCCTCAGATGCTAAATCACCATTGCTACATACACCCACAAAACCTAATCTTTCGGATACTTGAGGAGAACCCTGGACAAGAACAGAGCAATCCGTCGTCTTCCCTTTGTAGTCAGGTGTGAGGAGGATGTTAGGACCCACCTGTCGAGGACCTAGTGCCCAGATTCTCTTAAGCAACCTTTCCCACACTATTTGCCATTTCTCCTTGTCCATATCTGCAATCCCAGCTGGCATATCACTATCTATAGCATCCCTTATCCGTTTCTTAAGTACTTCAACTGGGTTGTCATCTTCCACAATGCTTGTTCTCTGAGTTTCCAGGCTTTTGTCACTAGTATGACCCGATTTACCTCCAACAATGCCTCCAAGCACATCAGAACTATCATCAAGCACCTTAGTTAGTGCAGGTGGAAGCTTCACAACCTGCACTTGAACAACACATCTACCATTTGGCGTTGTCCTTTCAATGTGATAGGAGCTGCCACTTAAGAACTTCAAATAATCTAATGGATGAAACGCCTCATCCTCAATGGTCTCTTTATAGGAGACTAGTGGAGGAGAAACTTCCAAGCTTACTTTTGCAAATCTCTCCTTCAAGTCTTTTATGCATCTCTCAAGGTGAACCTCTCCTGCTGCAGCAAGCACGTGCTCTCCTCTAGAAGAAACAGTGACCTCCACAAATGGGTCCGCGTGATTCAATAGCCTCAAGCCTTTCATGAGTGCCACCATATCAGCTGGATCGGTAGGCTCAATCGCAACTTTAAGAGTGGGAGAAACCTGAAACACCATACTAGAAAAAGGCCAACAGTTCTTAGTAGATGAAAGAGTCGCACTTTTCAATATATGCTGGCCAAGCCCTCTAATGGCCACCACGTTACCAGCCTTTGCAGAGGCCACAGGTTTCAAGCCTTGACCCATCATCAGATACAACGAATGTAACTCAGCTTCTTGGACATGCTTTTGCATTGATTCTGCTTTTAATGGATCATATAAAGCTGAAAGCACAAAAATCCGTTGTCCTGAACAAAGAACACCACTAAAAATTCGCGCAAATGCAAGGAAACACTCATCAGATTCATTGTCATCGGTAGAATTGTTCACAAGCTCCCCATTTACGCCCTTCTGAGGTAGCATTTTTGAAGGAACAGCAAACATCTTTGATACAAAAGCAACACACGGGGCTTCAGGACTTGAATCACAAAGCTCAACAGATTTTCTGACAAGCTCTGCTTCAGCAAGCACTTCAGAGACAATCCTGTCACTTATAACCTCTCTCTTAGGAATCAAGCGTGTTATCCGTAAAGATTGGGCAGCAATCGGGTCTGGCATACGCTTAACTACCATAGATAAGATAGTATCAGACAAAGGAAGCCAGCGACTCATCACAGATTGAAGCACCGCTTTTGGATCCTTGTTCTGAAGTTCCCTAGGAGGTATAGACAAATTGAAAGATTTGATGACTTTCTCCAGTACCGCTTTGCCTCCATCAGCTTCTAAAGCCGCCTGGTAAACCTGCCAAAGTGGCTCAAGCACAAATTGCACAAACATAGGGCGAGCTTTACTTCCTCCACCCATTGCCTTCTTTCCCACAATCATCTTAGTCTTGGGATTGAAATACCGAGGGCCCCATAAAGCTTTCAATAATGCAGCTGAGCTAGCCCCGAGCTTCGAAGCATAGAACCCTGCAAACTCAGTAACACTGAAACCCCAGCCATCCAATGCACATACAAAAGCAACATTCCCCTTGTGAGGTTGAAACGTATCTTCCTCGTCATCCTCTATAAACTCAAGATTCTCATCGCCAACCTCGCCGGAGGGTCCTGCAAGAATCGAATCAACGTCCGAAAGATACTTCTCCGACTTGTAGGCACTCATAATAGAATTGACCTCATGAACAATCCTTTGCAACCGATTATAAGCCTCCATAGGACTCAACTTCAGTTCGCAAATCAACCTATCCATCTTATTTAGTACCAAACAAGGAGTAAGCTTTTCTATCCAAGCTTGGCGCAAGACCGCGTGTGTCTGAATGTGGACACCCTCAACGGCATCAACCAAGACTAAAGCCCCATCACTCAACCGGGCAGCAGTGGAAACCTCACCGCAAAAGTCCATGTGACCAGGAGAGTCAATAAGGTTTATCGAATGGTCTTTGTATTGAAGTGATATAGAAGAACTCTTCATCGTTATTGCCCGCCTCTGTTCTTCGTCAAGGTAATCCATAAACCTAAGCCTACCGGCTTGCTTCGGGTGGAGTACCCCGCCCCCATAAGAGGCAATCAAATGATCAGCAAGCGTGGTCTTACCGTGATCAACATGGGCAAGAATACATATATTTCTGATTTTTGGGCAATCAAAGTCGCCCATTGTTTGATTGAAGTAACCGAAAATCACGAATTACAACAACCACCGCCGCGTGTTAACAACAGACGATATACGAAACTAAAACAAAACCCTATACAGATAATAAGCGTATAAGGCAAAAGGGGTGGTTATTGGTTCTTCTAGGGTTTTGAGGGTTGTTCTTTCTTATGAAGGATTTAGGGTTTAGATATTGCAACAAATACAATTTTTTTCTACAACCCTAATAACAAACTTGTCTATGGGTTGAGAGAGAGAGAGAGAGAGAGAGCTACAAATGGGTTTAGAGAGAGAGAGAGTACCTTGCTGGCTTGCTTGCTTCAACATGAGAGGGAAGATGAAAACAGAGTCCGAAATTGATGTATAAGCCCGGCCTGCGAGGCTTGGTCGGTGGATCATCCTCCGAGCAATAGCCCAATTCGGTTTGATAATACTGGGCCCAATACTGTGGGTTCGTGTTTTGGTTTTATTTCTGGTACAAAAAAAAAACAAATATTTATTACCACTAACTCCAATAATTCTTTTTAATTACTACTAACTCCATTAAGGTCAATTAGGCTGTGTTCGGATTGCTTTTGGAATGCTTTTAAAAAATGGGCCTTTAGAACACTTTTCAAATATTGATTTCTCCTCCTCTCCTATACGTACACTTCTTGACTGCAAAACCAAACCACTGGGCCCTCACTTTTCCTCCGTACACTATTGTGACGCATTGTCTCTCTCTGCAAGACTGGGCAGCGGGCCCCAGTCCAAAAAGCGTCTCTCTCTCTCTCTTTCTCTGCGCAAAACCCAATTACCAACTGGGGCAGTGGGCCCCAGTCCAAAACCCAATTACCATCGTGTTTCTCTCTCTCTCTCTCTCTCTCTCTCTCTCTCTCTCTCTCTCTCTCTCTCTCTCTCTCTCTCTCTCTCTCTCCCTCCCTCCCTCTTTCTGCGCAAAACCCATCTGAAATGGGACCCACAAATTGCTGCTGCTGCTGTTTGCATCCGATCACAATTTTCTTCTTGAGAACAAAAAATAATTTTTCAGTTCAAATCCGAACAAAGCCGCATGTCGGCCGCTCCAAAAAAGTGGAGGCCTACACATCCCGCTCCACTTTTTTCGAAAAAAAGCTCCGGTAACCCCACCCCACCTAAGCTCCGTTAGTCCTCCCCCCCCCCCCCCCCTCCCTTTTCTCTCTCTCTCTCTCTCTCCCCCCACCCCCACCTAAACCCCAGGGTACCTTATGAAAGTAATTAAATTTAAATCCTAGGGTACCTTATAAAAGTGCCTAAAATCCTAGGGTACCTATGAAAGTGCTTAAACTACTAAAAACCCTATAATAGGAAAGTGCACTCTAAACCTAAACCCTAAGGTACCCTATGAAAGTGTCTAAACCTAAACCCTAGGGTATCCTATGAAAGTGCCTAAAATTCTAGGGTACCCTATGAAAGTGTATAAATCACTAATAACCCTATAATAGGAAAATGCACCCTAAGTGCCTAAGCCCCCAAAAAAGGAAGGCTTTGTTCGGATTTGAACTGAAAAATTATTTTTTGTTCTCAAGAAGAAAATTGTGATCAGATGCAAACTGCAGCAGCAGCAATTTGTGGGTCCCCTTTCAGATGGGTTTTGCGCAGAAAGAGGGAGGGAGAGAGAGAGAGAGAGAGAGAGAGAGAGAGAAACACGTTGGTAATTGGGTTTTGGACTGGGGCCCACTGCCCCAGTTGGTAATTGGGTTTTGCGCAGAGAAAGAGAGAGAGAGAGAGAGAGAGACGCGTTTTGGACTGGGGCCCGCTGCCCAGTCTTGCAGAGAGAGACAATGCGCCACAATAGTGTACGGAGGAAAAGTGAGGGCCCAGTGGTTTGGTTTTGCAGTCAAGAAGTGTACGTATAGGAGAGGAGGAGAAGTCAATATTTGAAAAGTGTTTCAAAGGCCCATTTTTTAAAAGCATTTCAAAAGCAATCCGAACACAACCGTAAATTGCCCTCGTGTTTTTCGTTTTGATCCAACGCAAACCAATTGTGTGGGTTAAATGTGTTCAAATCTTCATGTCATCAAAATGGAAAAATTCCCGGTAAAGACATGGGTACCTACCCCATGGTACCGAAATTGTATAAATTGGCATGTGGGGTCCATTTTTTGAATCCCACACGAATTATTCAAACCGTTTAATAATTTTAAAATAACTTTCTGAGTGTCCCTACAAAAAAAAAATAGCTCAATTGGATTTGCGTAAGTGGGTGATCTAATATTTCACTTTTTTATTCAGAAATTAGGATCCTAAATCTGATTGAAAAACTTGAATTTTAGATCAAGCATTTACGCATATCAATTCAGTTGATTTTTTGAAGGGACACTCAAAAAATTATTGGATGGTTCGGATCATTTGTGTGAGACCAAAAAATGGACCCCGCATGCCGATTTGTACAATTTCGGTGCTAGGGGTTCGGTACCCCTAGCATGATCCAAGAAAAACAGTGAAGTGCAAGCGAAGGTAAGAAACTTTAATTGATGAAACACTATGCTAGGCATGCTGCAATGGGTATGGAGAGCAAGGTCGTGGGATTGGATTTGGGATGACTTTAGTCAAATAATTGATTATGAGAGAGAGAATTAGCTCACTTTTGATGCATCGTTGGTCGAACATTCAATCTCTAAATTTGCATTGACGATACAAAGGGCTACAATTAGGGACTACAATATTGAAGATTCCGTAAGATTTGTCCATAACCCATTTGTTTATGATTTTTATTTAATTTGATTCGAGATTCAATTTAATATGTAAATCTCCTCTTATAGTCATTTCTCTTTAAGGCAAATATCAAGGGGTGTCATTGAAATTTACCTCAAATTTATTTATCAATTTACAAAACTTAAAATAAGTAATTTCAGCACCGGCCTACAAAATTGGAACCCAGCTATGGAGCAACCATAAGATATAAATAGTTGTTTTAACTTGCCTTCGTCTGATGTCCATACTACTCTTGTGCCTGGGATGGAATCCACAAGTCATCAACACATCCACGGGAGTAGGTGGAAAGAAGACGAAGGAGGACAAGAGATAAATTCCTTAGCCTGGTCTTTTGCCCTCCATCCTTGCTTGTAAGATAAATGAAACTGGAAAGCATTCTCAAATTCATTGCAAATATCCCTCAGGAGAAATGCTGGCTTCTCCAGGATGTTTTTTTTGAAAAGCAAGCTGACTTGTTTGGCTGCAATGGTCGACTTATAAAAATTTTCATCTAATGCATTGTGTATATGTTCATTCTTTAGGCCTATCACACTTACCAAGTCACCGCTACTGTCACAGCTAGCCGTTAACTTCCAAGGACACCACTGAACCTGACACACAATTCGACAGTACGCTTTGCTATTATCCAAGTACTTGAAAGAGAACTTGCTCGAGGCAGCAACGATCATCAATGCTTGCTTGAAAAGGTCGGGGCTATCAAACAATTGACCCTTCCCAGTTAGGATGTCATTCACATTTTCAAGCAAATATGGCACCAACCCCATCTCTTTGGTACAACCGTTGGTTATCTCCATAGGAGCTACCATTGTTGTTCCTCTAACAGAGGTATTGTTGTTATTAGTGACAATGGATTCTCTACAACACAAAATCATCCAACAGAAACCCATTAATGAGCTGAATTCTACAATTTATAGAATAACAAATTGACGTACATAAAAGAGGAAATATGCAACTAATAGGGTCGATAGATAAAACGTCGGCAAATTATCTTGACTGCATCTCGTCTTCTCTACAAACAAGTCAACTTTGTCTTCGTTACAGCGGAACAACATTGTGACCCCTTCTTCGTTGCTCAACATTACATACTTCGTCTTATCCCTCTTCGTGCTATAGAAAAACATTTTGTCCTCCACATTTGTTTTGAGGGCAGTGCAAACCTTCTCAACTAACTCATTAAATTGAAATCCTTCTTTGAGTAGAACCGCTTTACATATGCCACCGTCGTATGAGAACGTGCAATTGAAGTTTACCATCCGTTTTCCGCCCCAATAGCAAAAATAAGTATCAATCCGGTATTTCCAATAACCTTCCTATGCAATTGGCATTAATACTTTTAATAACCAATGATCTGGAATTTTCCCCTTAAGGAATGACAGGAAGGACGCTTGTGCAGTAACAAAATAATCAAAGTTTTAGAAAGCAAAACTACTTGTTCTTTTTTTGTGTTTCCTCCAAAGACTTGCCTACTTTCTTTACTCATTACAAAAAGGAAAAAAAAAAAAAGAATTATCTGTTTGAATTTCAGCTCGATTTTCGTGTTCACAGCATGGTTGGTCCAGACCAAGGCTTCTTTGGTCTGGACCAAGCAATTTGGGACAATTCTAGACAAATTTGCAACTCGCTGCACCCTGGGTCTGGACCACCAAAACCTTGGTCCGGACCACCGAATTAGATTGGTCAGTTTTGGGTGCAGCATGTCTGGTCACCAAAGCTTGGTCTGGACCAGCGGGTTCGATTTTGTGCGTTTGGAGCCGATTTGTTCTGATTCTGTTTCCATTTAGACTTTCTAAAGATTTGTTTCCTTGTGGGTTTATGTCTTGGGGTGCAAAGATATTTGTTTGGGCAAGTATTGGCTTTAGGAAGGATTCTGTGGCTATAGATATGGCCTTGCTCTCTCCATTAGGGTTTGGACTGCTTAAGTGCATCCCTTTGAAAGGCCCCTAAGGGGTCTCATATGAAACTAGGGTTCTTGGTTAGATCTTCATGGTTCTTTGGTTGCCCCTCCTTGGTGGGCTTGGGAAGATCTTTGTTTCTGCGTCTCTTGGTTAAAAACTCGAGTGGTTTAAAACCCGAGTGGTTTTGTGAGACTTGGTGAGAAAGAATCTGTTTTAGTGAGAGATTCCTTTTGTATTGGGTTTTGGTGAGAGAACTTGTATTTGGGGTTGGTGAGTAGGGATGGCAATGGGGCGGGGCGGGGCGGGTTTTTGGCATACCCGACTCCGACCCGAAAATTACTACATGGACCCAACCCCGACCGGGTATTTTTTGGGTACCCCCGTTCCCACCCCGATCGGGGAACGGGTTTACCCACCCCGCCCCGCCTCGTAAGAAATTTTAAAAATTTGTTAATCTAAAAGCAAAATAAAAATAAATACCTATAAATAAAGTGATATTTTAGTGTAATGGTTAAAATATTAAGGTAAGAATAAATTTTTTTTTAGTAGAATGATAATAAAATTAGGATAAATATATAATATTTTTAGTATAATGATAATTAGATTAAAATAAAAGTATAATTTTATATATAAATATATTTCGGGGCGGGTTCGGGGCGGGGTAATATAAACCCGACCCCGACCCGAACCCGGCCGGGTTTTTATAATTTTCCCCCTTACCCGCCCCGGTACCCAAAAAGTTGATTAAAAAAAAACCCGCCATAATCGGGGCGGGGCGGGGCGGGGCGGGGCGGGTTAGGGGCGGGGCGGGGCATTTTGCCAACCCTATTGGTGAGTGACTCTTTGTGTGATTTTGTTTGCTTGTCACCATTGTAGCTCTTCAGAGCATTGTTCTCTTCACATAGTGGAATCGTCTCTCATTTGCTTGCCCCGTGGAGTAGGTTTACATCCGTAAGCCGAACCACGTAAATCTTGGTGTCTCTCTTGTTTGTTTATGCTTTTGGTTTGGTTTCTCCGTTTGATTTCGTATGTGTTTGGTTTAATACTTCTCCAATATCATGGTTATCAATAATCTTGGGTTGCGGTTGGGTTCCTTAGGGGGCTCGCCGCACAAAATTACCAAGGTCAACTTTCTCTTTACCTCTTCAAGACATCCTTCCCATGTTCTTCCTTCGGTACGACAGATAGCACAGGTTTATTTTAGTGAAGTTTTTCCTTTTCGTTTCAATTTCTTTTAGTAATTAATAATAGATGGTCTTTTAGGAATTAAACTTGGCACATGGTTCATTAATCATTAGTAACGTGTTTAAGAGAGAAATCTTCACATGACATTTTTTTTTTTTGCAACTGGGTATGACAAGCGTGCATGCATTTCGACTATTCCTGTTATACTTAATTAAACGACTACGCAAACCTCCTAGCTTCTATGGCCCCAAGATTTTTCTTGCTTGCCGTGAGAGTCAAACCTACAAATTCGAGAGAGGAGTAAGCACATTACTTGCCATCGTTCTCTCCCACTCGACCACCTTTTGGGGTTAATTTCACATATCCAGAGGCCTTGTAGTGAGGGTCCAATCAACGATCAATGGTCCTGATCATCTTACATTTAAAATAAGTATTTTTACATTTAATTTAACCCCAATTTATCCAGACCGTCGGTAGCCGATCAGACGGCCGAAGGAGCTCACTACACTTTCCTGGATCTTAATTTCACATGCCATTAGCGACAATCACAGTTTTAAAATAAGACTAACTAGTTACCTGGCATATTAAACGAACATGGGGTTTGTGAGATTTTGATCCGTGTTTTATGATAAAAGGGTCTGTTTATGCATGGCAAGAACAACACAATCTCTTCTCCTTGAGACAGGGAATTTTCTCTCCAATGCCAGCCTGATCTTCTCAGTTTCCAACTTTCTTGCTTGGGAAAATAAAAATAAAAATAAAAATAAATAAATAAATAAATAAATAAACATGTGCGTGGCGATCAATCTTCATCGGGTTTGTGAAAGATGTACTAAATTAATTGTTATATATATCACAGAACAACCAAATTAAAGTAACTATTTACCATATTGTGAATGTATAAAACATCTATAATTACTCCATTTGAAAATGAGGGTGGTAATTACGGTAACATGAAGTCGCAACTTTATATCTATATTAATACCAACAGATTGAAGTAGACTTGGCTCACATAACCTTCGCTCTTGTAGGATATAGGACTTTGCCAACTTGGTCTCGGGCCTCTCGGCCCTCAATAATTACGTTCCAATCTATGTACATATGAATATATACACAGATACACATACATAGAAGAAAAAATAACTTGTTATAAGCTAAACTAATTATAACTAACTTAATTCAATAGTACTGAGAAGGTAAAAATTTGCTTAAAATTCACAACATTTGCTCAAGTTAATAAATCATCAAGTTTAATTACCGTTTCTTACGGAGACCACATGTATATATAATGGAAAATACTATGATATGCACCTTTATTTAGTTCTATACGGTAAATCCCCTTGATTATATTTGCTTAAAATTTACAACATTTGCTTAAAAATATCACAACACCAAGACAAAATTTACAACATACAAATGTTATCAATCCAAAAATTGATGATATAAGTTTATGTGAATATTTTGAATGTTAATAAGGACATTTATGAATTCTTTATATTGTAATGAGTTTAATTTAATGCAAAATATTATGAATTCAAAGTGAGTATATACCATACTCATCCAAATGAAGATGTGTATCGTAGCATTTTCATACAACAAGACACATTGCATGGTGTACTATTGTGTCTGCAAATAAGCTAGAGAAGAAAAACCATTTCTCAAATAAACCTGCCAATTAAACTATATTGGCTGTGTTTGGTTAAATAGTTTAGTTTAGTTTTGATGATGTCATCATGTGTAATGAGTGGAGAGAGATAGAGAGAGAAATGAGGAAAATGATGATGTCATCAGAACTAAAACTAAAATTAAACTGAAAAACGAACAGGGCCATTCTGATTGGCTAGGTACCCCACCACCTAGCTAGATAGGAATGTGAGATAACATAAACAAGTGTATGAGTCCCACGTGCTAGCTCATGGCTCTGAAGTTAGTGAGAAAGGGACGGGAGGATACTAGGAAACTCCCTCACATTCATCACAAATTGGTCTCCACCTTAATCATTACTACTGCCTCAAAGTACTGTTTGCGGGTTACTCTGGTTAGTTGGTGGGTTTGCTCTCTCATAATTCGCCGTGAGCGTGTTCTTGGGGTGAGGCCGTAATTAAGAAAGTAATTTCTTGTAAATTCTTTAGTTTGAGCGTAGATGGTATGCCTTTAACCGAGCTGGAGAGGGGATTAATCGAGGTACACGTAAGTTAGTTAGTCTGGACACTCGTGTTAGAGAGAGAGAGAGAGAGAGAGAGAGGGGTATTTTACTAGGAATAGAATGAAGTGAGATTGGGGATCTAAAACGTGCCACTAGG
This sequence comes from Vaccinium darrowii, assembly GCA_020921065.1. Taxonomy (NCBI): domain Eukaryota; kingdom Viridiplantae; phylum Streptophyta; class Magnoliopsida; order Ericales; family Ericaceae; genus Vaccinium; species Vaccinium darrowii. Next base: position 10,899,927 of record CM037158.1, on the reverse strand, counting down.
CGAAAGATCCGGCGAGGTTTTTGCTGCTTTGGCTTTTTCTTCTTCTTTACCTGCCAGCTATCAACTCCCATCCAATGAATACTCTATCTCAAGTCATTACATCCAAGCTAGTATAGTAACACATTTCTTGTTCCCAGTTGTAGGAAAAAAAAAATACTTGACTAGAATGATGTGCATGTGACAGGATAGAAATAACAGGGGTGTTTAGATAGCTGTGACAACGGATTTTAAATTATGATTCAAGATTGTGCTATAATAAAAACACGCAAACATGTATGTTATAGGTGTGAGATTATGTTTAAGTTACAACAAAGTTTAATTTGGTCGTCAAATTTTCAAAAATTTCGACGGTCAGAATCATTCACTGCACTTGAATTAGCCTCATTGATTGAGAATTGATTATCTTTGAATCACGAATACAAATGATACGTTTTGACAAGCAACTGATCATACAGATGTAAATTTTTTGCACCATTGATCACATGCATACATGTTAACTATTGAGAGTCGGCCGACACCAATGTGATTTTCTATTAATTTGCAATACTATCACAGGCCCCTAGTCAACATACTACATATTTGCTGATATTTAAAACCTTACATTCATACGTATATTAGAAATACACACCAACCCATCACCAATAAACACCATATACTTAGTTTTCAACTCTACAAATAGGCCTCTTCATCACTAGTTGCATTTCTCCATAAAGATTCTTGGATATATAGTTGAACGAGATCACTGTGAAGCTCAAATTCTCCTCTCTCTCTCTCTCTCTCTCTCACACACACACACACACACAGAGACAGATATGGCCCTCACCAAGGACAGAATTCCAAACAATACACAAATGGGTTTGGCTCAAGCCTACACATACTATGGCAACGTTTTCGGAGGGTCATCAGCTCATCAAGTCTCTGACCAATCTTACCAGCCAGATCAGGGAGCAGCAGCAGCAGCTCAATCAGTAATTAACTTCAAGACTGCAGCAGGGTACAACAACATTATGCATAGCAATGGAGGATCATCTTTTCTTAGCTTTGACCAAAATCCTGATCATCATCAAAATGCTAACCCAGATAAGATCGCTGATCAGCAATTAGATCATGATCATCATGACTACTCGATTTGGGAAGATAATCTGATCCAAGATTTCGGTGGTATTCAATCTACCAGCTCTTATGGGGCAGCTGATCAGCAATTTGGGTGGCCGAATTCAGAAGAAAATCTCAGCTGTGCAAACAGTTTTCAGGAGTTTGGAAAACAAGAAGACGGCTTCAATAAACGTCCCCATAAGGTTTTTTTTTTTCCCTCTCCCCATATGCTTTGTTGCGAAATTACGAACAGAATTTGCATAAAGAAAGGTAATTCAGCAAACTAAAATTGTTGTGTTGGAAATTTAAAATAACAAAACACGTATAAATTTTGCCAAAATTATTGCAGAACGTCGATCGTCTACCATGATGAATGTATAGTATTGTGACTCCCGCGAATTATGTTTCTTTTTTATGTTTTCATGGTATATGTACATAATTTCTGATTTCAGTTAGAAATGTATATGCATAATGACAGGGAGAAAGCATGCAAGTTAACAAAAAGCAGTGCACCAGTACAGCAAGGAAGACCAAGCCAAAGCCAACTGCTCCATCCAAGGATCCACAAAGTGTAGCAGCCAAGGTTTTAATTACTTATTTCTTGAAGTTAATCTCTTAATTTTATTGATTAAAAAGGCTAATTAGTTGCAGATTAAGCAATTTAGTTTAGTTTCGAGTAATGAATTAGGAATTAATTAATGTCTGTGTTTGTGTTACAGAATAGACGTGAACGGATTAGTGAGCGGCTAAAGGTACTGCAAGAACTTGTCCCCAATGGTTCTAAGGTAAGTATCATAGATTTCTTTTAATCAGCTTCATAAGATGTAAATTCATAATGTTCGGTAATTGATCGATTTTCATTTTCCACTTTTAATTATCTGCACTCTTTTTTTTATGTCTTCGTTCATATGAATTGACGATGATGCCCTCTTATGTATGAAATTTTATTAGGTGAAGAATGTAATAATTTTATTTTTAAAAAAGAGACAGAACGAAAAAGTATAAATATAAGTATATATATATATATATATATATATATGGAGTGTTAAATCACTACCCTTTTGTTTTACTACTAATTTTTAATTTCTTCATATGATTGTTTGCAGGTTGATTTGGTTACCATGTTAGAGAAAGCTATTAGTTATGTCAAGTTTCTTCAATTACAAGTGAAGGTACTTTTCAATTGAAGATTTTTTATTTTTATTTTTTTTGAAAATACTTCAATTAAAATTGTTTGTCAATAACCTCGGTTCTTTATTTAAAACAAAAGATAATGAAAAAAAAAGGTGCAGGAAGGAACAAATGATGTGTATCTAAGATCCATAAATCGTGGGGTATTGCAGTCCTATATAGACTTGCCCCTACAAAGTATTTTGGAATTTTTTTTTTTTTTGCCTCTATGTAGTGAAATCCCTAACTCCATCCCTGGTCCACGTTACACCAGATTTGCATATGGACTATCATGGATTTCTACTGTGAAATTTTTATTTACACCTGTTGAGTTTAACGTTCTGGATATTTTTTTAGGTGTTGGCAACCGATGAATTTTGGCCAGCCCAAGGCGGGAGTGCTCCTGATATTTCGCAAGTAAAAGAAGCCATTGATGCAATCCTTTCATCCCAGAAAGACAGAAACTCAAGCTCAGAGTGATTTGTAAAACCCACAAGAAGGAGGAGGAAGAAGAAGAAGAAGAAGAAGAGAATGATAGAAGTAATTACTAAAGAAACATTCCAAGGGACAAAAGTTCGAAGAAAAGCTGTCCTTTGGATGCTAGTAGAGCTGGGGTGGACATATTATGCAACCTTGTCCCATGATTCATTAATTATCTAATGTCCATTTTGTTGTTGTTGTTTTTTTTCCTCGGGGAAAGTTAGTATTGTTCATTTTCTTTGGTATATTATTGTTATTATTATTTTGCATTTTTTATTGTTATGGTAGGGTAAGAAATTAAGTTGTAACCCTGGATTAACTCTGACCAAATAATTGAAGTCCATTTTTTTTACATGTATCTTTGTTTGTTACACTACTTAACAGTATCAGTCTGCATGTCCTTTCTATCTTTTTATCACGTTTTCTTACAATATAGTAGAGATTACCAATTCGGTGGCGTAGCCTGGAACTAAGGCAAGTGAAGGCCTCTTTTCATACTTCAACTAATGAAAGAACTTTTGTACTAAAAATAATACAAAAAAGGCTAAATTATTAATGAAGTTACTTGCATAAATTATCAATACAAAATAATTGCTTGAATTGTCTCAACGGATCAAGTGTATGAATAATTCAATATATAAGAACTAAATTGCAATATTTATCAATAAGCTCTTATTAGAAATATATCTTTTATTCCAATATCTCCAAATTTGAATTACTTTGTAGATTCTATTGACAGAGAGAAATAAACAAGACAACCGTAAAAATAGTAAATATTAGTAAAGTGTAATGCTTATAGGCCATGGTTTAGTCACTTCTGAATTTTAGACATTATACGTTCAAACCGTAAGTGGTGAATATTTTTTGCATTAGACATCTCATTTCACCATTGTAGTGGAATTGTTATAATTTTGAAATAAATAAATTAGAATTAAATGATATCTAGAATATACGAGTGTGATAAAAAAAAAAAAAAAAGAGAATATTTCTTAAAAGACAATTTATAATGGAAAATCCAAAATTTAAAAATAAATAAAAATAAGTGTGGACCCGGGCCCACACTAGGCCTATGTTTCCCCCACCACTGCGTCAATTGGTGGTGAAAATGAATGGAAATATGGTGTTCTCAGACAATATTGATGGCGAAAAATGAAAAAACAATCAGAAAACATTATTAAAATCACCAAGTTTGTCAAAGTTTTTTTCCCTCTTTCAGAGGCCATTAGAAGACAAGGGTAGAAGAAAGATGTCACTTTCCCATAAAGTCAACTGGTAGGTATACAGAGAGAAGTCTACCAATTAAACTGAACATTGATGTACTTATAGGAGTATTAGGTAAGAAAGTTTAACAATATATACCCCACAGGTACTATCTCAGTAAAAAAGAACACCCCCAATACAGATTAATTAAGCACAAATACAATATCCCCCAGAAAGGACTAACCTCTAGTTACAAACACTTTTAATGTGGCCATGTGTTATTCCATGTCATATACTACTATTTAGGCCTTGTTCAAATTCTTGACTTAAACTCAAAATTGACTTATTGCGCTTAACGAGACAGACCATTCTCTCGCAATACATTGACTTAAGTCAATTCCTAAGTCCCACACTTAGCCCCTCATTCATGTTTAGATTTGAGAGTTCATAGGGTTATTCGATAAATCTTTTTAGGTTTGAGTCATCATATTGAAATAGTACAAATATAGTTTGATTTGACAAACCCAACGATTGCGTGTGATGCTACTTCAGTGGAATTTCGATTATTGTATTATGGGACATAAACGTCCAAAGATTTTTGTTGAAGTATCATAGTACAATCTGATATTGGGTGGGTATGAAATTAGTGATCATCAAATATTCTTCACTTAATTGCTTAAGCTTTAGTGTTTAAAGCTTTTAATTGGTATTCCACATTTTAAAATCCAAAATTCATATGTATCCTACAATGAAAGACCCAGGTTGTATGGTGATAGACTCGAAGATAGGCCACATGCGTAGACCTCAAACCCAGCTGCATCGAATCGGAGAGATCTTTAAGAATACAATTGTAGAATACATTCTCACATTAGATGGGTATAGAATGACTAATCACTTATTGAACTATTAGGATCTAGGTTTTTACGTTGGATCTAAAGTTTTTGCATGTTTTAGTAGAGATTTTGGTTTCATCAAGTTATATCAACACATGAATACAAAATGCATGCATATCTTTCTAAAGAAAAAACTAGAACGGACAGTTCAGAACACTAATAAAGAACGTATAATTCAAAAAAGAAGAAGACCATCTCGGTAATTTTGAGATTGGATCCCAAGATCAATTGTCGAGATACGAGCAAGCTGGCTGAGGACGTACCATACATTTCCCAAAAAAGAAAAAAAAAATCCCAGTAAGTTCTTCATATGCTTAATTCAGACTGACTAAAACAGAAGTAATAAAGCTGTCAACAGATGGATAAATTGCAAGCCAACATCCCTCAGTTGAGACCTTTTGCGATAGATCTATATGCTACAGTATATTTTAAAATTTTATTTAACAAATTATATGTGTCCAAATAGTCTATTTGTACCTTAGAATTGTTGTGTTGCATGCATCTGTTTAGAATTCCATGCAGTCATTAACAATAAGATTTGTTTCGAATTGTCTTGATTCTCCCAATTTAGTATTCAATAATCATCTATTAATTTATACTTAATGATTGGCTACTTAGAAATTTTCAACCGTTCCCCCATTTGCTGTCATTTTATTAAATACTAAATTCCCATGCATAGCAGCACGGTTTGCGCTGCCTAGTTTTCCGCAGAATTCTGTACATAAAAACTCCATGTATATATACTTATATACTATTCGAGTGAAGAATTATTTGTGGTGCAGTATTTTAATTAAGAGCCGTCACCATTGAAATTTCAATTATATATGTATGTATGGTAAAGTCTCTATGCAATTTCAATTATATATGTATGTATGGTAAAGTCTCTATGCAAATAGTAATATTTGTTTGCACAGATTCCGAGGTAAATTTGTACTGTACGCGTTTGACAAATGCGAACCCCTCAATGCTCTCGTTGTCTTGTGGGTCTATATACATCGAACAACTTTAAACAACATTATCAGTGTAGAGCTCTTGAACTTCTTTTTTTGATATGCAAGCAATCAGCGAAAGAAAATTGGTTCGCTTCAATTTGTCAGAAACCCATTTTTAAATCCAAGTTTTCGTTTAAAACCAAAATGTTCCTCTGGGATTATTTTCACATGCTCGGAAAATGGTCGGTTTAAAAATAAGAGGTTTTTATACATCACTAGAGTATAATATCAAATCTTTTCGCCGCAGAGTAGTAATCAAACTCGAGGGAGGAGGCCGAACTATAAAAACTAAAATCTCTCTGCCCTTTTGTCGGACGGATATATAAAGTTTTGGGGTTACACAATTAAAATATACATTCATTTGGGCTTCCGCAGAGGCCGGAGCCCCTGCTCGGCCCTTGCTCTACAATAGCTACACCGGCCCTTAACCTCCCGGCCTATTTGTCGGACGGATGTATAAAGTTTTGGGGATAAACAAGGAGAGTGGATAAGAGAAGAATATGTTGCAAGGGGAGATTAGTTTAAGAGGGAGACAAGTTGTACTTTGTTTGGACAGTATGATATGAGTAGTTAAGAGTTGATAATGTGATGAATTTCTTTTTTGCCCTCACTAAATCATTATTCACATAGAAAATGGTTTGAGGGGTAATTTGGTTTTTCCATGCACCCGGATAAGCTAATCCGGGGGGTTGTTATCCTTCTCCTCCAAGGGTCTTAGGTTATCTCCCACACAGGGCCGACTCAGGCCCAAGGCCTGGGCCTAGGGCACTCAAAAAGGGGTTGATTTTTGGGCCGCTCTATCATTTTTTACAAATAGGCTAGACTATGACTCTTTTTTACCAAAATAAAGAAAAAAAAAACCATTATTAGTTACAAAATAGCCCAAACCATTGTGACCCAATCTAAAAAAAAGACTCAAAGATAAGTTATAAAAGGGCCTAAAGGCTAAACCTGATATTAAAAAAAAAAAAATGAAAATCTGAATGTTGAAAAAAAGGCAAAAAGCAACGATAGCTTCATAGTTGTGGGTTGACTGTTTCTTACTAATTTAACTTATGGATATGTCATATGTCGAAGAGTTTTATACACTTTGAACTTGTCTCAATGGATTCCAATTTTTTAGTGTAATAGCTTCATTTTTTGATGTCATAATAATGAAATTTTCTTTGCCGATGAATTCATTCTTCAATGCCATGATAAAATGACCTGGTAGAAGAGGTGGATTATACAAGTGTAATTAATACTTTTGCTTCTCAAAACGCAACACGAGTAATATTTAAGTGACAATCATGTGTTATATATGTATTTGGAGACTTTGTGTTTTGATTTTTTTTTGTTATTATATAATGATTAGTAGAACTTTATAGTGTCTTGACTTTGTCGTATTGTGATTGTTACTGGAAAAAAAATTTTAAGTGTTGTACTTTTAGGGCACATTTTTTAGGTTAGGCCTAGGGCACTTCAAACCCTTAGGCCGGCCCTGCTCCCGCACACACGGGGTTGCGCTTATCCCCCTCCAAGGGTCTTAGCTTATCACTCCCTCACACCCCCCCCCCCCCCCCGGGCTTCTTTTTTCTCCTAATCTTCCCTTATCTGCCTCCCTTATCCCCCCTCTCTTATCCCTCAAACAAACAAGCCCTACTCCTACATGTGGCTCCCTGCATGTGGCATTAGAGGTTTCACTGTCTCTCGTTTTAATTATTACATGTTATGCATATGTACACAATTAATATTAGGCGCACTTAGGGCTGCAAACAAGTCGAATCGAGCCGAGCTTTAGAATGTTCAATTTTTGTTCGTTAAATTTTTAATCGAACTCGAGCCGAGCTCGAGCCGAACTTACCTAGGTTTGATTGGAACTCGAATTTGTTCACGAGTCTTATTAAGTAAAAAATATTAAGTCTAGAACTCCAAATAATTTTTTTATTTTGTATATAAATTAGCTCATACACATATGAAATTGTAGAACCATATTAAATTTAAGTGTATAATACTTTTAAATGATTACAATTGTGCAAGCAACAAAATTTACATTACATGTAAAAGCTTATACATTCTCTGGCTATATATGTATGCGTAGCGCGTAGAGGAGTTGTGTGGGTTAGCAATGTAACATCTGAGACGTTGAGGTTGAGTAAGGGGAGCCGGAATGGCTTCTCGAAGAATTTTTTCATCTCTGTAATTATTTGGTTAATACAAAGCGAGTTTTTCTCTAATTCGTTGTGTGTTTTGTGTGTGTGAGTGACCTAGATACCCAACAAAACATTGAGTGTTTCAATTTCCCACAACAATCTCCGAATTATTCTAGTTTATAAAGAATATAGAAAAACAAAATGGGGATGCATGAGAAACGTACAATTGGGAATAGAAGACAAGCTGTGAAGCAGCTGGTAGATGCACATGAAATGTGTAACACTGTTGACCTTATGATCATATGCTAAATGAGTTCCCTATGGATCGAGGGAATGCCAGAGTGGATTATCCTAGTCACACACACACACACAACACTAGCATGCGCACGTGCGCGATCTAGACTACTATAGGTGAAATAATCAAGGGTAAATTTCGCTGACACCCTTGAAGTTTTTGTAATGGCAAATAACCCTTTTATGTATGAGAAATGAACATAAATCCATTGTGGTATCCATATGTGTTTTGCCGATACCCAAAATCGATAATTGTCTGTTCAAACGCATTTTGGCTTTGATTTGAGGGCATGATTCCGCAACAAATGCGACGGTATAGGGGGATCACTGTTTCAGTGGTATTCTGTGAGCAGCCACTTTGTGCATTTATTGCCAAAGGTTAGGTCTGTCTCCAATCCATCTGTTTCAGTGGTATTCTGGGAGCAGCCACTTTGTGCATTTATTGCCAAAGGTTAGGTCTGTCTCCTATCCTTCCCCCGCCCATACCCCCAATTATTGGGGACTAAATGGGTTATGTTATTGTTGTTGTATTGTTGTAATAAAAACAATCAACTCGATTTTACTTATATTGAATCAAAATGACTTTATTTTACCTATTAGAAGATCGGTTTTGATAATAAAAAAAAGGATAAAATTTATGAATGTCCCTATTATTTTTTACTCGTTGAAATAAAAAAAAAAATTTTTGTCAGAATGGATAAACTTTTTATTTTTGGGTTCAATAAAATTGGTAATTGAGAGCTTTTATCATTATATCTATTATAAAAATTGATTGATTTGTCATTATAAGCTAGCCTTTTTTGGCTGATTCCATTATGTATTTGGGAGAAAATTTGTTAATTTGGGTGTTGATGAAAATAATACTGGAACTAATTAAGGATGTATAGTAATTTCTCACATGTAAAATTACTGACATCAATAAGAAGTGTAAGGCTTTGCAATTGTTCGTTTAATCAAAGAAAACATTATTTGTTCGCATGTCTAGCCAAGTAAAAAATCAAGCTAATTCTTTAATTATGTCGTCTTCAAAATGAATGATGCAGTTTATGTTCTGTGATTCCAATGAAACTCATAAAATCTGCGAGATTTTTAAGGATAGTAGTCTAGCAGAAGAGATAGGAGAGAGGAGAGAGGAGAGAGAAACTTACGTGGGGAATGAAAAGAGTGCGATTAGATATATTCTAACCCGTAACCGACGATATGGAACTTTGAAACCACCCGAGACCCTTCGGATTGGGTCGAAGATCAAAGTTATTATTTGACTTTAACAAAATGAGAATGAAGGCTGATATGGAGGAGTTGATAACAGGCCCCACAATTAGGCCACAAGAATCCACCTTTACGAGGCTTTTTGGCTTTTTGAGACTTTTTGAGCTGATATATTATAAGAGAATGACCTATCTCAAAAAACGCAATAAGTCCAAAAAATCAAAAAGCTTATTAATGGAAAGGGGCCTGAATCTTCTTAACCATAGACATATTTGGGCTTCCAAGAAAGGCCTGTGGATCTTTGAGTTTTTGGACTTACTCTTGTTGGGCCAGAAGAAAACATTTTCCTATCTCCAGATTTCTAACACAGCCCATATATAGGCTTCTGTCTCACAACCCGCCCAAACCCATGCCCTAACCCAAATTAAATTAGCTATGGTAGAAAAACCAACCCACCAACCTTATAATAAAGAAAAGAAAAAGTAAGATATTGATGATGATAAAGTCTCGTTTAACAATTTGTAATATCTAAATGCTCCTTGCAGCAATGATCATGCGGTCAACGGAAAGCAACTTGAAACATACAATTTGTGAATATAATAGAGTGAGGGACAAACTGGCTAATATAGGATCCAATCAGAACGACGAGATGGTGTCTATAATAGCCCCTCCAGCTGAAGTGAAGGATCTCCTTGCGGTAGACTTGGCGGGGGTTTCTTGTGAGAAATTATAGTATCGAAGTAGAGCCATCATTGAAATTCACTTGGCCATAAAGGAATACCAACTGGGGGTCAATGGGTTATGCCCAGTAGTGGCAAAGTAGTTTTACTTTGAGACTTAGGGGTTTGTTTTCACCTAAAATTCAAGGTTCGATTTTCGTTACCAGCAAACTCTCGGGGCCGCCACTGGATGTTCCGGTCATTATCCCTAGGGCTCCGGAATTAGTTAACGTGTGCACAAACTGATTCAGACATCCGGTTTTAAAAATAAATAAAAAGAATACCGGCTGTTCTGCTTTTTTGTGTATTTTAAATGTGTCATCATTTTAAAAGTCTAATGGAACCAAACTTACACTCCAAGAACCCATACGTAGGTGGCCAGAAGTGGAGGGAGAAAAAGGCTTCGCCTCCAACCATAGACCTTTGAATCACATTTATCAGGTGAAAATGATGGGTTTTCTCACCAAAAAAGAGGGCTGCCAATTAAGATACTTGAATTGATTTTGGACTTTTAAGATTGCCATTTAGACATAAAGTTCTTTTTAGGCAATCCATGCACCTGCTTCAAGTAATGTATTCGTCTAATTGCCTTCCATGCACTGCTCATATTTTTTGGGTCTCAAAACTCGTCGGTACCATTTTAATAAATCGATTTTCGTTTTCGGTTTTGGTAGGAGTATGAATGATTTTCCAAATTTGATGCGAATAATACAGATTACTTCTTTCGCCAAAGTGGGATGTTTTCTCAAAACCATCCAATCGTAGCTGTCCGATATAAATTCAAACTTTGTCTTATAATTGAGTACGAAAAAGAATATATATATATATAACAATCCAATAATCATTTATAAAAAGAACATAAAATCTCTAGAACCATATTGAATGGATTACTAGTTCTTTGTGGACATCCACATCCTTGTGTCTAATTCTCTAATTTTACACATTTGAGGCCCCAACGCCCCTGAAGAGTACTTCTCCAAGATAAAGAAGTTGTCTGCTGCTTTTAATCCAACTTACCATGTATATTATTGGTCCATGAATACTTTTTGTGTTAATGAATTGTGACTCTTGTCTTCTAACATGTCCTACTTATTTGTACCTCTTATTGTTGGATTGTGTGAGATGGAGAAAATCTTGAGAGTTGTCCAATGAAGAGAAATGTTTGAGAAAATTGTTTTTGATCGGTGATAAAAACTTTATTATTCTTTGAAAACACATTACAAAGATTAAAGGGAACCTAAGAAAATCACGAACATTACAAAAATGTTTGAGAAAAATGAGTTTTCAGTAATTCCGGTACAGAGAATTTTGGGCCCTTTAAAATTAATTTTAACTCTTTTTTCTTTTTTTGCCCTTGTGAACTTGTAATATTATCTTTATATGTTTTAAAATTCACATAAAAAAAAAATGCAATGTTGTACTCTCATATGCACGAGGACAAAAATAGAAGTGTAATCACAAAAATAAAATAAAATAAAATTGTTTAACCCCCTACTGATCATAAAACAACAATTGACTACAAATGATTGTTGTGATTATCTTCATGGTTGGGATATGTACGTGAGTTGATTCCGTGTCTCCGAATTCAAATAATAAAATATACTCCAGTTAACAATGTTTTTGTTCTGTAGTTTTATTAATACAATTTCGTTAATTATAGAAATGAGCAAATAACAAAAGAAACTTTGCATGAAATTACTTTTTGAATAACTATTGGGGTCGATCTTTCACACCGATCATATACTCATTATCTTGAAATTTTTTTTTTTTTTTTCTCTTTTCCAAATCTCATGTTTCAATGCTTTCGAGCTCCACCGTCATATATATGAAAATAAGTGAGAGGACTAAAGTGAGTGCTCCATCACAGTAAAAATGTTCCCAACCATAATTCAATTTTTAACTTTTTAATCACCTTGACAATTTGGTCATCCGTTTCACGACAAAATTAAATTTGTCTCTTAGTAATGTTTTTCTATCAGTTATGTTTAGTTTAAATTAGTGAATCTTGGTCATCCATTTCTCAACCAATTTAAATTTACCCATAGTTATAATATGGTAATATACAGTTCCTAACGAGGGATTCCTCATTTTGTTAAAATAAGGACTTTATAGTTCCCGAACATATTTTGATAATCCGTGGCATAAATGTATATTGGCGGTTGTCGTGTCTAAGTCAATTCACATACAACCTTGACTATCTCCCTTATGGTCCAGTAAAAACAAGCTATTCAAGCTGGGACAAACGCCTTGTTTGTTATGTGGGATTTCGATGGTGAGATAGGAGATAGAATCATGTGTGACCCAAAATTCGGTGTTTGTTTCCCTTAATTTGGGTGGAATTTCAAAACCCCACCCATTTTTTATCCCGATCCGTCCGGGATATAGATGAGATTTTCCCTACTGGGCATGTGCTATAACAAAAAAGTACTTTTCAATAGCTATATCATGTTGAACACAAGCACCGAACATAAATTTTTTCCATTCATATGAGAATTCTACAGTATATCTTATTATCTCCTGTCAAACAAACGAGACTTCGGAAATTCACGCGTGATTTATTTTTTTGGGAACTGGGCCCTACGTAATGTGTCCTATAACCGTTGCTTAACGCCACGGCAGTGACGGCACTACCGTCACATTTCCTCCCCTCCTTACGTTTCTCTCTCTCTCTCTCTCCTTTTAAACGTCCCCACTCAGATATTTCTCTCTCCGTCTATTCCATCTCTCCCCATACTAGGCCCCCATGGAGTCGGAGACCCACTCCGCCGGCGCCGCTAACCACGACGCGAAGGCGCCACGATCGGCCACCGCCGTCCACCGCACGCTCCAGCTCATCCAATCGGACGATCCGAATTCGAAAGTCCAGGCGGCGAAGGAGATCCGACGCCTCACCAAAACCTCCCATAGGTGTCGCCGACACTTCTCCTCCGCCGTCAAGCCTCTCGTCGATATGCTCCACTCCGACTCGGATGAGGCCACCGAGGCCTCTCTTCTTGCCCTCCTCAACCTCGCCGTTAAAGACGAAACGTAAGCCCATACTTGTTTATTAATTATAGAAATCCTCCCCCCACTTTGTTCGTATACCTATCCTTAGACGCCTGGGCACACGCGATGTGTGTGCATATCGTAAATCTTCAATTGAGATTAATATCGATTTGTTTTTCCTTCTTGGCAGTTTTTGTAGTTAACTTTAGTCAGTTAAAGTAGTAGTTTAGGAAATTAAAATGTGAGCACAGCCTCAAAACTCTGCTTCACACCTGAAAAGGTGTTCCCTTGATGATAGTAATAGTAATAATATACAGTAGTAGATATGTATTATGGTGTTCTACTTTTATGTGGCTGAACTTGAATTAGTTGAATTCTTGAATCCATTATACTGAAACTCTAGATGTGGCTGAACTGGATTAAGTTCAATTCTGTGATTTGTATTACGGGTCAATTTGGTCTGAATTTGTCAAATTACAAGGCATAACCCAGAATATTGGCTAGAGACTAGAGTTGTTGGACTTTTCAAGGTAGGAACCGGTTAATAGGAACTGCTAGTTATGTTTTTTTTTATTTTTTATAAAATGGATCTTAGTATAAATGGTTGAGTAATTTGCCAATCTCTTGATTTTCGAATGCATGTGTCTGGTAAAAGTTTCCTTAACTTTGGAGCATATTTTGGGACCAATGCTTTTCAATTCATGCTAGCAGGATTGGATGCTTTTTGGTGTAGATTGGTTAGGTTCGGAAGTGGGGTTGTTCTTTACTTGACACTGTTGCTCTTCTTTCATCTCAGTGTCTTCTTTTCCTTGTTCTTTATTCTAACTTCCCTTTGAAGCAATCACTTGGATTACAAGAATTTCTAGTCTCTTTTCTGTTTTCCTTTCTAGAAAAAAGCACCACTTTAAAGGATGCTGAAATTTATGTGCTAGTGCAAAATGGTTTGTTATCATTGCAGTTTTCTAGAAGGAAGCAATATGGTGTAGCTATAATAGTTATTTGATGAGGTCATGTTAGTTCAGCTTTTAAGGCTTGCTAGTTATCAACTGATTGGACCTTTTATCCGCTAGTAGTTGCCAGAGGACAGCTCTAGTTACTCTACTCTCAGACTCGAACCAAATGAGGCCTTTGGTTGTTGTCACAATCTGGATTTTGGAACACAAGATTGAGTTGAATGTATGATTCAGTTGCAGTTACACCCCTTTTTCTCTTTTCCATTACAACTATGAAATGAAAAAGAGGAGAAAAAAAACCCTTCTTCCTCTATCCTTTTCCCCATTAAACAGAAGAAGTACTTTTTGTTGTTGGCTAACAGTTCGAGGACCTAATGCATTTGGCGTTCTGAATGAAACAGATATCTGTATTTTGGCAAATGTGCTAGTGATTGGGTAAATGTTGGATGGAGTACAGAACTTAGTAATACAGTATCCTTGTGAGACAATGTTTGGTGGCTTGTCCTATTTCTGTCCTCCTAGCACTATCCCACATTATTTAATGATCAATAAAATGTGGACGGAGATGGATTGCTAAGGCACTCCATGATCTAGTGCTTCATAGTGTTTTATGCAGCTGCATATGTGTTGTCAGGCACCTCAAAAGAAATGAGATTTTTTTCATGTGGCTTAGTCTTAAAGTAGTCAAAAGGTCTATTTTTTGTTGCTTGAGGTTATAAACCTTGGGTAGGGCACCTCATGGGTCATCTAACAAGCAGTTGCAAATAGTATTGGCAGCATGTTTTCCTGTTTTATCGTTTTTTAAAGTTTCTCCCTTCGATTATAATGGAATATTTTTCTTTTATTAGCGGATTTTGATCACAACAGCAATCACTTATCATGTGTCTGGTTCGATAATTGAGGATTAAACTTACTGATATTCTCTTTGATTTTCTTGTTGCATTTCTGCAGAAATAAGATTGATATCGTAAATGCTGGTGCCCTAGAACCAATCATCAGTTTTCTGCAGTTGGAGAGCTCAACTCTTCAGGAATATGCAACTGCTTCTATACTTACATTATCTGCTTCCTCTGTCAACAAGCCTATCATTGGTGATTCTGGTGCTATCCCTCTCCTTGTGGACATCCTAAGATGTGGAAGCTCACAAGCCAAAGCTGATGCCGCAATGACACTTTACAACCTGTCAACACGGACCAACCTTCTTACCTTAATTCTTGATGCAAAACCTATTCCTCCTTTAGTTAACCTGCTTAAAACCTGTAAAAAATCCTCAAAAACAGCTGAAAAAGGTACTGCGCTCATAGAATCATTAGTGGGTTTCGACGAGGGCAGAATTTCATTGACATCTGAAGAAGGTGGCATTCTTGCAGTAGTCGAAGTTTTGGAAAGTGGGTCTCTACAAAGTCGGGAGCATGCAGTTGGGACACTTTTAACAATGTGTCAGAGTGATCGGTGTAAATATAGGGAGCCAATTCTTAAAGAAGGTGTAATCCCTGGTCTTCTGGAGCTCACTGTACAAGGGACACCCAAATCTAGGTGTAAAGCACAAACGCTCTTGCGGTTATTAAGAGACTCCCCTTATCCGAGATCTGAGCTTCAGCCGGACACATTGGAAAACATAGTTTGTAATATTATATGTCATATGGAAGGTGAGGATCAATCTGGGAAGAAGGCAAAGCAGATGCTAGCTGATATGGTGCAAGTTAGCATGGAACGGAGCTTGAGACATTTACAACAAAGGGCTCTGGCATGCAACCCGGCTGATCTGCCAATTACTAGTTGCGCTTCTGAAGTTTCTTTAAAATGATTTTTTTTTTTTTTAAATATCAAATCTGCAGTAGGCAAAAATTGGAGTTTTATTGAAGAATGCCAGTCCAGGACTTGGTGATGGTACCGGGTGACTGGTGTGAGTTTCAATAAACTGGTAATTGTACGAGGTTGAAATGGCATAGTTCTGTAGTCGGTGCCTGCAAATTTAGTGTTGTGAAATCAGTGAAGTTGTTTTTTCTCGTCTTCATGTCTGATGCGTTTGATTAGTTCCTGTTGTTTTGAATTTCTTGTACTCCGATTAATTTAAGGATGAAATAGAATTATGCAACATTTAGCCGCCATAAGTCAAAATAAGCGAGCAGACAAGTAAGCCCTTCCCACGTGTCGAGTTTCATAAATGAATGCAGCCTCAACAATGAATGCAGCCTCAACCAGAGAGATCAAATAGAATATGTTAGTACTTTCCAAAAATGCTTGCCCAAAATCAAAGAAAGAAGGTTCATTTTCCCACGTAGCTTCTCAAAGTAATAGAGAGATCTTTTTCTAGTTACACTTCTATCAATGTGCTGAAAGAACCATCCCTTCCTAGATAAAAACAACAAATTAGCTCTTAGATGTCATGCTAATCTACCATCCCAGTCACTCCATGCAAATCGCAAATTATAACGAGTGCAATTTTGTTCACCCTCCTTAAAAGAGGGTGAATAAAATCCTCTCTCTTATTGGTTGAATTAGTGTGGGTCCCACCACAAAACGATGTTATGCTTACTTTTGCAATACAGTTTTTGGTAAGCATGACATCACTTTGTTGTGGGACCCACATGTTTCAACCAATAAGAGAGAGGATTTTGTTCACCCTCCTTTAAGAAGGGTGAACAAAATTGCTTTCAATTATAACCAACCATTCACACGAGTCTAAATTAAGGATTTGGGGGCACTACAGGGTTGTCATCTATAAGACCCACATGTTTCAACCAATAAGAGAGAGGGTTTTGTTCACCCTCTTTTAAGAAGGGTGAACAAAATTGCTCTCAATTATAACCAATCATTCACACGAGTCTAAATTAAGGATTTGGGAGCACTACAGGGTTGTCATCTATAAGCAAACACAGTTATAGGAAGTATTCTTCGTTGGAAAATAGAACTCAAAACTAAAATTCAGCATCGTTTCTAGTACTAGAATATAGCGATGACACCTGAAACGACATTGTGGACGTTAGATGCTTTTCCACTGTGGCACCTGATACAACCGACGTACCAGCAGAAAACTTGTCCCGACAAATCCCACACTTTTTGGACAAAGACAAATCCTCAGGCCTCGCATACTCCAATGCTTTGATACGCCATGGATGATGGAACCAATCGGTCTTGAGACCCTGATTCTCATGCCTCTAAGAAAGGAGGGGATGCTGAAGCTTTCCTCTACTATGCTTACTAATGTATTGGTTTAGACAAGGCATGGTTTAGGTTGCGTTGGTTTAGACAAGGTATTGGTTTCCGAAAACCAACTTTTCAGCACAGCGCCGGTCCGTGTGAATGTGTACTACACAATCACATTGGCTATACAATCACACGAACCGCTGTAATTGATTTCGAGAAAACATTTATTTTGCTGGTGGTGGAAATAATGTTTTCTCGTCCTACGATACTCTACTTTTCCATCCGCTTTTATAGATTTTGGACCCACTTTGTCAAAAATCTTTGTATCTCCATTTTATTTCAAAAAATTAGGCGACCGAGACCTAAAATTTTAAACAAATTCCAAAGCTCAAAGTTTTTGCTCAAAATAAAAAAGGTGATTTTCACATCACATTTGGAGCCCTCTTTAGCCTCGCCATGGCCATCTTTTGAAGCTTTTCACAAAAAGACCAAATACTTTGCCAGCAGGGACGGATCTAAGAATTCATTCTAGTGGGGGCACCTTATTAATTATTATCGTGGAATTTTTCGTAGTCAGTAATCTTGTTAAATTAAGACAATCATTATAAACTAGAAGTTTAGAATGCATATTTTTTAATACAAAAAATAAAAAATGAGCACTCAATATTAGACAAAACTTTTAGAGTATGATTTATTTTGACATTGACAAGTCTTTAGAATAACTGAGATGGTTTTGTTGATAACTTTTCCTAAAATATATTCCCATGCAGGGGCGGATGCTTTAAGGGGCAAGGGGCGTCACGTGACCCCCCTGAAATTCTAGGATTTTTTTTTTGGAGTTAAAAATCTAGAGTTATAGATATGCAATTTCAAGAAATAAATGCTCATTTCACTGAGGAAATTAGTGAGTTGTTACTTTGTGTAACATGTTTAAACCCATCCAACTCATTCTCTTGTTTTGCAAAGGAGAAATTGATTCGTCTTGCCGAGTTTTATCCAAAAAAGTTTTCTTAGGTAGAGCTCATGGTGCTTTCTGATCAACTTGATTCACATATTTTTGACGTGCAATCGAATGATGCTTTTTCGAGCTTGAATGGACTTAGTGGTCTTTCTAAGAACATGGTAAAGACCAGGAGAGATAAACAATATTCTTTAGTTTGCTTGCTCTTGACTTTGGCATTGATCTTACCGGTTGCAACTGCTATTGTTGAAAGAGTATTTTTTGCGATGGTCATTGTGAAGAATCGACTGCGGAACCGAATGAATGATTTGTGGTTGAACAATTATTCGGTGGTGTGCATAGAAAGAGATGTTTTTGCTCAAATTGACGACGATATACTCATGCAAAACTTTCAAAAAATGAAAACCCGTAAGGGTTCATGCAAAACTTTCAAAAATGAAAACCCGTAAGGGTTAATTGTAAAAAGTTTTAGGAAGGAATCTATAATTTTGTGCGCTTATATTTGAAATATTTTAGAATGTTTTAACTTCGACCTATTATATGCTTAATAAAGAATGTTTAAACATTTTTTCTTCTCGTTATATTAGATTAGACTGGATTGTGAAATTTTTTTCCCCACTTATGCTTGAAAGGTGACCCCCCTAGATGGAATTCCTGGATCCGCCACTGTTTCCATTATGGTTAAAAATAAGAAAAATCAAAAGATAAATCTTCAAATAAACAAACAATTTATAAACCAATAGTTATAAATGAACCAGCCATCGAAAGTTGAAGCAAAAAATTAACTCTACATTTTTATTTTTGAGATATATATGAGTATGTATGAGTATGTATGCTAGATATAGAATTAATTAATTATGCTAAATAGATATAATATAATTTTATTTTTTTCTTAGTTTTGACCGGGGTTTGCGGGGACACGTGACCCCACGTGCCCCACTTTGGATCCGTCCCTGTTTGCCGGTAGAGCACTTTCTTACTTTTTCACCGAAAAAACCCATATAAAATCGCGGAGACCCTCTTCATTTTTCCATGGCCATCCCATGAACCGATTTCAACTCTCGGAGTAGTCCAAATACTACCCAAATTCTTTAGTTTTTGCAAAAAAAAAAAAAGAGGCGAAAAACGATGGAGTTTACTTTTTACTAAAAATTCCATAGAAATAGGGTCATTTGTGTTTTGGAGCCTCACATTTAGTCCGTAGTCCTATCCTAGCGTCGGATTTTCCGAAAATTTCAACATGAAATTTGCTTTTTCCGAAAACTCTACGGTGCAGAATTTTTTATTCGGGATCGAATTTTGACTATCCAAACCGTTGGATGTATTTAAAACTTGTTTTTCAGGTCTAACGCGAGGATTCATCTAAAAAAATACCCGGAAGGGCTTGATTCGAGCAGTTTTCGATAAAATATGTATATGTACAGTTATCAAAAACTGCTCGGATCAAACCCTTCCGAGTATAGTTTTTTGATGAATCCTTGCGTTGGATCTTAAAAACACGTTTTAAACACACGAAATTTGATTCCAAACAAAAAAATTCTGCACTGTACCCTATATAAAGGGGCCCTTACTAGAAATGCCTCCTCTAGCTTGTATATACACGCACACACAGACACACAAACTATTCTATCTGGTATCCTGGAAAATGGCTAAAGTCTGGGACTTTAATCGTGGCCGTTGGATCTAATCCAACGGCTAGGGCAAGGGGAGTAGCTTACGGGTCAATTCCGGGTTAAAAGAGTACCAGGTTATAATCACTCGCGGGTCACCCTTTCCCTTCATTCACGCTATTTCAAACAAGGGAAATAGGAGAGAAAACAAGAAAAAGGTGGCGGTAATTGGGAAATGATAGATCTACCCTCTATTCTGGTGTAAAAAACGCTCATGAGTCTATGTCTCACTTTCGAGAAATTTTGTGTATCGAACGGGTATCGCCACGTGCTACCCGTTTATGCATCCAAGAATTTCAAATATGTTTTGGACGACCCAGATTTGAGGGTGACATTTTTGTAAATTTTGGGAGCAAATTTACTCCAACAAATTTGGGCCGTTCAAAACATGTTTGGACGGCTCAAATGGGCCAACGGGTACCACGTGGCGATATCCATCTGGAACACAAAAGTGACTCCCATTAAATATTGGGTAAATTTCACTTACCTCCCCTGAGGTTTCAGATAAATGCAGAGGCCTCCCCTATATTTTCTGAAATTTCACTGCCCTTCCTTACGTTACAAAGTAATTAGCAGATACCTCCCTTGCCATTAATTTACGCCCAACGGGGTTAACTTCACTGGTGAAGTGAAGTTAATGCTAGGGATGGCAATGGGTCAGTTCGGTTCGAATATTGTCATATCCCAACTCATTATCCGAAACTAGATGGGTATCCAAAACCAAACCGAAACCCGAACGGGTAGGAGAAATTGAAACCATAACTGAACCAATCGGGGATCAGTTCGGTTCTGATATTCCCCGTTAAATTAGAAAACAAAATAAAAACGAAATAATTATGAATGAAAATCAATTAAACTAGAAATGCCACAGATCCGTCAATTAAAAAGGTATACAAATATGCATCTAGATATTTTAAGTACAAAACTAATATACATCTAAGTAGAAATTCAATGCATTGAAGCTATACACAAGCTAAACTTCTACATATGAAGGGTAATTTTGCTATTACACATATCTGGTTCGGTTCGGTTCGGGGAACGGTTCGGTTATCAGCTCAAACCAGAACCGAACCAAACCCATTCGGTTATCTCACATCCCATACAATACCCACACCCACGGGAAATATTTCGGTTATGGTTTGGGGAAAAAAACCAGTTACGGTTCGAGTACCCATCGGTTCGGTCGAGATTGCCATCCCTAGTTAATGCCCTTAAAAATTCGAACTTCACTGTATTTATTTTTTTCTTGTCTGAGTTTATATTGCATAAAAATTCTAAAAGGCGTGAAAAAGTAACTTAACTATTTACTCTCACCATCCCAATTTGTTGTGCATGTTTCCTTTTTGGGACCTATCAAAAAATTGTCTATAATCTATAGTATTTTTTGTAGTTTTGAAATCTTTGTTTAACAAAATTAATTGAGATTTATCAAACAAAATCCATATTGAATATAAAAAAATATTATAAATTAAGAGATATAGATATTTTTTTTGAGGCATTAAAAAAAAGAAACATGCACAACAAATTGGGACGGAGGGAATACTTTTTTTTAGAACTTTCTTTTCTTTTTCTCTTTTTAATCTTTTAGTTTCCGTAAATTATATTTTCACATTTTTTATAATGAAACAAGAATATCAACAATCACCTAAGCTCATTGCTTATATTAATGGTTTTTATTTTATTTTATTTTTACATTATATATATATATATATAGACACACGCACACACACACAAAAGAAGTTTCCTATGAGGGCATATATATATTTATATAGTTTTATGAAAAATTGCTCGGATCATGTAATGCCCCGATTTTCGGAAGTATTAATTAAGACAACTAATTAGGATTAATTTAATAAAAAGAGTTTCCATTAGAGTACACGTTGCAAAACGTGAAGTGCAACCCATTACAAAATATTTAGTACGGTTTGAGAAATTAATATTACAGATCCACCATTAAAAATAAAGGAGTGGGTTCTACGGATTAATGTTCAACTCTGGATTCCACGGCTCCTCCTGAGCCTGGTCTGCTGGAAAACCCTCGGCTCCAAAATAACTGTCTCCTTCGACACCAATGGTACCTGCTTGATTACAGTTTGGCATAATACGTCTGAGTCGCGAAACAACATCATAGTATTATACCAGGGTCACACAAAGTGTAACACCGTGAGCGATAAATCACTCAATAGCTACTCTAACCCTCCCAACCCTTACTTAACATACAAGTACAACATATACGATTGAAAAGCAGTAATTAAAAGAATAAGCAGGTAATTAATACTTCGACCCTTATAAACACATAATTGATTTTATTACTAGCCATTAACTTACATATTCATCTAAGTTCTCACCCTAAAGAACTTTCCTCCCGGTTGACCACTAAGGAATATGACCAAACTGTGATTTACTCCCCCCTTGCTTGCCCTTCACTCGGGGGCCCCGACGGAATGTATAAGTTACATACTTAATCCAGCCATCAGCTGCCTCACAAGGATGAATTTTCCAGGGACGAAACTGTACCACTGGGCTACGTATGGCAACTGCCAAGTCCTGTAGGTGTATAGGTGAAACTGGTCCATAATACTTCCACCCTTATAACGCCCCAGAATTCAAATAAAGCAAATCACAGAGTGTCACATCCTAGGGTTTCAAAATTAAGGCAGATTGCCAAACAATCCTCCGAAACAATCACTTGGCGAAACTGCCATTCAACAACAATCTCGGGGTAACTCCCCATCAATCAATTCCAATTCACTTTTCCATTAATCTTATCGTCTATGTGATATCGGCGTACGATCACCCAACCCGGGAACCTAGTTGTCCATTCTAACATTCCACATGTTTATGGAAAGTGCACTTAACAGTAGAAGCAAAGTGATAACGATATTCTAAGGGTCACAAAATCAAGTAACACGATTCACAAGTTCACAAATCATCACAAACCAAAGTAACTGAAAACAAGAGCCTTAATGCAATTAAATAAAGTATAGGGTCATAAACGTAATTTATAGAAATAAGGGTCGCCATTGAAATTTTAAGTAAGTATAAGGGTAACAAAATTAATTTCACGGTTCTAGGGTCCTTAATGTAATTTACAAACTCTGAGGGCCTTTTTGTAAATAAAGATAATACAACGGCAAAAAGGTAATTTTGCCACCAACAAGGGTAAATAAGTGAAAATAATTTATTTTAGTTAATAAAGTCCAACATGTCACAAAACGCAATTCCTTCATTTTTTTTTACTAAATACAAAACTACACATTATGTAATTTACACACAAGGGCAAAATGGTCATTTTACACCCGAAGGGCATTTTGGTCATTTTGTTACTCTCCTAAATTTTCAGTAGTGACATTTAGTTGATAAAAATAGGTTTCGTGAATAATACACAAGTACGCACAACCGCACACTAACTTTCACAAAATTACATTTTAAACCCCTCACTTTAACATAACGATCAAGAACAAGGTTAATCACAATAAATTCATGGAGAAACTCACTAAACACTTAGTAAAGTCTTAAACATTCTTGGAATAGTTAAAAACATAAACCACAATAAATCTAAGGTTTACTAAGCACGAAAACCCAGTTTCGGGTAAAAAGGGTCACATTGCGTTTTTGGCTCGGGTTTCTTGAAACCCTTGACTTGGGGCTTTAATCCATCAAATTTAAATTAATCCTAGACTATTCTAACTAATTCAAAATCTTGGAATAGGTTGGGTACGAGTTCCTACCTTGTTTTGCTAAAATTTGGCGAAAAAATGATTTTTTCTAAAAACCGGTGGAAGGAGCTCTTTGGCCGGCCTTGGCTGGATTTGGTGGTGAAATGTGGGTACCTTGGAATGTGTTGGATGATATTGAAGTGGAAGATGAGAGGTGGAAGCTTGTGGTTGATGTTTTGAAGTGAAAACCCAAATTTCTGGACTTTTCTCACTTTAGAACTTGAATGATGGTAATGGGGCTTTGTGTTCTTGATTTGGGAGTTATTGGGAGAGTTTGGAGGAGGAAGAGAGTGAAGGAGAGGGGGCAGTAGAGTTTCTGGACGAAATTGGAGTTTGGGGGAGTATAAAATGGGTTTTGGGTGAAGTTTGGAGTGTAGGATTGGTGAAAGAAGTACCATAGTGGGTTAGGAAGTGATGGGGGAGGGTGGTGGAGTGTATGGAAATCAAGGGGGGGCCATGTTGACTGATTTTGGATGATGGGAGGAGGTAGAGTGTGGTATTGGTGATGGTTGGGTAGTGTAGGATGATGTATAAAGTACATGTATACACATATGGGTGTATGTGTACTAGCATTGCTTGTGTATGTGTATGAAAGTGTATAATTACGTATGAAACGAATTTATAAAAATGTAATGCTCGCGATTAAAATGTAAACGTGCCTTACGGTCGAATTTGTAGCAATTTGGAAGTATTAGGGTATAAACCGTAGTAATTACAAATTAACGGCCCTAAGTGCAATTAGAAATTCAATAACGAAATTAAATAATCCTAAATTTTATTAAAAATTTCGGATTATTATAGATCAAGCCCTTCCTGGTATTTTTTTTTCCTGATTTCTCGCATAGACTATTAAAAACACCTTTTGAACACATTGAACGGTTTGGATTATGAAAATTTGATCAGGATCCATGAAGTGCGGACGAAATTCGCATTTTAAAGGTTTGGATAGGAAGTGGACTGATGGTAATAATACTTCTATCAATTAATAAATTAATAAAGGAAACGTGTGCCCATTGGGCACAGGTTAGGGTTGAAAAAATATATTGAAATATGTAAAAAGTGTATAGAAATATGTTACGAGAATTGAAAATAAATTTCTAGTACTTGATTAAAATAAATCAAGAATTGAGGATCTAACGTTGATGTTGACACCCCATTTTTGCCCCGCCACTTCGGATAAAGCAATTCGCGGTTCAATACCTTCAGCATGGTGATGCGGGTGACAATGCGAGTGTAACGACATATTTTGGAGCGCAATCGGATTAAAGTTTGTGTTTCGACAATGAAATAATGTGCACCAAAATAAAGCAATTCAGGGCCTCGAAAGGGTATTGCGGAATTTGAAGATCACTGCAAAATTTGAAAGGACAGCCGTATGCGTTTCGGAGTTCGAAGGGACAGTCGTACACATCTCGAAAAGGCAGTCATTCGCATCTCGGTGTGCGAAGGGGTATCACGATTTTCGAAGGGATACTTAGGCGTTACAAAATGGAATTCATTGGGCAGGAGGTTGAATCGCAAAATGGGATTGGACGGGAAAAATTGTGGCGGCAATGAGCCACATCTGTGGTCGTGGCCTAGGGCCGCACCTCTAGTCGTGGCACCTTTAGACAACTGCCACATCTCTAGTCGTGGCTCAAACAACCATCCACAAACCGCCCTTGGCTGCCTATATAAAGACTAAGCCATGCAGCGAAAAGGAGGAGGAAAAGGAAGAAAAAGAAGAGGAAAAAATTCGGAAAGAGATTAGCAGTAGCTTTGAGAGAAATCTTAGTGAAAAAAGTTCTTTCTCCAGAGTTTCATTTACAGAGAGAAACTTCTTAGAGTTCTCTCATTTCAAGGTTTTGTTCATCTAAAAACAGGGAGTTTTGTTCTTAGTTTGTGTTAGGAAAATCTTCAATAGCTCGAATGAGGTGTTAGTTCTCTCCCAAGAGAGATTTTGCATGCGACAGTGTTAGCATAACTCACGATAGTAAGACAACATGTTGCTATATTGGGTTATGGTTTCGTTTCGCTAAACATTTGTCTCTCGTACTTACTGTAATCCCGGAATCATCAAGGTAATAAAATTCTGTTTCCAGATTTGTTTTCATGCTATTATTATCATCTTTACCACTAAAAAACTAATCTTCATTTCATTCTGGTAATTCGAAAATTGTTGTATGGTTCTGTTAGCACCCGCCGATTTTTCGAATCATTATTTGTATTGGGGAACCTGATCCAGCGTCATTGGCAGTCAATGCAAATCAATTTTGATTTCCCTTATCCGAGACTAATTTATATTGAATTGAGGGTCCCAGGTGCCGTCAATTTAGTAGTCCGTGCTTGGCATAAAAAATGAAATGTGCTATCACAAGCAATTTTCATTAAACCCATTCAATATAAATTGGTTTTGAAAATTTTTGAAGATTTCGGAGTTTAGGTGCTATCCTGGAATTGTCTCTGCAACCATTTGCTCAAAATTAGTTTATATTGAATTGAGGATCACAGGCGCCGTCGAATTCAGTAGTCTGCGCTTGTTGTCTAAGATGAAATATGACCTCACTGTCGTTTTTCATTAACCAGTCCAATATAAATTGGTTTTGAAATGTTCGAAGTTAATGTGTATCGAATTGAGGATCTTGAGCACCGTCAATTTAGTAGTCCACGCTTGGTGTCTAAAATGAAATGTGCCCTCACGGGTATTTTTCATTAACTAGTTCAATGCACGTTGACTTTGACGTCTTAAGAAATTATCCGTATCTCCACAGAAATGAAAACGAGGGTATGAAAGGTAAAGTCCGATCTCGCTGTTATGCCGTCCGTACACTCGAGTTTACATTCCTGTGGAGATTTTCTGTGTCTTTTATTTCCCCCGGCTAGAGATAATTTTAAAAAGGGTTAATTTTGGAAAAGGAGTACCGAAAGGGTGCCTAACACCTTTCCTACTCGTAACAGTAAATCCCTGAACCTGTTTTCTGGTTACGTAGATTAAAAAAAGGCAAAATCGCCAAAATATTTTCTTAAAGATGTTTTTCTCAAAAAGTATCTTTAGGGGTGACTTAACACCCCCGAACTCATTGTTAAGCGGCAACTCTGATTTTTGAAAAACAAGTCACATCTGTCAAAATTTTATTAATACACTCATCGCATTTTTGTCAAGTATTCTCTCTTGTCGTTTTTCAAGAATTGGGGGATGCTTGCAGCTGTAAATTCTGGGCACGATAGTTGAAATTCTCGATTTCTAATAAATAAATAAATAATCGTACTCCATCGTTTCGGGCTCTCTTCGTAGTAAATTCTGCATCCTAAAATGATAGGTATACACTTTTTGTGTCACTCCCCACCACACCCTCACTCACATGTTTATGTGAGTGAGGGTGTGGTGGGGAGTGCATAAAGGTGTGTACTTATCATATGATTCATTTGCATCTTCGATCCCAATCATCAAAGCGACCAATCGAGGAGTGTAAGTTGTCAGCGCCCACAATTCTTTCACACACATTCTCTCTCTCTCTCTCTCTCTGCATCTTGTTTTCTTGTACAATTGAATCACCAATCCTCCATTTCCACCCCTTATTCAAGACACTCAACTATTCAATCGTGTTTCTCCATTCTCCTTCCTCGATCTCGTCTTCTTCAATCCCACTTCCCAAAACCCTGTTACTTCCAACTTCCTCTCCACTGAACTAGGGTTCCATTACACTGATCGACTCAATGGCTGATCCGTTGGAGATGTTGGGATCCGACGTGGCAGCGGGGCCAGACGAGTCGACTATGAAGGAGGAACTGTGTATGGAGATTGATCCGCCGTTTAGAGAAAGCCTCGCCACCGCCGATGACTGGAGGAAGGCCCTCAACAAGGTGGTCCCCGCCGTCGTGGTGCTCCGGACCACCGCTTGTCGCGCTTTCGATACCGAAGCCGCCGGTGCCAGCTACGCCACCGGGTTTGTTGTTGATAAGCGCCGCGGGATTATACTCACGAATCGACATGTCGTGAAGCCAGGTAGTTCAATTTTCTTAATTCTGTGTTTTCACTTGTTCTGTAGTAGTTAGCTTTCACTTGCTCTGGTTTAAGTTTGTTTTACTGAAGAGAAAAAAAAAAAAAAAAAACCTGTTTGTTGCGCATATATGCAGTGGCTGAATCTGAATTTTGGTCTAGGGGTGCTAAAGCTTGGAAATTTATTAGTGGGACATTGATCAAATTGTAAAACATAGTGAATTTCTATTCAAAAGATAGTGCTTTTTTCTCACTGACTCCACTTAACCATCTATCCAATGTAATACTCTTTTTTCTTGTATGGACTGCTGTGATCTATGATTAATATTTTACCGACTATGGGCCTTGCGGAGAAATTTTTTTGGGAGGGGTGCCAATAGAACACATCTTGCCACTTGAATATGTAAACATATTATACAAGTAATAACATCTATAAGGGTGGTAATAGCATGGCACCCCACCCTAATATGTGTGTCCGCCACTGCATATATGGAGAGAGCGGCTGGAGGTGGGGAGTTTCCTGGTGCTTCCAGACATGGCGGGGTGTCCGGGGGTAGTGGATGGAAGTGGTGACTAGGCAATCAGAACGTATTTTGGAAAATAAGTGTTGAGAGTGGAACTGGTTACTTTTATTTTTGTTTTGTTTTGAGATGAAAACAGGTGTCAATGATGGTTTTCTTGAAATTTACAGAAAACACAAACGTAAAAGGAAACAAAAGCACAGCGACACCTTAATTTTATGTACTATCAACTGGGGCGGGAGATTTAATTTTATAATTTAATAGTTCTGAAAAGTGCAAAATTCAGAATTAGTTTCCACGATAAATGTTACATGTACAATATTCTTTTTCCACTATCTAGATCTAATTAATTTTTTTTTATGCTAATAGGACCTGTAGTTGCAGAAGCTATGTTTGTGAATCGCGAAGAAGTTCCAGTGTATCCTATATACAGAGATCCGGTGAGCAGTTTATATTTGGGCCTTCTTTGATTCTGCTACCACCACACTGAATTTTACAGAAATGGTTAATGATTCGAGTTCGTCACTTTTTTCTTTTAAATTATTCTCGCTGCATTATCTCAGCGTGGCTAATTGTTCTCTCATTTTCATTTCCCTTGCGTATGTAGTTGACAGCCATGAATTGATGTGGAATATCAGATGGGGAAAATGTTAGTTTTGATTCCAGCTAATAACTTTACATGGCATATTTTGGCAATTTCATATTTGCTTGGAAGCCAATGTGCTATTCAAGTATGGCGTTCTTTTTTTTCCGGTCTTGGACGTTTGTTATTTAATGCTTGAAAATTCTTGCATCCTAAGCGATGAATTGGCCTTTTCGCTGATGCGTTATAAACTTAGGAAATAGCTTTGAATATGCTTAATTATAGTTGGCTAGTTGCATTAAAACCTTGAAAAATTGTGGAAACTGATGCTATAAAGATCCACGCTTATTCTTGGTGAGAGAATTGTAAACTGAGGTAATTTGGGTGGAGGTTCCAAGTTCTCTAGACAAAGGTAAACCCAAATTACACCTGGGCAGTCCAATGAGATTACATGAAAAACTAAAATTCCAATTCAGCAGAACTCTCATAAAACAAATGTTACATCCCATTTGTTGAAGCTAAAAAGCTTGCTTCTTGGTGAAGTGTACCAGTACAAAAAGAGCAAAAATTGCAAAATTCTGGAGTTTGTTGGAGGGTCGTAAACTGCAATCAAAAGTGGGTGCCACTAGGACTTTGATCAAGGTCGAAGTATGCAAAAGTCAGATTTTGGGGACTGATTTATGCTGAATCAGACAAATAAGGCTCGAAATTCACAAGCTATAGGCTCAAAACCAAGCCTTAAAGGGCATCACTACATCACTACTATTAAACACTAGAATTTGAAGTTCCATTCATCAAAAAGTCCAGTAAAGTCAATGTCACAACCTGTTATATAGGAGCTAAAAAGCTTACGTTGTGAATCTAGTGATGTGGTACCTAAGAATAAAAACGGGCATAAACTAGGTTAGCAACTTATAATCATACACCTCAATGACAAGGTGCTTACAAGCAAACACGTCTAAAGGATGTTACCTTATAGCGAAGTAACCTTACAAGTATCTGTTAAAGCAAATTCTAAGAGTATCTAACCATATGACTTTAAAAAAATCTGTTCTTTCTTATCCTTGCCCTTCCTTTTCTCGAGAAAGAAAAAAAACGCCCCTCCAACCAAAAAATAAGCTTGGAAACTGATTTGTTACACCCATATACAGAAGAGGAAGTACAGTCGCCTCTGATTTAGTGGTAAAACCTTGGCCTATTATCCTAGAGGGTGTGGTTTCAAATAGGAAGGTAACCACTTTGTGCAAATTGTGCGGGCACTTAGATCCATAGCTAATCTAGCCCTTGTAAACCTGCTTATTGGATACTGATTGGCCATACTTTTACCCTAAAGAAGTAAAGATATTGGACTTGCTTTCGATATAAAGATGGGGAGTCCTAGTCAGAGGTCTTTGTCAAGTTAAGTTGGTTATGCTCTGGGCCTTGCAGCTGTAGATTGTGTCGTTTGCACTCTTGAGTGTTGACTTTATTTGTTTCAAGATTCTAAAAGTCGCTAGGCGCTCCTAGGGTGGCCGGGCACCTTCCAGCTTCCAGGGCCGAGTACTTGGCGCCTAGTCGGGCAATTAGTCGGGCTAGTCGGTCTATTCAAGCTAGTCAGGCTAGTCGGTGAGGGACCTTGTAGCGACTAGGCGGCGAGTACTTGGCTTCCAGACCTTTTAGAACACTCATTTGTTTGCAGCTGTATATGGAAGTGAACTAACATACATGCACTTTCTTTCAGGTTCATGATTTTGGCTTCTTTCGTTATGACCCTGGTGCCATACAATTTCTGAGCTATGAGGAAATTCCTCTTGCTCCGGAGGCTGCTTGCGTTGGACTAGAAATCAGGGTTGTTGGTAATGACAGTGGAGAGAAGGTATATAGAACACAGTTGAAGTTTCACTTATTCTCATATTGTTGTGTTCGATGCTATTCTTTAATTAGTACTCGACCTTTTCAAATGTCCACCCAAGCCAGGAATCTTTTCTAATCATTTAACACTGGCAATTCTGTTTCAATCTTTTTTTCTGATGGACAAATGACGTGAAGCACTTAGGGGTAGTTTCCCATTTGCTAAAACGGGAATTTGCTAAAATCAAGTGGAAGATTTTAGCAAATGAAGTGGGGAGGAGATTTTAGCAACAATGAATCTGGACATAATCCACTTGATTTTAGCAAATTCCCATTTTAGCAAATGAAAAACTAGGCCTTAGCCTGAAAATTGTTATGGAACCGAAAAAAGACAAGATGAAACATTTTCTCTTGGAATCTTCTCGAATCATTTAGCTTCGAAAAACCTGCTCAACTTCTTTGCAATTTTTATTGTTGTGCTCAACAAATGGGGAAAATTTTATCTGGAGATTTTTATCCTTCTATTGAAATCGAATTAAGGATCGGAAGAAGTAATTGAAGAATCGAATTCCTTCATGAGGTCTTTTCGTATTCTAATTGATGATTCAGGATCATAAAATTACATCCCTCACGACAAGATCACGTCCCTCATTACTGATTCTTACACATGGTTCTAGAGCTACTCGATTAGCTAAGGCACCTGGTGGCTGGTGCATTTATTTCCCCTGGGGTGTCTGAATGTCCTCCTTCATGAGGTCTTTTCGTATTCTAATTGATGATTCAGGATCATAAAATTACATCCCTCACGACAAGATCACGTCCCTCATTACTGATTCTTACACATGGTTCTAGAGCTACTCGATTAGCTAAGGCACCTGGTGGCTGGTGCATTTATTTCCCCTGGGGTGTCTGAATGTCCTCCTTCAAACCTTAGTACTAAATAAAAGAGTAAAAGAAAAAGTCACTATGGGCCCAAAAAACAAGCATTTGACAGTTTCGTAGCCGTAGTCTCTCTTCTCCCGAAGTTTGTAGGTCAGTGCTTTACATGAGCTTTGTGGTGTAAAAATTTAAATAGAGACGTAAGCCAGGGTATCTAAGAAGGATTCGAATGAATTGTATTCTTTTATATAGGCATGGCGAAGGCAGCACAGTATTTTGTTCTGCAACAAATATAAATGTATTTATTTAAATAGAGACGTAAGCGAGGGTATCTAAGAAGGATTCGGAGATGCATTGTATTCTTTTATATAGGCATGGCAAAGGCAGCACAGTACTTTGTTCTGCAACAAATATAAATGTATTTATGTACTTTTACCTTCATTAACTTCTCTAAAGAAAATAATAAGACCACAAGTTATGACATACTTTGGGATAGCCGAAGTGGATGCCAGGAATAGGATGGAATGTGAGGTTGATTTAAATTGTGGTGGGTGGGAAGATTTGCACTTATTTCGCCTATATGAGTTCACTGGAATGTCTTGCCATGTCCAAACGAATCAAAGCCAAGGATTGAAGTGGGCCTAACTGCCTAAGGGCTTTTGTCTTCCCTATAAACTAGTGGGTTAAGGTGCGGTGTAGAAAGGAGGTTGTGAATGAAGCAATCATATCGTTTACTAATCACATATACTCATGTCTACCGTGACTGTAGAGCATCCACACAAGTGATGATTTTGCAATTGTAACATGATAATTCCAATCAAGCAGTTGTGCAATCAATTCCACTTGGTTTTACTGGGCTAGGGTGATGATAGTTATGGATCATGATAATTTTTTCAACCCAGGCGTCGCAAATTCTTCATGATTCGGTTTAAGTAGGGCTGTAGCATATATCTTATTTCCAGGTCTTAAAAGGTTTTGGTGTCTCTTTGCTATTGCTTTGGATTTATTTGCTAAATTCCATTCTGAAATGACATAAGTTTCTGGTTGCCAACTTGCTTTTTATGGTACTTTTGAAGGTTTCTTCTTTTATTTCTATTTTTCTGAGGAAGGGGTGGTGTGTGCTAAGTATTCTTTGTTTGGCTGCACTTTGAACTTGCAGGTTTCTATTCTTGCTGGCACACTTGCTCGTTTGGATAGGGATGCTCCTCATTACAAAAAGTAAGTGTAAGCTTCTTAGATTTTATAAATTTACATGAACTGCATCCTATCTTTCTGACTTCTGGCTCGCTTAACTAGAATGCAAATATTACTAAGATTTTTTGTGTGTTTTAGTGTTACGGCCTGGATTGCCTGGCGATTACAGTATCATGATGTTAAATTATCTGGTGTTTAGTGTGTTAGGAAGTTGCATTTCCCTCCTTAAAACACTCACTCACTTGCCCACACCCACACATATGCACACAAAGGTTAGCACTACATTTAAGCAAACCTTTTTCTGAGATACTTATCTGTAAGAATCTGCTAGGAGGCATAAACACCGTTAAGGCAGGCAAAAAGGTAATTTATGGAGGCAAGAGGAAAATTTATTCACTTGCTAACTGAACTCTACCACAAGCTTAAGATAGTTGCAAATGTATTTGGAATGCAATAACGCATGGCAAGAAAACTTATTTACGGATTGCGAGTAGGAAGCCTGGACTTTGATTGCCATAACTTTACTAACTGAAAGTTAGATCATCAAAAAGACGATCTTGAAATCTGGGCAGATTTTGAATGAGCAGGTTTGATGCTTTTGATCTAAAAACCTGTGATTTGAGGAAAACCGGAAGAAAGGAAAGGATCAAATTAGTGGCAGTAGCAAACCAAACAACTAAAAACAGTTGCATCTTACCAGTCAAAGACAGTGAAGTGGTTTTTAAACAAGGAATGCAAAAGAAATCTTACTGTAGAGGGTTCAAACCATTAGCTGCCACAATAACAGGGAAGAGAAAAAGGAGTATGACAACCTGGAAAAGGAAAAGGGAAAGAGAAAGAAGAAAAAGAAGAGAAGCTGTGAGGGAGGAGGCAAGAGAGAAATAAGGAAAGAGGTACCCAACAAACATTGTAATTCAAGCCAAAAGGAACTGCGCCTCAGACCTGGGCATTTTTAGGGATCTTTTTATTGTTTGACCTAACCACTATCTTGCTCAAGGTCAAGCGACGCAAGCCTCGCTAAATCGACTTGACATTTAGTTATAGGATTAGTGTGTGACCATTTGAGCCAATGAGGATACCTTCCACATCATAATTTGCTTTTCACATACCACAGGAAAATAATAAATATTTATTATTATCTCAATATTCTGTAAGAAACAAAACATGGTGAATTTCTAATCTATGTCATGTTCCCAATATTACACAAGGTAAAATGTCTCCTTGACATAATTGAATTGAAGTTGTTATACAAAGTAAAACCAAAAGAAAGGGGTCAGAATGTCTTCTGGCCATTTTATTTTCGGCCACCACAGCTTACCAAAAGCGATTATCTGCTGCTGCTTATGAGTAGCAATACTGCAATAGATAAAAAAGAAAAAGAGATCTCTAGCAACAAGAAAGCAGCCACATAAATCTGCTTTTCAAGGGGTTCCTCTCCATGCAGCTTTGACAGCTTTGATGACAGTCACAGAAATCTAACCATCTTTGATGGATGTGGCTGGGAGCAATGTGGTTTTTTTGGGGTAGTTAGGCGGATGGCCTTTTGTCCAGAAGTGATAATGAAAGAAGTGGGTTGCTGATTTGTTGGGTACGAGGAGAGAGATGATGTTGTAGCTTTGTAATATTCCCCTCATTGAAGTTGAACATTTGAAGTAAAGGAAAGGCATGGCGTTTTTTCTCTCTCATAATGTGAGCCCAATGCTGTTCTGCTTTAGCCATGTAGGAGGTAAACAATTCGCTCAAGTATGGAGGATATACACTATGCATACTAAAGTTTCGCTTCTCGCGCGGTTTTGACTTTTACTAAAGTATGTAGGATATAGTTGAGTGGTTGAGGTCTGAATTTTTTTTTTCCCAGTGAATATTATGAAATTTTGTGGTTTGAATGTGTTCTCTTTTCTTCCTCCGACGTCTGTTTTTTTCAGAAGTAGTAATGCTAGTATGCTACTCATTGCCACCTTCATAATTTTTCCAATGTTTTCCTTTTTTGGTTCAGGGATGGCTACAATGACTTCAACACATTCTACATGCAGGTAAGCAATGTCGCATTTGATGCTATTTGCTGGAGTTATTTTGATAATTCAAGTTGCTGAACTGAATATTTATCGTCCTCTTGAGTTGCTACTGATTGAAGGTTAATTGAATTTCTGGGATTTGATTTTCGTTCGGGTATATGATTGATTGCTAGAGGTTGGTTAGTTTGATGTCGTAAATTTTCACTTGGAGATGTGCATAACAAATGACTGATTGACTGGTATGAAGATTAGTTTGTAAAAAGGAGAAATATGAGAGTAAAAAGGAGAAATATGAGAGGGAAGAGGGAAGCAAATCTTGTTTGCTGAAAGCAAAATGGAGAAAGCAACATTAGCAGGACTTGGGATGTCAGATGAGCACAGCAGTTTGTTTATGGATGTAACGACTTTTTTTCTGTGTTAAACATTTGTTTCTGAACATTGTCTATTGAAGAATCAGTATGTTGCTGCAGAGGCCTGTTTATAATGTTTTATGTGGGATCTAAGACCACAATCGTGTGGTTTTCGGTTTTCCTTGACTTAGAGCACCCCCACGTGCTTTTCATTCGTTTAAACCTGTTAAGTTTGGCCCATTTTCTGTTTTTAAATTTAGTGATTGCCCATTTATTTGGCCTTGTTTTTGGAATTCTAATTTTGTCACCAGCATGGATTAGCATAATTGTAGTTTTGTTTATTGATGTGATGCCTTGACACATACGAATTTGTTGCGTATTTGTCCATCAGAAATCAGAATATCAGTGATGTATTGGGTGTAGTGATGTTGCATAGAAAGTTAATCGTTGGAATGAAAGATCAAAAATATAGGAGGATATCTTTTACATTAAATACTATAATGATGCAAGTTAATGGATTATTAAAGGCTAGGAATTTCTAACCCATAGTCATATCCTCAGGATATGTTTATGGTACTACCATAGAAGTAATGTAATAGTACTAGGAAAAAGCATGACACTAACCATGATACGATCTATGAATGAAGCCACACACTTGTCAGGAAAGACCAAGTGTCAGAGTTACAACAATAACAGAACCCATCTAGTCCTGGTCATTGGGGATATGGGTGGGGGATGATTAAAGGAGATAAATTGCGTCATCTCATTACCTTTTTTTATTTGAACATCAGAAATCTATTCATTTCCAACTATTAGCCCCTTAATGACTTTGGGCTCTTGATTTTCCGTCGTTGGAAAATGGAAATATGATGACTCTGAAACAACCCCATAGAAGTAAATGATAATGAACTCGTCTTAAAGCATGAAAATCCCATTTTTACACAAGGTTTTCTATTTCTCTTGAATTTTTCCTTATTATTTTCCCATCTCGCCTAGTGTAAGGTGTTTGTGTTTGTATGGAAGATAAATAAAACTTAAAATACGTAGAATGCTAGGTGTGGAGAATCTCAACTCACTTTTTGTTTGATCCTCTATGGTAAAATCATGAATTAAAGAAGATAAAAGTTACAAAATGAAGGGGCAAGGAATCTACCGAAGGCCTGCACTTGCTCTTGCATGGATGATGTGGACAAATGTGTATAGGGTATCATGTATCATGTAAAGGATATCCTCACATTGATGTACGTACTAATTCCAATTGTGATGTTTAAGCTTTATTGATTGTCGTACCAATTATCTATTCTAATATATAAAGGGGGAGCATCACTTTTGGTGTGGAGTAGTTTTTGAGGCTGGCTCACTTTTCTCCCTTCCTAAACTTCCACACAAAAAATTACTAATTTACATGTTACTTGGCCTTTGCACAAATAACTGTAAGGGCAAAGAAGTAAGATGACACATGCACATTACCCCACTTATAAATAAAGCCAACTGAACAAGTCTGAGCAGTTATTTCCCTCCCTCGCAAACTTCGACAATCCATATTTCCCTCTGCAAACTTTGACAATCCTGGTTGTCTCCATCCACCACCCATCCCATAACTCTAACAGTTAAATTTACCATTTCCACTAAATCCAAGAGACCACAGTCGACAAAAGCACAGGTTTTTTGAATAGTTCTGGGAAGGGTTGGCCCACATAAGGTACCTCTACTCCTCTATTTTTAATTTGCTAAATCAGTTTTTTACTTCAATAGTGCTCTGTACATGTAGTGCTCTGTTCATGTAATACTCCTTAATTTTTCCCAAAAAAAAAAAAGAAAAGAATCAATCTCTCTCCCTCTCTCCGTCCCATGCACATTTTCCCATTTGTATTTTAATTCATTCTTACTATAATTTGTGACAACAAATTTACTCAACTACCAATCAGGAAAAAAAAAAAGGATTACATTTAATTTTTTTCTATGCACGTGAGTGTTTAATCTTATAGTGTAAAAAAATTCAGCACATTTTAATTTTTAAATTACAATAATTGTTAGTAGGTGTTAATCTTACAGCGTAAAAAAATTCAGTACATTTCAATTTTTAAGATACAATAATGGTTAGTTGTTCTGCAAACAAATGAAAAAAAAGAAGAAAAAAATAGTTCCAATTCGGTTAAACAAATACTATTTGCACACAGCATTAAATCAGTCCCAAATTTCTCCAGCGTTTAATCTTCGGTTTTCCTTCCGCCAGTTCACGTTGATTGTTTAGTTTCAATTTTTACATGTAATGCTTTTGGAATTCCACTTTAGAGGCGGGGACATTCAGACGATGCATTTGTAAGTCGAAATTTGATAATAAAAAAGAACGGTATTAGGCACACTATCTGAAAAAATACTACTATCAAAATTTAACTTGCACACGCCCCAACATCTACATGTAATTGTGAATAAGTCGGTCAGTGATTGAAGATGGTCCTCTTGGATTAGAGAAAGGACAAATTTGATTGTTCAATGTGATATCTCACTCTATTCCATATTTGCTGTATATTATATATGCTAATATGTGGGTTAAGTTCAATGTTAAATAAGAAAAAAGTTCCCATTGTTGGGTGATAATGGTAGGACTGTAGGAGATCACAAAATTATTACCTTTTGTGTGATTACATTTTTTTTTACATGATTTCACATCATCTTGAAAGTTCATGGTGACAATCGGCGGAAAAAGAGTACTTAGGTACTGATCATGAAAAAAGGGCGGCGGCGGCGACGACGGCATTAGCATGGAAGTATTTGATTATGTGCAATTTGACACTATACATTGCTTAAATATTTAAAAGATAGCTTATTTCTCAATAAAAAGATAATACAATGCACACACGATCAAGCAATAAGCCGGATACTTTTGTAGATACTTTTTGGTCAAAGTCCGACTTGCACACGCATTGTGTGTGCCCGGCCTCTATCTTGCTTATGTATATATACCCGCGTGTGTGATTTCCCCTCAAATCAACAAATTCACTATTGATCAGCACCAGGTGTGAAAATTCAAACACTTGACTGACCAACTCGAATCAAGAGCTTGTTTGGTCTAGCTTGACTAGAAGTCGCAGTTGGTGACACAGCAAACATGAACCAAGCCCAGTTCAAACATTACACCACTGGGCTCGCTTGCTAGCTTAGTTAAAATTGTTTGCAAAGGAGATCTAGCTTAGTAGCCTTTTTCTTTAACGAAAGGCAGTGGTATTCATTGTGCTGAAATCTAGTTAAATAGATTCTTCCTGACTAATATGTAGTTTTCTTTCATCCATTATGTTTTCTATTGAAAGTGTTAAAGCATGTATTGGTGTGTGATGGAAATGGTTAAAGTGATGGTCATAGCTGTGACCAGCAATATCAGTTGGTTTAAATATGCTGGACTAGCGGTGTTGTGGTGTTTGTGTTATTAATATTGCATGCATCTAGTTTCCCTTTATATGCATTTAAGGAGCTTGAGCATTGAAGTATCACGCTTTGCATCCATGGTTGATAAAAAGTACATGGGAGCTATAGTTACTGTCTTACTGAAGAAGTGTCAGATATAATGAAACTCTCTTGATTTTGCCGCTGACATGTCAGTTCTGTACATTCTTTACTTCTTGCTTTGCAATTTGTGAAAGCTTTGTTGGTTATTTCTCAAGCTGAGTTCTTATCATTAGAACACTTCCTCTTTCCCATTACTTTCAGGCAGCATCTGGGACCAAAGGGGGTTCAAGTGGTTCCCCAGTCATTGATTGGCAAGGCAGGGCCGTAGCATTGAATGCGGGGAGCAAGTCATCTAGTGCTTCAGCATTTTTTTTACCTTTAGAAAGAGTGAGTTTATTTCAGTCATTTTCTGTGAATTTGTGCAATGCTTCTGAGTTCTGAGTTTTGAGGTTGTCAAATATGGACTTTTAACTGTTTCTTTTGGCTTGTTGGTTGCAACCGGGTTCAGCTGCGTTGCTTCAACATGTAACCTGATTCAAACTGGGGGCTGATTGAAGCTTACTTGACTTGAACTCATCTTACTGCAAAATAACAATTGGATAAATAGCTTCCTATCCTAGAAACACCCAACTTTGTACATGTTACTAGTTGAAAATTGGAATTAACCTTTTATAAGTGGAGAATAATTGACACTCTTTCAGAGTTCGTACTTTATGATTTATAACGTTCCCGTAAGCTCTCTGTTATTTTGTTTTCTTTGCGTGTTCATGTCTGACAATGAGGTGAAGGATGATACACTCATTTTGAATAGCTATATCAATTTTTTTTTATCCTTATTATTATGTTGCTTTCTTCAGTGAAATGTAGTTCTTTTTCTTTTGGTTGTGTGTCCTACTTTTATGGGTTAAGTTTATTTGGGATATGAATATTTGTGTTGTTTTCTGTATCATAGTCGAGGATTTTTCGTTCTGGTTTTACCCTACATTTAATCTCGTACTATTAACCGTTTCTAGATTGTTGTGTTGTTTTGTTTTCCACAACATGATCGAGGATTTTCCCTACATTTAATCTTTTACCCTACACTTAATCTTTTACTTCTTAATTGTTTCTCATAGAATTTTCTCTATGTACATTTCTTCACTGTAGTATTTGGATGAACTTAGTTGGCAGTGTTTGAGGGTTCCCCTTGCCTTTTGTTTTTGCTCGTAACCAGCTCGATTATTGGGTTTATTGGCCCTGGGGAAGCCTTTCAGATAGATATTGATTTCTTTTTTCCAACAAGTAATCGTAGGATACGTACCGAATCGGGTTACCTGTATATATCGTGGGATACGTATCCTATAATTTGTATATTCTCCTTTCAAAAACTATACGTGCCCCATCCCTCGCAAGGAGTCTTTGAAGTCTCAATCTTAGAAGTCCAACCTTTCAGAAGACAGAACATAGGTAAAATACTGGAACGATAGGCCAAAAGTTAGATATTTAAATCTAAGGGGTCAAAACGGGACTTGAAAGTTTTCTGGAAGATGCAACCTGATTACGCAAATTGCAATTACTATCTTCCCATGCTCGTGTAAGACACAACTAGGAGAAAGATTGAGTTTTTTTGCAGAAATACACTTGGAGATGATTATGTGGATTGCAAATTTTCCATTAGTGAGAGTGAATTACATACTCTGACCAGAAGACCTCTAGGTTCACTGCCTACTGGATGAATGATATTGAAGCTGGTATTGCTCATAATATTTTTATTTTTTATTTTTTTATTTTTTTGATCAGTATTGCTCATAATGTTTTCTTCTAACATAAATCTAATTTCCTTGTTTTCATGATAGTCATGCATCTGTGGATGGTTAGGGATGCAATATCTTATTCTGTTAGATGTTGGGTTTATCTGTTTCCCATATTCCTTTAAAGGTTGACACCATGAGATGTCAGTCTAAATATGTGCTCAGTTATCTAAAACTATCCTCTTTGTATTAGCCTTAAATTTCAACTGATTGGTTCTTGCCATGGTGCTTTAAATTATGTCATTGTGCTTAACCACACCACACATGTTGTGGTTATATTGTTTTGTTTTCAGGTTGTGAGGGCTTTGCATTTCTTGCAGAAAGGAAGAGATTCTTTTGGTGACAAGTGGGAGGCACTTACTATTCCCCGTGGTACGCTTCAGGTTTGTGACTTCATATGCTCGTGGTAGTGGATGCATAGCCTATTTGCTTTTTGTTCCACCGTGGATTCTTTCTCTATCTTCTAATACAACGGTTAATTACCAAAAAAAAAAAAACGATGCCTTTGTTTTACTCTCATTTCAAACTAAAACTCCCCATCATTGTAGTTTCTGATGTCAAAAGTGCCACCGCACTTCATTTTGGTGGGGGTTTCGGGAAAAAAATTCTATCCTTAAATCATTTAGTTTGGTGGATGCCAAGCCATATCCCTAAAATTTTCTTTCTTTCTAGGCTTGATGTTATTGTTGAACAAATTGTTTTCTTTCCAGCAGTAATCTTTGGCTTAAAGATCGACTTCTTATATGCTTCTAGTTTCTAATTTTTTTTGGCGACATTTTAAGTTTTATTATATTCTAGGTACCGTTTTCCTTGAAATGTGAGTATTGTGGAGCTATAAACTCCTTGTTTTCAGTGTTTTTAAGCTTTAATTTTGGTTGATAGCCATCCATCTTGCACTTCTGAACTTGTGAGTTATCTAATCAGCGTAAAGAAGTGAATAAGTATGAATATTTTGATGCGTTCTCTTATTTTCTAATTACGTCATTGTACTCTTATTCCTGCCTGGCAATCCATAATGAAGCTTTAGATCAACCTGGTGTCCCTAGTGTAAATTTACAGAAGCCAATATTCATGTCCTTTTTTCTCAGAATAATAGTTGAATCTTTTTTTTTTTTTTTTTTGGATTAGGGAATTATACTTGATCTTCCTGTTATTTTTGTCTCCTTTCATGATTCTAATGTGTTAACGTATCGTAGAAAGTATTGGTCACTTCTTTAATGTTTAGCATTATACTTCTTGGCTGTTAGTCTGTTATACAAGATTACAAGTTATATGCTCGTGTAATGGACCAATGGTACAAATTCAAAGATTCTATTTCCTTTTCATGTTGAATATCAGTTTTCTGTTACTCCATTAATTTATGGGCATTTACTTGTGATGTATTTTGTTTGTTTAAAAGATGTAGTTGTGCTTTGAAATGAAGGCTTGATCGCCTGTGAGTATTTGTTCTTTGCATTTATGTGTTAAATCTCTTTGAATTCCATCCTGCTTGGATAGATTGTTTGGGCTTCATTTGCTTGTAGTATGGCTTAATGGACTCGTTATTAGACTTGTTGTTTTTCAAGTATATCTTTGCATATCCTGGAGGGCAATTTGTTTCCATCCGACAACAAAAGAAAATACAGAATTGCTGTAAAAGCAATACTTTCTCATCTAAGTTTGGTGAAAAAATTATATAATTGTGTCTTGCTGCATCTTTTCACATTGCATGGGTGTTATTTAGAGATTACTTCTTGTATTTTTGCCGTGGTCTCAATCCTCATCATGTTTTTGCCAAAACGAGGTCATGTAACCCTACTGGAAATGATAATGAATATTATTCGCATCTATTAATCATGGATTATTTCTTCCTCCTTTCGCAAACAGAAAAATGCTTGTCAATAAGATCTGTCTCCCTAGGAAGATAATCCTTGCTGATAAGATCATAGGGCTGCATATTGTGCATGCGTGGCATATCTGTGATTCAAGATCTGCTGCAGTAGATTTTAGGTCTGATATTTTATGATATAGGTGACCTTCCTCCACAAAGGATTTGACGAGACACGTCGCCTTGGTCTCCAAAGTGACACAGAACAGGTACTTAGGTCTGTGTAAAGGCCTGCAGTTTTGTTGGTGGAAGATAATAATTTGAGATTTTTTGGCCACTTTAGTAAGGATTTTTTTTCTCTCTGTGACTGGATTAGATGGTGCGCCATGCATCTCCACTTGGAGAAACTGGAATGCTTGTGGTTGATTCTGTGGTGAGTACACTTTCTTCAGTATATTTGAGTTAATTGACTTTGAGTTTGGATTTCTCTTTAATGTCTGCCATCATTCTGGGCCTCTTCAGGTGCCAGGTGGCCCAGCTCAAAACCTTTTGGAGCCCGGGGATGTGCTTGTTCGCGTAAATGGGGACGTAAGCATTTTATCTTTTTGTGTCCATACTTATCAAATCAATTTGGTTATCATTAGTTCATTACTAGTTATATATTCCACAGCAGCTTTTTTTTCTCAGCTGCCTTTGCTATTTTAGCTAAAAGTTTTGACTAATGTCAACTTATTCTTCTTTCTCATGCCTTTTTTGAGTGTTTTAACTTTTTTGTTTTGTAGCTCGTTTAATCTTATCGTTTGCACTGTTGCACACAGACTATATGTTGATTTCTGTAGACCCCAAGTTGGAATTGTGCACTGGGATTCCGAGTTGTGCAGTAAATATGCTGTAACGCTAAGCCTTACAGTTGCCAGCTAGGATTTCCAAAGGATGATTGGAAGTCGTGAAACTTCCACGACAAAATAGAATTTTGTGTTTGATGTTGTGGCTGGGATTCAGACTTTTAGCATAACACTTGGGTTTTTTTTTTTTTAAAAAATTTCCCCACTAGGATTACAAAGAAAATACTATAATTGTGAATCTTTCCATTGCTTATGATATTGTAAGTCTGCAAATTTTCTTGATCTACCTTGGTAGACTTCTTTCATTGAAGTGAGTGTAATAATCTAGAGCATGATTTTTTTTCCCCCAAACTTCTAGGCCGTTGTTTGCACTTTGTCTTTATGAGGTGAAAGTAATTGATGGA
Organism: Vaccinium darrowii; assembly: GCA_020921065.1. NCBI lineage: Eukaryota > Viridiplantae > Streptophyta > Magnoliopsida > Ericales > Ericaceae > Vaccinium > Vaccinium darrowii. Next base: position 10,856,661 of record CM037158.1, on the reverse strand, counting down.
AGTGAATTGAAGCTGGATTTTCGTATTTTTAATTTTTGATTTTTTCTCTTTATTTTTATGTGTTTCATTCCAGGATGAGACTTAGCACTTGTGTTCAATTAACCAGTTCATGCTGATTTCTTGATGTTGGATTTTGGCTGTACTTTTCATTTTGGAATGCCGTGATATACATGAGATGTCTTTGATGTATCAAAATCCTTAGTGCAGGTTAACACTCAGTTCCTGAAAATGGAAACATTGCTTGATGACAGTGTGGACCGGAACATTGAATTACAGATTGAAAGGGGTGGCACGCCGTTGACTGTGGACTTGATGGTCAGATTTTATTGTTGCGGATTTTATGCCTTTCGTTTGTTCAGAATCTGTTAATGGTTTTTTTGTGGCAGATTGCTATAGTTGTTTGGTCGATGTGATGATTTTCTGTGATAGATTATGAAGTTGCTGTTGATTGCCTCGTGTAATTGTTTTCCATTGTTTGGCATGCTCCACATAGTTTGTGAAGGACATTGTAGAGATTTGGATGCCAGTAGGTTATCCGTTCAGTTGATGACCGTATTTTTTAACCAGTGATGAATGCGAATGCATTCTTTCTTTTAATTCTAGATCACATAGATTTCCCAGTGATCGTTGAGCTGTTTCTGAATTGTGTCTTAGGTTTCTTAATGAATGCACCATCATTGTCTGGTTATGTAACTTACTGTCTAGTAAGCCAGTTTGGCAAACAAAATGGCTTTATACATCGGAGTAACATTCCTAGAAAAGCAGTGCGTGTTTTTCTATGGGTAAGCAAACTTCAAGTGACAAAGTGAAGGGTTTACAGGTTGCCAGGGATTTACAATGCTATAAAGTTCATCTTTTCTAAAACCACTTTTTATGGAATCTCAACCAGCTGATTGATTTCCTCACTGGCGCAAAATGTTGAGCTATTGGTTTACATTTTTGTGGCAGTTGGCGTGGTACAAATGTTACACACATGTAATACCTATACTTTTCTTTATAGAATGGTGTCTTGGATGTGGTCTAGGTTAAGTTTTTGGGCTGGACCCCTTGCACTCTTCAATGAAATGTCTGACTAGTAGAGAGATCAAGTTACTAAGATCTTGAGATTATGGACCATAGCAATTTGGTTAAATTCTCAATGTGTCTTCTCAACCTCGTGCAAAACTCTTATATCACTAATATTCATAGGAACTGACAATACATATTGCGATTCATTGCCATCATTTGTATGGTTTGTACCTATTCTATCTTTAAAGGATATGAGTATTAGCACAACTTACTTCTATTCCTTTCTATGCATGCTTTTTGATAATTCCCAGAGCTTTTGTCGTACCTGAGATTCCTGAATCTCCCAGATATCATTTAGGTGTATCTACAACTATTTTAGTGCTAGAAGACATGTGATGACTAACTTGATTTACGATATTTTCTGCCACTGCTCGAGACTCCATTTTATCTTGGAATATTTTCATTCCTTTCAAGGATTGTCAATTCATTCAGTATTGGCGCGACATAACCTTTTCTGATGATGCTCCAGGTTCAGGATCTACACTCAATAACTCCTGACTTCTTCTTGGAAGTAAGTGGTGCAGTGATACACCCCCTTTCATACCAACAGGTTGGTTGGAGTTTGTTTCTCTGAATCAGTATGGTTTACTTGCAATTACTGAAAGTTCCATTTTTTTTTCCGTTAGAGTCATGTGGATTTCATCTGATTGGTATATGACCAGACTAGTAAACAACCTAGGATCCTACTAGGCCAGAAATCTTTAGATATGGGAGTGGAATTAGGGTATTGAATGTTGGGATGTGGAAGTGAGATATGGTTTTGGCTCTCTTTTCTATTGGCATGTCTAAGAAATGGGGGAGCAAGAAAATCCTTATTACTTTCGAGAAATAGAAAAGAAAAAAGGAATAGATTAGGTGATGTGATTTTTTCTATTAATTGGTCTAGATCCAGGAAAGAATAATATTTAACTGCGATTTTAACGTATCAATAGTTTTTATTTTATTTGTTTTCTACTTCTTTTTATAAAGAGAATGATATTTAAAAAACAAATAGATAACGAATAATAAAGAATGATTCTTTTTGAATAATAGATGTCATTCACATCCAACTTGAATAATGAGTAACCTTTGTATTTTAAAATGGGAGTTACAAAAAAATGTACCTCTATCTCCAAAAAGTATATTCGTAAACATATTTGGAAACGTAAAGGATATTGGGCAGGCTTAAAAGGTTTTACATTGGGGAAATCTCTTTCCACTGGAAATTCAAAGACTAGACTTCCTTCAATACTATTGAATGTTATTACAAACTACTTCCTTGTTTTGAAGGTGTTGCAAAATGAGCAAGTCCTCATGTCGGGGACTCATGTTTTTTCACCTGAGAGTTTGGTGAAATAAAACAAGTTGAACTTTACATCTCATCCACGGTGTTTTTCCTAAAATTGTTGGATTTGGCTGTAAATGAAATCCAAATAAGAGAGAGCGCGCGCAAATTTTTAATGTGTTTTTCCCAACTTTTTTACATTGTTGCCTATAAGATCACCTGTTGTCCTACTACTACTACTACTATGAACGTGTCTTAATAGTTCTTTTTTCCTTCTTACTTTATTCTATTTCTTTGGGTGACAGGCTAGAAATTTTCGCTTCAACTGTGGCCTTGTTTACGTTGCAGAACCAGGGTATGTCTAGTGTTCTCTTATAATGTGAATTTCAAGGTTTGCATTTTACTCTTACCCAAAATTTTCGTGCTTTGCTCTTTTCCCCTCTCAGAAAATTTATTTCCAATTTTTTTTACTGCTTCGTCATTTGTGCTTTTTCGTCTTTAGTGAATTTTTTCCCCTTTTTGGAGATATATGGCGTAACTCTATCCCAAAAGTAAAAAAAAGTTTGTTAAAAAGTTAAATAAATTGACTAAAGACGAAAAAACACAACCCTATACAACATTTTTATCTCAAAACCGACAACCAAACCAGGCACTTATAATTCGTTTATTTAGGAGTAAAATGGTTATGTTTTTAACTATCTGATCCTAAGAGTGGAAATATTGCCTCGAATTTCTGCTACAATATCTCATTGGGAGGAATTCTACTTGACAATTGCAGATATATGCTTTTTAGAGCTGGAGTTCCCCGTCATGCCATTATTAAAAAGTTTGGAGGTGAGGCAATATCAGGACTAGAAGATCTGATTTCTGTTCTCTCAAAGTTGGCTAGAGGTTCTCGAGTGCCTTTGGAGTATATAAGCTACATGGATCGTCATCGTAGAAAGGTACTGATTTATCCTATTTTCCCATTAGAATCTTTTGAAAGACTTCCTAGTTCGGTATTGTTCAAATGAAGGATATCACTTAGCTAGGAATGTTTTGTACTTGATAACTAAAGTACTAAACTGTGCAGGCTTGATCTTATTGTCAATAGTGAGAAAGTGACTTAAAATTGATTGTGCTGATATTCCATCTCTCTTTTTTTTTGCTTCCTTGTGCTAGGCATTTGCAATAGTAGATTCCTAGTGTATATGGCCTTTTATGAGCCATGTGCTATGTTCTTTTCCTTGGTGTGCAGTCAAGCCTGTTTCGTCTAACCTTGGAAAAGTGATTCTTGAAGAGATGGCCATACATAGGAGTGATATTTTGAAGCTTGTGTCTGTTAAGTCCCCAAAACTTTGTGGCCATATTTTGCGTTTTTATGATTAACGACTTTCACTGGCTTCTTAAGGTGACACAATTCTGAGCCTTGATTGTTGTTTTACATTAGTTTTTTAGTCCTACTGCACGATAAAGGAAATTGTTGAACTTCATGGGCCTGCAATTGCTATTGAGATATGCTGCTGGCACAAGCTAGTCTCATTTTTGGGATGAATCTGTATGTTAAAACTGTTGGCGTAAGAAAATGTCATTTGGATGGCACTTAATGACTTAACAATAGAAAATCCATATCATTTTAATATCGTGATGCTTAGAATCCATAGAATCTGAGTTGATACAATGGTTTAATTTTGGAGAAGGAAGAAGACAAGGGGCTCACTCTCATGTTGAGTGTTTTGATGACAGCATAAAATTTTCAAGTGTTGTCTTGGCTGCACCTCTAGGGATTCACGGAAATCTCAATTCTGAAATAAATAACATTCATACATTCAGTTTTCATGAGTTGTAAAGCTCTGATGAAATTTTCACATACTTACGTAGTTCCTGACTATACTTTAACGTGTTTCTGTGTTTCCATGTTCAATTACTCTATACCCCGTCTAAAGAATAGTACTTTCTTAGTATGCCTAGGTGGCACCAGGGCAAATCTTGAGTTTTCTTGGGAGAAGTAATAATTCTTGAAGAGAGTGGGTTCCATCTCTTCGAATGAGCTTAATGCATTCTCTCCCTTGAGCTTTTGTTTAGAGATTGGGATGAATTTAAAGATGATGAATTTTAAAGATATTCTTTGTAGAGTACTTTTCTTGCATTTTCTGAGTAGACATTTGAAAGTACCTTTGTTGCCATATTCAGAGTAGATATTCGAAATTACCTTTCTTAATGCGTTCTCTCCCTTAAGGTTTTGTTTAATGACGGATGAATTTGTGCTGAATTTTAAAGATCTCCTTTGTACCTTGCATTTTCTGAGTAGAAATTCGAGAGTACCTTTGGTTTTTTTTTTTTAATCGGCAAAAAATTTATTAATCTTTGAAAACAAATTACAAAGATTAAACGGACCCAAAACTAAGAACGCCAAGGATCCAAAAGGGGAAAATAACAAGACACTACATGGATGGCAAGAAACTAGCCAAAGCAAAGAAAAACAACCCAGACAACCAAAAACTCCTGATCCAGAAACACAAGAAGGAAGACCACAAAACCACCACAAAAGACTACAAAGCTACTCCCTTAAAAACAGCTATGCTAAGAGAAAACCAGCAACATCAAAAACCCGATCTAAGAATCAAAAACCCAAACAGCCCAAAAGCCCAACCAAACAAACTACTGGCAACGGGATCAACACCAAAGAACTACCACAAACAACCAGAAACAAATCAGAGCTCCACTGAAATGGAGGCACATTCCTCCAATTCATCAAGAGCTTCAATTTCCTTCTCAGAAATTTCAACTCCCTCCAATTCTAAATATTTCTTTATATTATAGCCTTCCCTTCCAAAATATTTTACCCCGCACAGAGCACTCAACTCCATATTCTTACGAGCTTGCTTGATTAAACTCAAATTCTTGATCCGAATGTCGCTACTATCTTCCTCTTGATTTGTTTCGGAGTTTGTTGATGCTATATTTTCGTCCTCCAACTTTCCCCTCCATTCTACTAACTTCCTCTTGAGTCATATAATTGGGCCCATCGATACTTCCTTTCTTCAAGCCCTGTTTCAATCTCCTTGATTTGTTCTCATTATGATCCCAGCTAAATGTCCTAGAGAACAATGCAGCTTTCAAAGGATTTTTAGTCCATAGAGGATTCCTACATTTACCTTTAACAATCTGATGTCTCTTTTTCTGGCGCAAGTGAACCACATAGTTAAATAGAGGGTCAGTCGAGACAAGATCAGAGTCATCAATATCATAATCCACTGTTGTCATTTTAGTTTTCGAGCTTGAATCATCAGCAATGGAATCATTTGACTCCTCATCTGATTCAAATACCCCATCTTCCCCATCATTGTCAGAACATTGCGTGTCTTTCTCATCTTCTCCGTTTGGAAAATTGACATTGGCCTCACTGGAATGAATAACCTCCAAATCCATTGGAGCTTCCTCCCTATCCACCTTGTCATGAACCTGGTTCTCCATCTTACCATCTTTCTTGGACTCACTCACAATAGTCTCCTCCAAAAGATCAACATCTTCCTTTTCTTTCACACTAAACGATTTGGAGGATGCGACTCCATGACATTGCTAAGAAGATTTGTACGAGAATCATCATTAATCAGACTCAAATACCCAGACTCAATACCATAAGGATCCTCACATTCTTCTTCCCATACTTTAACCTCGTAAATTCTCCCATTCACTGAAATGTTAATCCATTCATCAATTCTAGAATCCTTCTCTGTCACAACCATCATTCTTCCAACGTCGAAGGACTTCTCATCAAGAGTCTCTTCTTTTCCAAAAACTCACCCCATATTTCTCCTATCTCTTTGAAGGTATTGAGGTACCAAGCATTCAAGGGCATGCCTCTGCAGTTGATCCAAACTAGCCTAGCATGAGAAGCCGCTTCACCATTCCGCGATTTAATCGAATTGAACCAGTCTTTAATATCATGGTTACCCACCAATCTATCCCTTTTCTCCTTATCAAGAAAAGTTATAATCATGTATAAACCTCCTAAGGATCTAACCTGAATATCCCCACAGTCAATACATTCCAGAGCTTTTTGAACGTGTTCACAAGATGCAGGTTTCTTGAGTTTGATCACTGCACTCCTTGACAACCATGAAGTGCCCTGAGGCTGAACGTCAATGGTCACCCTTTTCTTCATAGCCATCTGCAAAGGCTCGAGTTCATCTTTCTGCTTAACCACCTTTGCATAAGACCTTGTTGCATTATTGACCAAAACATTAGGCATAGGGTCCCTCTGAAACTTTTCCTGAGACCTAACACATTATCCTTCTTATCAAATCTAGCGAATTTAACAAGAAGTCTTCTATTCTCAATCCACACTCCATTAAGGTTAGAAATAGCTCTCTCAGTATCCTGTCTTCTAGCAAATCGCACAAATCCAAACTTACACCCAGAAATCTTACTTCTTTTCGCTGGGATGAATGAATCAAAGACCACTCCAAATTTTGAAAAAATACTTCTAACCACACTGCACCAACATCCTCAGGCAAAAAATCTACAAATAAACAAACAGGGGCCTCCTTTTGATCTGAACCAAAATCCCCTTCACGCAGGTCAAACCCTTTCTAAGACCAAAACCCTTTCATCCCCAATCAAGACAGAAGGAAAAACGCAGAGAAAGAATGCAAGAAGAGTGATACCTCAGAGGAGAAAGAGAAATAGCCATAGAAGAATGAAACCTCAGAGATGAAGGAGAAATAGCCACCGAAGAAAAAAAGCTCCAGCGATGACGGACAGCAGGAGAACAATCAACAGCCGACAAATAGGAACGAAGACAGATCATCCAGCAAAGAGTGAGAAACCCAGATCATGACGCACGCCACGAGAGTGAAGATGGGAACAAGGACTTCGAACAAAGAGGGAGGAGGTAGATGGAAGGAGGATTTAGGTTACTGGTGGGAAAGGGATGGCCGGCGGAGAGGGACGCCCAGAGATGGGTATGGGGGGCTAGGTTTTCATGGGGAGACAAATCGCCAGGGACCAAGCAATGTTTGTTCATCTCTTCGAGAGTACCTTTGTTGCCATACTCAGAATATTCAAAATTACCTTTCTTGCCATGTTCTGAGTAGGTATTCGAATGGTGCGGTTTGTTTTGGGAAAATAGAAAGATGCGTTTTGGGATCATGAGACCTTTGGTTCGTATCGTTGAGTTTACAGGAGGACAAATCTGTGTACCCAAGTTTTCTTAAATGGTTAGTCTCAAATCTGTATCTCTAGCTGTATACAAGTTTATATAGGCCTGTTTTGCTAAGACGCACATAGTAGTGTGCCACTGACATGAGAAAGCCAAAGCAACAGTAGTATTAATACGAGTTCTGGGTACTTGTACATATATTTCTGAATGCATTTTTAGAAATGTAAACATTGGTGTGCTAATTGCGTAAGCACATTTATGCATGCGTATATTTGTATGTTTTCGTGTGCGTTATATGTTTCTCCATTGTTTTTATGAGTTGGAAATCTAATTATGTTACTTATTTTGTTGCAGTCTGTCCTTGTTACAATTGATCGCCATGAATGGTATGCCCCTCCTCAGATTTACACTCGTGATGACAGTACTGGTCTATGGACAATAAAGCCTGCTTTGCCACCTGAGTCTCCACTCTTGTCCTCTTGCGTGAACAATCTTGAACAAAGTTTTGCAAACAGTAACATTCAGTTAGATACTAGTGAGGCTAGTCTAACGGCGGATATACATCAAGATATCAACCAGGGAGTGGTAGATGGTGTTTCCAGTATGGACACTAGTTCTGAACGGGTTGGCGAGGGACCCATTTCTCGCAATGATTCGGATGTTGGAGCTAAGAAACGACGAGTAGAAGAGGATTCATCCGCCGATAGCCTTGTTGCCAACTTTTCTTTACATGAGCCTAGAGAAGAGAAGTTGGACGACTCGACTAGCTCAGAAAATGCTCTTCTGAGAGATTATCAAGGTGCAGCAGCTGCAGCCGTTAGTTCTTCTGTAGCTGAACGTGTCATAGAGCCTACTCTTGTGATGTTTGAGGTATTTTATCGATGATCTGTATGATGCTTTGTCTTCATTTCTGCTGCTGTGATTTGTTATCTTTTGTCCTGTTTGTTCACTCTAAGATTTTAGTGTTAGAATAATCATTGTTAATCATGCCTTTTGTTGTTATTACTGAAGATCAAAGTACGGTACTGAAATTTCACTGCAAATATTTTGTTGTGGGATAATATTTAACTTAACTGGATGATAAAGGTGAGAAATTGGGAATCAAAATATCATGAAATAAGGCGAAAGTCCAGAAGGCAATAACGGCAATCGCTGCAATACTAGGTATCAGGCAGATGAAGTGGCAGGCAAACAATCCTGCAGGAATTAATCTTTGTTAGCAAGTTTCTAAAGGGTCTGCTTTTAATCTTGTTACAAAGTGCAACACATTTAAGTCTTTGATTTCCCTCCGATGATATGCTGTGTGGGTGGCAATGATGGTACTGTTGAGTCTTGGCAATAATTGCATTTGTCATGCACAGGGTATGTAGAAGGGAGCTAAATAATTGCTTCAGTGGCAATAATTGCTTTTCTCATGCACTGAGGGAAGTCTTTGATTTTCCTCCTTTGTTTCCACTGGTACTGTATTTAGCTCGGTGTTGCATGGATTTTTGAGCATGTATGATACTACCAGATATCATTGAAGTACTTCGAAATCCAATTTTTTTTTCCCTGTAACTGACGTGTCATGTGGCACAATGTTTTAATTTACATCGTGGATTTTGAATGTTGTGAGTTGATCATGATAGGAACGTACATACGTGGAACTTACTGTGTCCTGTTTGAAATTTCTATAATCTAAAGGGAATATGTACATTACGTTTGAGAATTGGGATGAACTTTACCATATTTTGGTGCACGTGATTATGAATGTTGTGATAAGCTTTTACCCATCTTTCAAGGTTTGTGATCTATTTTTTAGCTTGTCATGATTACTTATCATACAGCCATGTCAAAAGCAGTGTGATTGATAATTTTATGATGGATGGATATAATCCTATGAGTTGTACTTCACCTAATGCGAAAAATTTCAGGTTCATGTGCCTCCATCATGCATGCTTGATGGTGTGCACTCGCAACATTTTTTTGGAACTGGTGTCATTATATATCACTCTCACGATATGGGATTGGTGGTGGTTGACAAGAACACAGTTGCGATAGCCGTATCAGATGTGATGCTTTCTTTTGCTGCCTTCCCAATCGAAATCCCCGGGGAGGTAAAAATTTAAATGTTGTTCAATACTGATGACTGTTGTCATCTGTTGTGATTTAACTTCTAACTTCCACTGCAGGTGGTTTTCCTTCATCCCGTTCATAATTATGCTCTTGTTGCATATGACCCTTCTGCTTTGGGAGCTGTTGGTGCTTCAGTGGTCCGTGCTGCTGAACTTCTTCCCGGTAGGCCTTTATTCATTGATCTTTTTTATTTTGGAGAACACATGCCTGCGTTGTGCATTTTAGACCAAGGATTTTCAAGTCATTGGCGCAAACCTAAAAAACCGGATAATGAGCAAGAATGGGAACTATGGTGCATTTGGTGTTCTATCCAAAATAAAATGTTACGATATAACCTCTTGGTGTTGGGCGCTTTAGCTTTGATGGGGATTGTTTGGGTGGGCCTAGTAGAAGAACTTTGGAAGGAAATGAAGAGCCTAATTTAGACTGATGAGCACTGTGAAATTCTTTTACGGTTGGTTTGAAGGGTACCGTTAATCCGTCGGTCAACCAATATTTGGCTTTTGTTTATGGCTTTAAAATGGATTCTGCTGTTTAGTTGATATAGTTTGTTGTTTTGGTGCATGGGTTTGTACGCCATTGGTGCTTCTTTTGACACAAACACACATACAGTTGTACTTGTAAAAAAATGGAGAGAAATGAAAAAGGATATGAAAAAGTTTACAATATTGATAGGAGACCTTTGATTTCGTTTATAAGGGTGTTGGTTCTAAGTTTAGCTCATGGAGAGATCCAGGGTAGTTCAAAGCTACACTACTGATGGGGCATGAGTTTGGTGTCAAGGTAGGGGTTAGCTGTGAATGCTAGAGCCCGAGGAAAGAGGGGGTGCATTTCTTTGGCTAGTGTTTCCAGGATGTAGGCTTATGTAAAAAAGGAAACTGGGGAGTTGTAGCAAAGCACATGTTTGCAGGTGTGAAATGACGTTGAATGCCTGAAAAGACAGTTTGTGTTTTGAGTTTGAATCACTGTAGGAATTCTAATATTGAGGTTGTCACATTTTGGGATGAAGACACAGTGACCCCCTTCATAGTCTCCTGGTCAATCGCCTAGATGAATTTTCACTCTGCTACTTTAATGGTAATAGATCAATAGGAAGGAAGATAAAACTTGGATTAATTGCTTTCATTTTCTTATGTAATTTTTATTGTATGCTGCAAAGTGCAGTGATGAGGTGTTCATTTAAGTTCTTGTTGAGGTGTTCATTTATGTTCTTGTTAAAAAAAATTCGCTGTGATGTGCCAGAACCTCCACTGCGTCGTGGAGATGCAGTATATCTTGTGGGGTTAAGCAGGAGCCTGCAAGCTACGTCAAGGAAATCTGTTGTCACCAACCCTCATGCTTCTTTGAATATTGGTTCTGCTGATTGCCCACGTTACAGAGCAACTAACATGGAAGTCATTGAGCTTGATACGGGTAACTTGAGTCTTTACTGCTTGACGTTTATCTTAATTGTGTTGCTTGCTATTTTTTTTTCCTCCCGTGTCCTTTTTCGTTTCCTCCCCCGTTAAACCAACGTGATAATATCTCACTTGACTTTCAGACTTCGGTAGTACATTTTCGGGTGTGCTAACTGATGAGCATGGAAGGGTCCAGGCTATTTGGGGAAGCTTTTCGACTCAGGTTTGTCCTGTTCTCATTATGAATTTTTTTGTGGCCTCCTTCATTAAACGAACTTGTACTGATACTTCCAGTTCCATTACAGCTAAAATACAGTGGTAGTTCATCAGAAGATCATCAATTTGTTCGAGGTATTCCTGTTTATTCAATCAGCCAAGTCCTTGAAAAAATCACATCTGGTGCAAATGGTCTGTCTGGAGACTCTGGACCGTCTCTTCTCATAAATGGTGTCAAAAGGCCAATGCCACTTGTCCGGATCTTAGAGGTTGAACTTTATCCTACATTGCTTTCCAAGGCCCGTAGCTTTGGACTTAGTGACAAATGGGTCCAGGTACACCTCTATTCCTGACACAATGTTTAGTTTCTCTCATTTTCTTGTGCTAGGGGTGGGAGTGTGGTAGTTTTTTTTACCATGGGGGTGGGTGGTCAAGTTTGAGTGATTTTACTATTTGCCCTAAGCCCCTAATGGTTAATTCATTTTATATTAAAAGCTCCTTTAAAATTTGGTTTTTTATTAGGATAATATCGAAAATCACTTTTGTGACACGGCTTCAGAAATTTGTTCACACCAATTGGTGTTCTCCTTTTATATATTAGAAATAGATATATTGGAAAACATGCATGCGATGTAGTTGCATTTTGCCATACTGCCTATTTCTGTTTGTTCTCTTTTATCCATGCCACATCTTAATCCACTTCCTGAACCCTTTTCATGAATTGCTGGTGCAAGAGCATGTCCATTATGTACACATATTTTGGTGGAGGAAATAAATTCATCCAACCGCAAAACAATTGTCTATTCTATTGTGATTTTATCCTACTTATCCTCCCCCCCCCCCCCCCCCCCCCCCCCCCCCCCACAGAAGAAAAAATAAAAAGAAATAAAAATTGTGGTTTTACCCTTGAAATGAAGACACTTGATGGCTCTATTTAAGAGAGTTCCATGCATCAAGGAATTACTCAAAGGGGGAAGTACTAGTCTTTATCCTCCACTAAATTGCTATGAAGTTTCATGTTGTCATCTCTCTGCAGCTCTCGTGCTTTCTTACTCCATTTGGAATTCTGATTGGTTTTAAAAACCATACTCATGGGGAAAATTCGCATAATGTGCCCACTTTTGTGTTTCTGGAATTGCGTATTGATTGTACATGGCTGTTGCAGGATCTTGTTAAGAAAGATCCAGTTAGACGTCAAGTATTGCGTGTTAAAGGGTGTTTGGCTGGGTCAAAGGCTGATAATCTGCTAGAACAAGGTGATATGGTCTTGGCAATTAATAAACAGCCAATCACGTGCTTTCGTGACATTGAAGATGCTTGCCAAGCATTAGAAAAATGTAATCAAGTTGATGGAAAGCTTAACATGACTATTTTCCGTCAGGTGAGTGTACAAACTCTGCCCAATTTGAACTCTTGTTTTACATCTTCCTGTAACTTTTTGAATTTGAGCTGTTCAGTAATTATGTTTTGGTACGGGTATTTTAATTAGTTCTTCGATATTTTGATGGTCTCTTATGATCTATTTCGTTGTTGAAGTCCCATTAACCAAAAAATACATTATTTGTTTTCTAATATCACCAAAGATCTGTTTGAGTATAAGGCTACACACCCAGTTCCGAACAAGGTAACATTAAGTGGGACAGAAGATCATGTTTGTAAAATGATAAAGAATTCTTTAAATTGCGGGCATGGTTAACTGTGTCTCAAAAAATGGGATAGAGTTGTGAAGTTCATGTTAGAACCTTTTGCTTAGAAGGAGCTGTCAGAAAATTTCATACATTCTATATCGTTTGGCAGGGACACGAAATTGAACTTATTGTTGGAACAGATGTGAGGAATGGTAACGGCACAACACGAGTTATAAATTGGTGTGGATGTATTGTCCAGGATCCTCACCCAGCAGTGCGTGCTCTAGGGTTTCTACCCGAAGAAGGCCATGGTGTGTATGTGGCAAGGTGAGCATTTCGGTATACATTTTATTGTCATGGCTTTATTCAGTTCGAGAGAGAAGCGAGATCTACAATGAGCTTGCTCGGTAAGCCCAAGTGGTTGGGTGCTTGTTCCAAGTTCATTAACAACATATTTTTTTGCTTGTATGCAAAACAAAGAAAAGGAGCAGCAAGCTCTAGCTTATTGACTAACACAGTTTTTATTTTGTTATTATTCAATATGTGAACCCTGGAACTGAGTACCAGTTTTTAGTTTTTCCTTCTATGCTTGAAAAATTAAGAAGATATGCTTATATATCCCCCTTCTGATAAATGTAACCAATGACTACATTTTTTTGAATATTTTACTCTTCTGAAACTTATGATAAGTCCTGAAATTTCCAGATGGTGTCATGGGAGTCCCGTTCATAGATACGGTCTGTATGCTCTTCAATGGATTGTTGAAGTAAATGGGAAACCCACTCCTGATTTAGATGCTTTTGTTGATGTGACAAAGGTATGTTTTTGCCGTGGCTTTACTCAAGACATGCTTAAGAATTACTCTAGATTTTTTGTTTTTGTTTTTTATTTTTTATTTATCGGAAGTTTCTGCAATAGACTCTTGTAATTCATAATTCTAATGCACAAGTCCCACCCAGTTCCCATTGAATTTGAACCCCCAAAATATGTTCCTTTGAAGCTAGTATTACTGTAAAGTACACCGTTTGTAGGTTTCTATTTTATGATGAACACGAACATTCAGCTGCCATTGCTTCCTGATTTAGATCCTTTGAAGGCATGAGAGTTTTGGTTGCCATTGCTGTTCTTTTTTCCCTTTTCTTCAACCTCTAGCATATTTATAGGTCTCCACTTGAAGCTTAGAAAATGTAAACATGATTTGTGCTGGGTTGCTTTGTTGATCGCCTGCTTTCTCAAGAGAAAAAGATAACAATTATTTGCATCTCATGATATCTTATGATTATCACACTGACTCAAATTATGTGTGATTCGCTTCACAAGTCATATGACGTATATTGCAATGTGATGCTCAGAAGACTTACAAGTACTCATTAAGAGTTTTTTTCCGAACAGTTTCTTTTCAAGTAGCTATCAAATTAGTACTTGCTGGTGTTAGTTTAAAGTGTGGGATCCTAAAATCTGTATGCACGATGTAACAGGAGATAGATGACGGGAAGTTCATTCGTGTAAGGACGGTCCACTTAAATGGGAAGCCTCGAGTACTAACACTGAAGCAGGATTTGCATTACTGGCCCACATGGGAGCTCAGATTTGATCCTGAAACTGCAATGTGGCATCATAGAACAATCAAAGCGTTGGACGGTGCTGTTGCATGAACAGGTTGAACTTTTACTGGGGGGAAATTGTTTTGGGAGGAGCTTTGACGTTAAATTTCACTGAAATTTTGGAATCGTCTCCAAGTCAGCGCATAGTATATTGGGAGGCGCACGCCAAGGCAGTTCGAGGTCAGTTGCTACTCCCTGAATGTAATATTTTTAGATGCCCTGAAAATTGCATCAATTACACAGTAAGCAATTTGGGGTGAGGATATAGGATGTCGCCTGGAGATGCATATTATTTATTTTGAATCTCATCAGATTACATTGCAGAGTTGTTGCATAAGGTTGAATGATCGAAGAATTAATGAAGTTTTAGATTTTTGCTGAATGGTGTTTTCATTTTTTGGTGATCTACGTTAGGACTAGAGAACTTTTTCATTCAATACATAAGGCCTCTGTTTGGGTATTTTACGTTTCTGATCAGTGACTTGGAACGAGAGACATCAATGACGTGGATTTTAAATGCAACTGTGTGATAATTATGGTCTGCTGATTAACGAGACATGTTATTCTCTCACAATACATCGACTTAAAAAACTGAATAGGAGATCTGTATAGCAAAGTTTTAAGCAGAGTTTTAAATTGCGATATCGGAAAACGTATCATCCGATATCCGATATCCGATATCATGATATTGGACATTATCATTGGTAAATAACAGTTTCGGATGTCCAAAATCCTATTTCGTAATGATCAATACGATATGCAATGGTCTTTATTCCAAAACCCTTGTATCGATCTTTATTCCAAAGCCCTGGTTTTAAGCATCTACAAATAATATACAAATAATGAATCTAACTATGAAAAATAATGACAAGACTATTGCTAGATTCTCGAGCATCTTGTACAACCCTTCATGCGTAAAGACTGGTAGAAAAAGTATGAAGTACCAATGAAATCTGGCACAAAAGCCAGATAGTAGATGGCAGGAAACCTGTAGCCGATGAACACCGGATGTAGGGATAGTAATCTACGCAAGGAATACGGAAAGTATGGGGAGGAGGTGCCTGTTGGTTCATGGTTGGCGGTGGCGGTGCGGCAGGGTTTTCAGATGAAGGTGGCGGAGGAGGGCTAGGTGGTGTATCCTGTATGGGCGGTGGGTTTTCAGATGAAAGTGGCGGAGGAGGGCTAGGCGGTGTATCCTGTATGGGCGGTGGTGTATACTGAATGGGAGGACAATCTAAAGGAGGAGCTTCAGTTGCAGGTGGTGGCGGCGGCGGTGGTGGGGAAGTTAAATTGGTTGGTGGTGGCTGCTGGCAAGAGCAAGACAATGCACAATGAGATTTTTGTGGGGTGAAATGAAATAATACTATGACAAAAAGTATGGTAAAGGCTGCTTTACTGAGTTCAGTGGCCATGAAAGGAGGTAATATGGCCTGTGATTTTTTCCTTTGGGACGGCTACTAGGGTTTAGCAGAGGTGAGTAATTTCTTACTCGGCCAGGCATACATACATAAGCATAATTTATGTATGGAAGTGTATATGTAAATTTACATATGGTAATGGTGTTCAAATTCCTTTCCTTAAAAATCTATTCAGAAGTGGCAATTTCTATAACAGAATCCTTTCCTTAAATAAACAGAGGTTTACACAACAAACTATTAACAAAAACAGAGTCTTGGGGTATTTAAGCCCTACAACATCGTCACGAAGCTGCGATAACATAAAGGAAGGAGTGTAAAGTACTGAAATTGAAAGCATCCTTAGCAGGGAAGCCTCGTCAATTATGGAACTACCGAGGCTGTCGGATCATTTATTTGATTTGGTGGTGTGTGTTATCTTATCTGTTTTTATTTGTACTCGGGAGGTTGTAATAGTCTTATTAATGAAATTCTTCCTATTTCTCAAAAAAAAAAAAAAAAAAAAATCCTTAGCTAATAGATCCACTACCCTATTTTTGCTTTTCTCCACACATGGTTGATCACAGCACATGGCACTGGGTCATTAATGTCCTGTAATCATAAACCGTAGCACGCAATCAATGATAATCAAGGGCTCGGATTTCATTTTGACAGTGGACGCTCGAATCTGCAAAGTGTCGAGATGAAATCAAGACCATTGAAAACATATTTGACGGCTTGGATGTCGCATATCAGGGCCGCACTACGGGGAGTGTCCTTCAGGGTCCCTGTTTCCCGCTAGATTGAGTCCATCCCCGCAGCTGAAGCCTAATATATGCATTCTCACATGTAAAGAATAAAAGAGATTCAGAAAACCCAAGTCCTCTGTCTCCTTACGATCTTGGCTTGCTTGTAGTTATACCAATTCAAACTTTTATTCCTAGCAGACTGAGGAGTGAGAGAGAGTATGGAGAGACCCTGTTCCATTAAGCTTCGCTTTTTGACTTAATAGTTGATACTCTATGTGAGAAGAATGACTTGTCTTGTAAAGTGTTGTTGGACGGAGGTCAGGTGGGCCAAGTCTTAGTTGACTTGTTGGTGCTTGAGCGCGATAGGGAATAAGGAAATAAAGTTGCGCCTTCGATAACACCTGCGGGTTTTGGTGAGATGTTATGTGCTTGATCCTAACACGCATAAAAAACCAAAAAGCCCAAGAATCCAATTAGTGAAACGGAGCTAAACTTTGGGAACCAATATCTTATTCTTTTTTATTCACGGTTTGTCCTTATTTGTTAGCATTTTTATATGTGACCTATTGACTTAGCCAGAGGAAATCTATATATTGGTCACAATAAAAAAATCATTTAATAATTTGTTGAATTCATGATTTAATGTGATCTATTCAACACCCATTGTGTGTCCTTTGGAAAAACTCTCACATTTTATATGGATACCCATTCTACAATAGAGATTTTTTCCTTTGGAAAAAGTCACATTTTATATGGATACCCATTCTACAATAGAGATTTTTTCCTTTGGAAAAAGTCACATTTTATATGGATACCCATTCTACAATAGAGATTTTGTTTTTTTTAGACAAATCCAAAGTGAAATAAATTTAGGATTTAAAATGATTCGAGACACTAGTTACAATTTACAGTATCACATCACGCATGTCAGCATTCTTGATAATTTAGAATATAAAAATGATTGATGCTCCTGTTTCTTTGTCTTAATTGGTGATATAAAATATGCTGATTTCACATTATTATTATTATTATTATTATTATTATTATTATTATTATTATTATTGTGAATGCTGTATTTCCATGTACTTTTATTCGTCTTGTGCTTTGTGGTTTGGGTGTGGGTATATTTAGGGAATTCAATCCTTGCCAAGAGGCGGTTGGTGGTTGTCCAATATCTCCATTGTTGATTAGACCAGGGAAGGTAAAGGATACCTCAATTGGAGATCGGAGATGGATTAGACTTTAGAGTTCTCCGCCGTACCTTACCGGCCCACCGATTGCCATGATCCCTATGGCAATTGAGACTTTGTATGTTTTAGGTAATAGAAAAAAAATTGAAAGTCTTTTAGGTAATGATCTCAATTTGATATCATATTGGAATCATGATCTTACTTGGCAAGGAAATTAGTTTGAAAGATATTTTCACACATCACCAAGGAATTACTACCAAAGACAAGCATACTATTAGGCCCAACAGGCCCAACACACACACACGAACTGGGCATCACAAAGTAAAGTAATGATAGATTTCTGTGGTACTAGATGTGAATTGAATTCAAGAAAAATGCATATGTAAAATGATAATTTTGTCAATGACATGTCAATTAGTGTACAAAACATACAAAGTCTCAATTGCCATAGGGATCATGGCAATTACCACATTGTACGAAACAAAATTCATAACCTTGTTTGTACCATATTGTAGCTGTAACCCATTTTTGGCTCTTTCAAGGTTTCACCCCATTTCAGATTTCCTTCTTTAACAATTGGGCTGAAAAATCCAGTCAAATGCAATCCACAGACCCTCAAAAGTATTAGTACAACTCAAAACACAACAATAATGTCAAAATCAAGCTCGAAATCCAGAATTTTGGTTGATTGAGGTTGAAGTGAGTTGCCGACGAAAACCCTAGTGGTGGAGGCTGCTGGGAGTAATATGGGAAAAAAGGCCAAATGGGGTCCGGAGGAGGAGGTGCATTATTTAGATACCACGGTGGAGGGTAATATGGTATATAACCACTTGGCTGGGAATAGTATCCAAAGGGAGGTGAGAAGTAGTACTCTGAGCCTAGTGGTGGTGGACCATTTGAACTAGTTGCAGCAGGTGGAGGTGGCGGCGCATATAGTGTATCGTCCGCCATATTTAATGCCGGAAAATTCATTACTGCTGTGATGAATGAAAGGGTTGATAGAAATTGGCTGAGATTTTTGGCCATGAGTTTGAGAAATGGTGGCCTAAGGAAGTGAGAAGAGCAATGGAAAGGAAAGGGAAACAAAGAAGTGGGTGATGGGGGTGCACTTTGACCTATTACGAAGATGCAAGCTTTTGTCACAATAGGTTGGTGTTGGAATGATTTAAGACAATTTTTAAAGGCAATGTCAATGTGAAGACGTATTGGTTAAGCATCACACATTGGGGTATGTAAAATAGTAGTTAGTTTTGCTTTATTCGTTTGGTGGGGGAGGTGTTCTATTTGAGAGGTCAAAGTACTAGGGATGGTTTACCTAGCCCTGCTTAATTGGCTTCAGTTATGGGGACCCGGGACCTACCCCACAGGTCACAAGGTTGAATTAGTTGGGGTGCACGCAAGTTCATCTAGACTACCCACTTATCAAAAAAAAAAAAAAAAGGTCCAGATTGCATACATCATTTTACAGATAAGATACTTATTTTACGTGAAGGATAATTTTAGCAAATCTAACTAGATTATTAATAGCACCTTTAGACGACTCAAATTGCGCTCAAGTGTATCCCTGCATTACAGGGTCAACCCTGAATCTCAATGATGGACCTTAGGTTTTTGTTCCATTGCATTTTTGGTGATATATTCACCACTCTACTAGTGTGATGTGCTAGGACTTGTCCGGCCTACAGGTGTACGCGGTCCGTTTGGACCGATTTTGTAGAAATCCGAGGACTGAACCATATTTAATGGTTCCAAAAAATTGAGAATCGTAACTAGACCATTACACATATGGAACCAAACTACACCAAACCATTAAACCGGTCCAATTCGGTTCGTTTCAAGTTCTCAACCATGTTAGTATTCAAAAATTGCCAAAAAAAATTGTCCACAAAATTGTTGGAACTTCTTCATAAAACTACTACAATTAAACAAACTCACAAATGATTAAGTCCAACCATAATTAAAATAACTATTAAAATACTATGACACAAAACCTTGAACAACAATTAAAAATAATAATAATAAGAACAAGCAACATCAAAAAACTTTCTAAACTTCAACATTTGCAACCTACAACAGCAGTCGGAAGATGCAACTTTAAAACATACTTAAAAACTGACAAAATTATCAAGTGTGTGTGGGTATATGGGAGCGTATATATTATACTATGTTATATACATACATATATACGGACTGGTTCGGTTCAAATCACAGTTCCTAATTATGAAACTAAGGATTGAACCAAAATGTCCGGTTCTCATTTTTTTTAGAACTAGAACCAATCTATTAAATCATAGAACCAATCTAAATAGACCGGTTCGGTCCGATTTCACGATTTTTTTGGTTTTCTTGTACACCTCTAGTCCGACCCAAATTTTGGATAAGCCAATAAAGTCTAATCCAAGTAATCTCCCTGTCTAATGTCAGCAATTCTAATCAATCAATCAATCAATATACTAAGCAAATGTATTTTGCATTCAAAAGCATGTAGAACCCCAATCTAATTTTCTAGAATTTTGAGTTTAGAGTAAATCGTGGGAAGTGAGACAGGGAGATGCCGGGGAAGTGTGTGTGAGAGAGACGTGGGAAGGGGTGTGAATATGGAGAAACAATTATTCTATGCACCTGGGGTATCGTCACATCATGTTCCAAATTCATTCTCCACCACACATAAGTCTTTCGGTACATAAAATTTCGTTCGATACAAGGGGGCGAAAAAAACACAAATTGTTGGGAACATGTGTGAAGGATAAGTCCCACATCGGATAAATAGAAAAAGAGTTGGACCTTAATATATAATTGAATGACTCGCCACTTACAAGGTTTGCCTTTTAGGTGGATATGGGTCATTCAATGTATATTGGGTTCATGTCATGTAGTGGATTCCGTGAATACTCCCCAACGGATTAGGCCTACACGCACACAAAAAGATATACTTCCCAACAGATTGAGCCTACACGCACACAAAAAGAACCTTAGGTGGATCAGGCTCCTAACACAAATATGATTTACGCTAGTATGGTATTATAGGCAGGTCTCAGTTTTGAAGAAGACCTGCACGTCCAGGTCCTGCTCAAATAAAGATAATTATTTTAATAAGGGGTTTTGCCATTTTTTTGACAATACCAACATCTTTAGGCCTTGTTTGGTTTGGTTCTTAAGAACCGATTTTCTCAATTATTATTCAATTATTACCCCTATTTTTAAATATTATTTTTATTTTTCTCTCTATCTCTCTCCAATCATTAATACCTATTTTTTAATTATTATCTCTATTTCTTCCTCTAATAATTACAAAAACCAAAACTTAAAACCAAACCAAACACAACCTTAGAATTCTCATACTTCAAATTCTCTCACTTTCACGTTTAAATTATCATACTTCCCCTATAAATTCTCGCACTGTCATTATAAAAATCTCACGGAGGTCAGGGACTAAACAGTTACTCCCTCCGTCCCAAATTGCTCGCTCTTCTTGAGAAGCGTGCATTAATGTATTAACATAATTTTCTTTCCAAATTTTTCAGACTAATTTGAAGATCTTATTGAGGAGAAAACCTGTGTAAACCATTTTCAAAAAAAAAAAAAATTTCCACACGTATATTATTTTCTGCATGCAAAATGCACGGTTCTCCAAAAAAAGGGAAGTAATTTGAGACTGATGGAATAATAATTTTCCGAAAGGATGTACAAGTCAACTACAAAATTCTCACATGCAATTCTACAGCAATAAGTTCACAAATGAGGATCTGCAAGTAAAAAATATCATGGGTAATTTACACTAACCACCCGTGAGGTTTCTGATAAAAAAACATGGAAAATGCTACCAGCACTAAATAGTGTACCAACTATTACACTAATTGTCCATGTGACACTCTTTTAGTGGATGAATCTATCTATGTATTGAATAGTGCATGGATGTGGTAATGCCATGTGTGCATTTAGTGTAATAGATGGTACACTTATTAGTGCCTGTAGCATTGCTCAAAAAACATTTTAATTAGTTACACTGACCACACTTGAATGGAAATAACTTAGCTTAATTATTAAGATCCTCCGTTAGTCTTCCAAAGATTTGTGGATTCCACGTATCTAGTTTCGGTTTACTTTCCAACCAATTTAGTCTACAAAAATCTTAATTCCTTCGTACGGATTCGTTTAGGGAAATATTAAGGGGTGTTCCAGTAAGGTGGTTTTTTGAATAAATTGGTTTTTCACGGTTTTTTATGTGATGTATTGTGAGAGAATGACATGTCTCGGTTTTTGAAAAAAATAGTTTTTCCAGTAAAGAAGCCTACAAATTAAACAAAGGACTAACAGACAGTGGCGGAGCCAGGATTGAGAATCCGGGGGGACCGAGTTCAAGGGCAGCTCTAAGATTTTCATCTAACGCTAACAAAAATGCACATCATATTTATGATGAAAGCTGTATGCAAAATAGTCGTCTAATTCTCTTCAATTTTTCAGTGTTTCCATATTGAACCTAATGTCAGACAACTATTATCCTTATATGTTTATTATATATGGGCTTTCATAAGCGGGTCATGCTTGTTTTGTTTTGCTAGAGCTATAACAATTTGGTTCAAATTTTGTTGGAAATATTTATTTTAATTTCAAATGAGTAACCCTGCGCTGAAAATAGCAAAAAAAAATTTAATTTATATCAAAATTTTAATTTTTTTTCAGTTCATTTTTCAAACTGCGGGGGGCCAGGGCCCATCTCAGCCCATGGCTGGCTCCGCCCCTGCTAACGGAGTCAATCGAACTGAGCTAAGTTATTCTCTTGCAAGGGAGGCCAATTTTTTTTGTAATTTTTATCGAACAAACCGGCCCGTAATTCATGCATAATGCGATGTGCCAACTGCTAAAATGCATATGGAGAGTCTTGATGTTTTACTCCAAATATTTATTCATGTACGCACGTATTGCCGTATGGGCAATTTATAGTACACGTAAATAGCTTGATTTAATTTATAAAATACTGTCCGTACAATTTTAAGTGTGGAATTTTAGCAATTTATTTTTAACTTTTTCTCCGTTCTAAAATAGTTGTACGGTCCGTAAAACGAATACTTAAAAATAATAATATTTTCCAAGAACAAACTGTTCGCGCGAATACTTAAACGAATACTTTTTAACAGTAGCGGCTGCGCACAATCACAATCATCCACAAGTGTTTTGTACCGGTTCGAAATAAAAAACAAACTGTTCGCGCAAATAGTTCTTGTCTTTTGTTTGAATCTATGCCGTCTATCCAACCAACTGACGGCCCGGATTGTGCACAGACTGCACATCAGCAATCCCTTGTCCGACTAAATATACTACTATTTAAAAATGAATGCTAACTTTTGCAAGGAACCAAAAAAACATTAAACAAAACCACCATGTTAATTGTTATTGTTATCCTGTTGGACACGTACACCTTCAACTCACATAAAGAAATTCTGCCCGACAGTCTTGAGATGTCCACGAACCATGCACAGAGCAAAGCAAAACATGACACGTGTCCAGTCAGACACCCTATGGTGCATTAACACCTGTACAACATCGTCCCCTCGTTAAACGGCACGTGGCAATCCCTTTCAGAAATAAACAGCATATAAATACCAAAGGACCAAATTTCCATTTCTTCAATCCAAATCAATTGCATGTATCTTTCCTTTCCTTCATGCTCCATTTGATTAACCTTCTCAAATTCATTGCATCCTTCACCTTCTTCAACTACATCTTCTTCCAATCTTTCTTGCATTCATTTCCAGATCATAGATTTTCGTGAAGAATCAAATACTACATACATACATATTGCTATATATCATGGGCTATACTCGGATTCCGCTATGTTTTCAGTGCCACACTGCCAACCGGTGCCATTGCAAGGTGGTGGGTCCCACAATAGGGTTCCTGGCATTTGTGGTGACCGCGGCAGTTGAGTGGCCGGTTGGGGCGGTGGTGTACCTGTTCCGCCACACCAAGGGCCGCCGCATCATGGCGCAGCCCGCCCACGTGGTTTACCCAAAGGTGGCCAGGGCCTTCCCCATCTGAGATGTGTGTGTGTGTGTGTGTTTTCCCCTTCTGCAGCGGTGGGATGATGTAGTACTGCTTTGGCTTTCTTGAGAGAGCGCTTGTTGTATTGTATGTTTGTTGTTTTTTATTACAAGTTTTCAAATGTAATGAAGAAGAAAACCTTATGGTGATGTGTGTTTAATACATAACATTTCAATACATGAAAGTATTCTGAAATTTCTCTTCATCCAATTCTATCTTCGTGCGAGCTAGATGGGCAATCTTGCTGATCACCACTTCGCCTTCTTCACCATCGTAACCAATTCTGATCGAGGGTTTTGTTTTATCTCTCCCAAACCTTTTTCAGCTTCCTTAAGAAGAACACGATTTCTGTTGTCAATTCCACCAGAAGAAAAGGGAAGAAATCGCAGCAGATCGAAATGGGGCTCACTATGCTGATGTAAATAGCAAAATTTGATAAACTAGAAGTAATTAGTACTAATCTATACGAATCTACCCTACCCTCTTGTAACTAGAAAATGAAAAGAGTACTCGATCACTTGAGGATTTTAAGAGATAGTCTTCAAGTCAAGGTATTAGAAAACTCAAGGTTGCAAAGATTGCAGATGATGTCTGATGGTATTTGGAAAAGGAATCAGCAGTACCAGTGTGTGGGTGTGTGTGTAGGGCTTTGATTTGTTTGATCAGAGATTGGGAGCCCTGCCAAGTCTGTATTATTTGAGTCAACTTTTGCTGAGATTTACCGATATGTGGACGACAGAGCCGGCCAAAAAGGGTATCGATGAAAGGCTAGCCGACGGGTGCTTGACACCGGGCAATGGTTGGAAATACGACCCGACTGGATGCTTGCTGATGAAGTGATGCTGCTACCAGTTATGCACTATTAGCTTTTGATAAGTTATGCTCAGTTCAGCTTGCTGCTGATGAAAAGCTTCACTGAAGTTTACCATTTTTACTAGTACTTTTCTAAAAACTGCTACAAATTTCTACTGTTTGTTGGCTGCTACTTTTGAAGTACTCGAGGATTATTTGGTTTCTGGAAGATGTTTGGAGCTTTAAACTTTGCTTTCGCTGCTATTTGATGAAGTTTCACTGAATAGTCACTACCAGCTCATTAATTTTAGAGGCATGAAACGGATTCATTAGATGAGGCCCACCATGTATTTTGCATAATAAACAGTGTCAATACATATCTTCATAAAAAACCATTACAAAATATTTATCATTGCACAAATTTAAATATATTGTCATCCAAAAATAAACCATTACAATGTGCGGGAGGCCTAAAAGTTTGGAGGCCCCTTCTGTGTACATTTTGAGGGGGGCGAAGTGGTGACTTCATTGGCTTATGCCATGAGCCAACCCTGCAAATAGTTACTATACAATGAAGACTTCTTCCATGTTTGATTGCTGATGTAAATCCCTTCCGAGCTAATTGGTGCTGCTTAGTGCTGAATGATGCTTGAAACTTGATGTTGGTGCTTGATGGAATGCTTTTCTGAGGAATGTACTGGTCAATCCACTGCCGTTTTGGAAAGACACATGGCTGGGTGAGGTAAAATTGGACTGATTCTCGTTGTGATGCCTTTTTTCTTTGAATCCTTTGGATCGTCGTAATTTGTTTTCAATGATTAATAAAAAAAATTACTTAAAAAAAACTAGAAAGTGATTAAATTTTTGTGCATGACCGATATTTTCCAACTAATAGTAGAGAAAAAGGACTTAAAAGAGGTAAACCACTAGCAAAATAGTACTAATTTTGACCAGCCGGTAAGTGGTAACCACTTTCAGAATTGTAATCAGATGGGTTTTGTTGTTTTGAGAGAGGTTTTTTGAGTAATGAGTGAAAAAAGATAAATAAATATAACTGAGAAAAAAGAAGAAAAAACTTATCGAAATTCGTGTTGTGAGAGAGGAGGTGGTTCTGGAACCCAGATGAATAAATTCATTTTTCTTTTTGGGAAGGGGGAAAAAAGAACTTTGTACTCCTTGATCTCCTCTGCATATGACAAAAAGGTAATTCCAATTAATGTTTCTAATACCAAGGGAACCATTAAGGTCGAATCCACAAGTGAATTTGACTTTTTTTCATTATCCCGATGATGAAGACTATATCCGACAAAAGAAAGTTTCCTGATTTCCTCACCTTAGGGCATCCCCGGTCTTGTAATTAAGTTGAAACTAGTGTAAGAAATAGCACAGTTGGCTATAAAATATGAAAAAATATACCCCAATAGTATTGCTAGTGTAAGAAATAAAATGGCAGAGGTGAACATTTGGTTTGTGTCAGCCACAACTGTGTTGGTACGGCTATCTCAACAATTTGAGGAGAGAGAGAGAGAGAGAGAGGAGAGTGAAAGTGAGTTAGACTTTGCGTAATCCGGACGTGGTGAGAGGAGAGAGGTAGAGAGGGGTGGGGGGAAAGAAAAAAGAATGGGCCCACTAGATATACTTTTATATGTATATATATGTACTTTGTGTTCACTTTATCCACACTTTAATAACACTGTAACAACACTTCTTACCTTAACAATACATTTTGTCATAACAACACAAAAATAAGACCCACTTTTTAAACTTTTGTGTCATATAACACCACATTTTTAACTCCACAACTGTGGATGCCCTAACAGTTTGATGTACAGGAATCATTATCCAGTAGTCCTGCAACACTGGAGCTCCAGATGATTATAGTACGGTATATTCATGTGTGGTTCCCCACGAGAATATGTAGTTTCGGAAAACCACTTGGTCGTGCTCCGAAAGCACTGAATAATTAGATGTGAACTCTACGAAAATGTGTAGTGTTGGAGTTTCCGAAAGCACCATGTGGCCGTGCTCCAAGAGAACTGAATAATTAGATGTAGTGATCAATCATTAATCAATCAATCAATCATCAATTAATCAATCAATCAATCTATCTATTTACCAATTTATTTATTTATTTATCAATGCCCTGTAGCAATGTACGTAGTTAGTGCCATCGAAAGCCTCCAAACCTCCAATCCTAATTTCCAAGAATTTCTAATTATTTTTTACCCCCAAAACGCCACATCACTACCCATGTTTTTCCCCTTTGTTTCGGCCAAAGTCCCACGTTTTAGTAATCTCGCCTGTGCATAGCACGGGTTCAACGCTAGTCAAAATCCTATAAAAATGTGTTTTGCATACAAATCTTCCAAACCCCCGTCATAATTTCCTAGAATTTTCAATTACTTTTGTTCACAAAATACCACGTGGAACTGTTTTCCACGCCCACGTCCTACTTCCTTTCTTTTCAAAAACAGATTCTCAATATAACCAATTAACCACCTCCACACTGATGTTCCAAAGTTCCAGTACACCACGTCCCCACTTTCTTCTTTTTTAATGTTAAAAAAAAAAAAAAAATCAGCCCTCTTTATAAACTAGGAAAATGCTAGGTACACACAAAAATGTACACACAATTTACCCAAACACACACACAAGTGTGTGGGCTCCACACACACAACACAGTTGTGTGTGTGGAGCCCACACACTTGTGTGTGTGTTTGGGTAAATTGTGTGTACATTTTTGTGTGTATGTAGTGTTGTTGTATAAACTAACACCACGCCCCCATTTTTTTTTCCCATTTTTTAAAAACTAGACCACGTATAAATTACTTCCACTTCTGTTTGTCCCTCCATTTCTCCCATAAACAGATCGCGCAACTACACCAACGCAACGCAGGTGCCAGGTACTTTATTAGGTTGCTGTTTCGAAAAAATAAAAATCTGCACAATTCAGAGTTCATACAAGTATCTAAAAGAATGTATATGCTTCTAGCTTATATTTATGTTTTGCTATTTCTCTCATACGATCCTCTTTTTGGTCAATTACATGGGTTGCGTTCTGTACCTATTTTGGAAAAAAATTACTCAATTCAGATTCCATACTCCAGTGCCAAAAAAAGGTACGTTTTTCTAGCCTACTGTTTTGTTCTATTCAATTATTCATAAAATAGATTAAATTAGAAGTGTTGACTCCCTTAGAGCAAAACTGTTACGTCCAAACACATTGATGCTCATTGGTGGGGGCATTCTTGTAATTGAGTAGGGGGAAGGTAGTTACAAGTTAGTTGGCACAGTAGCAGAGGGAATTCCAGTTGTATTTTCAGTTGTAATAATCGGCTATAAAGGCTAGGTAAAGAAAGGGAAATGTATGTCATTTTTGCTATCAAAATAATACCAGACTTTCTCTCTCTCTCTCTCTCTCTCTCTCTCTCTTCATTTCTGCATTTCCTTTGCGTCTTCTTCCCCAACCATATCATTGGTATCAGAGCCTGGCAATCCTTGGCCTCTCATCTGTAAACCACTATGGTCGAAGGGACTAGATTACAAGAAACCAAACGAATGGAAGAAGCAATCAAAACACTGAGGGATGGGAACGAGAAGAATACCAAGGACATCACGGAAATCAGGGATTCCCTTAAGAGTTTGGGGGAAATCAAGGAATTAATCGCAGCCATGGGGACGAAATATGATCAATTGGCTGGCCAAGTTTATGGGAAACAGCAACAAACTCAAGTTGGGGGTCCAAGAATTCTGCATCAAGAACCAAATGCGACGGGAGTTCGTCTTCGTCATCAAGAACAGCCTGGAACCTTAGGGTTTCAGATGCAGACAGAAGTTTCATCAAGGTCAGATCAATCCCATACTTCTTTCTTGAGCCATCAGAAGTTTGCTAAGATAGAATTTCCAAAATTTTACGGAGAAAACCCTAACGGTTGGTTGTACAAATGTGAGAGGTTTTTCGAGTACAATGCAATAGAGACCCTTGATAAGGTCAGATTGGCCTCTCTACATTTAGAAGAATCCCCTCTTCACTGGTTCCAATGGTTTGAAAAGTGTCATCATCATATTTCTTGGGATTTGTTTAAACAAGGGTTACTGGCATGATTTGGTCCCAACACCTATGAAGATGCCATGGGGGAGTTGACCAAACCCAAGCAGACCACCACGGTCAAGGCTTATCAAGAGCAGTTTGAGATTCTTGCTAACAGGACTCAAAATCTGCCTGAAAATTTCTTCATTAGCTGTTTTATCAGTGGGTTAAAGGAGGAAATTCAACCAGGGGTTCTTATGTTTAGGCCTACATCGATCACACAAGCCATAGGGCTAGCCAAATTACAAGAGGCAAGTATTGAGGCCATCACTAAGAGAACCAAACTGCAAAGCAGAACAGAAGGAATACTCCCACTTCCACAGAACAGGACTTACACAGGAAATGGTGGTTTTGTCAAGAAGGAGCTATCAAAGGAATTGGAGGAAAAAAGGGCTAAGGGTTTGTGTTTTAGGTGTAATGACAAATACACAAGGGGGCACGTTTGCAGGAAGAAGCAGTTGTATGCCTTAGAAGGGGAGGAAGGAGAGGAGGACCATCAGCCAGAATTGGAGTCTGAGGAGGAAGTTGAAGAAGGTCAGTCACAGGAGGAGGAACTACAGATTTCCCTTAATGCCCTAACTGGTTCTATCTCCTATAGAACCATGAGGGTAAGAGGCAATGTGAAGAAAAAATTAATCATAATTCTCATTGACTCTGGTAGCACACATAACTTCCTCAGTCCAGAAGTTGCCAGGAGGGTTAACATCAGCACTGAGAGCACATATTCATTACCAGTATCAGTGGCAGATGGGACTAAAATGATGAGTACAGCTATGTGTAGGAACTTTCAATGGGAAATGCAAGGTACTGTTTTCCAAGCTGATATGAGGATATTGCAGTTGAAAGGCTGTGATATGGTCCTAGGAATCCAGTGGCTGGCAACATTGGGCCCTGTTAAATGGAATTTTAAGAACCTTTGCATGGAATTTGTCTTGAATAACAAAAGGCATGTCTTAAGAGGGGGAAAGAGAGATGAGGTCCTGTTAGTGGGTCCTGAGAAGATGCAGAAAATGTAGCAGAAACAACCACAAGGGGCTGTAGCACAGATTTGTATGTTGCAAGCCATGACCAAAGATGAGGGAAAAGATAGGCCACAGGAGTTGGAGAAGCTACTAACTGAATTTGCAGACATCTTCCAAGAACCAAAGGGGCTGCCTCCAACAAGGTCCCATGACCACTGCATTCCTCTTAAACCAGGGGCTGAACCCACCAATATGAGGCCATACAGGTACCCCTATTTCCAAAAGACTGAAATTGAAAAGCAAGTTAATGTGATGTTACAATCTGGCATAATTAGACCAAGTGTGAGTCCTTACTCCTCTCCAGTCTTGTTGGTCAAGAAAAAAGATGGAACTTGGCGAATGTGTGTGGATTATAGGGCTCTTAACAATGCTACTGTTAAAGACAAATTTCCTATTCTAGTAATAGATGAACTTTTGGATGAACTTTGTGGTGCTCAGTATTTCTCAAAACTAGACTTGAGGTCAGGTTACCATCAAATAAGGGTCTAGTCTCTGGATATTGACAAAACTGCTTTTAGAACCCATGATGGGCATTACGAATTCTTAGTCATGCCTTTTGGGCTTACTAATGCCCCATCCACCTTCCAGAGCCTCATGAATGAGGTATTCAGACCTTGTTTAAGAAGGTTCATACTTGTGTTTTTTTATGACATCTTGATATATAGTAAGACATGGGAGGACCATTTACAGCATTTAAGGATGACCCTGCAACTACTTAGGCAACACCAACTATTTGCAAAGATGACTAAATGTGTTTTTGGAAAAATGGAAGTTGAGTACCTGGGCCACTTGGTATCAGTTAAAGGGGTATCAGCTGAGCCTAGTAAATTGCAAGCCATTTCCTCTTGGCCAGTGCCCTCCACACTTAGGGAATTGAGAAGTTTCTTGGGATTCACAGGCTATTACAGGAGATTTATACAGAATTATGGGAAGCTCTGTTCTCCACTTCATGTCTTGCTTAGAAGAAACTCTTTTGAGTGGTCTCCAGCAGCAACAACAGCCTTCCACCAGTTGAAGGAAGCTATGTCCACAGCTCCAGTCCTGGCCCTACTAGATTACAGTAAAATTTTCACTCTAGAAACAGATGCTTCAGGGACAGGTTTGGGAGCTATCCTTATGCAAGATGGTCACCCCATAGCCTATTGGAGTAAGGGCCTGTCCAACAGGGATCAAGTCCTCTCTACTTATGAAAAAGAACTTATGGCTGTGGTATTATCAGTACTTAAGTGGAGGTACTATCTTGTAGGTAGGCCCTTCATTATCAAAACAGACCACCAAAGCCTTAAGTACCTCTTGGAGCAAAGGGTAGGAACCCCCTTCCAGCAAAAGTGGATAACAAAATTGTTGGGATTTGATTATACTATCACCTATAAGCATGGCAAGGATAATCTGGCTGCTGATGCCTTATCAAGAAAGGGTGAGATAACAAATTCAGAGGATCCCATTGCTGAACTTCATGCCTTATCATGCGTTATCACCAGTTGGTTGGATGAAATCAAGCATAGTTGGACTGTGGATGCTTAGGTGCACAAATTACTCTCTGAGTTGCAGCAGGGTCAACCTCATACAAGGTATAAATGGGATCATGGTCTACTTACATATAATGACAGGTTGGTGGTAGGTGATACACCTGTCAGGCAGAGGTTAATCCAAGATTTTCACTCATCTTCCTTAGGGGGCCATTCAGGAGTGGGCAAAACCACCAAAAGGTTGCATAGGACCTTTTATTGGAAGGGACTACAAAAGGATGTGGCCTTATTCATTGCAGAATGTGATACCTGTCAAAGGTACAAAAGTGAGAATGTTAAATACCCTGGACTCTTGCAACCCCTTCCTATTCCCAACAGGGTTTGGACTGATGTGTCTATGGATTTTATTGAAGGGTTACCAAGCTCCCAAGGCAAGACTATAATCTTTGTGGTGGTTGACAGGTTGACCAAATATGGGCATTTCATGGCCCTAGCTCACCCTTACACAGCTAAAGAAGTGGCCAAGGTTTTCTTTGACCAAGTATTCAGATTGCATGGTCTACCTTCCACCATAGTGTCCGACAGAGATGCTGTTTTCACTAGCCATTTCTGGCAGGAATTATTCACTTTACAAGGCTGTGATCTGTGTCTTAGCACTGCCTACCACCCTCAATCGGATGGGCAAACTGAAATTGTGAACAAATGCTTAGAAAACTACTTGAGGTGCATGGCTGGGGATTGCCCTAAGCATTGGGCTAAGTGGTTGCCTCTAGCAGAATGGTGGTACAACACCACCTATTATTCAGCTACCAAGACCACTCCCTACTATGCTGTATATGGACAGGAGCCTCCGGATCATACCTTTTGTTTGTCCAGACCTTCATCAGTAGCAGAAGTTGACTGTTGGTTGAGGGAAAGGGAAGCCATCATCAGGAAATTAAGGGAGCACTTATCTCAAGCCCAACAAAGAATGATGCACTATGCCAACAAGGGGAGGGCTGAAAGAGAGTTTGGGGTGGGTGATTGGGTATATCTGAGGTTACAACCGTACAAGTAGACCACAGTGGCCCTGCACAGCAATATGAAGTTAGCTCCAAGGTTTTTTGGGCCCTATCAAGTGCAGGAGAGAATTGGTTCTGTGGCCTACAAGTTGAAACTACCAGATGGTGCTAAGATTCATCCCACATTTCATGTTTCTCTGCTCAAAAAGAAATTGGGAACCCATGCCATAGCTCAACCAACTTTGCCTCCTGTTGGTCTTGAAGGCACACTCCAGTTGGAACCAGTGGCAGTTCTGGACAGGAAGATGGTTAAAAGAGGTAACAGGGCTGTAGTCCAATGGCTAGTGCAGTGGGCCAACTCATTTCCAGAGGATGCCTCCTGGGTGGACCACTCTGAGATTCAAGCCAAATATCCTAACTTCCAGCCTTGAGGTCAAGGCTGTTATTAAGGGGCAGGAAATGTTACGTCCAAACACGTTGATGCTCATTGGTGGGGGCATTCTTGTAATTGAGTAGGGGGAAGGTAGTTACAAGTTAGTTGGCACAGTAGTGGAGGGAATTCCAGTTGTATTTTCAGTTGTAATAATCGGCTATAAAGGCTAGGTAAAGAAAGGAAAATGTATGTCATTTTTGCTATCAAAATAATACCAGACTTTCTCTCTCTCTCTCTCTCTCTCTCTCTCTCTCTCTCTCTCTCTCTTCATTTCTGCATTTCCTTTGTGTCTTCTTCCCCAACCATATCAAAAACATTATTAAGAGTGAATTGAATATGAGGTGTTGGTAGAAGACCTTTACCAGAGTATGTTACAGGAACTGAATTGCCATTGCACAAGGTTGATGAACCTGCAGATTAGCAAGATCATTGGTAACATGGGAGGAGGCCCCATTATCACACTACCACTGTGGGGATGTTGCAGATGAAGTGATGACAGAGAAGGCAGTTGATTGGACAGAATTATTGCCAGAGTTGTGTGGAGCAATCATAGTAGTATTATGCCCTGCAGCTTGAGGGAAAGCAAAAGTCCCAAACTAAGAGCCACCAGGTCTTGCAAACTGAGGAAACTGAATGGGAGGTTGAGGATAAGGCTGTGAACCAAACCCAAGGCTAGTAAATCCCACCAAAACCATTAAAGCCTACACTAGGCATACCCTGTGGATTGCCAAAACCATTGAAAGGCCCAAATCCTCCTTGTGAAAGAGACACAACAAAGAAACCAGGTTGTGGGTTACTATAACCAGAAACACCAGGATTTGACCCAGCAAAACCACCATAACCATTTGAAGGCATGCCATTTCAAGACTGAGAGTTAGAACGTCAAAACCCAGTGTTAACACGAGGGAGGTTGATAATTGAGATTTTGATGTTGATAACATGAATACGCAGTGTGGTTTGTCTTCCCACAGATCTGACAAGGATTTCTCTGTCCATATCCTGTGTTTCTCCCTCTTCCTCTACTAAAGTTATTATCATAGTCACTATTTTTGTTCTGTGTTTGTGCATTCTGTGGATAATAGGATCCCTGTCCATTTTGAGGTTGAAACATTTGAATTTGAGAGGAACTTCCAAGGCTAGTAGTAGGTCCATTAGCAGAGGTATCAGATGTAGTATTCTGTGAAAAAGTAGTTCCTTTAGCAGTGGCCACAAACACTTTTGCAGAACTTGAGGCCTCATGTTTGTGCATTTGCATTTCTTTAGAGTGTAGAATTGTTGTTAATTCCTCGAAAGACATATCTCTTCTAGTTCGCACAGATGTCTTAAGATTCTTAAATTCCTCAACGGGTAATCCATTTAAAGTGTAAAATACCAGATCGTCATCTCCACATGATGTCCTACAGCCTCTAAATGATGAGCATTATTTCGAATTTCATCTATATACTCATCCATTGATCCAATTTTTGTCACATTATACAACCTACTTTTCAATTTATGAATATGAGGCTTTGACATTGAATTGAATCTCTGTTCAAGAGACTTCCATACACGTGACACATGATTTAGCCCTAAAACATGTGGAAGTGTAGTCGCAGATAGACTAGCAGTCAAGAAGGAAAACAATTGATTATCAATCAGAGTCCACAATGTAAAATCTGGATTCATAACACTATGATTGCAAGAATCTGTAATAATAGAGTTAGGGCAAATCATGGTTCCTTCCAAGAAACCAAGGCCTTGTTCTCTTTCCTTCTCTCCCCATTTTCAAAAATTCTTTTAAAAAAGATTCCTTCTTTTCAACAAAAATCTCTCTCTACTCATTACCTCATTATTTCATTTCTCTCTATCTCTCTCTAATCATTATCTCATTATTCTCATTTTCAAAAACTCAACCAAACACTATTTCAAAAATTCTTCTCAAAAATTTCTTTTCAAAACCCATCCAAACACAGCCCAATGTATCCATTAGCTCGACATGCATTGAGTACTTGCGTACGCCATAGTAAGTAATTACCTCCATCTTTCTTGATATTCACTAATGAATTGAAGTTTGACACGAGAAATGCAAGTGTGGGAGGAATCGAAGCAGTACTCGATGAAGACGCAGATGATGAATCTGAAGAAGTTGTAGAAGTTGCCATTGTTGAATCTTTCAAGAAACTCCAAGTATGCTTTCGCTACTACGATCGATTTCCAGGATCGTCAATCTCTGACTTTCGTCTCACGCTCTGATACCATGAAGAGAATCTAAGGAAGCAGTTACAGAAAACAAGAACAAGAAGTGTGTTGTGACAAAACTCGAAATATGAGAATATAAGAAAGCAACAAAGAAAACGAGACACAAGATTTACGTGGTTCCCCTCAAGCACGAAGCTCTAGAGGTACGTCCACGGGCGAAGAGCGAGAGAGGATTCACTATGAACGTGGAGAAATACAAAGAGCCGGCTATACCCGTAACTCTCAGTTGAAGCACCCAGCAGATATCTAGGGACAAATCTCTGAGGAGCTACCTACAGAGCATCAAACGTCTCACAAATACGATAGAGACACACAAAACCCTAATATCCAATCCCATGAATTAAAGACTATCAATGGAACCAAGAAACTCTAACACACTACGGGAAACCCCATGGGGGCTCCCTCAAAGGGATTCACTCAAGAAATCCAAAGCCCTAGGAGGCCACAAGGCTCCTAGTTATAAAAAACAAATTCAAGGCACAATTCCAACAAAGTGTTTCATTTCATTTCGTTAAAAGTGGTTACAAACAGTGTTCATCTCCTGTATATACTCCTCAGAATTACATGAGATATGAGAGAGAAAAGAAGCACAAACTCTTCCTATTGGCTCACAACTAATCACACGGATTGATGACATCACACACATTTGCTGAGCTGTCAAGACAAGTTGGAATAACCAACTTAACTAACTAAGCACTCTTAGTGAGCATGCTTAACACTTCTAACATCTCTTCTATTGTAATTTTTGATATGTAGATTCCTGTCAAATTGAAAATATATTTTACTACAAAATAAAATAAATTAAGTCTAATTACCTCATATTTCTTTTTCCAAGTTTGGCTATATCTTGCGATCAATGCTAGCGTGCATAGAACAGCAGACCAAAAAACAAAAAAAAAAGTTGAACTATTTTTTTTTTATAAACTATGTTATGTCTGTTCAATATCCGAGGCCGGAGAAAACACAAATGTGATTTATCTTCCCGTGCATCAACCAAGCACAACGCTAGTTACTGCCTAAGGAAATGTGCAAATTAACTGCGGCCAAAAGACGTTGTAGGGAACTAATCTGATTCTCCTAGTAGTCATTTGAATGGTAGATATGACCAAAACAAACTTGGCTTACGTATGTCCCATCAGGGAAAAAGAAGGCCAAATCCAGCTTGCAGGCTTGGTCTTTAGACTTTGGCATTTCATCTTTACAGAAAAGTACCGAGACTTTGAACCGAGCAAATTACGGTTCTTCTTTACTATGACAATCGTTGGATTTTGGGGTAGCTTGCTTTAAAAGCTTACAAGTTTTAAAATATATTAATTCAAGTTAAGGTTGTTTATGAGGGGATTGAATCTCAAACGAGTTTTAATAAGTGAGCTGATTTGTGAGTAACTGGAATTTTTTTTTGTTTAAACATCATATAAGCTGAACGAGTCAAGTAGTGTAACGACCCGAATTTTCGCATTATTTTTATTTGAATAAAATTATTTTATAAAAAGAATCTTGTAATGTTCAAGCCTCCCCTCTCACCTCTTTACCCATATGCGGTTTATGCCTAATATTAAAAATATCTTATATCCCCCCTCCCCACATGAGTGTCGGCAGAAAAGTAAAAGAGAAGAGAGAACTCATGCCCCACCCCTCCAAACACTTTTCGGGAGAGGGAGAACCATATTCCTCCACTATCTTCTTCTTTTTCCTTTCCTTCTTTTCTTTTTTTCACTTTACAGAGAGAGAGTGAGATATTTAGTATAAGATATTTAGGGATCCAGGGATCTGTAGTGAGGGGACTCATTACATGTGTGTAGTGAGCTTCTCCGGCCATCTGATCGGCGATTAACGGTCCGGATAAATTGAAATTAAAGTAATCGTAAAAATGCATTTTTAAAGTGTAACATGATCCGGACCGTTGATAGCCGATTGGACGGTTGAGGGAATTCACTACACGCTTGCAGTGAGCTCCTTCACTCCAGGCCCCCAATTCCAATATTTAGCATTAGGCATGAACCTCGTACTAAATATCATATATGGGTCTTGCTAGGGGTACAACATTTTAGACCTCCTTTGGCCAAAAAAAAAAAATTTGGTTTTTTAGTTTATTTGTTCTGTCTTTATTTAATTTTTTTTTGCATACGTTAATTTTGCGTGGCACCCATTTCGGTGTCCTAGACAAACTATTGAAGCCCCTCTATACTCTTAAAACTCTTTTTGAAGGGGCTACTGTAAAAAATTGGCACATTTTAATATCGGCAAGCCTCGATATTATCCTGCAGGACACGTACACCTCAAACTCAGAATGAAATTGTGCCCAATAGTCTTGAGATGTCGGTGAAACCAGCACAAAGCAAACCAAAACATGACACGTGTCCAGTCCAGACAAGTAGTGCATTATTAACATGGGTCTACGTACCCTCGTGCCCTCGTTAAATATATAGCCTATAAATATCGCAGGACCAAACTTTCCATTTCTTCCATCCAATCAATTGTATCTTTAATTTCCTCCAAGCTCCATTTGATTAACCTTCTCAAATTCATTGCCTCCTTCAACCTTTCTTGCATTCATTTCCTGATACAATCACATAGATTTTCGTATCTCTCTATCATGGTTCAGATTCCACTATGTTTTCAGTGCCACACAAGCAACCGGTGTCATTGCAAGGTGGTGGGTCCCACAGTAGGGTTCGTGGCGTTTGTGGTGACCGCGGTGGTTGAGTGGCCGGTGGGGGCGGTGGTGTACCTGTTCCGCCACAGCAAGGGCCGCCGCATCATGGCGCAGCCCGCCCACGTGGTTTACCCTAAGGTGGCCAACGCCTTCCCCATTTGATGTGTGTTTTACAGTGGTGGGATGATGTAGTAGTGCTTTGGCTTTCTAGAGAGGGCTCTTGTTGTATGTTTGTTGTTTTTTATTCCATGTTTTCTTATCTTATGTAACAAAGAAGCAAACCAAAACCAAAAAAAAGAAGAAGCAAACCTTATGGTGATGTGTGTTTACTATGTTGCATTTCAATACAATGAAAGTATTCTGAAAATTCTCTTCATCCAATTCTTCGAGATGCCCAATCTTCGCCTTCTTCACCATCATAACCAATTCTGATCGAGGGTTTTGTTTAGACAAATAGTTGGAAACATGAAAGAAAACCCATAAACAACCCATAAAGTGCATCCGACGGATGCGATTCACCCGGTACATTGTTTAAATAGTATACCGGATGAATTTCACCCGTTAAATACACTTTATGGGTTGTTTTTGGGGTTTCTTTTCATGTTTCCTACCAGGCCTCGTTTGTTTATCTCCCAAACCTTTTTCAGCTTCGTTAAGAAGAATGCGATTTCTGTTGTTAATTCCACCAGAAGAAAAGGGAAGAGAAAAAGAAATCGCAGCATATTGAAATAAGACCCATGACCTCTTCCATGGACTTTTACAATTTTCACTACGCTGATGTAAATAGCCAAAATTAGATAGACTAGAAGTAATTATTAGTACCATACCCTCTTGTAACTAGAAAATGATTAACTAATAGAAAAGAAAAAGGACTTAAAAGAGTCAAACCACTACATTACTGAATTTGGTATCCAGAAATCTGCTGCTGCTCATGTTTCCAACATCTTATAGATCGTTTCTGATAGCTGCTTGCTGCTCGTTGCTTGTGTTCCTTTGTTCTGATGAGGATAAAACTTAGAATTTGGTTGCTGCTACTGTCCAGAATTTGCTGGCTGCTATTGCCGTTGTGCCTTTGGATGCAGCTACTGTTTTGTCTACTTTAGGAATGCATGGAGATCATTTTGTCAGGCTATTTGCTATGGTGGAAACTTGATCCTGATTGGATTTGGTCACTTTTTATCCCCCAAAGGATTGATGGCCATTTTGCTGCTATTCCTGGTTTGCTGAAGCTCCCTTATCTGACTGAAGTTTTGGCACATGAAGCTCTTTTGGAAATCTCTTGAACTTTATGCTTTGGAGCTATTGCCATTTTTATTAGATCCCACAGTGTATTTGGTTCCATTCGGTTGGCTACTGGTTAACCTTTGTTATTTCCCCGATCTTTGGTGGCAAATGATTGTCGCAGTGAGGGGTGCTAACCTAGTTGGGATGCTTTTTTTCCAGGATCCATTTAATCTTTGTAATCCGTTTTCAGAGATTAATAAAATCATTCTTTGCCGTTCAAAAAAAAAAAAAAAAAAAGGTATCTACTATCAGAATTGTAATCACACCGGTTTTGAGCGAGGTTTTTTGAGTAATAAGTTGAGAGAAATAGACAAACAGATAAGAAGTGAAGAGAGAACTTATTGAAAATTGTGCTCAAAGAGAGGAGGTTTCAGATGTGGAAACCTTATATTCAACTCAAAATCAATTAGCAATGAGTGAAAAAATCCCTTAAGTAATTAAGTGATCACCCATTTCATCTCCAATGTGGGACAATAATACTCCCTCCATTCCAAAATAAGTGTCCCACGCGGCACGCGCAAACCGAGGCCTTTAAAAAGATGCATTTTTTCCGTAAAAACTCCGAATTTTTTTTTTTTCACGAATCAGTATAGATATCAATGTATTCTTTGAAGGTATGAAATTTTTTTGATTCTTTTCACGAAAAAAAAATGCATCTTTTTAAAGGCTTAGGTTTGCGAACGGACACTTATTTTGGAATGGAGAGAGTAATTAACATCCCTCTCACATGCAGCCACATTTGAGGTCTATCACTCGTAGTTTCTTTTTGGGTCTATCATTGTCCAGTCTTTTTGCTAGTCTGTCATTGTGGCGTGTAAATTGTAAATTTTTTTTTTCAAATGAGGGTAGAATGAGTCTCGCTCTGATACCGTGTGAAAACTTTACATTCAACTCAAAATTAATTGGCAATGAGTGGAGAGGTCCCAATATATATTAAGTAAAAATTAGATGCCCTTCGGCAAGTTGTGGTGGAGCAGAGCATCGGGATCGCATTCTTTTTTCTTAATTTTTTGAAACATGGCAGCAAAAATGCCTGCCCGGTTGAGTATCTGTATTTAAGGATTGATACCAAAACTTGTCGACGAGCATCTAATTTTCATGTTTGAATCATTTGATACCAAAATTTGGCTATGAGTGGAGCATCTAATTAAGTTTTCTTATGTAATAAAGAAGCAAACCTTCTGGTGATGCGTGTTTAGCAGTATAACATTTCAATACCATGAAAGTATTCTGAAATTACCCTTCATCCAATTCTTCTTTTGGTCTTTATTTAATTTCTTTTTGCACGTGTTAGTTTTGCGTGGAATCCATTCCGGGGTCCCAGACAAATGATCGGAACGACTCAATATTCTTAAAACACTTTTTTAATTAAGGGTGACTAGAAAAAATTTGCTCATTTTAACATTGGTAAGGTAACATTAATGCTACATACACACACACCATTGCTCACACCTACTTTGAATTGCTGACACATGTCCTTGAAAACATGTATCAACAATCCAAAGTGGACGTAGGCGCGGGTGTGAATGGGAGGGTGTATATGTAACCTTACTCGTAAGGTAAGGCCTCGATATTATCCTATTGGACACGCACACCTCCAACTCAGAATGAAATTATGCCCAATAGTCTTGAGATGTCGGTGAACCCAGCACAAAGCAAACCAAAACATGACACGTGTCCAGTCCAGACAAGTTAGTGCATTAACACGGCTATACCCTCGTGCCCTCGTTAAACGACACGTAGCAATCCCTTCCATAAATATATAGCCTATAAATATCGAAGGACCAAACCTCCCATTTCTTCTAAGTTCTATCCAATCAAATTCATTGCCTACTTCACACTCTTCAATTACATCCTCTTCCAACCTTTCTTGCATTCATTTCCTGATCATACAATATTCACATAGATTTTAGTATATCTCTATCATGGGTCGGATTCCGCTATGTTTTCAGTGCCACACTAGCAACCGGTGTCATTGCAAGGTGGTGGGCCCCACGGTAGGGTTCGTGGCGTTTGTGGTAACCGCTGTGGTTGAGTGGCCGGTGGGGGCGGTGGTGTACCTGTTCCGCCACAGCAAGGGCCGCCGCATCATGGCACAGCCCGCCCACGTGGTTTACCCTAAGGTGGCCAACGCCTTCCCCATTTGATGTGCTTTTACATTGGTGGGATGATGTAGTAGTGCTTTGGCTTTCTTGAGAGAGCACTTGTTTTATGTTTGTTTTGTTTTTTTCCAAGTTTTCTTATGTAATAAAGAAGCAAACCAAAACCAAAAAAAAAGAAGAAGCAAACCTTATGGTGATCGATGTGTGTTTACTATATTGCATTTCAATGCCATATATGAAAGTATTCTGAAATTTCTCTGTCCAATTCTTCGAGATGCGCAATATTCTTCGCCTTCTTGACCATCGTAACCTATTCTGATCGAGGGTTTTGTTCATCTCCCAAACCGTTTTCAGCTTCGTTAATTAAGAAGAATGAGAGTTCTGTTGTTAATTCCACCAGAAGAAAAGGGAAGAGAGAAAGTAATCGCAGCAGCTAGCAGCTAGCATAGAGAAAGAAAAGGGAAGAGAGAAAGAAATGGCAGCAGCTAGCTAGCAGCATGTTGTTAATCATTTTCTAGTTACAAGAGGCTATGGTACTACTAATTACTTTTAGTCTATTTAGATCAGCATATTGAAATCGCAGCAGCACCTCTTCCATGGACTTTACACTTTTCACTATGCTGATCTAAA
This sequence comes from Vaccinium darrowii, assembly GCA_020921065.1. Taxonomy (NCBI): domain Eukaryota; kingdom Viridiplantae; phylum Streptophyta; class Magnoliopsida; order Ericales; family Ericaceae; genus Vaccinium; species Vaccinium darrowii. Next base: position 10,815,134 of record CM037158.1, on the reverse strand, counting down.
TAGCAAAATTAGATTGACTAAAAGTAAATAGTAGTACCATATCCTCTTGTAACTACAAAATGATTAACTAATAGAAAAGAAAAAGCACTTAAAAGAGTCGGTCAAAATAATAACAATTTGACCGGTAAGAGGTATCTACTATCTCTCGTCTATGATTGGTTGCTGCCTCATACCACTACATTATTGAATTTGGTATCCGGAAATCTGCTGCTGCTCATGTTTCCAACATCTTATAGATTGTTTCTGATAGCTGCTTGCTGCTTGTTGCTTGTGTTCCTTTGTTCCGATGAGGATAAAACTCGGAATTTCGTTGCTGCTACTGCCCAGAATTAGCTGGCTGCTATTGCCGTTATGCCTTTGGATGCAGCTACTGTTTGGCTACTTTGGGAATGCATGGAGAACATTTTGTCGGGCTATTTGCTGTGGTGGAAACTTGATCCCACAGTGTGATTCGATTTGGTCACTTTTTATCCCCCAAAGGATTGATGGCCATTTTGCTGCTATTTCCTAGTTTGCTGAAGCTCCCTTATCTGACTGAAGTTTTGGCATATGAAGCTCTATTGGAAATCTCTTGAACTTTATGCTATGGAGCTATTGTCATTTTTATTAGATCCCACAGTGTATTTGGTTCCATTCGGTTGACTACTGGTTAACCTTTGTTATTTCTCCGTGGGTCTTTGGTGGCAAATGATTGTCACGGTGAGGGGTGCCAACCTAGTTGGGATGCCTCTATCGCGTTGTGACGCCTTTTTTCCAGGATCCATTTAATATTTGTAATCCGTTTTCAGAGATTAATAAAATCATTCTTTGCCGTTCAAAAAAAAAAAAAGAGCTATCTACTATTAGAATTGTAATCAGACCGGTTTTGAGTCAGGTTTTTTGAGTAATAAGTGGAGAGAGATAGACAAACAGATAAGAAGTGAAGAGAGAACTTATTGAAAATTGTGCATAAAGAGAGGAGGTTTCAGATTATTTCCAACTCAAAATCAATTAGCAATGAGTGAAAAAATCCCTTAAGTAATTAAGTGATCACCCATTTCATCCCCAATGTGGGACAATAATACTCCCTCCATTCCAAAATAAGTGTCCCATGCGCAAAACTAGGCATTTAAAAAGATGCATTTTTTTTGTAAAAAGACCCAATTTTTTTTCTTCACAAATCAATATAGATATCAATGTATTCTTTGAAGTTATGAAATTTTTTTGATTCTTTTTACGAGAAAAAAATGCATCTTTTTAAAGGCCTAGGTTTGCGAACGGACACTTATTTTGGAATGGAGAGAGTAATTAACATCCCTCTCACATGTAGCCGCATTTGTGCTCTATCACTTGTAGTTTCTTTTTGGGTCTATCATTGTCCAGTCTTTTTTGCTAGTCTGTCATCGTGACATGTAAATTGTAATTTTTTTTTTTCAAATGAGGGTAGAATGAGTCTCGCTCTGATACCATATGAAAACTTTACATTCAACTCAAAATCAATTGACAATGAGTGGAGAGGTCTCAACATATATTAAGTAAAAATTAGATGCTCTTTGGCAAGTTGTGGTGGAGCAGAGCATCGGAATCACATTCTTTTTTCTTAATTTTTTGAAACATGGCAGCAAAAATGCCTGCCCGGTGGAGTATCTGTTTTTAAGGATTGCTACCAAAACTTCTCGAAGGGCATCTAAGTTTTCTTATGTAATAAAGAAGCAAACCTTCTGGTGATGCTTGTTTAGTAGTATAACATTTCAATAGCATGAAAGTATTCTGAAATTACCCTTCATCCAATTCTTCGAGATGTGCAATCTTCGCCTTCTTAACCATCACAACCAATTCCAATCGAGGGTTTTGTTTATCTCCCAAACCTTTTCAGCTTCGTTAAGAAGAATGCGATTTTATGTTATTAATTCCCACCAGAAGAAAAGGGAAGAGATAACGAAATCGCACCAGCTAGCAACAGATCGAAATAGGACCCCCGTGACCTCTAGCTTCCATTAGGGCTGAAACCGGTTCGGTTCGGTTCGGTTCGGTCCGGTTCGGGGACGTTTTTTAGTGAACCGGTAAAACTCGGTTCGGGGGAAATACAGAACCGAAACCGGTTGGAAAAAGATCGGTTCGGTTCCGCTCGGTTCATTCCGGTTCGGGGGTCGGGTCGGGTCGGTTCGCCGGAGAGAGGGAGAGAAGAGATTGGGATTCAAAAACATCCCACAGCCGATTACAGAAATTTTTTTTATTGGAAATGAACAAAAAAATCATCAAAAACAAATTATCTAAACAACCCGTAGTCCAGTCCATCACAACAAATCAGAAAATAACAGATCGTGAGTTTTTTTCACCCCTACAAGTGATATGTGTATTCATTTTCAGAAAACAAATAAAAAAACAGTATATATATGTTAGAAAAATAGAGAAAAATTGTTCGATTATTTTGGTGTGCCTAAATATGAACAAAAATCTATTTATAGGATGAATGAGAATTGTCTCATTATGGGAATAGCAAAACCAGATTTATTTAAGGAAGGACGCAAGCGCGCTCGCCGTCACTGAGGATTCATGGGCTTAGGCTCTTTTACACCTATTTAGGAGCTCAATAGGTTGCAAATACTATTTGCAAAATATCACAATTCAACTTGATCTTCTGAAGAGCCTTAAATGAACCCCTCAAATGTCAAGGGCATTAAAGTGAGTTGTCTAGGCAGCTGTGGGAAGCATAGGTCATGCATGACCTTTAAAATTTTGCTTCGATCAACATATTACCTATAAAAAGGCATCCCCTCCAAGAGTAAAAATACAACTGAGAAAAATTTTCCTTCTTCTGCTAGTGTCTAAGCATTTTGTTTTTCATCTAAGAGAGAGTACTACGCACAGAAATTCATTTCCAAGCGAGCTATTAGTGTGGTGCACACTAAGCTTTCAACTGCTGTATCCTAGGAGACAGACGTCAATCAAAACCTCCAGCACCCCGGTGAGGCGACGAATCTATTTTAAGGACACCGTGTGAAACACGTGCCTCAGTTTGTATATCCATATTTATTTTCAGTATTTTTTAGATTATGTAAAATATTTTAGTTCATGTTTTATGTGATAAAACAACCGGAATAAGTTTTCAATAAACTAGTTTTATATCGCATTATTGCAACAATATATACATTAGGGCTACACATATTTTTACATACAGGAATCGAGATGGAGAAGTACATACACGAATCGAAATGGAGATACACATACACGAATCGATATCGATCTCGATCTCAGACAAACATACACGAATTGATCTCGATCTCAGACAAATATACACGAATCGATCTCGAGATGGAGATATGCATACACGAATCGTCCAACTTCATCACTTTCGGCTCCGGTCTCAATCAAAGAGAGAGAGAGAGAGAGAGAAAGAGAGAGGGACGAGGGTGGGTTGTCACCGCCATTAGCGATAGAAAGAGTGAGAGTGTGAGAATCTGATGTAAATAGAAAAATTAGAAACTATGTTTGGATGGTAGTCATCTTGAGGGGGAATGAGAATATGATGCATTCTTTCTATGATTCCAAAATTATAAATTGTGTTTGGAAGAGAGGAATATATAGGAATGCAATTTCTGACGACATATTCAATTAGGAATCACATTTCGAAACTGAGTGAGAATGTGATATCCATTACCCCATGTGAATCTCATATTCCGGACTCATTTATTAAGAAAAGGAAATGTTGACTCAAAAGGCACATAAAAGTGTCGCATATCGAAACTGCGGTTTTGTAGGAAGGCGCATGTTGATGATGTGCCTTTTATTTTATTTTATCACAATTAAGTACCGCCTCCAACGAGTTTATTTTCGAGATGCTTTTTGTGTTTTGTAGCAAAGCGCATGTACAATGTGCATTTTGCACCGCCTAAAGTCTTTTTTAAAATTAAAAAAAAAAAAAAGAATATCTGAAGCACTGTAAACGTCAAAACAATTAATGCAACATAATTTGGTATGCACCGTATGCTTCAAGGCAAGCTCGATTACCTGTACCAAAATAACGACACCTGTAAGGTCCATTTTGGAACCAAAATTCTAAATAAAACATAATTAAGTATTTCAATAAAAAAATTTAAAATAAATAAACAACTTGGATCATTTATGGGGGACCCGAAATAAGTTACTAATTACTGTATTAAATGTGTATGTGACATTCTTTTAGAAACTGAGCCTACTCGTGCATTGTTAAATGCATTGACGTGCAAGGTGTTGCCATTTGTACCTTTGTAGTATTAATTTGTAAACTTGTAAGTGTTTGTTGCATTTTTTTTATTTTTTCTTTTTCGGGGGAAGGATTCTGGAAATGTTAATTTTCTTAAAAATCAAACTTTCATCTAAAAAATCTTTCCCAACAGTGAAGCTTAAACACTTTGTCCCAAAAGATTGTGACAAACATCATCTGAAAATCTTTTGTATACCAAGGCCGGCACCAATATTTGGGTTTCCCAAGCACGACTCTAAGCTTGGTTATTAAGTTACAGAAAATAAAAATAAAACATTCAATTAAAAAAAATCTAGGTTACAAGGTGGCTATAATGGCCGAATGGTATCGGAACTAGGGGTGTAGTTTGGCCTAGAAGCCTGCCCATCCTAGCTCGTATTTTTTAGGGTTCGAATAAATATTTAGGCCCATAAGGCTGAGCTGGGTTGAGATTTTAATCCTGTTTAAAAAATGAGTTTGTGAAAATCCCTTGAGACCCAACCCGGCCCAGTCCGATTTAAAAAATATTTCTATTTTAATAGGATATATATGGTTGTATGTGGTTAACGTTATAAGTCCCAGTTGCTTAAGAGTTTTTTTCTTGAAGCGACGCATCTCCTCTTATTAAAGAGTAAGTTTCATCGATCTTTGTCTTATTGCTCTTCAATTTCTTCTTTTTTTAAAAAAAAATTATTTACTTTAATAGTTTTGTGAAAACTTAAAACTTTAACTATAATTATTACGGTTGTAGTTGCTTCTGGTCTTCTTGCTTCGTCTAAGTTCCCTTCCTCATTGTTTTCTTTTCTCTACCAAAACACCCCCAATAACTTAGAAGCCTACAAATTAAACAGAAGACTAACGGAGTCAGGCCTTGTTCTCGAGTGAATTTTATGAGATAAAATCAAGTTTTGATAAAATCTAGTTTTGTTTGGAGGTGTGATAAAATAACATTGTTTTCTCAACGAATAAAATCTAGGTTTGATAAAGGTGTTTTGTAAATAATTTTGTGAGATAAAATTTAATTTTAATAAAATGTAGTTTTGTTAAAATCTGTTACGGATATTAAATTTTATCAAAACTAAATTTTATGATATAAAATTCATTGGAAAACTCCCCCAACCGAGCTAAATTCTTTTCCTACAAGGGAGGCCGATTTTTTTCTTTATATTTTATTAAACAAACCGGCCCGTAATTAATGCATAGTGCGATGTGAAGAGCCTTGTTTTCTACAAATATTTATTCATGTACACACATATATATTGCCGTATGGGCAGTTTATATAGTAGTACACGTAAATAGCTCGATTTAATTAATACTAAAATAATGTCCGTACATCTCAAGTGCGGAATTTAAGTAATTCATTTTTTTTTTAAATCTGTTTCAAAAATGTTTGTCTGATCCGTAAAACGAATACTTGAAAATAATACAATTTTCTAAGTCCTCGTTTTGTAGATCGGACAAGCATCTAATATGGAGACTAATATTAAAAAAAAAAAAATGAATGCTACCTTTCTTAAGAAACAAAAAAAAAAAAAAAATTCAACAAAGTCACGATATTATCCTATCGGACACGTACATCGCCAACTCACAGAATGATCGAAATACTGCCCAATAGTGTTGAGATGTCCGTGAACCCAGCATGAAGCAAAGCAAAAAACATGACACGTGTCCAGTCCAGGCAACCCCTAGTGCATTAACACGTGTATAACCTTGTGCCACGTAGCAATCCCTTCCATAAATATACAACCTATAAATACCAAAGGACCAAAATTTCCATTTCTTCAATCCAATCAATTGTACTATTTTCCTCGATGCTCCATTTGATTAACCTTCTCAAATTCATTGCATCCTTCATCCTCTTCAACTATATCCTCTTCCAATCTATCTTCTATTCATTTCCAGATAATACAATCACATAGAGTTTTGTAAATATTTGTATACGAAGCAATACATATATATATATATATATATATATATATATATAGCTATCATGGGCTATACTTGGATTCCGCTATGTTTTCAGTGCCACACTAGCAACCCGTGTCATTGCAAGGTGTTGGGTCCCACACTAGGGTTCTTGGCGTTTGTGGTGACCGCGGCGGTTGAGTGGCCGGTGGGGGCGGTGGTGTACCTATTCCGCCACACCAGGGGCCGTCGAATCATGTCGCAGCCCGCCAACGTGGTTTACCCTAGGGTGGCCAGCGCCTTCCCCATTTGAGGTGTGTGGGCTTTGGCTTTCTTTTTTTTTTTGAACTGCGTGGGCTTTGGCTTTCTTGAGACACGAATTGTTGCACGTTTGTTGTTTTTTATTCCAAGTTTTCTTATCTTATGTAATAAAGATTAAAGAAGCAAACCCTCTGGTGATTTGTGTAGTATAAAATTTCAATACCATGAGAGTTTTTGCGATCAGGTTTTCTTCCGGAATGGTGTTTTTGAAATGTGCGTGAATTTGTAGACACGACGACAACGACAACAACAATAATTTGTATAACTCATATAATGTAAATAGATTGTAGAGTATTTAACACTTGTCACTTTCTTTTTTTGAACAACGTAAAAATAATATATTTTCTTTAGCATTGTCAGCGTTGGGTTACTCGCACGAGGTTAAAATAACTTTTTTAAACTAAATTTGAACCAACTTGTTATAGTCCTAGGAAAACAAAACAAACCTAAAGCCAAATATAATATCACGCACACTAAACCCAATATATAATGGGATAGTGGATTTGGTAAAAAAAAAAGAAAAGAGGATAGTGGAATGGATGCTTCTTTGTAATTGATATGTAAAACGATGTAATGAATGTCTCTTTTGCCTAGTCGGAGGTTTTTTTTTTTTTTTGCATATAACTTTTCATTATGGCACGCTATGTATTTTTGTCAGCACTGGATGAAAATTCTGAAGTTGCCACTACCAATTACGATGACACTTTCTCCCGGGAGTAATACGAGCCACCGTACCGGACAGCAGAACGAGAGGGATAGACAAATTGCATTCTGAAATTTTTCTTCATCCAATTCTTCGAGATGTGCAATCTTCCTTGTTAATTACTATTTCCACCAGAAGAAAAGGGAAGTAGATAAAGAAATTGCATCAGCTAGCAGTAGATCGAAATAAGGATCAAAATTAGGAAAATGGCTACAATACACATCTATTAAAGGTTTGTACCATATACACCTATTGTATGATTCAAATTGTGCCACCTCATTGGCAATCGTAACATTTTTTAGTTTTTCGTAACATGTCAGCAATATAATTCGTAACATTTTTGTGTCTTATAACATTTATAATAAAAAAAAAATCGTAATTTTCATAAGGGTGTACACACCCAAATTAGGGTATCTATTGTAGCCTTTTTCCAAAATTAGATAAACTAGAAGTAATTAGTAATCTAGTACAAATTTACCGTACCCTCTTGTAACTAGAAAATGACAATAGAATGTGGTGCATGACCCATACTTTCCAACTAGTAGAAAAGAAAAGGGACCTAAAAGAGTTTAAACCACTATCAAAATAGTAATAATTTTTGACCGGCTGGTAAATGGTAACCACTATCAGAATTGTAATCAGACGGGTTTTGATGGAGATTTTTTGAGAAATAAGTGGAGAGAAATAGACACACACACAAAAAAAAAAAAAAAAAAAGGAGAAATAAAGAGAAAATTTATTGAAAATTGTGCTGTGAGAGAGGGGCCGGGGTTGGTTGTGGGGATCTCAATTAAACAAATTCCTTCTCTTTTTGGGAAGGGGGGTAAAACAACTTTGTATCTGTACTCCCTGATCTCCTGTGCATATGACAAAAAGGTAAAATCCAAATCTTTTTAATACCATGGGGATCAACAAGGTCGAATCCCACAAGTGAACTGAGTTTTTTCATTACCCCGACGATGAAGACTATATCCGACAAAAAGAAAGTTTCCTCACCAAACAGTACGTTCGATATACAAGAGTAATTACTCAATAGTCCCGCACTAGTACGGATGCTCCGAATTATTTCAACACATTCACGTGGAGTTTATATACTTAGTCGTAAACTCGACAATAATGTGTGGTGTTTGGAGTGTCTTGGAGCATCACTTGGTCGATCTCCAAGAATGCTAAATAATTAGACGTGTACTCCACGAGAAAGTGTAGCGTGGAAGTATCACGGAACACTACGTGACCGTTCTCCGGGAGCACTGACTAATTAGACGTAGTCATTACTGCCCATGGAAATGGGCAAACTGCGGCCACAAGACGTCGCAGGGAAAACCGACCAATCTCATTCTCCTAGTAGTCATTTGAATGGTAGATAAGACCAAAACAAACTTGGCTTACGTAAGCCCCTCACTTTTATCAAGGAAAAAGAAGACCAAATTGCAGGCTTGGTCTTTAGACTTTGGCATTTCATCTTTACAGAAAAGTCCCGAGACTTTGAAACGAGGAAATTAGGGTTCCTCTTTACTATTACAATAGTTGGATTTTATACACTCGTAAACAAATTTTCTGATAATTTCATACCACTCAAAAATTCTTGATTTAGATCTTTGAAAAAAGGGAGTAGTTACGAGAATATTTTAAAAACGACTACGTAAAATGAAGTAACGATGGAGAGCGAAGATAATATCATAATTAATATTTTATAATATCAATTAGGTGAATCAGTTTTTGAGTGTTCCATGAGCAGTGGGAGGGCCATAGTTTTGATCCGAGGGGGCCGGTAAAAATGACATAATTTTATTTAAAAAAAAAATATACTCCCTCTGTCCCTTTTTAAGTGATCCACTTGGGAAACGTGTATTTTTGCGGACGTTTAAAAATGTAATTTCATATATCGTTTTTAAATTTTTTTTGCACCAAATTAAAGTACTCAATGAGCACTTTAATTTGGTATAAAACAAATTAAAAAGTTATATAAAGAAATATGTTTTTTAGGGGTTTGAAATTGCACGTATTCCCGTATGGATCACTTAAAAAGGGACGGAGGGAGTAGTATTTATAGTAAAATATGACCCATTCTGCTATAAAACACAATACATTTTTAGACAGTTTTGGCCCAATGCAACAATAAGTACGTGAATTGTTTTCTTTTCTTCGGAAACACGACGTTATTTCTTGTTTATGAAAATAATTCAAAACATTTAATAGAGTGGTGTAAAATTAATTGATTTAAGCCTAGATTAAGTAAACTATATACGGAAAGCCTAGATCATTAATTATACCGGCAATACTCAAAATTATGTTTCATACTATTAGTTTTCATGGAGTAGGTGAGGCCGAGGCCTCCACCGATATATGGGCGGCGGGAACCCGGGGCAGTGGCGTAGCTAGAAAATTATTTCAATGAGGGCACAATTTATAAATATCAGTACTTTTGTTGTGAAAAAAAATAATCTCGTTTTAAAGAATTAACATATCTTGATTTTTATTTTAAATGAGTCTCGTTTGACTTACATTTTATGGATAGATGTTCCTCTTAGCCTATTTTGTTGTACCGCTTGGCTTCCAAGGGGGTCTGGGGTTCGAGTTGGTCGAGGTCTAGGGTTCTGTAAACAAGTTATAGTTTCGAAGCAAAATTTTTACTTAATTAATGCTTGTTTGTGAGTAATTAGTTATATAGTGGTTCTGGGGTATCACCACGTGATGCCCTAACACCCTTCTCTATTACTTATTTTTTTATCGACCTTCATCACATATTCATGTAAAACTCATATATTAGTTTTGAGTCCCACATAAATATGCGCAGGAGAATAAAATTATAACACCAAGTAATGACGCCCCAAGAGCACTAATTAGTTTTTTGTATATAAAAATTAAAACATGATTTATATTTTTCTATAAAATGCAAAAAAAAAAAAAAATCCTTTCAAAAATCCAGTGTGAGCACAGGCCCACACTGGCCTGCATGTGGCTCCGCCACTACCGGGGGGACTGCTGTCCGTTGGGATCGACAGGCCCTGCCAATCCCAATCCTCACCGTCCGTTTTGCTCATCATCAGTTCGGATTGCATCAAACAATAGACGGCTCGAATACACTTTGGAGAGGCGAGATTTGAGCCGTTGATGAGCGAAACGGATGGCTCGTATGGGGTCGGTAGGCCCTGCCAACCCCAAGGGGCAGCAGAGCCCCCCATTTCAATGGCCACACTACGGTTCCGCCCTGTCGACGAGGCTGGGCCCGTTCAGGATAAGACCGAATTCCAAATTCAGAGCAAGTACTCTTATCTGGAGGTCACGATTCACGTACTCCCATTGGCAGGACTTGTGGGGTTGGACACAACAAACGTCAAGTTTTTTAGATGGAAAAGGTTCTACTATCCTATCAGATTGCTGCAACATTAGTAATTGCACACCTGCATGTTGTCTTGTCTAGAGTTTTTTTTAAAATGAAAAGTGCTTGTCAACTCGTGCATATTTTGAACTAATCATACACTCTCCCGTAGTTATTTTCACGCATACACGTGAGAGATGAGGTGACCTCAAGAATTGCCGACAAAAAAAATAGAACATGAAACCTTCTTGTCTAGAGTTATCCACACTTACAATTTTTTCACCTTAGGCCAGACATCGTTTGGAGTTTAATTTTTCTTGAGGTTTAGGTTGTGTTTTTGGATCTTAGATTTATAGAGAAATTTGTGAAATCAATGTTTCTCGCATTTTATTTAATTTTCGATCCCCGATTGATGAGTCAATTTTTAGCGCGACCAGTCTCAGTCACCTACAAGAGGAAATTTGATGCCAGTGTGGTGTCAGCTAATGCTCCTCTAATATCTATAAGTCAATATATTCATGTAGAGTAGTGGCAGAGCCACATGGGTACCAATGTGGGCACAGGCCCACACTGGATTTTTGAGGAGGATTTTTTTTTTTTTGTATTCTTGTAGAAAAATATAAATTGGTACAGTATTCTTTTATACTTACAAAAAATTAATTAGTGCTCTTGGGGAGTTATTACTAGCTTGGTGTTATAATATAATTCTCATGTGCATATTTATGTGGGACTTAAAGACTAAATGTATGAGTTATATGTGAATATGTGATGAAGGCTTGTAAAAAAAAAAAAGTGATGGAGAAGAGACTTAGGGCATCGCCATCGCCCCAAAGCCACTGAATAACTTATTACTCACAAACAAGTGTCAATTCACTAAATTTTTGCACATGTTTATGGACCCTAGACCTCTACTAACTCGAATCCCAGACCTCTCCCTTGGAAGCCAAGAAGCACAACCAAATAGGTTAAGAGGCACATGTGTCTATAAAATGTAAGTCAAGTGAAACTCATTTCAAATGAAAATTAAGACATGTTAGAAATTCTTTAAGAAGAGATTTTTTTTTCACAACAAAAGTATTGGCGTTTATGAACTGTGCCCTCACTGACCCAATTTTTTGGCTACGCCAGAGAGTGGAGTAAAAGCTCAAGTAAATGTAAGGACTGATATATAGGCGATTTAGAAGGTAGAGTTCTTGTAGGATTGAGCAATTTGGACTGTTTTGATGTTGACAAGGATGGCACCAGATTAGTGTAGCGACTAGCGACCTAAGAGTCCTCTAATCATGTCGGGGAAAGAGACCTGATAAGGATTTGACTATTTGTAGTTATCAATTATAATCGTTGGAGTTTAGACATATATAGGAGAGCCACAATTTGTCTGTAACAATAAACTGTTTTTTTCAAATGGACTCGTTTATAGAATGAATTGGTCTTTTACTAGGGAATGACTACAATACACACATTAACGGCGTATACCATAGGTACTTATTGTATGATATATATTGTATCACCTCATCGTAACAGTAATAGTTTTTAGTGTCTCGTAACTTTTATATTAAAAATGCGTTAACTTTTCAGAAATATGATTCATAGCATTTTCTCTGTGATTCATAATATTTTAGTCCGTAACTTTTATACAAAAAAAAAAAAATCGTAAAGGGTTCCCCTTTTATTATTATCCTTTCACCACCGAATTGTGCAATTATTCATTTTCCATTCCCCTTAAATTCAACTATTCAAACAATGTACAACGTAAATAAACCAATGAACAAGTAAAAAAAAAAATATCCACAAAGAAAGTGTCGTTACATTCCAAAGAAATCAATTAGAATTTTATTCCTTTTATTTGATTTCTTGTGAAATCCAACTCTAATTAAAATCACAAAAAAGAGTGATTACTTGGCCGCATCGTGCAATTAATCATTAATTGAAACAAGGGCAAAATTGATAATAAAAAAAAAAACAAGGGCAAACTCTAGCTAGTGTGTACATGTGTAAGAAATTGCAAATTATGTATTAGCAATTGCACACACAATATCCAATAACTACAATCAATTATCAATCAAATTATATAAAAAGACGAAGGGTAGGAATCCCAAGACTTTCCGTTTCCTCTATTTTCAACTCTTCATAATCTTGTCTCTCCTTTTCTTCAAACAAAGGCATTAGAGGAGAGGGAAAGGCAATCGTAAGATCGAGATTTAATTGATCATCCGAACCGGACGTGTTATCGTCTTCAAGGCAACTAGCGGAATCGGATACCCGATCGTTTTCAGCCGGTTCAGTCTTTGTCTTTGGTGCGGCATGATTCGAAATGCATTGGTTTTGCGGTGGATGTATTAGGGTTTGGTTCAATTTGTGGTTGTTCGGATCGATTCCCATACCAATCAACTTTCTCTTCAAGTGAGAGTTCCAATAGTTTTTTACTTCGTTGTCCGTTCGCCCCGGTAACCTTCCAGCTATCAATGCCCACCTAACAATACATAAAAATAAGTCATCACAAAAAATTTCCATTTGAGAGGATAAGCAAATGTGGTGCAAATATTTGTCCTGGAAATATATATAGCAATTGCAGTTCATGGAAGGGTATGTTTGTTTGTGGATCGCATTTATTAAATTGGACCCTATATTATACCAGATAATTGTGACTTTGAATCTAAACCATGAACTTTACTTTTTGTGTACTTTTCTGAATGAAAATTCTGAATCAATAAGGTTTCCGGCTTAAGAAGTAGTATTGAAATTTGGAATATTAAAAATATTTTTGGACGAATCAAATTGGACATTACAAAAGTGTAGTGCCTTTGGATACTATAGAGGACCCGGGTTCTGCACTACAGGACCCCTCGAATCCAAAAAAACTAGTAAATTTTTCATAAACAGAAAATCTGTGCATGCGTCGCCAATATGACCTGACAATGTCACGTCATTTTTTTGTAATTCTGAGTTACAATAAATGATATGTAAAGGACCACAACATGGTATGTTTTGAAAGCTTCGTACAAAAATCCTAAGCTTTAGCTAAAAAAAAAATTAAGAATTGTCTAGAATTAGCAAATTTATGCTGCAGTTAGTGCAGTACCAGCTTAGGATTTAACTTTTTTACAATAAATTCCAAAAAACACAGGATATACAATACTTTAGGGCATATTATTTCGTGATCGTTCGCTATTTAACTCGATGAAATTATTCAGCCTATGTAGTCCTTAATATTCGGGGTGTTTTGGGAAAATTGAACCGAATAGATTTTTTTTTTTTTTTTGTCTTTATTTAAAAAAATTGTTTTTGTTAGTTTTCCGTCAAATTTTTTTTGTAGGCTATTGGTTCGTCTCGATAAGAAGGATCTCAAAGTAAAAAAAAAAATTGTATTAACTAAACTAAAATTTTTGTGAATAAACACAAATAATCCAAAAAAATTTGGATTATTTTTGTCTTTAGTGAACGTTTTTAATATTTTGGATAATTATTTTTGACTTTTTAGATTCCTCACAAACCAATAGTCCAAAAAAAATTGGTACAAAATTAAAAAATGTACCAAAAAAAAATTGAATAAAGACAAAAAAAAAAAAATTCCAAAGGGTTTATTTTTGCCAAAACACCTCGAAATCTTCCTCATTGTATAATCTTGTTACAGTCCAAGTGATCGTAGCCTTGAGAGAGAGAGAGAGAGTACCGGTTGCCGAGAAGGGCGTGGAGCTTGATGATGAGGTCCTCTTCATCTGAAGCAAAGTTGCCCCGTTTGATATCCGGCCTTAGATAATTTATCCATCTCAGTCTGCAACTCTTACCGCAACGAAACAACCCTAAATACATATCCACCACATGAACACAATAAGTAACACATTTGGTTGTATACAAGACTCCTCCATTAATCACGTATTCTAGAGAGAGAGAGAGAGAGAGAGAGAGGTGTTAGGAACCGAATCTCAGAACCCAGAAACAAGAAAGATGTTGGCTGTGTTCGTTTGGGGGTTTTCCCCCAGTTTTGCACTATTCCAGTTTTGATTACATCATCACTTTTTTCACTTTTCTCTCTATCTCTCTCTACTTATTACACCTGCTTACATCATCAAAACTAAACTAAACTAAACTAAAATGTCTAACCGAACAAAGCCGTTAGGAACCGAATCTCAGAACCCAGTAACGACGCGTGCGTACAGATACACGTACCTGCAGCCTTGGGGAGGGTACGCCAACAACCTTCACCGTGAGTGCGAATGTAATCGATAAGCTTCTGGTCTTCTTGCTTCGTCCAAGCTCCCTTGTTCGTGTCTTGTTTATCACAGCATGGCTTCCTCATTGTTTTCCTTTCTCTCTACCAAAACACCCACTGGAAACACCACAAGAGAGAGAGAGAAGAGAGGGAGAAGAGAGAGAGTAGTTTTTTGGAGGAGAGAGAGAGAGGGAGAGAAAGGTGGCCTAAGGGTGTTGAACATGCCAAGTCTTTGTTATAGTAGATGAGAGGAAACGGGAGAGTTGACTTTGACCGGCAGTTTTGGCAATTTATTAGGTGGGTTGGTCACGGTCACTGGCTTCACAGTTCACACACAACCTTACAGCCTCACAAATTAAGGGTGATGAATCGCACAATGGTTCCTGCAATTTTTACGGGATTTCACTTTGGTCTCTCCTTCGCTTTAATTTCATTAATTTTGGCCGTCAATTTTCATTTTCCATTTCTCTATATGTAACTTTTTCGACTTCCGATAGCCTCTCATATTGAAAAGAAGACGTCGAGTGCCCTATTTTCTTGTCAATCCCCTAGTTTCTGGCCTACCTTTGACCGTACAGAAATGCAATGGCGGATCCAGGAGTCGAATTTACCCTGGGCTAATCCATATAATTGAATATTTACATGGGCTAACCATGTAGATCTTTTATTGAACAAAAATTTTTACATGTAAATATTTAATCTTTTTTGTAATTGACCTAGGCTACAACCCACCCCACAATACCCATAGATCCGCCCTTGTAGAAATGGGCATTAGTTGAGGAATTCGTAAACTGATCCAAACACTCCTAACCGTCGCAAATACCTTAGAAATTTGGTTACTCTTGTTACACTATTTTTTTTTTTTTTGAAATACTAAGGTATTATCAAAAGATGATAGAAGGACTATAGTAAAACACTTTTTTAAGGCCACTGCATGTGTAGGTTTTTTTTTTCTTCCCCCCTTCTTAGATTGTACTTATTATGAATAGTCTAAAACACCTCTGCAAAATATTTTATGTTGCAATTGTGTTTAAGATAATTGGCATGGACTTTTAGACATATTCGGAAAAAAAAAAAAATTTAAGCTGAGAGTAGATTTGAGTATTTGCGAGCAACAGCAGTAGTGTCATCGGCTCTTCAAAGCTTTCTCAATGCATTTCTTTTCTAATTTTATTTTATTTCATTGGTTATCGTTTACAATAATGTAATTCTCTTTCTTTGCAAATAAAAAAAAAATTGGATCATTTTTGAAATTCGAACAGAAGATGTAGAAGGACTACATTGAAAAACTCTTAATTTTAAGGTCATTTATATTTTATTTTATTTTCTCTACCTTCTTTGGGTTGGACATTTTATGACTATAATCCAATATGCCTTCACAAATTGATCCCTTAACTCGCCATCGTACCTACCATCTAACCGTCTAAAACACTACTGACTTCACAGCCGCGTCTGTGATTTAACAGTCTAAAACACTTCTATGGAAGGACCACATTGAGATACAAGTAAGAGTGGGTAGCTTTCATACCAAGAAATTAAAATCCAGTGGACCAAAAAGGAAAAATCTTGTTAAATGTACGTGAAAGGTCTAATTTACCCCTGACAAGGGAGTAGGCCGGTAGTTTGCCGTTAGTTGTTTTACCGTTAAGAATACGTCCCTTTCAGTAATCCATCTTTTGCATATCCACAACACTCTCTCTCTCATCATTCTCTCTCATATCATATGGCAATCCGCCAGTCCAACACTGACGACCGGTCTTTGGTGGAGTCTAACCCAACAGAACAGTAGACATCAACCACCCTGTAAGAACTTCCGTCCATCATTCATATAAAAAGGTGTTGCTTAATTAATTAAGTTTTAAAAGTACATTCGGTATCATATAAAACCAGTGGCGTACGTACCCATTTTCCAACCAACTTTTTTTTTTTTTTCTTCTTATAGTTTAGATGTTCGGGTCAACTTACGCACAGTTCGATTAAGACTAGGGTTGAATTCACCATTCACTTGCGGAGAGCATAATTAAAGTTAGAACAAAACTATGTTTGAACTGGCCTCGATTCGCTTACCTTTTTACACTTTTTGGTTTTTGGCTTTATTCGAATTTTTTTCGTTTTTGTTAGTTTTGCATCAAACTTTGTACGTTTTGTGATTCCTCTCGACGAGAGGAATTGGGAAAGTACAACATTTTAGCTGAAACTCGAATAAAGACAGCCCAAAAAGTGAAAATTTTTGCAGAAAGTCACACAAATAAATTAAGCGAAACGAGTCCTGGGTTACGAAATTCATTAAATTGCCTTGCATTTGGTAAATAAATCCGTTTTTCTCTCTGCTTATTAATTGCCCTTTTTTATGTTTATTGCTAGTAGTGCTACACAAGAAAAGAGACCAAGTCAAGTGTTGGTTGGGTGTGTTCTGGAGAGTCGTTACTCGTTACTCCATCTACCCTATTGAATTCTGTTGGAGATATATATCTAACAAGTACGAGGCCAGAAACATCCACATGGTTGGCTCCTAATCAGACCAAATACTATGTACGAAAAACATTACATTTTCTCATATGTTTTAGTTGCGATTCGATACAATTCAGCACGAAAAACATTACATTTTCGTGTGTTTTAGTTGCGATTCGATACAATTCAGAAGGTAATCGACACAAATAGTAGAGAATCGTGGTGGCAAAGGTGGGTCGTGAATTGGTCAATTCACTTTCAATTTTCTGAAATTGGTTTTTAAATTATTTTATTAGAGATATTTATGATAAAAAAATGATTTGAGATATTTATGATACAAAAAATTATTCAAACTCCTCCTTGATAATATTATTTTTTAGGATTATTAGATGCCATCTTTTGTCTCAGATTCTTTTGACTCATAAAATCAAGAAAGAGACTACAAGCACACCCACTCGATCACATAACATTCACACCCAGTCGTGTGGGACCTACTTCGAGGTCTCACGAATTGTCGAAGTAGCTCAATTTGTTTAGAATTTTTTTTTAAGGGTTTCTAAAAAAACCAGCGCAATCAGTTATTGAGAAAGGCTTGCTAAGTTTGTTAAAGTTCTGGTCCGTTTGATTCAGGAACTGAAACTTTAATGAATCAATCGAGTCTTTACTGGTATCTGATTAAGCTGAGTTTTTTCAAGAACCCTTAAAGAGTCTCCGATCACTCCTGTGGGATTTCGAAGTAAGTCCCACACGAGTTGGTGTTGCTGGTATGTGACTGAGTGGGTGCGCCCCTAGATTTTTTTGTAAAATCAATTCTACCACGGGATAAAATTGCCAAGCTGTTTATACCTGTAATCCATTTTCGCATATAGGGTCAAAAATAAGATTCACAAATCCATCTCTCTGGCAAAGGAAACAAATACTTACCTATTAGCTCGCGTGATCATCTATTCATCATTCAAACAAATATTCCATTGGTTCAAGCCTAAATTAAATTTTCCAATATCATATAGCCTTAAATCCAAATGCATATCCATAAAATTTCTAAATCATGCTCGAATAGGAATTATTCACGCTACAGTTCGATTCACAGTAAAAAATATATATATATTCGGTTCTCAATTCGATTCATGATACAATTCAGAAGGTAATCGACACAAGTAGTAGAGAATCATGAGGACAACGGTGGGTCAATGAATAGAAACGGTGGGTCGTGAATTGGTCGATTCACTTTCAATTTGCTAAAATCGGTTTTTAAATTCTTTTGTTAGAGATATTTATGATAAAAACTGATTAGAGATATTTATGATATAAAACAAAAAAATGATCAAACGACTACGTGATAATATGATTTTTTAGGATTATTAGATGCCATCTTTTGTCTCAGTCTCTTTTGACTGATAAAATCAAGAAAGAGACTATAGGCACACCCACTCGGTCACATACCAGTCACACTCATCCGTGTGGGACCCACTTTGCGGTCTCACACAAATTATCGGAGCCGCTCAATTTGTTTAATTTTTTTTTTAACGGCTCCTGGAAAAAAAAGCATCTCAATCAGATATCGAGAAATGCTTGATAAATTTGTTAAAGTTCTAGTCCGTTCGATTCAGGAACTGAAACTTTGATGAATCAATCGAGCCTTCACCGGTATCTAATTGAGCTGAGTTTTTTTAGGAACCCTTAAAGCGGCTCCGATCACTCGTGTGAGACTTCGAAGTAGGCCTACACGAGTGGGTGTGGCTGGTATGTGCCCCTAGACTTTTTGTAAAAACCAATTCTACCACGGGATAAAATTGCCAAGCTGTTTATACCTGTAATCCATTCCCCGCATAAAGGGTAAAAAATAAGATTCAAAAATCCATCACTCTTGCAAAGGAAACAAATACTTACCCATTAGCTCGCGTGATCATCTTTTCATCATTCAAACAAATATTCCATTGGTTCAAGCCTAAATTAAATTTGCCAATTTACATCATATCCTTACAACCAAATGCATATCCAAAAAATTCCTAAATCATGCTCGAATAGGAATTATTCACACTACAGCTCGATTCACTGTAAAGAATAAACATTTCGGTTCTCAATTCGATTCACGATATTACAATAAGAATATTGATCCTCTTCATACACCGGTTGAGCGGCTCATCGGACGGGGTTCAACACATGAAATAGACTACATCCTTTTAAAAGAGAGCGAGGACTTTTTCGCTCCAAGAATCTCAACTATAAGTCAAGCAACTTGAAACCGGCTTCCACCATTAATAGCTGTATCTGAGACAAAACATCATCCACCCCTGCGGCAAATAAAACAGCCATTAAAATCCCAAAAGAGCAGACGCCATTCTGGGGAGTGCAGGTCCATTTATATAGGTTGGAAACCAATGGTAGATACACAAAATGGTCATGCCCAGTTGAGATTTAAATTTGCATTTCGAAATATCCAAGTCCCTCTAGTTTGCATTTCAGGAATTGGGATCCTCTCTCATGTGATCCCCATGTATGGTTCCTGTGTAAGGATACGGCCTAAGGGCTCACCACGGCTCCAATTTTGATGATCTAAGCCATTCTTAGTCTAAGTATTTTTGTGCAAAAAATAAGGTTAGTAGTACTCGTAACGTAGTATCGTAGCCATCTCAACATATCATATTTGTCTTGAACAAGAAAGACGTCCAAATTATAACCGACCATTTTAATTCGACCATCACTTACCGATATCTAGTCAATGTGACTATTGCCATAGATTATCAAATACCCAGACCCACAAAACGAATAGCTCCTATCAAAATGTGGGATCACTATTGTCCCATTTTGCCTTGCAAATAAGGATCAAGTCATGTAACAGATCTAAACTATCTATAGGCTGGTTACCCTACAAGGGCCCAAAATGTAGGAAAATGTGAGGGGAATCCGTCATACGTTGATCAGGTGGTTCTGGTGAGCCTACAATATGTGTCAGGAAATGCATTTCCGCCTAAACTTATGCAAAAATATCTCGGCAGACCGACAAGATTCCAAGGCCGCATATACTTTGGGGGGGGCTCCGCTCAATAGCCCGACTAATCTGGAAACCGAGCCACCGTCTACTAGCTCAGGCCACTTAAAGTGTCATTTTAGTTCGTCTTGCTCAATAATTGGAAACTATAGAATACTCTTCCCGGTCGAGATCTCTCAAATCTTTACTCAGAAGCCTCTTTTTCTGATTACAAAAATTCTGCACAGCATCAAACCAAAGAATCTACTGCATTCGGAAGCCTCCTTTATCTACATAAAGTAAAAAATCTGTGGGAAAATTTTGATGCTCAAAAGTAAAAGAATCCCTAGCGAATGCGACACGGTACCTGCACTTCCATTTGTTTAACCAAAAAACAGTAAAAGAGTCATTTTAAGTCATACCTTGTGGCTAAATTGCATTAGTGTAGGCCCGTTTATTGTTGAACGATAATATCTTATTGATCAGCAACATAAGTGACTGTAATTGAAAAACAAAAACACAATCACACAATCAGAACGGATAAGGATAGAGTCCTTATCCAATGTTCTTGTTGTGAGCAAAGAAAAAATGAGATGGAAAGACTAGTGGTTGAACATGAATTATCCCATACAGATATGTTTACCTGTAAATCAAATGTATCCCTTCTATCAGGTTCTTCTAGTATACTTCCCTTCTGACTTTTGCTGCTTTACCTACCAAATAAAGAAATAGAAAGCCATGGTATGGAGTATGTAGTTAGCACTTAGCAGGAACCACCACATTATTTTATGTTAGGAACTTAGGAGAAAGAACCAACATTTCGTATTATGACAGGCAAGCACAGTTTTTTCCTCTCATTGTCTAATTCTCTTATGCAACATTCCACAATTTAGGGAATTAAGCTCCAATTTTTTATTTCCAATTTGAAACAAAGAAAAAAGAATAGGTCTGACTTTCAGAGAGTACCTCTGATTTCGAATTTTCTATTTTCTATTTCCTCTACCACGTTCTCATACAATGTATTTGGCCACAGACCTCAATAATATGTTAGTCCACCTCACATGAAGTTCCAGTGCATGTAAAAGAGGTGTTCCGTTTATGATTTCACGTTGCATCAGTCGGTCCGAGGAGGATCAAATTTGAACATCCATCAACCTTTGTGAATCTTCATCTCACATATGTTAGTAGCAGGAAAAAAAAACTAAAGCGATTCACAAAAGCTGATAGAAAAAAAAAAAATAAGGGGGTGGGGAACCAACTTTTCAGCCCTGAAATTTTGATAAGTAGAGTTAACTGCTAATGGCTAAGTTAATAGGTGCTAGCCAATCAGTCTAATGTATTTCTTACTCCTAAATAACTGCAGTTGACTTCTACTATTAAATGGATGCATGGACTTGTAGAAAGAGCTCCTTGGGTCAACTCAGAAAATAGTAGAAAAAAAGGAATAAGGTAGACATTCACTGTAAAGGAAAACAGAAAGAGAACCAAGCAAGAAAAATTTATGGTATATCAACTTTAGTAAGAAAAATATTTGTTGGATACCTAGATACAGAGAAATGTGTGCTCATTAGAAAGATGTTCTAGACCACGAATGAAGGAAGCATGGTAATGAGCACAAAAAATAATTTGGGCCTCTAGGTCTGCCCTCTTTGATTCTTCCAGCTTTATTACGATGGTATGGTTTTGCAGCAAAACATCCGTATAGCTCCTTAGTTCTTAGATGTTTCAGCAGTATTTTGAGAGCAGCCACTTTGTGCATATTGCCCAAGGTTAGGTCATTCTCCAATGATCCACTCCTATACCCCAGTGATTGGGGACTAAATAGGTTTTGTCATTGTGGTTGTTATTGTACCTAGATACTGAGAAATACTTATCTATCAATTGATGTTTGTACTTTTAATCTATTTCCAAAGAAAGGACCAAAAAATAGATTCACAAACCCACATATCTTTGCAATGGAAATAAGGGTATATATATTAGACCACGAGCTAATCAATTTATCATTTTCCAGTCTTGCGACCCTAAAATATTCATATATGCTAGATATCCTTTTCATCTGAATGCGTATATTTGTATCTGTCTGTGGAATTTATAAAGCAGGCTCTAATCGGAACGATTCATGATATGGCTCAACTCACAGTAAAAATTAATGATCTTTTTGGTTCATAGTTCGATATATAAATTCACGATATAAAAAAATCCTCTTACATAGATGAGGTGCAAGTGCAACCCTGTTGCTCATAGGTCGGGGTTTGATCCATCAAATACAGTTACATCCTTCCAAAAAAATAAAGAGGACACTTTCTCTCCAAGAATCTTAACTAAAAGTCAGCATCTTTAAACCACCCTCCACCATTCATAGGTGTATCGGATACCAAATAAACATCTACCCCTGTGGCAAAGAAAACAGCCATTGAACTCCAAGGGAGCAGCAGCTGTTCTGGGGAGTGAAAGTCCATTTAAAGGTGTTGGAAACCAATTAAAGCTCAATGGTAAATACAGGGCCAGCCCAAGGGTTCGGAGTACCCTAGGCCTAGTCTGGAAAATGTGCCCTAAGAGTTACAATGCTTAAAGAATTTTTTCAGTAACAACCGGTAATTGACGTTTAGGATTACAAGCCATGATGCACCTGCGTCCAAATTTAAAAAGAAGAAGTATAATAACATTATTAGTAGTGATGCACTAACCGGTAATCAAACAATCAATATGAAGTAATTAAAAAGGGGAGAAGCCTTGCATCATACTTGCACCCTTGACAAATACCACAACAAAACAATTTCACACATTTAATGTCAAGGAGGGATGCAAGGTTATCCCTTCTACACCCTTAATGAGTATTAAAAAAGGGAGTACGAATTATAACCTTAATGGTTAGCAAGAGCGACTAATGAATCAACAATCTTCAAAATGTCCAAATATTGCCGTATAACGCTCACTCGTTGTCTGTAATAATTAGGTTTTCCCCTTGTAGAAATGTAAGATAAAAGATTGTTAATATCTAATCTAAGCTAAGTAAAACTCTATTAACCAAAACCCTATCAAAATAAACGAAACTCATAAACTGATCTTCTATTAAACAAAACCCAATAAAATAATAATTTGAGTTTTCAACAACATTGAAATTCGAATTAGTGAGGGTCGGTGGTCCCATACATGATACATCCAAATTATCCAAGAATCCAACTAAACCCCAATACCCCATTCAGTCCATTCCTGATTCCTCCAAAGTAAAATAATAACTAAATAAATTGTAGAATCATCAAAGAATGAAAGATTAAGAAATAAGAACTCACCAGGAAATCTGGAAATGGACTGTGAAATTGGAGCCATGGAGGGTTTTCCATTTTCAGTGGGATTGTGGGAGAGAGAGATGCGAGAGCGGAGGAGTAATTTTCTATTTTCCCTTGTCTGCTGTGCCGATTGTGAAGGTTAAAAGTAATTTTATTTTTTTTATCAAGGGTCTTTTTTTAGTTTGGGCCTTCTTATTGTTCTTGGGCCTTTTTATTTTGATCACATTGGACGTTTTTATATTTGATTTTGGGCTACAAAAGACCCCTAGTCAAGCCTACCACTTAAAATTCATAGGGTGCCCCTAATTTTGAGGGTTTTGTGGGTGCCCAGGCCTTGTGGGCCTTGGGCCTGGGCCGGCCCTGGGTAAATACAAAATGAAACTGGCCCAGTAAAAGTTGAGATCTACATATGCATTTCAAAATATCCATATCCCTCTAGTTTGTGTTTCAGGAATTGGGATCCTCTCATGATCCCCTCAATGATTCCTACGCAACGAATGAGATCACCACTTCAAATATCCGAGCCATATAGACTAAGATACACAAAATGAACAGCTCCTATCATAGAATGGGGGATCACTATTGACCCATTTTGCCTCATATAAGGATTACTTGAGAAGAGATCACAGCTATCTACATGTTGGTTACCCCTGGACACAAGGGCCTTAAATTACTCTGCCTCTCATTTCATGTTGGGAAATCGGTAACATATTGATAAGCTGATTCCAGCAGGCCTACTTTCTGAGTCAGCAAAGGTGATTTCCACATAAGCCTCGGCAGCCTAGGTTCCTTGGCCACATTCCAGTTTGTCATGACCCAATAATTTTAAACCACACTTAATGGACCTCTTGTAGACATAACCAACTTTAATGGGTCTGATCATCTCTTGAATCTCCACTCAAAAGCCTCTCCTTTTTCAGATTACAAAAATCCTGGAGGGCATCAAACCCATGAATCCATTGCCTTTGGAAGCCTCTTTTATCTATCCGAAGTCAAAAATCTATGGCAAAGTTAGATGTTCAAATGTAAAAGAATCATTTTATGACATACAGTTTACCTTTTGGCAAAATTCCATTATTGTAGGGCCATTTATTATTGAGATGATAATCGCTCTTTGATTAGTAAGACAAGTATGTTCAAAAAAAAAAATTGATTACCAAGAAAAGTGACTGTAATTATTAAAAAAACACACAAACAAGACAGGCCTGAGATATGGATAGTAATCGAGTCCTTATCCAAAGTTCATGTTGTATAGAAAGTGAAAATGAAACGAGAAGACTGGTGGTTGGATGGATATACATAGTGTAGTTTACCTGCGAATGCAATGTATCCTTCTATCAGGTTGTGCTACTTCCATCTGACATGTGCTGCTTTACCTACCAAATATAGAAATAGGAAACCTCAATGTAATCATCTATAGCTAACAGGAACCACCACATGCTGAGTAGAGGGCACAAAAAAAAAGGATACGACTTATCCACAATCTAGGTTTGGACTGAAGAAAGCAGGCTGTGTAATCTTGGTCATTCGAAAGTGTTAAGTTATAGGGTTTATTTGTTATGTATTTAGTTCCTAAGGGTAGTTTAGTCATTGTTCCTTTGGTCTGTGTATACATGCTGCTGTATAGTGTTTGTTTCAATTAATGAGAAAAACCCTTCACCACAGTCTCTCTCTCTACATTCTAACATGGTATCAGAGCTTTGATCATGGCTGGGCTTGATCTGAGAGACTACGTTTGCGACCGTACGTGACCGTACTAGACGATCGATCATCGTGGTGTTCTTTCTCTGTGGATCGAGCACTGTTTGTTTCACGTTGTAAGAGCAACAGTCGATTCCAACAGTCGAAACCACTGGGTCTTCACTTCATCGACGTGAACTACCTCCAGCGACAGTCGTCCGACGTTGACGACCTCCGGCGAGCTCCGACGAGTGTCATACATCCTCCGGCGAGCTCCATCGACCCTCGTACGATCTCCTTTTTGGTCAAAATTCCCTGCGATTGTCACCGGACATACTTAGAGTGGTCGAGGAGCATATTTGAACACAGGGTTTTACTCCTCTCGTCGGGACGATCACCGTGGTGGTTGGCCGGTCGCCGGCCGACGTCAGAAAAGTGCTCACGCGCCGGTTGAAGGCGGCGCGTGGAGGCGAGTTAGATCTACTCGCGGAGAGTGTATTTCACGCGAGCGAACAGTAGAAGGAGGTTAGGTTCACGGTCAAACGGATCACGTTTTGGTCAAAGGGCTCATTCCGCAGTTCATAGGGTTCAGGCGACAGTCAAAGGGGTCGACTGGTGGCCCAACAGTGTTTTCTGCGTGTCAGACAGTTCATCCGGGGGTTCAAAGGGGGTCAGCGGCAGTCAAAGAGGTCAGAATCCTCTCTGGAGGGTCTAGAAAGGTTCAAAGAGGCTTTTTGACCATTTCTGACCACTTTTGGGAGGTCCGTGACTTGTTTCTGACTAATTTCGACGTTCCGGATTCATTCGCGGGGTCAATTTCGGGTAATTTGAGTGTTACAGACGTGTTTTGCCTGCTCCGGACGTGTTTTGACTGCTCGGACCATTTTTGGAAGGACCGAGACGTGTTCTAGACTAATTTCAACGTTCCGGATTCATTTGCGGGGTCCGTTTAAGGTGATTTGAAACGGAAATTGTTGGTACAATGGAGGCTTCCAATGCACCTTTTTCTGAGGGGGAGTTACAAACTCTCAGGCACCTATTGGCTAGGCTTAACGCTCCATCTACCACTGCTTCTACTTCCACTTCCGCTGCTTCCACTGCCTCTGATTTCTTTGCTTCTGTTCATGCTAGTGCTTTCAGTGCATCTAGCTCCCGTCCTTGGATTATAGATTCGGGTGCCACGGATCACATGACGGGTTGTTCATCTTTTTTTGATTCCTACTCTACTTGTTCTGGTAAGGATAAAGTAAGCGTACCTGATGGTTCTTTATCTGCTATTTCCGGGAAAGGTTCTATTCATTGTTCTCCTACCTTACCTCTTTCTTCTGTTCTCCATGTTCCCAATTTTACTACTAATCTTATATCTGTTAGTAGTCTCACACATTCCTTGAATTGTTCAGTGACATTTTTTCCCACTCATTGTGTCTTTCAGGAACTGGGAACAGGAAAGACGATCGGTACTGGTAGAGCTCAGGATGGCCTGTATTTTTGGAGTCTGTGCCTTGTCCATCTTTTACTCCGTCATCATTGGGTCATGCTCTTGAGGCGGATACGGGTTCAGCTCTTCCTTTATTGCATCAATGGCACCGTAGACTAGGCCACCCCTCTTTTGATGTTTTAGAAAAACTTTTTCCTACTTTAACTAAACAATGTTCTAGAAGTAGGTTCTTTTGTGAAGCTTGTGAGCTTGCGAAGCATAGACGTTCATTTTATGCTCCTGTTTATCAGAGAAGTGCTTTTCCTTTTATGGTTGTCCACACTGATGTCTGGGGTCCTTCACCTATTACCTCTATTTCTGGTTATCGCTATTTTGTTACCTTTATTGACTGTCACTCTCGTATAACTTGGGTGTATCTACTTCAAGCAAAAAATGAAGTTTTCTCATGTTTTCAGTCATTTCATAAGATGGTGAACACACAATTTGATACAAACATCAAGATACTTCGTTGTGACAATGGGACCGAATACATGAATGGTCCCTTCAAGTCATATCTTGATGGCAATGGCATTCTTTTCCAAACTACTTGTGTAGATACACCGCAACAAAATGGAGTCGCGGAAAGGAAGAACCGGCATCTTGCTGAGGTGGCTCGCTCTCTCATGTTTACTATGAATGTTCCTAAACATTTTTGGGGCGAGGCCATCCTTACAGCCTCTTATCTCATTAATCGAATGCCATCCAGTGTTCTTCAATTCCGGACTCCCTTGGATTTCCTTCCTGGTCACTTTCGGGTCTCTACACTTCCTCCTAAGATTTTTGGTTGTGTTTGTTATGTGCATGCCCCTCGTCACCCCGGTGGAAAGTTAGATCCTAAAGCTCGCAAATGCATGTTTCTTGGCTACTCCCCTACTCAAAAGGGGTATCATTGCTATGACCCTCTCTCTCGGAAGAAATTTGTTTCGATGGATGTCACTTTTTGGGAACACCAATCCTTCTATCCTCTCTCGTCCCCATCTCTTCAGGGGGAGAGTTCTAGAGGGGAAGAGATGTTGACATCTTGTGATTCTCATTCCTGGTTATTCCCCCCAACTGTTGGTAAGGGGGAGAATGTTGATACAAGGGAGAACACTGGTGAGAGAGAGGAGGCATCTCCTAGCCCTAGTAATCCTGAAAGAGAAAGAGAGGAACCTGTATCTGGAGAAAGAATTATGATGGATGCAAGAGGAAGATTGGACAGACCTGATTTAAAAACCTTCACTCGCAAGGAAAAGGGTCAACCTGGTGCATTACCACAATACCAATCGTCATCACCTACTCCAGTTCCTGACTCTTCAGCTGATTCATCTGGTAATGATCTTTACCCTACTGTTTTTGATGATCTTGATGCTCCTATTGCTCATAGGAAGGGTGTTAGAACTTGTACCCAACATCCTATTTCTCAGTTTGTTTCATATTCCCGTTTATCTCCTTCGTATCGTGCTTTTGTCTCTTCTCTTTCTTCTATATCTATCCCACAAGATTGGAAAGAAGCTATTATAATACCTGAGTGGAAAGAAGCTATGGTAGAGGAGATGAAAGCCTTGAAAAAGAATGGCACCTGGGAATTAGTGACTCTTCCAAAGGAAAAGAAACCAGTGGGATGTAAATGGGTGTTCACTGTAAAGCACAAGGAAGATGGAATGGTTGAAAGATATAAGGCCAGGCTTGTTGCTAAAGGTTATACTCAAACCTATGGCATTGACTATGAGGAGACATTTGCTCCTGTGGCCAAGATGAACTCTGTTCGGACCCTGCTTTCTTGTGCTGCTACCTTGGATTGGCCTCTTCAACAGTTTGATGTGAAGAATACATTCCTCCATGGTGACCTAGAGGAGGAAGTGTACATGGACATACCACCAGGTTTTTCCTCTTTTGCAACAGAAGGAAAGGTGTGTAGGTTGAGAAAGGCACTCTATGGCTTGAAGCAATCTCCTAGAGCATGGTTTGACAGGTTTCTCAAAGCCATGCTGAGATTTGGATACACACAGAGTCATGCTGACCATACTATGTTCATCAAGAGAAGTAATGGTAAGATTGCCATTCTTATTGTTTATGTGGATGACATAATCATGACAGGTGATGATGTGGATGAGATTGGCAGCCTTAAATCTCTCCTTACTCAAGAGTTTGAGATTAAAGATTTGGGATCTATGAAGTACTTTCTTGGAATGGAGGTGGCTAGATCTGACAAGGGCATTTTTATCTCTCAAAGGATGTACATACTTGACCTCTTGAAAGAAACTGGTATGTTGGGATGTAAGCCAGCTGATTCTCCCATTGAGGCCAACCATCATCTTGGTATCAATGTGGGGGAGCTTACAGATAAGGAGAGATATCAGAGACTTGTGGGTCGCCTGATATACCTATCTCAAACTAGGCCAGATATCTCCTATGCTGTGGGGGTTGTGAGCCAGTTTATGCATGAACCTCGTACTGTGCATCTTGATGCTGTTTATCGCATTTTGAGGTATCTCAAATCAGCCCCTGGTAAAGGAGTTTTGTTTTCTAATCATGGTCACTTGAGATTGGAAGCTTTCACTGATGCAGATTGGGCTGGTTCTATTGATGATCGGCGATCTACTTCTGGTTATTGCACCTTCCTTGGAGGGAATTTGATTACGTGGAGGAGTAAGAAGCAGTCCGTGGTGGCTAGATCCAGTGCAGAGGCCGAGTACAGAGCTATGGCTCATGGTGTTTGCGAGCTTTTATGGCTCCAAACCTTATTGCGTGATTTGGGTTTCCCTGATTGTGGTCCTATGAGGCTCTACTGTGATAATAAGGCAGCCATAAACATTGCTCATAATCCTGTTCAGCATGATCGAACAAAGCATATTGAGATTGATCAACATTTCATCAAGGAGAAACTGAACAACGGTTTGATATGCATGCCTTTTGTGAGATCAGAAGACCAGTTAGCAGATGTATTCACTAAGGGTCTGAGTAGTAAAAGTTTTCACCCCATTGTGTTCAAGTTGGGCTTGAGAGATATCTTCGCACCAACTTGAGGGGGAGTGTTAAGTTATAGGGTTTATTTGTTATGTATTTAGTTCCTAAGGGTAGTTTAGTCATTGTTCCTTTGGTCTGTGTATACATGCTGCTGTATAGTGTTTGTTTCAATTAATGAGAAAAACCCTTCACCACAGTCTCTCTCTCTACATTCTAACAGAAAGTGATTTTAATGGTTCATATTTATTAAAAGGCTCTTCCCATGAAAAGTCTATTCTTACTGGAAAGAGTCTTCATATTTATTAAAAGACTCTTCCCATGAAAAGTCTATTCTTACTGGAAAGTCTTTTTTAAAAATCTGAACTACTCGTTGCCAGGATGGACGACCAAGAAGCAACTGCAGAGTCTTCTCTGTGGCCCAACTAGAGTGAAGTCAGGTCCCAAAACAAAACAGGAACTACCACGTTAGTTTATGTCAAGAGAAAGAACAAACATTTCCAAGCACAAAGTTTTTCTCATATGTCTAATCCTCTTAATCAACATTCAAAAATTTAAGGTCCAATTTCTATTTCCTATTGGAGACGGAAAAAAAAGAAGAGGTTTGACTATCAGAGAGTTATATAATTACCAATTATATATTTCTAGTTCCTCTACCACGTTCACATAAAATCTAGTTGGCCATAGACCCCGATAAGATTGCAGTCCACCTCATATGAAGTTCCATTGCATTGTAAATGCTGGGTTCCCTAATGATATCAGTTGGTCCGAGGAGGATTAAGTTTGACTATCCATCAACCTTTGTGAATCCTCATCTCATATAATTAAGCGAATAAATATATAATTTCCAGGAAAATAGCTAAAGCGATTCACGACAACTGAGAAAGAAATTAGGGTGGCAGGGAACCAACTTTTCAACCCTGAAATTCTCTGATCAGAAGTTTTAAGTTTTTAACTGCTAATTGGTAAATAGGTGCTAGCCAACCAGTCTAATGCATGTCTTGCTCCTAGATAACTTGCAGTTGACTTCTACTATTCAATGGATGCACAAGGACCGTGTAGAAACAGCTCCCTGATCATATCAGAAATAGAGAGCAAGGAATGAGGCAGAAACACTACAAACTCAGGCTATGATGAAAGGAAAACAGTATAACTTAAGTACGTAAGCAGTGAAATGATAAGTGTTTCTGATTACATAGTACATAATTTTTTTTACAAAGAAAGAGGATGAACAAAAAGGGCTATTTCAAAGATGTCTGTTGTGGCTAGTCAGTTTCAGCCCCAATATTTCACCCTTCACAAAGCAGTACAATTTGGTACAAGATGAAAATTCTAGAGATGAATAGAAAGGAACAAAGAAAGATGTCCGTTGTGGCTAGTCAATCTCAGCCCCAGTATTTCATCCTTCACAAAGCAGTACAATTTGGTGCAGAATGAAAATTCTAGAGGAGAATAGAAAGCAACAAAGATTACCTTGTGTGCATTTCACCAGAAATGAAGAGAATACATATCGATGGTCTGCCGCAAAACCTTGTCTTTCTCCACTCTTTCCCTTTGGAAAATAACTTACTTCCAACTTCCCACCTATGCTTCATCCAAACCTGATACCGTGGGAAACACTCTTATGTACATAGGACCAGAGTACCAGACCAATTCCGTCACTTCCAAGAAGTAAACAGCTGAAAATCTTTCCTACAATAGAGGGTCAAAAAGAATTAGCCAAGATAAACATTTCCGGTAGTTACTTTAAAGATCATCCCACAAACCTCAAGAGCTCAAGTTTCAACCAGATCCTGAAATCGGAAAGTACACCTAGTAATTGAGTTACAGTACATAATGAATATACATTTGCACCTTAAGGACGTGAAAATATCTGTAGAATGGAAGTTACCAGTCTCCCATTAAGGGTATCTCATTTCAACAAGGTCATGAAGCTACAAACTTAAACAGCAAGGTTATGAATACCGTGCCGTACCGGCCGGTACCAGCCGGTACGTACCGGTTTTGTATAAAAACAGTACCAAGGACCCTCAGTACCGTACCGTGTTCAATACCAGGCGGTACCGGCCGGCACCGGAAAATACCGGGCAAATATCGGACAGAACAGAACTGCCACAGTATTCCGGCCATAACTTTTTACTCCGAACTCTGATCAAGGCAAGTTATATATCAAAATTTAAGAGAATTTCAAGATCTACAACATTGTAGTAACACACTTTTTCTAATTTGGTATCGGTGTGACCCAAAAACTATGATTTCTGAACAGGGAGATTATAAAAAAAACTGGGTATGTTTTTTAAAAAGGGTTTGTAATGCATGGGTTCAACTTCTATCACTACCAAACATCAAATATAACAAGTATGTACTAAACAAACATAGATTAAGTGGCTTTAAGGGGGGTACTTTGGTATCGGTGTGACCCAAAAACTATGATTTCTGAACAGGGAGATTATAAAAAAACTGGGTATGTTTTTTAAAAAGGGTTTGTAATGCATGGGTTCAACTTCTATCACTACCAAACATCAAATATAACAAGTATGTACTAAACATACATAGATTAAGTGGCTTTAAGGGGGGTACTTTGGTTTTTAAGAAAATGGGATTGAAAATGTCGTATTCTGTGATAAATTTTGTCTCTTGAACCCTCTCTCTCAATATATATATAGTTGCGGCAAATCCGATACGGTACCCGGTATTGACCGGTACCGTACCGTACCAATAAGAAAACTGGTACTCGAGCCAATACGGTATTCAGAACCTTGTTAAACAGTACTGAAAATCTTCTTTACAACCCTTCCAAAGGCAGGTTCGGTTGAAATTCAAACAAATTTAGTTATCTGAAACTGGCTCCCGTCACAACTCCCATGTTATACTAGCATCATGTTGACATCCATCATTTCCATATTTCCTCTCTTTCACTTCCTTGTAGCACATAATCTCCACATATTGGATTAAGATATCAAAGAAAATAATGTTTATGAAGTTATCTATGGTTAGCAAGTGAATGTTTGCTTTCCATTCTTCGCACAGTACAAAAGTATTAGCATGCAGCATGCTCCATGATTTCCAAAGTGAAATGCATGAAGTTGTTTGCAAGTGTATATAGATGTATATTTCTATATAGATCCCCAATATGTATTTTGCTTATGATCTGAAAAGAAAGAAAGGTGCCTTTGAACCCCAAAGAGAGCTTTGCCGCAAAACCTTAATAAGGGTAGCAAATTCCTACTGTTAGGACAAGCTAATTAATCAAATATTGATATTAGAATTAGCTACAATGTAAGCACGCAGAAAATGATTGGGAAATACAATCCCCACGAGCCACCATGCAATTGCAAACAATCCATCTATAAAGAGGGGTTTCAATACAATTGACTTACAAGCTACAACACAACATTGGTACATTTGATATTAGACGTCTTCACTTGCGAACTCGTAAGCTCAATCTCCACTCACTGACTCAAAAGTGGCTCTGCCACACATATTATCCTTGTCTGTGTAGATCTCATTCCACACAAATCTGATTGCCATGTCCTGCTACCACTTCCAAGCAATCCACAAGGAGTGTTCCACGAACTTTCAGTATACACCCTATTGTAAAACAACCACTACAGAGTTTTGAATATCGTTGCAATGCAAACCAGATTTTCACATCTGAATAAGGAGAACACGGTTGTCCTAAATATGAGGCCTCCTAAGAGGCTAGGAGCCTAGGATTGCTCTATGAATATCTCCACATCTATTCAATTGAAAGAGTACCATATTTATTATTCTGCCAAAAGTAAGTCGGACTTGGAACTTTGCCACACTGTTCAAGCACCGCGTACCTCTCTGGATTTTTATTTGGCAGAGTATGCATTATGCACAAACCCACTTTCAAGCCAGTCCTGTTTTTGAACAGATTCAAGCGAATAATACTGCAGGACTCTACAGATCATCCTGAATATTGACAAGACTAACAAAGTAACAATGAATAAGTGTCCTGAACTAAATAAGTGTCCTGAACTAATGTGGTGTGCTCATTCTCTTATACCTAAGATCGAATAGGAAACATTCAAATGCTCTAACCTCATTGAACGGAACCTATGCATCCAACCTTGCATACTCTTTGTATAATGATATTACAGACACAATCAATTTCCACACTAAGGTTACAATCTTGTCTACTATGGTCGCCTAACACAACATGAATCACCAAAATTAGACGGATAAACAACTCAGTTATCCAAGCCATATACTGCAAACAAAGAATATCTCCCCTCACGCACACGCACTTATCATGAACTATTACACTCAATGAACGTTATACTTGGAATAACTAACACTCCCATAGTCCCATGTCCCACGGCACAATAGGTTAAGTGAGACAGTCGTAGCACTTCAGTAAAGGTTCTTATAAGGACCAGGCCATTCTCAATGGAAGATACGACAATGAATGCAATAGACTGCACGGCTGCATTAAACTTTTGAATTGAACAAGAGAAGAAACCATTTTGCCCAAAAGAAACCACAGAAGTGTTCACTGCAACAAAGACAATCTATGATACATTTCATTTGAGCATCAGCAGCAAGAATATTATTACTTTATAAACTTAAGGTTTTGAATTACAGTCTAAATGAACTCAGA
This sequence comes from Vaccinium darrowii, assembly GCA_020921065.1. Lineage (NCBI taxonomy): Eukaryota > Viridiplantae > Streptophyta > Magnoliopsida > Ericales > Ericaceae > Vaccinium > Vaccinium darrowii. The sequence continues at coordinate 10,781,024 of CM037158.1, read as the reverse complement.
TGGAGAGTTAGCATCCGGCTTTATATTATCGCCTAAGCCCACTGGATGCTGCAAATTCTGTAAAACTTGAGGAGGCAAAGCCCCCAACCCACCACCCAAACCATCATTCGCGGACCCAAAGAATTGACAAACAAGCCTAGCCATGACCCCAAGCACCTGCATTTGGTTCTGACAAGACTCAACATGCATTTGCATCATCTGCTTCTCGTGCTCGATTTGCAAAACCAACATCCTCTCTCTCCACTCCATCTCTTCCTCTTCCCACTTCTCCTCCACCTTCATCCTCCTCCTCCTTTCCTCATCAAATTCCCTCTCCAACCTCCCTCTCCTCTCAAACTCCCTCCTAGCCCACACCATCTCCTTCTCTTCCAACTCCACTTCCCTCCTCTCCACTCCTCCATCATCCCCAACTTCCCTCTCTCTCTTCCTATCTTCTCTCTCTAACAACCCTTCCTCCCTATTCCACTCTCTCTCCCTTCTCTTCTCCTCTCTCCGCAACACCACATCCCTCAACTCCAATACTTGTCCACCCACCAACCCCAATAATCCCTTCTTCACCCTTTTCCCCTCAATTCCATCTCTCTCATCGCAAAACCCATTATAACTCTCCCCAACATCATCATCCCCTTCCTCCTCCAAATCCTCACTATACCCCTCAAACCCTAACCCAAACAAATCACCACCAAACACATCATCATCATCACCAACCCCGTTACTACTCTCTCTCTTCCCCTTCACGTCAATCTCCACATCTCCAAACACCTCCTTATACCTCAAGAAATTCTCCCAGTGGTTAACGCCGTCGGTCCAGTTGAAGGATTCGCCGTCGGGAGCCCTAATTTTCTGCTTGACGCCCAAGTACTGGTGGCGCATGTTTTGGACTTTGATAGAGACGTCGCGCCAGGACCACTTGAAGGGGAAGTTGAGGGGGTCTAGGTGGTGGTGGACGGCGTTGACGGCGTCGGCGATCGGCTTGAATTTTTTTTCACGAGTTTTGAGCTTGGCTAGGGTTCCGGTGGTGAGTAGGTCGGAGTATTTTTGGAGTAGGGTTTGTTCTTCGAGCTCCGACCATTTCTTGCGCTTCATCTTCGGAGCAAAGTGCGGCAATTGGGAAATTCGATTTGGGGTTGCACTCAGCTGACTCAAATCAGAAACGGAGTAGACTGTAGACGACAACAAATACCTTTATCATCTCTTCTATTTTAAGCATTTTCCTGGAAGTCTTGCTAATGTAGCCCAATAGATAGTGGATAATTATTATCTTGTTAATGTGTGTTCAATAGACATATAAATAAGTACACAAACAAACCAAAAAACACAAACACTCTAATACACTTTTTTATAACTTTTTAGTACACTTTAAATATTTTTATACGTATTTCAATACATTTTTTCAATCTTAACATATGCCTAGCATTTCACACAATTACAAACTAGTTCGAATATTTTTTCTATATTACATTACACAACGGTATTAAAAAATGTCTCTCTCGTAATTGTCCTCCGTGGCACATTGGAGAGTCGTGATTGAATTTTAAAGTTTCTTCTCAACTAATCCAAGGGTTGAAATTACTTCATTTCAAAATTTAAAACCCTAAATTAAAGGAATCTTTTATTTTACAAAACAGAGTGATTTTGTCAACACACGTCTCGTGATTGAATTTCTCAACTAATCTAAGGGTTAAATTTACTTTCATTACAAATTCAAGACCCTAAATTAAAGGAATCTTGGAAGCTGCACCACAAGCTGTGTAGTGGCCTCCAAACGCCACCGTTTTGTGTGGGACTTAAGTCTTTGCAAGCCTTTGCAAATTGTAATTTTGTGGGGCCCACTTTCGGGTCCTACACAAACGATCATAACCGTTAAATAATTTTAAAATAATTATTAAGGTGATCTCAAAGAAAATCAAGCCCATTGGATATTTTTACGTTACTCATCTATTATTTGATTTTCATTCAGAATTCAGGACCTACCAGTTTGAAAGTATCTTCAAGAAAAGTTATAAAATTTTGGGCTTAGAAAATCATTGATCTAAACCATAAAAGTCGTAGGGCTCGTTGAGAAGAGCATCCAGTAAAAAAATAATCTTATTCGGACACTGATAGGTATTAAAAAATACTCATAAAACAGAGCAGTTTATATAAGTAATTGGTTTTATCTTGTTTCCTTTTAGATTGATTTTCCTACATTAAAAAAGGAAACAAATCCCTTTTGTATTCATATGCGAAAGGAAAAAATCATTTTAAAAAAGTTGATAATTGTATTTTTCTTTACTTATTAACGTTTACATACTTTTTTCTTCAAAAAAAAATTAATCTACATTTTCCTTAATAATCTATACTGAACTTAGGTTTTCTTTTTATAAACACACAATTCTTCTTTAGTAAGCTTCTCCAAGAAGAGGAGAAATCAGCTTCCTTCATATCTTGATTGGAGACGTTCATTACCTCTGTGTCACAACCCAACTTAGAAGGTTAGAAATCATGACCGGCTAGTGATTCTAAATCACCCCAAGCCTCTATAAAAATCACAATCTAACTTTTCTAAAATAGTCAAATTTAGAAAATTAAAAGGCGAATTATTAAATTTAACAAAATACATTTAGGGCCGATCTAATGTGCAACAAGAATACATATTAATCAATTGGCATTATATTACAACCCTGTGACCCACTGCCATTGGCACCACTAATACAAATAGAATTACAGTATAATACCTGGTGGAGTAGAGGTGAGGCGCAATTGCAGAGTGGTTAATTAGGTAATTTCAGCCAAAGGTGTTTGTTTTTTCTTTTTCTTTCTTTTTTTTTTTTTTTGAGCACATCACTATTAATCTGATAGGACTCGTCTATGAGCTTGTATATCCCTTTATTGTTAATCCCGTTAAATAAATGGACTTTAAAGGTTTAAGGCACAAGAATAAAAAATCAACAAAATTGTTCATACATGTCAGCATTTTACATACAAATTGACAATTTGACCATAACACACCCTCCACAAATAGAGGGATTGAATACAATTGAATAAAACAATAATTAGCTTGTCAGAGAGAATTGAGTCAACAACAAAGGAAACTTTTTCCTCTGTTTTCTTGTTGGACAACCATGATTTCTTCCATAACTAGCCTTCTTGACCTATTTATGTTGAGAAAACACAAGTATATCTGCTTCTTAAGCTCTTTCAACTGCTCTAAAAAGCCTTTTTGGTCATTCCCAAGTTCCCCAGCAACCTTTTTCACCACCTCCAACTTTCCATTCCTAACACACACATCACTAACAACTCTGAAGTGTTCAATCTCACCCTCTAACCTCTTCACGAGCCGACTCATCGTGTCGAAATCATTAATCAGAATGTAAATTCCTTTTTTCGCCATCTCAAGTTGTGCACCTAGTCTTTCCAGTGAGCTCGTTTTTAGCCGTCTTTTGATCAATTTTTCCACTTATGGACCAAACCCAAAGAGCATGCTATAACCGGTGGCGCTGCCACAATGCCAAGCATGCTATGAATTACCAGCATTAGCAATGCAGTTACAATTGCAGTATAGGAAACCACAAGACCTAATCCCAATGTCTTCTTGCCACATCTAGTGAATTTTGCTCTCATTTTCACCTTTCTACACTTCATTGTCAATTTTTGACGCAAATAGTCATGATTTTCGTGTATATCGCGGAACTGTGATGGGCTAATTGAAAGCAAAGGGCTCTTGAGCATTGCAAATGAAGCAAGTTCATCAAGTAGGGTACAACATTGGCATCATTGTAGTCTGTGCAAGCTAGAGATTCTCTTTCCTCGCAATTAAACTCTTCGCGTCTTGGATAATTCGCACAAACCTGATCGATGCTGGAAAGAACAAGGTCACATATATTGCACGCTACAAAAGTGGCCTCAAAGAAATTGACAATGAGAGGATGAAGATCGGAGCTTTCTTTCAGGTCAATTAGGATTTGTTGTCGCGGTTCAAGCAAGTAGTCACAAAGACCGACGCGCAAAGGAAGAGAAGACGAGGATGAAGAGGAGCGAATTCTACCAAGGCTTTTTGTTCCTAGACGATATTTGTGTGCTTTTTTCAACATTTCTATGTAAGAGTTTGTCCTAAATGTGGAAATGTACTCTCCATTGACGCTTAATTGGTCAACCAAATTCACGCGTTCTTCTTCACGTCTACCTGGAAAACAAGACCATTAAACATGAAATAATTACAAATTTTTATTCAATAACAACTCAAGATGAAAAATACATGAAGATAGAAGAGAGAAGCACAAGAAAAGCCAATGAATTGTTTCCAATTTACTCGATATCGAATAAAAAAACAAGAAAGAACAAACAGAACAACCACATAAAGAAAATCGATATGAAAGACGAAAAATAAAAGAACATGAAAATGAAACTTTTGAAATTTCAACTTCTTTCACTTATTTATGGCCCATAAGCTATAAGCTAAAAGTAGAAATTGTGCTAGTCAAGGGAAAAAAAAATGATACTTAAGAGATGCAACAAACACTCTTATCGGTCAACTAGCATGGTTTGTTACCCTATCAAAAAAATCCTGTAATCCATATTTTAGTCGGGAGAAAACATAAAACACAACAATCATTCCGAAAACAAGAAACGTCATGAATTGATTGTGCGTATTGATCTGAAAGAACCCAAGAACATAGAAAAAACATCAAAAACAAAAAGTCACATCTACATGGGAACAAATTAAAAAACAAAAGATAATAAACTAATTAATGGGTGGATTAGATGAGAAGCTTACAATAAACTACGAACATGGATATTATAGAAGGAAGAGAGAGGAGTGAGAAACCAACCTGTCTTTCTGAAATGAGCCTTGAAACTTGACCACCCCATCTCCTTTTTCTTGAGTTCGAAACTGGGCCGGGGTCGCCAATTCTTATTTATAGCCTTATGGTGGGGGCTTATTAGAGAGAGATTTACAGGTGACATGAGCTGTAGAAGCCAAGTTGGCAGCTGACTACACCGCCTCAACACTCGGAAGATTACTTTCCTTACAAGTTGGGTGTTTTCTTTATAACCATATTAAAATGTAGAGCACTTTCGTTCAGACTCGGAGTAACAATTCAATAGTCTCGGAACACAGCTCCGGATCACTCCAACATTATACATTTACATGTGGCGTTAGTGTCCCGGAGCACATGTGGTTTTGCTCCGGGAGCATTGAATAATTAGACTAGTTGAGTGTTTTAGAAAATACAGAGTACATTCCGTTTTGTAATACTAGTAATAATAACCGTGTTTTTTGATAAATTCAAAATTATATGCACATGCTTTTGAACGCGTCTCCTTTCTAGCAGTATCAAACAACGGGGAGTTTGAGGACCAAAATGTGCTATTTTAGTGCAGCATAGATCACACTGCTAATAGTTTTTGACTTTTTGTTGAATTGTGGTGTTTTAGCCTCCTACGGCTACAAGGTACCAATCACCCCTGTACCGACCATGTACAGACAGCGTCGGGATGCACTTGTGGGTCTCAAACAATCAATCCAAACCATTCATTCATCTCAAAATCAAATTCCGAGTGAGCCCACTCGGGAATCTATTCAATTGGACGGCCCTATGAGCTTGATCCAAAATCATCCATTTCATTCTTGTGGGTCCTGAATGATCAATTCGAATGAAATGGGGTGATTTTGGATCGAGCTCATAGGGCCGTCCAATTGAATCGATTTCCTTGAGGCCCACTCGGAATTTGATTTTGAGATGGATGAACGGTTCAGATTGATCGTTTGGGACCCACAAGTGGGTTCCTGATGCCAATCAGTATGAGGTCGGTACCTCCGGTCGGTACCAATAGATTGGTTCATAATATTAGGCAACAAAGACTCTTCGAATATGAATGCGAAGTACAATAATAACTAAGTGCAACAGTGACACCATCCCATAATATCTCATTGTAAATAAATCATGTAAATGGGGTCAAATAGTTTACCGCGATCTCTCACTAATCCAATCGTATTGGCTGTGTTTTGTTAGATAGTTTAGTTTAGTTTTGATGATGTCATCAGGTGTAATTAGTGGAGAGAGATAGAGAGAGAAATGAGAAAAATAATGATGTCATCAAAACTAAAACTAAAAATAAACTGGGAAACGAACAGAGCCACTACTTTTCTGAGTGAAGAGTTTTTCGAATACCATGAAAGATTTGAAATCGTTACATTATTTCGGGTCACAATGGGGAATTATTTCGGGTCCCCGCAAACAATCCAAATCGTTTCAAAAATAATATGGGTCCACCGAAGTTGCACTCCACATGCATACAAAGATGATGTGGCAGATAAGTACAAACCCAATGTATGGCCCACCTGAAATTATAAACTTCTTCTTGTCTGTCACATTACATTGTTGTGCATGTGGGGTGCAAATTAGTTGTACCTGAGATTGTTGTTTTAAAATGATTTTTTAGTTATCTTGTAAAAAATCAGCTTGGTAGGAACAATTGAACAAAGATCTTATTTACCAACAAAGAAACAGAGGACTACAAAGCAAGATGAACAGGAACAGGCATCATCGAAGGGGGTGATCGGTTCTTCCAAAGGTGATTGTAGTTCCACTAAAGCCACTGGTGTCCATTCCAATTTTCTAATCCTAACTGATACAGACTTGCTCGATTGCCCCATCCGCTCACCCCTCCATGCATACTTCTTTCTATACATTGTGATGGTTCTGGTTTCTTTCTCTCTGTGATTTTGTTGTTGTGTGCCTTTGGGTTGATTTGTATGCTAGCTTAACAGGTTCATTTCAGGTTTTCAGCCTCCAAGTAAAAGGGAAAATAGTTTCCAATGGATTTGATTCTTTTTTGACCTAGAAAACTTACTTTTGGGCTTCAGGCTTGGTTGACACTATTAAATTGTAGAGCATCTCCAACCCTATTGCTTGTTGATTGCTTGTAAGTAGTTTGTAGCAAAGTTTATTTCCTGTGTACAGAATCCTGTTGTGTTGTGGGTTTTCACCCTTTGATTTCTTTTGGTTGGTTATAAAATTGGAACACTTACCAAAAAAAAAAAAAAAACCTTAAATCATACCTAATGTAAATAGGTATAGGTATTCTTTATTTTACCCCTTTTTTCCATGTATGTAATCCAACCCTACTTATTTTTGCTATGTATCCATAATGATGCATTCATGTAAACCCTAGATTACCAAAAATCAAACATTCATTTCGTGTGACCCAACTTTCAAACTGCATGAAAGAGTATGAAATTAAAGACCCCCTTCTCAAATTAACCCCAAAATCATAAACAGAGTTGATGCGAATGGACACGAGGAAGATACGAGGAAAAGTGAGAATGATAGAAAGGGGGGGTTGAAGGGACCAACACAGTGCAAAGCTTCTGGCGGGAATCATCATTGTAGAACGGCGAAGTGATTGAACCAAAAAATAAATAAATTCATTTTCTTTAAAGTTTAATCAGTGTTCTAAAAGCTGGCAGCCTGGGCGCTAGGCGGTGGTCGAACGCCTAGATTAGGCAGTCAACTAGTCGGCGCCTAGTCCCTGCCTAGGAGCTAAGCGCCTCTTTTCCGCCCGACTAACGACTAGCAATTTTTAGAACATTGATTTTGATAGGGACAGAGGATTAGAGATGAAGGGTTGGAGGGTTGCAGATCTTGGAGAGTGACCAATTACAAGTACTCATGGAATATGTATTGATTGAGACACCAGCTGTAGCTTATTTTAGTTATTGATATATTGGTGTTGCATTATGAAAAGTAGAAATGAACTTTTGTTTCAGATTTGTACAAGCTACGGGATGCAATTATGGATCGAAGGTCTCCTAAATATAGATGGTCGTTCCAATCAGAAAGTTAAAAAATGCCTCGCATGAAATGGTGATTTTTCTTTATGTAGGGGCAGTTCTGCAACTTTGGCTTGGCGGCCTAGTACCTTTTTTCCGAGATTCATGTTGATTACTCTTCTCATTTTCTCATGTAGGTACCTTCTCATAGTAACATGAGAGAAAGGCCGCATATATAGATCCTTTGCCTAATCACCTTGCTGTGCTTTTCGACGTTCATGGTACTTGGTCCAAATCACGACTGAACTGGACAATTAGGAAGCTGGATATGAACATGGTCCCGATCGAGTCGTACCCATGTTGCACAACGCGTGCATAAGAGGTATGAAACCAAAATCATTTGAATACATTTTCCTGTTTTATTCGTTTTATGAAAATCAGATGAACAAGTAAAAAGTGATGCTTGAGGCATAGTTTCGTCTGAAGTTGGTGACATATTGTATTAGGAGAGCATATTTTTTTGCCCAGAAACAGCAAAAAAACAATAAAGGGGAACAAGTAAAATTAGTGCTTTCCATCTCTCTTTTGAGTAAGAATATGGCAATCTTACCCTTGGTAGAGGAAACTCATTTGACTACGAGTACGAGCAGAAGTATAACCACCATCAACAACCAAATTATGAGCTGTTATGAAACCAGATTCATCACTAGCTAGAAACAACACCGCGTGCGCCACATCATCCACGGTCGCGCCTCTCCCGAGCAATAAACTCCCCTCTTCCCCTACGATTTTTCTCACTTCTTCCGATCCCAAATCCTTCTTCCCGAGGAACTTCCTGTACCCACTCAGGAGCATCTCTGTAGGGACACCGTGTGGCGAAACACAATTCACCCGGATCCCGTGGGCGCCTAACTCGCATGCGGCGCTCTTCGCTATTCCAAGAATGGCTTCCTTGGAAAGCGTGTAAGCGTGGGCCGCTAGGCCTGCCATGATGGCCGCTGAGCTTGAAGTGCATATGATAGATCCGCCTTTTCCCCTTTGGATCATGGCTTGAGCTGCGTGCTTTATCCCGTGTATGATTCCGTTCAGGTTGATAGAGAGTAGAGTGTTCATCTGGTCCATTTTGATGTTGGCGATGCTGCCGTTGGGGCCCGAAACTCCGGCGTTGTTGAACATGATATCTAGTTGACCTTTCCATGTCAGCGCGAGTTCCACGGCGGCTCTCACATCAGATTCCTTTGACACATCGCAATGCACGTACCGGCCTGTGATGGAATCGGCTAGGGTTGCCCCGAGTTCGTCGAGTACATCTGCGATGACGACGTGGGCTCCGTTTCTAGCAAAGAGCTTTGCCGTGGCTGCTCCAATCCCTCTTGCACCACCAGTTATAAGTGCAACTTTTCCTGTCAATCTTGAAAAACCAACGGATTAAGTTTGATATTCGAAAATAAAATAAAATAGAAAAGTAAGAAAACCATTTGAGATTCATAAGGACTGAGAAAACCAAAAGTTTGAATTTCAGTTCCCAATAATCCCCTGCATTGTATCGAACCCGGGGTCCTGGAGGGCGTATCCGACCCATTGATCTCTGTAGGTCTGGATTTCATCTTGGCAACGGACGGCTCGGATTTGCAAAGTGCCGAGATGAAATCAAGACCATTGAAAACACATCCGACGGCTCGGATGCCGTCCTACAGGGAGCGCCCTCTAGGCTCTCCATTTCCTTGTAATCAGCCTAAGATTATCAACCAGACCAACCTTTCGGCTGACAACTTCTGCTCATCAGCATTTACATGAGCATTCAGATCCATTTCTTTCCTTAGGATTTTGTCAAGAGAAGCTTGGTCATAACTGTTATATAGTGTATATCACAAAGACGAAAAGCCTGAAAAAGTAGGTAGTGTTTAAAGAATGTGAGATTATTTGGTATTTACACACCTTTTTCATTTCCTCCAACTACTTCTCTTCAGCTTGTAGCTTAGCTAATAGGTGAATGAGTCATTTAAACTATACAGTAGTAGGTAACTGAAGTCACAGATGATCTACTTCCTAGCTAAACATCCTCTTTGAACACAAGAATTGTGAAAGGAGAAGATTAAATATCATTCTACTTTTTAGGCATTGTTTGACATTTGCTAAAATGAGCTTTCCCCGTAAAAGTTAAATTTAGCTTGGTTGCTAAAATTACTTTTGTTTTCCATTAGCTAAAAGCTAAGTTGCTAAAAATTAATTTTTTTCGCATGTCCCTTTTGCATGCGAAAGCAAGTTACTAAAATCACCTTGGTGCTTTAACAAATTGGAGTGTGGGGTGCTAAAAGCTTTGATTTTAGCATACAGGAAATTCACCCTTGGTATACAAAATATTCAGAATATTGGGAAGGGGAATGAAAGAATATTTTGCCATCTCTCTTTTTATTAACGGTTGGAAACACAAGTGGACAATAATATAAGGTGATCGGTTCTTCCAAAGGTGATTGTGGTTCCACTAAAGCCACTGGAGACCTTTCCAATTTTCTTACCCTAACTGATGCAGACTTGCTCCATTGCCCCATCTGCTTCGAAGACCTAAGCATCCCCGTGTTTCAGGTCCGCTCACCCCTCCATGCATATTTCTTTTATGTACATTGTTATGGGTCTGGTTTCTTTCTCTGTGATTTTGTTGGTTTTTGCCTTTGGGTTGATTTGTATGCTAGCTTAACAGGTTTATTTCAGGTTTTCAGCCTCCAAGTAGAAGGGAAAATAGTTTACAATGGATTTGATTTTTTCGACCTAGAAATTAGGGATATTCTTTATTTTACCCCTTTTCCCCTTGTATGTACTCCAACCCTACTTATTTTTGCTATACATCCAAAATTATGCATTCATGTAAACCCTTGGTTACCAAAAATCAAACATTCATTTCATGTGACCAAACTTTCAAACTGCATGAAAGAGAGTGAACTTAAAGACTCACTTCTCAAATTAGCCCCAAAATCACAAACAGAGCTTACACTAATGGACATGAGGAAGATACGAGGAAAAGTGAGAATGAAAGGAAGGGTGGGTGGAAGGGGCCAACAAGCTTATGGCGAAAATCATCATTGTAGAATGGCAAAGTGATTAATCCAAAAAAGATAAATTCTTTTTTTTTTTTTTTTAGTTTAATCAGTGTTCTAAAAGCCGGCTGCCTAAGTGCTTGACGGTGGTCCAACGCCTTAGGCAGCTGACTAATCGGCGCCCAGTCCCCGCCTAGGAGCTAGGCACCCTTTTCCGCCCGACTAAAGCATAGTGATTTTTAGAACATTGATTTTAATAGACACAGAGGGTTAAAGATGAAGGGTTGGTGGGTTGCAGATCTAGGAAAGAGACCAATTACCTGTACTCATGTACTTGTAGTGTATAATGGGGCAAAATGGAGCACTCTGCGCCATATGCCTAGCCTTTTGAGACTGGGTAAATGTAGCAAGGAGAAAGCAATTCAGTGGGAAGAGAGAAAGTTGGGTGTTGTTTAACTAGCATTACTGATAAAGTACATAGTGTTGACCTAGTTCTTGGAACCCGTCAGAGTGATACACTTGACTTTTCTTGGCAATACCATTGTTTTTTCTGGTAGTAACGTAACTGGTAATTCAGCAAAAATAGCTCCTTGTCCAGTCCCCATAGAGCCATGTACCATGTCTCCATTTTGGGGTGAACAACACAAGAATCAACCAACTTTAACAATCAAATTGTTTGACCACCTCATGTTATTCATCATTGTCGAGAAAATCACAAATTAGGAAATGGATGGTTGGTTAGTTGTGACAATTAACAGACAAAAAATCTATTGTGGGTAGTTTATGATTTCTATTTGTCACTGATTGATGAGCACTTTCTTTATTTGCAACTCACTTATGTGAACTTTTGATATACCACTGCCAGGCTCAGAGAGAGGTCCCTAAGTTGTTTGTTCAATGTTGCTCAGTGGTTAAAAGCCAAGAAGTCATCTCAAACATTTTGCTAAACATGGTTACATGTTGTCAGTCTTTTCATCAGCAATATGGTTTTTATCTCCACCTACTTATGACCTGGTTGAGCATTATAGTTTTTGCACGTATTGGTTTCTAATTTTCTCTTATCCGTTGCATTTGGAATGTTTGCATTCTAAATCATTTGTTTAGTATTTCGAGTTACTCGTTATAATTTGGATACTTGCAAATTCATGTTAATATGCGTATTGTTTATTACTCAGAAAATTGAAGATCATCTTGCAGTTTTGGAGCATGAATTTCTTTATAAGTGCGGTTGTTTTGACTATTTAATTGAAACACAAAGTGGTTGCTTTAACATGTTCTCTTGCTAAATGGCAATTCCGTGTTTGAATGAACATCTAGCATGCTCCTCTTGTTGTATTAAAGTTCAAAACAAGTGTCCTTCTTGCTCTTCCGCTATTGGCCATAACCGATCCCATGCTGTTGAGAAGATTATTGAATCAGTCAAAAACATTATGCAAGAACAAGAAGTATGGGTGCGCAGAAATGGTGTTTCGCTGTAAGAAAGGTGATCACGAGGACATGTGTATCTATGCACCTTGTTCATCAGTTCATGCCCTCTTCCTGATTGTGACTTCGTTGGATCTTCCAATGAACTATCCTTACACTTCAGCACCAAGCATTCAGGCTCCGCTAAGTGCTTCTGCTACAATTGTAACATCCCAATCTCCTTCCTAGAACTACACCAGAAGTGCATTATCCTTCAGGAAGAACAAGAAGGCACCATATTTATTCTCAACCATGGGATTAGAAATCTTGGAACTGTGACTGATGTTTGTCACATCGCGCCAAGCTCACCAAAGAGAGGATTTTCATACGATATCCTCGCCACAAACGGAGGAAGATCGGTGAAACTACAATCTTTTGCTGAGCATGTTAGCGTGCGGGTGGAACATACTCCTTCAAAGAGTTTTCTTGTGGTTCCAAGGGACTTCTATGGTTCTGGTGGACAGCTCAAATTGGAAGTTAGCATATCGCCATCACTAGGCGTAGTTCACGCTTGAAGAGGTGATTATGTTATCTAGCGTAGTTGTATGTATATAGTGCGGTTGTTGTATTCACCTGGTAATTGGGCTGGTTCTAGCAGAACGCAACAACTTGGTTCGTTTGTCTAATCTATAAACCTATTAGGTTAGAGAAGTGTTGGATTTGGTCTTTGAAGTGATTTTTGTCATCCTAAAAGAACATTTGGTATCGTTCCATAACATGATAGGCTCTGCTAAACTTTGTAGTCTGTGAACCTTCTTTGGTCTAGAAACTTAAGGTGACTCTGTTTTCAAATGTACTGCTTTGATATGTACACATCTTTCAACTTAAGGTAGGTAGTGTTTAGAGAATGTGAGATTGTTTGCTATTACACACCTTTCTCATTTCCTCCAGCTACTCCTCTCTTTTAAATTATTGGTAAGTAAAGTCACTGATGATCTACTTCCGAGCTAAACATCCTCTTTGCACACAAGAATTGTGAAAGGGGAAGATTAAATATCATTGTACCCAGGGGCTAGGGGTTGCCCTAGTGGTTAGGGCGAGTTCCTGACTTTGGGAGTAATCTCTTTGGTCAGGAGTTTGATTCTCTGTTGGGTGAGTACTTGTGCTAAGTGAGGGGCCGTGACTGGTATGGGTTGCGCTAGCTCCCTCCGAGGTTTGGGTTGTGCAGTGGATCTAATTAGTGGCCTGCTGTAGGGCTGTTCTCAGTTATAAAAATATATATATGTATATACTATCATTATACTATTTATTAACGCTGTTAGAAACACAAAGTGGACAATAATACAAGGGGAAATTCTATTCACAATCCTCCTTTTTTCTCAGTAGCCATATTAAAAAAACCTTAAGAAAGAACTTAATTATCCAAATCGTCTATTTTGTAAACAATAATGTATAGAATATTACCACAAAAACATTAAGTCGATCGTATATATATCGGTAAGTTCCTTCTTTCTATTGGCAACAAGGAACAATTGGATTTTTTAGTCGTTCATTATTTTTAAGACAAATTAAACACACACCAATATCCGATTGACTTGATTTTTTATGAGAATAATCTACAAATTATATTTTACGAAGTAGATGGTTTAGATAATTAAGGTGGGCCTCATGCGCCTTCTTAAAATTTTTTTAGCGTGGGAACAGAGAAAAGAGGGAGTGTATAGAATTTGTAAACTCTTTAAAGCTACACCCTTTAACCCGAAGACATGATAAAATTATTTACCAAAAAATAAAAGACACGTGAATGCACAGAAATGGAATCAGTCAAAACATCATGCCAGTACAAGGAGCGTGGGTGCACAGAAATGGTGTTTCGCTGTAAGAAACGTGATCACGAGGTTTGCACCCCGTTTGGATGCCGGAGATGATTTGGGTGGAATATTTCGTCCAAATCTGGGTGGTGTTTTGGCGTTCCAAACGCCGGACTAACGTGGGACCGGGATTACAAATCCAGGTGTTTTGCAAATTCGGGTGCCAGATCCAGCATCCAAACAGGGCCTTGGTGTCTCTATGGAACGTGGTCATGCCATCATCCTGATTGTGACTTAATTGTACCGAACAAAGCGCTTCTGCTACGACTGCTGCATCCCAATCTCCTTAGAACTAGAACAAAAGTACTGTATTCTCGAGGAACAACAAGAAGGCACCATGTTTCTTCTCAAAAATGAGATTGAAAATCTGGGAAATGTGATCAGTGTTTGTTGCATTGAGCCAACCTCATCAGAGAGAGGGTTTTCATACGATCTCCTTGCCACAAACGGTGCAAGATCGGTAAAAGTACAATCTTTTGACGTGCATTTTTGTAAGTGGTTCAAACATACTCGGCCAAAGAGTTTTCTTATGGTTCCAAGTGACTTTTTTGGTTCTCGTGGACAGCTTGAGTTGGAACTTCGCATATCGCAGTCGCCGGGCGAATTTCACGAGTGAAGAGGTGATCATGTTACTTTATGTAAAGTGTAAATATAGTGTGATTGTTGCATTTCACCTAGTAATTGGGTCTGTGACAATGTTCTAGTAGCAAATTGCAACAACTTTGGCTCTTTTGTCTAAGCTTATGAACCAATTTAGATCGGAGAATTGTTGGGTGTTGATCTTTGAAGTGATTTTTGTTATCCTAAAATGCTGTTTGTAATGTGAATAGGCTCTGCTCTGTGGACCTTGTTTGGTCTAAAAACTTATGTCTGTTTCGAACTGAGCTGCTTTGATCTGTACCTATGCTACATCAATGTTTTATTTTTGCCCCAAATACCAAACTCTTGAACAACAGCCCGTAACCTAGCCGGCTTTGTTTCCCATTTGCTAAAATGAAAAATTCCATGAAAGTTGAGTTTTACCAAGGTTTTTTAGATTTCCTTGATGCTCAACAATAGCTCAGTCAGGCAGACATATTTTTTTTTTTTTTTTAACTGGGGAATATGCTGGGATGAATTTCTTATATTGGTACCTTTTTATTTTTTCTTTTTTATGTTGAAAGAGATGGAACCGTTATGCTTGGATGGATTTCTTTTATTGTTAATGTTTTTTGAAAGTCAAATTATATTCAACGGAATCCAAAACTGTATAATTGGACCAAATTACATTGGTCAGGGGGCACATAGCTAGGGGGACTGGGCCAAATCAAAGGCATTGGCTTTATATGCTAGCGAGTCCGGGGGCCCTATAGTGAGTGAGCTCACTGTATGCGTGTAGTGAGCTCTCTCGACTGTCCGATCCAAGATGAATTCTATTTATGCTAGCTAATGTGTAGAAGAAAAGTACTACGCTTACACCATAACACCTAATAAAGGAAAATTACATTCTAGTGCAGGATTGAATACTCCAAGGTAGGGTAAATTGATTTTTTCCAATGTCTAATGACACAATGTCACACTGACATGTTATGTATAATATTTATTGAAATCATTAGTTACAAAACGTTACTCTTAATACAGTATATCGATATATTTGTGCTGCACATAAACAAGTAAAAACATAAATTATATGCTATCTATGACTATGACATTTGAGATCGATTGTTTTTTATAGACTACATGGTGTATGCATGTAAATTTGTGATTGAAAAGGATGTAATTGTCAATGTAGAACAATTACCAATAATTAATTACGCTTTTAGTCATAAAAATTACTTATCTTTTAACAGTATCTTATAGTTTAGCAGGCTAGTTAATGCTTGACACTTAGGAATTTACTCCATCTTAAAAAACTCTGAGGTGTTATCTACTCTTATGAATCAATCGATACATGGCTCGTTCACGCTTTAATTAATGGGATTGCTTGTTGGTGGGCGATGCCGCGATGGTATTGAATCTCTAAGAATTAATTAAGACACCCGTAAGCTGGCCTAAACATCCTGAACCACCATGACGTAAATCTTTTAACAAGATCTAAATATAGTTTCCACAATTGTCCCCATTGCTTGCAATTTTCATGAAAATAGTAAAAGTCAACTGAAAAAATGTCAAGTGTTATAAACTCCAATAGTCCGAGGATGGGAGTTTGTACAAAAGAAAAAGAGAGACCCAGGAAAAAAAAAATTAGGCAAATAGTCCGTTAATTATTTTTATTTTTATTCTATTTTGAAATAAAATTCCTCTCAAGTTCTATCTAATTCTTTCTCCTCTTTCATTCCGTGTTTTCTGGGCATCATAACCTTAGATTCATTTGATTGTCGGATTATTTTAAAAGGGATTGGATAAAATGAGATTAAGAATGAGAATAAAGAAAACAAATGAGGTCCACAAGATAAAAAATAAGATTATATAAATACCGGGATTAGTTGTGTATTGTGTTTGGTTTCAAAGGGATAAAGATGAGATAAGGACGATAAGGATTATTTTTTACCATTGAACGTGGAGGGAACCGAATCCGGATTGGCGGGATAAGGTTAGTACACCTTATACTATTCCATGAAATAGTATAGTTCGAAGCTTTTCAATCCATTTCTTAATACCACGTGCATCAAATACCGGACTATAAATAAAGAGAACATATGAGCAATCAAACATGCCCTTAGGCTCCTTTGGGAAAATAGGAGTTGAAGGGGAACTTTATTGTCAGTCCACTAGGACTCATAAAAATTTACTCCCTCTATCTCATATTTTTTGTCCGCTTGCATTATTTACAACACCTCAAAAAATTGTTTATATTTTCAAATGTATAATTTTTATACATATTTAATATGGATCTCGTTTGATAGTTCTCGATGAATTCTATTAAATAAAGTTTTCAAAATTGTAAAAAATTGAAAGATATAAATAATTGAAAAATGACATACAAACAAGTAAATTGACAAGAAATTTGGGACGAGGTGAGTACTTTCTTGGTTCTTAAGAAAACAAAAATCAATGTGTACGCACGTCAGTCGTACGCAATATGCACGGACGATATATCTTGACCGTCTGTGCGTGTTTTCGACGATTAACTCTTACATAGAAGAGTTTTTTTTTAAATCTAGACCGTCGATTCTTGAAATAGACAGTCCAGATGTGTCCGTGCGCGTACGTATATGTGCGTGTACGTATATGTGGCCGGGTTGTTAAAAAAATTGCGGGAAAATGTAGAACAAAGGGTCCATTTTCCCTCCAATTTCCCCACTTTTTCCGTTCCTTTCCCCAACCTTCTTCTCTTGGGCAGAGCGAGTCGGGCTAAAATGGCGAATGCTTCTTGTTTTTCCAAGGATTACAAAGACTGGGCCAAGATTAGAGATTGGCAAAAGGACTTGGCAAGATTGTGTTCCAATCAAAGTACCAAGAGACGGAGGACTACTTCCACTGTGAAAAAAGAAGAAGGGGCATCACCATCGAAGGTTTTTGGTTGTTCCGCTAAACCCAGTGGTGAATCTTCCACTTTCCTAACCCTAACTGATCCAGACTTGCTCGATTGCCCCATCTGCTTCGATAACTTGAGCACTCCTGTTTTCCAGGTCCGTTATTTTCACCCCCTCCACGTACTGTATATTACTTCTGTGTGTACTTTTGTAGATGGGTTGAAGTGGTACGTTTATGAATACTCCTTCAGTCCCAAAAATTTGGTCCCTCTTTGGAGATTCAACTTTTTACGAGGACATAATATGATTATATTATACAAATTTTTACTTTTCACAGGTGTTCTTAGTGTTACTTTTAGTTGTGAGTTATTTTTGGGTGCTAAAAAGGGGCGTAATAGGAAATTTATCAACTTTTAGATACTGAAATCTGAAAGTAATACTATGTATTTTGAGACAACCAATAATGAATTAAGGGTCTAACTTTATTGGACCGAGGGAGTAACATATTGTAAGAAAGTGAGAGGAGTTGAGGAAAAGAGTTTGGATTTGAGTGTCCCCTCACTTGGGTAGAAAAAGGTAGAACTAGAAAAGTATAGGCAAAAGGGTATGCTATTGGATGGGTTTTTAGTATTATTTTACTCAAATTTTGAGTTTGGGTAGAACAGAAGATAAGGGTTGAAGATGCTCCTAAGAAAATGTTTATGTAAAAGCTTTATTAATGGCGTAATTGTAAATTGTGAAGAGCAAAATAAGCCTTCAAGAATTTGAGTAGAAGTTTGAGTTTCAGATTTGATTAAAAATTTGAGTAAAACCCAATATAGTATGAGTCTGAGTTTGAGTCAAGAATCAGAGTGAATTTCAATGGCTTCTTGTACTCAAAATTTGGTTCTGAGTCAATTTAAAGGGTAAGGGCTGTGGATGCTCTTATATGTTTGTCTCAGCAACAAGATACAAGGAAGCTCCCACCCAGTATCATCTCTAGTTATGGGCTTGTGTGTCCTGAGTTCACGACGGGGATAAAAATTGTTCATGTTTGTGCAAAAAGATTAGTTCGAATAGACATCGACAAGTATATCGAAAACTCACAATTTGCAAAAAGGACTGGGAAAAAGATACTCCCTCCGCCCCGAAAAGGATGTCCAAAATCACTGTTCACACATCTCAAAAGATTATCTATATTTTTCAACGTATAATACGTATGCAATATGGATCTCGATTGATAGATCTCACTTAATTCTATTAAACAATGTTTTTAAAATCACAAAAAGTATTATAAATTGCAAGATGTAGATAATTTTTTAAGGGTGGTGAATAGTAATTTTGGACATTCTTTTTGGGACGGAGGGAGTAACAAAAAATAAAAATAAAAATGTGGGTCAGTAACTCACTGCTGAGCACTTTTGATATACTAGTGCTTCTGAGTTGTTTGTTGCGGTAGCTTTCAAAGTTGACAAGCCATCTCTAAAATCTTGTTTACCTTGGTTTACACAGCAAGATGACATATGTATCCGCCGGCTTGTATGACCTGGCCGAGTGTTAGTCTTTACGCGCATTGTTTCCTAATTCTCTATCATCTATGGGGACCCTCTGAGTGTGGTATTTATAGGCAACACATGTCCTACCATCAAGGAAAAGTTGTCTCCAAAAGGTGTCTTTCTCACTGGATGTCTCTTGATTATGTATCTATTCCTAATGGACGTGACTCTTGATGTATCTTTTCCCAATAAGTACACCATTTCACATAGGACACAACCTTTCACATAAGATGTCTTTTCATAATAATACACCTTTTTCACAATTAGACACCAAATAATTGGGCAATTTAATTATCACTCAAATGACATATAGGCCACATTATGTATTGAGAAGTATTTCCATTTGTACACTTTTCCGACTACTTAACTTCACAAAGGCAAAGTAATGGGTCTAACATGCTCTCTTGCTGAATGGCAATTTAGTGTTTGAATGGACATCTTGCCTGCTCCTCTTGTTGCCTCAAAGTTCGAAACAAGTGTCCTACTTGCTCTTCTACCATTGGCCATAACCGTTGTCGCCCGATTGAGAAGGTTATTGAATCAGTCAAAACATCATGCCAGTACCAGAAGCATGGGTGCGCAGAAATGGTGTTTCGCTGTAACAAACGTGATCACGAGGATTTGTGTATCTATGCACCTTGTTCATGCCCTCTTCCTAATTGCGACTTCGTTGGATGTTCACCTAAGCTATCCTTACACTTCAGCACCACGCATTCAGACTGTGCTAACCGCTTCTGGTTTGACTGCCGCATCCCAATCTCCTTGGAACTACAAAAGAAGTACTTTATTCTTCAGGAAGAACAAGAAGGTACGGTATTTGTTCTCAACAATCGGGTTGAAAATCTTGGAAACGCGATCAATGTTTGTTGTATCACCCCAAGCTTACCAAAGAGAGAGTTTTCATACGATCTCCTCGCAACCAACAGTGGAAGATCGGTGAAACTACAATCTTTCGCTGAGCTTGTTCGTGGGTAGGTTGAACATACTCCTCTGAAGGGTTTTCTTATGGTTCCAAGTGACTTCTTTGGTTCTTGTGGACAGCTCGAGTTGGAACTTTGCATATCGCGATCGCCGGTATTTCGTGCGTGAAGACGTGATTATGGAGTAATTTAAAGTAGCCTAGGTGTAGATATTTAGAGTGGGTGTTGCATTTCACCTGGTAATTGGGTTTGTTCTGGCAAAATGCAACAACTTGGTTCTTTTGTCTAAGCTATTTAACCAATTTGGCTCAGAGAATTGTTGAAGTTGATCTTTGAAGGTATTTTTGTCATCCAAAAACCTGTTTGTATGTATGTTGCCGTAACATGAATAGGCTGTCTGCTAAATGTGGTTGTAATCTGTAGACCTTGTTTGGTCTACATAATCATGATATCTCTGTTTTGAACTCTACTGCTTCGCTATGTACTTCAGCATCTTAAAAAAAGCGCGCAAGTTGCAGCTCCCTCAAAACTCGTTGTTTTGGGGGCAAGTCAATATACAAGGCTACATATTGTCCAGTGGGACCCACACAAATGGTCCGAACTATTAAATAATTTTGAAAATAATTAATTGTTCGTTCAATTTTGAAGTAATTGATTTGATTCGTTCAATCTTTTATTCAAAATTCGAGACTCTAATCTGAAATAATTTTAAAGAAAAATTATACAATTGTTTACCTCGTATGCCATTGATTCGAACTGTAAATATGGTAGAGTGTGTTGAGAAGAGCATTCATTAAGTACCTAACCGGGGGGGGGGGGGGGGGGGGGGGGTGTTAAAGGTAACGTGTACCAAATACAATACTCTAGCTAGGGCTCAAGTCAGTGTATTCTTGCTGTCACTGAGTCTGCTGGATTTTCCTTCTTGTTTTTTGCTGGATTTGTTAATGCTCAAGCTCAACACTAGCCATGAACTCCACCCCACTATAACCTCTCTTCCACCACCATCTTTAACCTTTTCTACTCCGCCGAGATTCGAGTCAGGGAAACAACCTCTTCAAACCTCGCTTTAGCAGTGACTCTGGGGATTGGAAGTTTTCGACTCGGGGGTTCGGAAGTTTTCATGTAATTAACAAACGAAAATGAGATATTATAGGGAAAAATGGGTGGCTTTTATGAGAGCAAATGTATGCATGTAGTTCGATAAGTATACTCCATACGGTCTGGTAAGTGTCCCTCTTTGAAAGTTGGTTTGTAATCCAGAATGATGGTTCCAAATTAGTTGATGAGTACTGTTGGATTGTACTCGTATATGAAAGCAATGTAAGAAATTCATGAAATATGTAAATAAAAACAAATTAATTACCATACGTTTAGATATTCACTTTCTTATCTTTATCGTATTTGAGAGAATAGATTTTCAAATTTAAAAGAAAAAATGAAGCACATTTTTTGAAAGTTTGGGTTCTTTTAGGAAAAAATTGGAAACAAAAGGAATTTCTGCGGTTTACAGAAAATGAAAACCGAAACACAAACTACGTAACCGGCGACAAAACTTTATTGCGACCAAGGTAGAACCAGGAGATATTCTCTCACTTTGCTGGTATATAAAGATTGTAATGAGGTTACAAGCACTTTTACTACAACAGTGAAATCTAATACATGCAAAATCTTAGCCCAGTAACATTATGCAGATTAATACCCCCCCTGTGGCTTTGTTCTTCCTCTTTTTGTCCTTCCTCCTTTCCTTTTTTCGGGTCACGAAATTCCCCAATTCAAAAACCCTTCTGTAAATGTGCTGAGAAAATGCACCTTCCTTTATGGGATGAATGAACACCAATCGAATCTTGAACCTCACAAAACACCAGCTATTTCCAATTCTTCCAAGTATATCAACAAAAACCTACTATCTCAAAATTTTCTAGTCCTCCGAAATTCTCTCATAGAAAAGCATGCTAGCTTCTGCACCAAGAACTTCTTCCTCTGAAACACTATGTACCTGTGAATCGGATATACAAAACCAACGTACAAGAGCAGGCCCTGCTATCCCAACAGGAACTCCATCGTATTTGGCTTTCACTCTTCGGTAAACAGTGTAGTGACCACTTCCAGACCTTCCGAAGTGCTCCACAACAGAAACTAAACAGTACATATGACGTTCTGAAGGTGCAAAAAGGAAAGTCCCTCCCACCTGTATCAGGTGAAAGCCAAGAATCAAATTTTCGTTTTGGAGAGCTGTTTCAACAAAGCTTAGAGGCAGAAACGTTTCACAATTGCTTCAGAAACACTTCATAGCAGAAAAGTTCAATTAAGAATAAAAGTTTTCACCACCTTCTATTAAACGAAATCATGTAGAAAGGATAAGAGTGCGCACACATTTTTATACATTTTTTTTTTCTGGAAACCAATGCAGAAAGCAGGTGGGAAAGGTTTATCTAAATGATCTCTATGCCTAAGATTGCAAATTTCACAGCCTAACTACTTTTACTGCTTAAATTCATGGGTTTTATCCGTTACGGTGCCAAAAAAACTCTTCTTATCAACAATCCAGTTCAAGTATCTTTTTAGATCCAGATAAAAAACAAAAAAGCTTATTTAGAGGTCCATTATCACTTGCTTATTATATTTACTGCCACAATAGATAATTAGCTTTACAACATTTTATGCTCCCTTCTACAAAAAAATTTGAAAGTTTTAGGGTTGCTCATTTATGGAAGCTTTTACTTCCCAGTTCCTTACCGGTGTCCGAGTATGTGAATTGTTGTGCAGTCCAAATGTTCAAATAGCAGCAAATAGATTAGATCCTTCATTATATTTCTAGACTAAAGCAAATTCGTGAAAACGTGATCAAGTTCTCGTAGCTGATCCATGGGTATATTAGTTGTTTCATGTCACCAAGTAACAGTAAAAGAAAGGAACATTATAAGTTACAAATCAACATCAAAACAAAGTTGTTCAGTACAAACCTTGTTATCGGACAGCATGGTTGCATCACCAAATACGGTGTCTGAGAAGCCCCCAATTTGGGGCACACTTGACTTCCCTTGAAAAGCTGGACTATGGGTGTCACCACCTGAGATTTCAAACCCTGTTTGTCCCAAGTCCTCCATAAATCCTGCTTTTGAGTAAATGCCCTTTACCATGTTCATATCAAGTTGCAAATGGAAATGGTTGGGGTAGTGTTGATATTGTTGCATTGGTCGGAAGCTTTGCACATTTTCTTCCCAGTTCTTTGTTACCACCCCACTCTTCACGAAGGGATTCAGGTTTAAAATCAGAGGAAAAGATACATGGCCCTTGAAGTATCAAAACAGAAGTTAGTACCGACAATAATTAAAACAATCCTTTTTAAACACAAAAACAAATAATAAGTTAAACTAAATAACTATCCTAAAAAATCAGAGACTAAAGTACATGTAGAATACAAAACCTTCCCCAATAAAGGTACTTAAAACTGGAAAATGAAGGGGAGCAAGAGATCGGCAAATGTAAAAAAGATTGGAATTGAGAACAAACATAATAGCTTCCGTTCAAACAAAAATGTACTTTGAGATAGTGATGAACTTTATACATAATATAACAAGGGAGTGCAATACCTGAAGTTTAACTAGCTCTCCAAACTCATTCATTGAAGCTCGCTGTAGATGAATGCATAGAATCTGGGTGTACAACAAAACAATCAGACTGAGGGGCATGAAGGAAATCAAATTTAATATACAGTCAACGAAAGTAATACTATGACACCCTCATCAGAAGAACTAAAAGCAAAGTGCCAAATACTATACATGTATAAAGGTTTGAGGTTTTGTTCATTAGCTTTCCAGCATGTATTGAGAGGGTCCCCAGGATTAGTTGAGGAGTGCAAAGGCTCGCCCAGACACCTAAGTTATCAAAAAAAAAAAGGAAAAATGAAGGGATTATTACATCTAGGTCTAGAAAAGAGATGTCTAATTACCACTAAGGTAAGTCATTTTTTTTAATTACTACTAAGGTAAGTCACTCTTTTTTGGAGTTTAGGTTTAGGGTGCATCCTATTACGGGGTTTTAGTGGTTTATGCACTTTCCTAGAGTACCCTAAGATTTTAGGCACTTTCATAGAGTACCCTAGGATTTTAGGCACTTTTATAGGGTACCCTAGTCGTAGGGTACCCTAGTCATAGGGGTACCCTAGAGTTTAGGTTTAGGGTGCACTTTCCTATTATAGAGTACCCTAGGATTTTAGGCACTTTCATAGAGTACCCTAGGATTTTAGACACTTTCATAGGGCACCCTAGTCATAAGGGCACCCTAGTCATAGGTTACCTTAGTCGTAGGGTACCCTAGAGTTTAGATTTAGGGTGCACTTTCCTATTATAGGGTTTTAGTGATTTAGGCACTTTCATATGGTATCGCTTTGACCTGATCACTTTCATATGGTATCGCTTTGACCTGATGGAAATTTTTTAGAGTTGGGCTTGACCTGATGGTAATTATGGGTTCTAAAGGTGACCTGAAGGTAAATGTCCCAAAAATGAATGGAGAGGGTTCTACATGGGCAACGAAAATGGGAGCTTCCATCCTAGCAGTTTTAAAACAGAAAATTGGAAGGATTTAACATTCTAACGGAGGTCTGCAAACATTCAGTTTTAAACTAGGACCATATTCTCCATCTTTAATTCATCCAACCTCCATAAAATGACAAAACCATTGATATCAATTGAAAAGGCTCCCAGTCACATATTTGCCTAATTCCTCCCCTACCTCTAGAGTCAGCATCGAATCTCGTTTGGTGACTGAACAGCCTGCCCTACATTTTTTAGGATGGGGCCTCTTAGGTGTAAAAATAAGGGTTCACTTGAACCAAAAAAGAGAAATTATTAGTTTTCTATACAACACTGAAGTTTCTGGGTCTTACTTAAAAAAGGACTTTGGTGTACAAATTCTCACTGTATACAACAATAGCACTAGGCCGTAATTGTCCAAAGAATAAACATGAAGTCCCATGTCCTCAAATCTGCAACAGAATGGGCATAAAATCAGAAGTCACTCCCAATAACCACAGCAAGTTCTTCTGACACAAGAGCCCGTTGGCATATAGGGCAGCCAATCATATGGTGCTCTCATTGCATAACTGCCCAAAAAAATTTTGACGTGGAGAAACTTTGATTTCTTCACATAGATTAGGGTCTATACCTTCGGACTACGCGCAACATTTAGTTGCTTGAAAGTAAGTGAAAAGTTATTTGGACATGGCATTGCTTGAAGGCAAGGAAGATTTTTGCAGTCGCAAGAACCCTGCTCACAGCAAAGCCTAAGTTTTCCAATTCCTGTCTGAAAGAGAAGGCACCAAAACTACATAAGCACAACATATAGCTCCATAAAGCAATTAAAGAAAAACAAAAAAGAATCTTGTGGTGAAATATCAACCAGGAAAATCAGGCCCAAAGACTAGGAATAGATTAAATGAAGTGTCACTCTATTGGCAAAGACCCGGAGGAGTTGGGTTCAGGGACTTAAAGACCATCAATTTAGCTCTATTGGCAAAAAAAAAAAAGGATGGCAGATTACAATGTATCCTAATTCGTTGGTTGCTCACCTTCTGGAGGCAAAACATTTCCCAGATTCTTCTTTCTTATGTGCCACTGCCCCTTTAGGAACTAACCCTTCATACACTTGTAGGGGCTAAAGGCCTGAGATGGAGAGTTGGGAATGGGTCTGGCATTGCTGTCTGGGGTGATAGATGGATGCCAACCTCAGGTTCTTTTACAGTCGTTAATCCACAGAATCAAGCACTCAAGGATGCAAAGGTTGAAGTTCTTATAGATCACATCCTGGTAAATGGAAGCAAAATCTCATCCAAGCTGTGTTTTTGCCTTTTGAAGATGATACCATATTAAACATCCCTCTTTGTCCTCGATAGGGGAAGATAGGGTCATTTCACATTAGGGAACAAAGGGCGTGCTAACCGAAATCTTCATATGGGTGGCTTTGAGCATGGGGAAGGAGTTGGTGGGCTGTTCTAGTAATCAAAGACCACTTCAATTCTGGTCAAGGTTGTGGGCACTTCAAGTGCCTCCGAAAATAAAATTATTTGCCTGGAAGGTATGTACCAACATCCTTCTGGTAAAGATGCTTCCGGTAAATAGGAGGTTGGTGGTAAGCCCAATGTCTGAGATTTGTGAGGACCACCCAGAAACAATAATCCGTTGCCATAGAGACTGCTCCTCATCAGTATATGTCTGGATTTTCTTTAGTTTCTCGAATTCTTGGGGTCCTATGGCAGGCAAGGTTGATTTGCTGCAATGGCTGCAAGCCTCATCCTGAGCCTGTTCCTCAGCAACCTGATATTTCTCGCCAGCTATGGAGAGACAGGATGCGTTGTTTAGGCTATTGGGAGGGTGAGATCGCCGCTTTAAAGGTTAAGATCGCCGATTTAGGAACACAATATGGAAGTTTCTCTTCGGAAAGAAAGAAAACTTAGAGTGCTCACTTGGCTCAAATAAGAAAGAGGGTAGAGCCTAGGAGCAAGCCTAAGAAAGAGCACATTCACGCAAGTGCCATAACTATTTTTAAATGGGCTGAGCAAGAAATCATGCAACTGTTTTTACAGTTGCGTGGAGCACATGGTTTAACCGTAAGTAGCAGGTTTTTTCGGACGTTTTCTAGGATCAGAACAACTTCACATTTAGGGGGAGACACAGGATGCTGAAGAAATTGCTACCTTCTCTGTTGATTTCTTGGCAGAATAACAGAAAGTAACGAAAAGAACTGAGGTCCCCCAATCCAATCACAGTATGTGTGTTTGGGCGGCTCCTGAGGAAGACATGTACAAGGTCAATTTTGATGGAGCCATGGGCAAAGACAGGAGCGGCAGCATCGGGGTCTTTTTCGGAATCATAAAGGAGAGATGATAGGGTCTCGTGTGGATCGTGTTCACAGAGCTGAAGATGGAGATTTTGTTTAAGTTATGGCAGCTTATAAAGCAGTTGAATTCACAAAAGAGCTTGGACTGAACTGCATTGTCTAGGAGGGTGACTCCCTGAATGTGATAAATGGCAATGAAGTCAACAAAGCTATATCTATCACCTATTGGCTCTTTGGTTTATAAAGGGAAGCTTCAATCAGTTAGATCTGGTGGAATACTCTCATGTGAGAAGACAAGGCAATCAGGTAGCTCATCTTCTCGCAAGGCTGGCTCTTAAGACGATGAGTTCCAAGCGTGGGTTGAAGAAGTTCCTATATCTGTCCTTCCTGTAGTTTCTGCTGAAGTTGTTGATTTTGTAATCCTATCTTGTTTCCCCCATCAAATAACATAAAATAAAATTTTAAGTGTTACTCGGATCAGAGACCCTTCTATAAGAAAACATATCATGCACACACCATAGAATGGTAATCAATTAAGGAATAGGATGTATAACATTGGAAGAGAAGATTACTTCATTTTCGTCCGCAGAAGACAAGTACTTTATTGCAGCACCATGCCAACAGTGACTGCAAGAGTAATTCTCAATTCGTTCTGCTACAAAGAATTTCCTCAAGCAATCCTCCAGAGAACATCCAGGCATCTAGAGTACATGCAAAAGCAGAGGGAAAAGATAACCCACTTCTTATAAGAAAATAAAGTTGTGAGGTGCAAAGAACTAAAGGTTCGTCAAATAGAACAGGAATCTCAAAGTTCAAACACACTTACAATAACATTAGCAACGCCACAAAGCACTGGTGAAAGGTGCAAGCTATGAAAAAATTGAAAATCCAGAGAGATCTGTAAGATAAATAAGGTTAGATGATGAATATTTTGTATATAGTCACAAAACTACAGAGAATAAAAGACAAGGAAAAATTTTGCATGACTATCATGTGGTGAAAATGCACAAAGAAGACCTTTCGTCAGTAAACATAACAAAAATGGGAAGGTTGTAGACCAGACTTAAACATGAACAATAATAAGTTTCATAAAGGGACCACAAATGGCGGTAAGATTTCAAAGTCAGTTCTTTCAAAGCAAAATGAACCAATTGTGACCTTACAGAAAATTTAACCACCAGTTTGTACCTAACTTTTGAATGCAATAGAGACTAGTTGTACATATGCTGAAGTACAGGCATGAATAGTAAGCAACTCAGATCATCGATTTATAGGTAAAAAAAACATCTTATGAGTACCATTCAACCTGAAACGAACAACTTTCACAAGTTAAATTGCTTCCAAGAATCCCATCAAAGGGCCCAAGGAAATTTTGTCGCCACCTTTCCTGCTCACTCTGGTCCACCATTTTCTTTGGAGTAAGAATCCTACCATTAGGAATGGCAGTCACATCCGCCAGAGACATATATATAGGAGAATAACAACTTGAAACTTCTTCGCGTAAAGAGGACAACATATGAAAGAATGCTTCCTCTGCATCCTATACACAGAGAAACAGCTACACATTAGGCAGCATATCACAAGTCATCCAAATTTTGCCGACGAAAACAAAAACTGCACCTGTTGGTTTGCAAGGTTGAAGTGCGATTTATACTGATTCATCACAAGCATCAATTTCCGCGGACTGAATACCATCCTTTCATGTTGGAGGTTACATAATTCTGCAGAAAATATAGTTCTTATTATAAGCTCTCAATGAAAGAAGATAAAATTGTTGAACCAGAAGTAGCATGGCATAACCCTCTAAGGAATGTCAAGCAGTACAACCTGACACTCCCGATTACTATAGTACCAGTTCACAGACCAACACCAAACTAAAAGATAGTCCTCGGGAAAAAAAAAAAAAGAAAAGAAAAAAGGCCAACGATGAAGCAGCATTGGCAATAGTTAAAATCCTTTTTACAAAGCAACACACAAAACACACTCCTTTAGTCCCTTATTCATGATCGTCTTGCAATAGTCGTGCCCTTTAATCAGATCATCAAGAATGAATTTTGTTCCAAAAGGAACCAAGAACTCTCTACCAATCAAAAGATTGCATTTAGTTGTTGTAAACAACGTATTCAATATCATAAAATAAAATATAGATGAATAGTGCAAAAAGGACCAAGAATGTAGGTCAGAAGTATTACTAGTACTACCTATAATCACCCCATAATGCATAGAATGACAAAGATGACAGGACTATGTTTGGTGACCTAAGCATCTTTATCTCTCTTGACCTAAGCCTCTTTATCTCTCTTTGCCTCTCCTCCTTGTCTTTCATCAACGTCTTTACTTCTCACGAATCTCACCTAATTAAGCAGTACAACCTGACACTCCTGATTAATTCCTTATTTCTTGTCTCCAGAAATAAATTGGCGCAATATGTTTGACGGGCCATGGGACTAGCTTTTAAAGGGCCACAGGACTAGCTCTTGAAGTAAGGAGAAATCAAGAAAGTGGGCTAAATGGATAGAGTTTGAATCTAATTTGAAGTTCCAGAAAACAATCTGACGAGGATGAGGCCAAGACAAAGTAAGGGAAGCAAAGATGTCAAAAATAACAGTAAACAAGTGTGATGACGGCCTAATTCCAATTTAGAAACATCAAGAAACAAAAATTTATACGACCTTTCATCAAAGAAGCCAAGGCAACTGTAAGAGGCAAGCTATCAGCCCATTCCTCTCTCAGCTGAGATTCACATTCCTCTGTAATGGTTTGAAGAAAACTTTGAAAGCAAGAACAGCTAGCCAGAGCCTGACATATGCATAACACAAGCAAAAGTTCAATTCAGTACAACAGACTGAAACTACCACATATGAGTCAGATAACAGAAACCAGTAGCATCAACAGAAGTCCGAATTCAATAGAGCTCACTGAAACTACGACATATGGATAAGATAACTAAAAACCAGTTGAGTAAATTGGATTATACCTGTAAAATTACATTTAGAAAACAATTATTGCCAAGATTTTGCAACCCAGGTACCACCCACTTCTTATCCAAAGAACCATCACTATCCGATGAACACGGTAAGCAATTACTAAAATTTCTAATTTTACCGTCTCTTACGGCCAAGAAAAAACCAGCAACACCCAACAGACCAACCACTGATATATGAAACCCAGAGGCTGAAACCCACTTCACTTGAGACAAAGTTCCCAACCCATGTTTGAATCTGTGAACTAAGGACGAAATATCCAATTTCCCTTCAATTTTCATGTGGAATAGAGTGATGTTCTTCAACCACTTGACGATTGCATATATACTAGAAGACAATTGAATATATGATCAGAGAGAAGATACTTTTGTTTTGGGCATGCATAAAAGATGATGAGCTCCTTCCAAAACCCTAGAAAACAGTAGTAATACTCATCGACTGAGAGGGAAAGCACGGGGGTTGTTGCATGGTGTCGATTGTTGTGCCGGTGCTGGTATTAAGGGAGAGAAGTTCCCGTTGTTTGCCTTTCACTTCCTAAAAGAACCCTGTTTTTATTTTTTAACGCCCAAAGCATATGATCACTCCAATGGACTAATGCAAATTTAAGTATAAATATGGGTAAAGGCTTAGTGACACAGTTGCTAATTTGAGGAGAAGAAAATGACTTTAAAAATTTTGAGTAAAGAATTAAATCTCACCTAATTTGCTTAAAAATTTGAGTAAAACCCAATTTGATATGAGTTTGAGACTTTGAGTCAAAAGCTCGGGTGAGATTTTGGGATTTTTACTCATATTTTGGTTATGAGTTTAAAATTAAATAAGAGCTGGAGATAGTCTAACTTAAAGCCTTGGGACTAATTAAACTCTTAATTTGCAATGTTGGGAATTAAAATGACACAATTTCTAGATCAGGGAAGACGATGAGACTTGAGTAATACATTGGGAACTATAAAGCTAAATAAGCTAATACAAGTATGAGGTTAAGGCCAAGCTATTTACCGTAAAAGGTTAAGTTAGAGGGTGAACGACTGGAAGACAAAATGGATTCAAGCTAAGGGAGCGTTCATAGATGGTGAGTCGCGAGAAGTGACAAAAGGAAATGCTATTTTTGTGAAGAAGGGGACATAGATGGAAGTTTTGCCCAAATGTCAAAGTGAAGAAAGACAAAGAAAAGGGAAAATTCAGAGCAACAGTTGTTGAGAACTTCATTGAAAATGAGGATTATGTGCATAAGGTGACTTTAGAAGGTATGGAGCATTTTGATTAGGCAATGGATTCCAATCGTCCTTTCTACATTTGTACAAATAGAAAATATTTGTCTATATATAAGGCTTATTTTGAATTTGGGACTAATTTCTTTTGGCGTATTAGATTTAAGAGGTTGAGATTATCTTCGAAGGATGGAGTTTTTGAACTTTTCAAGAAAGATAGGTTGATGATGCAAGAAAAGGCGGTGGGAAATTCGTACAAGCTAGAAGGCCGGGTTGAGGTATGAATTTGGATGTTAGACACTGAGCAAGCAATGTACAAAAGAGAAAAAACATATATGGGCATTGGATTACACAAGTATGGCGTGTGAAAGTGCAAACAAACGAGTTGTTATGTGTGAAGAGCAACATTGAACAAGAAGTGCCTCAATTGATGGGTTTTGAAAAAGTTGATGAAGTCTTTTGCATCCAATTTGATTGCCAATATTTTGGAACCAGCACCCGATGAAGGGCTGCAGGGTAGCCGAGTATGGGGTTGCGTTTCACATGACAAAAAGAGGGTGATTGCAGGAGTTTTTGTCTACGTGGGTCCCAAGCTTTTTAGTTACTCCTCTTTTGTGGAGAATTTTGAGGGTCAAAGACTGGGGCTGTGGGGCATGCCAATGGCCTCCTGGGACGCTCCCATATTCTCTCTCGAAAGTCATTGTTCCAATGGAAAATATGTTATCATTAATTGGTTTGTGTGGTGACAGTCTTCAAGAAAGCCCTTTCGATCTGAACCTTTTTAGTGGATGATTGAACTCTCTCAAACCCTAGAACCTCCTGCACAAGTAATACCTAGCGTTGGCGTCAAACCCGGTAGGGATGGCACTCCGATGGTCTAGTGAGTACTTGCTTGAGAGAGGGAGTACAAAGTATTAGAGTAGAGAGTTATGTACCTTTTAGGATATATCCCTGTACTTATTATAGACTCTCCTTAGCTTGCTCCAGAAGCGGTTAGTCGTCACGAGCTAGGAGCGCACGGTAACTGCTTCGGTGACAACATTAATGACGCGTTGGATAAAGCAGTTGCATGTACATGGCTGAACTATCTTCTATAGAATCCGCAAGTTGCCTCAGGTTTACCCCGCTCATACGACTCCGTCGAATTGATCGGATTTGGTCAGTATGTCGTCATATCGGAGTAGTGTCCGAAACATTGGATTGTAGTCTGGACTGTTTGGTTCGGCGGTTAACTCGGTTCGGCCAAACAACTTGACCCATCCGAATTTTTGGCCCATTAGGACTCCGGGGTTGGGCTTCTCCTTGGACTCTCAATATATTCGCCCCACTACAGCTTATCTTCATGGGTAATGACAGTGCTGGCCATGTAAGCGGGTTCATAAAGCCATCGGTTTTTCCCTTCTCTGTTAGGGCAACTTCAACAGCTTAGGTACAAGGCCTATTTAACTATTTTAAAGAGAATAAATCTACAAATTGAGCTGCAATAAAATAGGTAAATGCCTAGGTATTCTAATTGAAGCTACAGTAACTCTCCAAGTGTGGACTACGAAGTGGGTTTTTTTTAAAAAAATTATCAATTCCTTCCTCTCTCTAGGTCTTCTTCTCTATGGTGTTAAGTAACTTGAAGAGGAATAAAATCATATTCTAACAAAGAAAAATAGGTAAAATAGATAGTATCGTTGGAGTGTTGGAAGAGACGTGAGTAGGTAAAGTGAAAAAAGGGAAAATTTCAAAAAAACCCTGACCTTTGACCCGTTTATCACATCAACACCGGACCTTTTAAAAACGTCAACTAAACCCCCGAGCTTGACACTCCGTTATCAATTTGCCCCCTCATTCGATTTTCCGTCCAATTGATAACGGTGAGTCCTACGTGGACATTTACGGGACCCCCTGCCCATTACTTGGCCTCCACGTTGGACATGACACTACTTAAAAAAACCCCTGACCTTTGGACCAAATGTCCCGTAAACACCTGAACTTCATAAAATGTCAACTAAACCCCTCACCTTGACACTCCGTAATCAATTCCCCCCCTCCCCCTCCCCCTCCCCGCGCCCAAGTCCATTTTCGTCCAACTTAATGGAGACTTCCAAAACGACATCGTTTTGTGCGTTTGTCATGGGCCGCCAAATTTTTTCATTACACGTTGTTTGTGGAGCCCACTTCAGGGTCCCACACAAACAATCTGAACCGTTCAATAATTTTTAAATAATTAATTAAGTGGTTTTGTAAAAAATGATGCCATCAGATATTTATAAGTGAGTGATCTAATTCATTTAGAATCTGGACCATATAATTTGAAAGAATTTTCTAAAAAGTTATGCAAATGTGTGCTCGTAATCCTCTTGATGTAAACCGTAGATATCTACTTGTTGAGAGGATCATTCTCTAATAAAATTATCTTGATCGGACATCGATATATATCAAAACAGTTCATAATTTTTGCATTTTCATACCTATTAATGTCCAATCAAGATAATTTTTTAAGTGAATGCTAATCTCAACGACCGCTATGATATCTACGATTTAGATCAAGGGGATACCAAGCGCACAATTGTGTCTTTTTTCAAAATTCTTTCATATTATAGGGTTCTCATTCTGAATGAAAAATTAAACTAATTAGATCAATTACTTATTAATATCCGATGGGCTCGATTTTTTCCATGACCACACAAATAATTATCTTAAAATTATTGAATAGTCCAGATCGTTTGTGTGAGACTCCGAAACCGGCTCCACAAACAACGTGTGTAACAAACAAATTTGGAAGCCCATGACAGACCCACAAAACGACGTAATTTTGGGAGTCTCCGTTAAGCAATGGACAAAAAATGGACTGAGGGGGGAAATTGATTACGGAGTGTAAAGGTGAGGGGTTTAATTGACGTTTTTTGAAGTTCAGGTGTTTATGTGACATTTGGTCCAAAGGTCAGGGGTTTTTTTTAAGTACTATCATCTCCACGTGGAGGCCAAGTAATGGGCAGGGGGTCCCACATGTGTCCACGTAGGACTCGCCGTTATCAATTGGACGGAAAATCGAATGAGGGGGCAAATTGATAACGGAGTGTCAAGCTCGGGGGTTTAGTTAATGTTTTTAAAAGGTCTGGTGTTGATGTGATAAACGGGTCAAAGGTCAGGGGTTTTTTTGAAATTTTCCCAGTGAAAAAATGTACACTATTCGCTAGTATTTTTGGTTCAAATTTTGTTGAGGCTATTGGGGATACCCTTAAGGGTGAAAAAGGAGAGGAAAAATTGAAGAGCAACTAAGGTTATAAAAGGAGAGTGTTTGAGAGCATTGTGGATTGTAACAAATGAAGAAAAGGGGTATGGGAAAAATACCAAGTGTGTCTCGGGTATTTGTATATCGCCATTCTAATCTTCATTGTTATATTGTTATAGTGGATTTATCTCATCCACCTATAAAGTAGGCATTGAGGCGAAACTACATAAATTCTAGTATTCCTTTTATGTGTGTTTATTTACTTTTGATGCTTTCATTGCAGGTGAGACTAAAATATTCCAGTAACTTGTTGGGAGTCTGATCTGTTTGAGGTTCTTCCAATGTGCACGTAGGCCTGATTTGTTGGAGAGTATCCACGGAGTCCACCCACATCACTATCACCTGGATTCAATGTACATTGAATGACCCACATTCACTTAAAAGGACTAAGCCTTATATGTGGCTGAGTCAGCCAATTATATGTTAAGGTCTAACCCTTTTATGATTTGTTTGAAGTGGGATTCAATATTTCACACATGTTCCCAACAATCTCCTCCTCATATGTAAACCTTGCATTAGGCCTAGCTCTCCCTCAATTTGATCCGTTTGACTCCCCTTTTAATTCTAGATCTATTACTATCTTCTAACACTATGACCATACATGGGTTTATTTACAACACCCACTCCATTGAGAGCCATAATACTCCACAAGAGCCACCTTTCTGCTGGCCACCTGCCGCATGCACAAGAAATTTTTCTTGCTCCATCGAAACTTATAATGAATTTCCCTGCTCCGTTAAGAGTCTCCTTGTAAGCTCACAACCACCAATGCTTCCAGGATAGTCCTGCCCATAGATCGTCAGTCATCGGCTCTATTTAGGACTCTAATCCGCCTAAGGCTCTCCCTATAGTACACATAGGCCCGACGGTTGTGTGTATCCATGGACTTCACATCACATCACCTAGACTCAATATATATTGAATGATCTATATCCACTTAAAAGGCTAAACCTTATTAGTGGTGAGGCACCAAATTATGAAGGAGAATGGTAGTGTTAGCCCTATGAGTGCATGATAGTGTAACACACGCGTTAGCTTTTATAGTCTACTGCCATGGCCCAGAGTAGGGTTGGGCATCATGTCGTATTGTGTCGAATCGGGTTCGTGTCAAAATGACTTGCTTAACTAATCAGTGTCAAGAAATCGAAACCTAACCTGACCTACTATTAATCATGTCAACCCAAACACGACACGAATTGACTTGGAAACAACCTGTTTAGCCATAATTGACCCAACTATGACACAAATTGACACGATTAATTCGTGTAATTCTCGGTTACCAGTGTCAACACGAATAGATGAATAGGTAAATCCGTGTCATCTTCAAGTTATGCAGGTTGAACCCGAACCTGACCTATTTACTAATCGTGTACCCGAACCCGACCTATTTACTAATCGTGTTCTCGAGTCGTGTCATATACGTAATTCATGTCAGAAATACTCAACATTAACCCGCTAACTTCGTGTTATGTTATCGTATTGTGTCATAAATTTCCACCCCTAGTCCAAAGTACAAGACAACTTTTCTAAAATGACTAGTTGCTTTGGAAGCAAATTACAAAATTAGCCTTCAGTAAGACCTCTCTCTTACTCTGTACCAGGATAATATATAGAGAGGTATGGTTTCCTGGACCCGATTATGGGTACCGGAGAAAGGCATATCGAAAATGTACTAACGACTTGCGGGTCTTACTTTGGGTTCCACATAAAATATTCAAGTCATTCATTAATTGTAAAATAATTTTTGAGTATCTCTGAAAAAATTAATTCAATCGAATAATTGTAGGTGCTTGATTCAATTGTCGAACTTTTCATTCAA
Source organism: Vaccinium darrowii (assembly GCA_020921065.1). Classification (NCBI taxonomy): domain Eukaryota; kingdom Viridiplantae; phylum Streptophyta; class Magnoliopsida; order Ericales; family Ericaceae; genus Vaccinium; species Vaccinium darrowii. The sequence continues at coordinate 10,744,911 of CM037158.1, read as the reverse complement.
AATCATGGATCAAGAACGTAGATAGAATTGATTTTTTTCGGGGCAAGTCGAGAAACTATTTTAAAACCAATTATTTCCATACATATAACTAACTATTTCAATCAGAAACTATAATTAACTATCAATGAAAAATAAATCACTAAGGTGTTTTTCGTTTTTAGTGATTTTGATAAAATTCATTTTTTTGTTTTATCCCTACTCAAATTTTCTTTTCTTTCCTTTTTTTTTGCATTGAACTTTTAGTGATTATTGATTCATCTAGACGAAAGGAATCAGAAAAATAAAAAAATTAAGATTTTACCCTAATTTCTTGGGGAAAGGACAAACTTTTAGCATTTTTTGTTGCTAAAACTAATGTCTCTTTTAGGTGCTAAAAGTTGGTATTTTCCCAAAAAAATTGAGTAAAAGTAATAATTTTTTATTTTTCCAATTCCTCTCGTCGAGACCAATAATCACCAAAAGTTTGACAAAAAACTAACACACATCAAGAAATTTTTAATAAAGACAACCGAAAAATGACTTTTGGTGATTATTACATTGTTTTTTTTTTATTTTATTTTCTTCTTTGTTCAAAATTTTGTTTTATCTCGATTAGTTTTGCTTTGCAGATTATTTGTTTGACTCGATGATGGAATATCTAGAAGTAAATTTTTTTGATCAAAATCTTAAAACAGACATGTTTTTAGATTACTTTTGTATTTATTCAAAAAACTTTAGTTTGGTTTAAAATATATAACTTTCAAATTTTTTTGTCGGGGTGAACCAATAATTCCCTTAAAATTTTAAAAACAATGCAAAACTAGCAAAGGGAGGAAAAAAAACATAGATAAAAAAATTATATAGGTTAAATATTAAGAGAGTGTATTTACTATTTAGATGGTAAGGGAGTGTGAAAATCAATTGGCTTATGGTAATGAGTACCATAGCAAATGCATTGTAGGATAGAGAACATTATAACAATTGTGACATAGTGAAGAAATGCGAACAAGAACAAAATCACTCCACGAATAAAGAACAACTCTTCTACAATCTAATAACATGCAGGGGGCCGGTTCCGGGGACACAAAAAAAAAAAAACACATAAAATGACACTCCATCTTAGCCATTGGTTTCAATGGCTGAGATTAAAACTTAACAAAATAACTTCTCTCCTCCAAAACATGCCAACACCCTAAAATTACCTATCTTCTTCCCCAAAACACCACTGTCACCACAGTCAACAAAACCCAGCCCTCCGATCGGATGTAGTGAGCCAAACTCCCTATAGGGTGTAGTGAGAAACGGCAACCGTTTGATTCGGCAATTAATGGTCTAGATTTAAAACAAACTCTTCCATGTAAGAGTTTGCTTTAAAAGAGTTTGTTTTAAATCTGGACCATTGATTGCTGATACAGAAAACGCAAGGAGGAAATGTGTTATCTCCTAAACAAACTCCCGACTCACTTTCATAAACAACGGAAATTCTGTTATTAACAAAAAAAAATGAGGAATTTTCACATATAGGATAATTGTTGATGATGTAGATTTGGAGAAAGAACCTCCTAAATTTTTCCCCTTAAAATTACGTGTATCTCATTTAGACGAGGGACCGACTGTGGTGATGGTGGAGGATGAGACCGGCGACGGCAACAGCGGGGGAGGGTAGAAAGGCCGACCGGAAGGTGAATATGGGACTGTGGTGGTGGTGGCGGCAACGGCTAGGGCTACCATTTAGTGGTAGTAGTGTTTTGGGGAAGAAGAAGGGTAATTTTAGAGTGTGGGCATGTCATGGGAGAAAAAAGCTATGTTATTAAGTTTTAATCTCAGCCATTGAAATCAATGGCTGGGATAGAGTGTTTTTTATGTGTCCGCGGAACCAGCTCCAACATGCAGATTAGTAGAATTATAGAAGAAGGAGAGATACTCTCTATTATGAAAACACTCAATATATTAATCAACTGATTTGCCCTAAGGCTTACCGTGCTTATTTATAATAGAAGAACTTCTAAACCTAGTATTACTTCTAAAATCCTAAAACGGAATTAACATATAAGGAAACAAAATCAAACTTAATTCTTCTTCACCAAACAACTAATGAAATAGGAATATTAGGTCAAGAAATTAGGAAACTAAATAATTTTAGGAAATCTTTGACTAAAATAAAATATTCGTAATGCAATTTTAATTTTTAAAACCAAAATAATGTTCTAAAATTACCCTACATCAGTCTCCCATGGTTGAAAAAAACTCCTCCCGAGTTTTCATTCTTTGATGTAACTTTACAAAAGCTAGCTTGTATCTATATTATATTACACAACGGTTTTTTCAAAATGTCCTATGTGGCATTTTTATATTTGAAAGATCATTTATTTCTCTTCAAACAATATCTATACTTGAGACCAAATCTTATCTCAAGGATCAAATTGTGTTTCCGCGCTCTAAGAAGACTTAAAAAAATAATACGAACGTGAATTAATTAAAAAGAAAAAGAAAAGTAAATAAAGCGCATCCAAAAATAATACAACGTGAAAGAAAACTCATGTACAACACAATCCTCCTTCCTCTTTGCACGCTTTTCCTTCAATTGATTGCTATCTTGTGGAGTAGCTTCCGGAATTGCTTCAAGATCATCATTAGGTATGTGGGCGAGTTTCAGAGATGTGAGAAAGAGTTTGACTCTCTCTTGCCAACAGGTGAAATTTTCTCCATCAAAATGTTCAAGACAAATCATGTCTTGATTCATCACTTGCAACGCTATCGATCCTTCCATTTCAATGTCAATAGATATTGCCTAAAACTTTTGGAAAAAATAGGGATATTGAAACGGAAAAGAAACACAAAATCGAATCGCAATGCTGCAAGGCACGTTCTAGGAACGCTATCTTTTAGGCAATATTAACCCTCTTCTGGATTGAACCATGAGTACACAACGGAGTAATGAAAATTCTTCCTTCAGGATACAATGCAACTCAATCGATATTGTTTGGTTCAAATTTTGTACGAACTGACCAAACCAAGAACACAAAATGAATTAAACTGATTATGCCATGTGGACGGAACAAACGGTAATGGGCTGAAGCAATTGGAACAGAATACTTTTTCATTTTCAGACCCATGGGACTTTTAATCACTTAAATAGGCATACAAATGGTGCCCGTACAGTCACCATTGGTGACTTTTGGGAAAAAGTCACAAAGCTTGATGATACCTTTTAGTAACCATCACCACCGATGACTCTTCGGATTAAAAACAATGCAACAGGTACCTCTTGGCTTATAAAGCATCAGCACCGAAAAGATGCAACTGGCACCAACTGGTGCATCTCGAAAACTAATCCAGTGTGCCTCTAAGAAGAAAAAACTAAAAAACCAAATAACGTAAAATTTTATTTTGAAAATTATCCAACAAGAGCATGTGACTTAATTATGTACATCAAAGATTTGTTGCAAATCCTGCTTGAATTTGAAGGATCCGGGGATACTAGTGATCGCCTCCTAGAAATCACCCTAGTGAGCGTCCAAAACGACATCATTTTGGGCGCCAAAAGAGATAACAATTTTTTTTTTTTTTGCAAAACTACGTCGTTTTAAGTAAATAGGACAATTGCCTTTTAATAACTTATAGGCCTTGTTTGGAGGAACTTTCGTTTTTTATTTTCTGTTTCTGTTTTCAGAATTTTCACAATTTAAAAACAGAATGTTGTTTGTGTGTCACTTTTACTTTCAAATTCTACTTCTTACTTCCATTATTTATGAAATTTGAGGAAGTTGAAAATCTCAACTTTCACTTTCTGTTTTTGTTTTCTCACAACCAGCTGCCACCCCAACCACCACCACCACCACCCCACCACCGCCTCCACCTCCAGCCACCACCAACCGCCACCCACCACCACCCACCACCCACCACCGCCTCCACCTCCACCTCCAGCCACCATGCACCACCGCCACCCACCACCGCCACCACCCACCACCACCTCCACCCACCACCCACCACCACCACCACCACCTCCAACCACAACCAACCGCCACCCACCACCGCCACCACCCACCACCGCCACCACCTCCACCTCCAGCCACCATGCACCACCGCCACCCACCACCACCCACCACCGCCTCCACCCACCACCACCACCACCAGCCGCCACCACCTCCACCTCCCGCCACCATGCACCACCGCCACCCACCACCACCCACCACCGCCTCCACCCACCACCACCCACCACCCACTACCACCACCACCACCACCACCACCTCCACCTCCACCTCCAGCCGCCACCACCTCCACCTCTAGCCACCATGCACCACCGCCACCCACCACCACCCACCACCGCCACCACCCGCGACCACCTCCACCACCGCGACCACCTCACCCGCCACCACCCACCACCCACCACCACCACCACCACCCCACCAACCACCACCCACCACCACCGCCACCAACCACCACCACCACCTCCAGCCACCACCCACCTCCACCTCCACCCACCACCCACCACCACCTCCACCTCCACCTCCACCCACCACCGCCACCAACCACCACCCACTATCGCCGCCACCACCCACCCCCACCACCACCTCCACCTCCAGCCACCATGCACCACCGCCGCCACCCGCCACCGCCACCACCCACCACCTCCAGCCTCCCGCCGGCACACCTCCAACCGACTCATAATTATGTTTTTACTTTTTTTTTTTTGAAAATAATTTCACACAAACATATTTTTTGTTTTCACTTCCATTTTACGAAAAACAAAAATTAGAAAACAGAAACAGAAAACAGAAAACAGAAAACAGAAGTGTTACCAAACATAGCCATAGTGTGCTGTAGGTAATTTTCATTTAATATTGCTACAACCTGCAAGGTTCTTCCAAATTTGTCTTCATTGTCGAACTTGCTTGAATTATACAAGTTCCGGCGACTTATATGTCCTTATTTAAATTTTTTTTGCTTTTGTTAATTTGGCGTTGATTTTTCGTGGTTTATTGGTTCATCTCGACGAGAGGAATCTAAAAAGTATAAAATTATTAACTTAACTTAAATTTTTCTGAATAAAGACAAAAATAATCCAATAAACTGAAATTGGATTATTTTTGTCTTTAGTGAACTTTTTAAAAATTTTGATCACAATTTTATACTTTTTAGATTTCTCTCGTCGAGATGAACCAATAAATAAACCACAAAAAATTAACGCAAAACTAATAAATATAATTTTTTTTTGAAAAAAGACAAAAATTTTTTTTTTTTTTTTTGTCTATTTAGCCAAAGCAAGGAATCATTTTTTTTGTCTAAATTCCAGTAGGAAAAATAGGAGATTTTCTTTTCCCCAAACAAACCAAAGATCAAAAAACTTCGGCATTTCAATCTTCCCACAGTAAAGAAGAGTGCTAACACAATGGGGGATGGAAAAGGATGATCCATGGATGCACCCATGGAGGCAGATTCCATATTTCTCCAAAGAAAGTGATCCCTTCAGTTGTGAGGAGTGAAAAGAGGCTTGGGAGGTCTAAAGATTCTTTTAGTCTCTTAGGACTTAAAATGACGTAGTTTTGTTCAAATTTTTTGTTGTCTCTTTTGGCACCCAAAACGACGTCGTTTTGGGTGCTCACTAGGGTGATTTCTAGAAGGCTATCACTAGTATCCCCGGATCCAAATTTGAAACCTATCTATTTGTATCGTTAATCTATTATCTATCATTGATTTATGGTAAAGTTTTTGAATTTGGAAAGGCTTCAAATGTGATTATCATTTGAAAAGCAATGTAAACATCGGAGCCTATAAAAAAAGACTAATTCCCAAAAGCAAAGATTATATACCCAATCAGCCAATGAATGATTTCCCCGTACACTCTTGATTTCTACTTACCATGAAAAATTTTCGTTATGAAGGAAAGTTTTGTTTTGGGAATGATTGCTTTCGAGATACTTAAAAAGAAATTATCTCAATCACATTCTCTTTCATTCATGACATCTTGAAATTCATAACAAAATTTTGTTCTCTCCAACTCCTACTGTAGATTTCTAATTTAATTTAATTCCTTTTTTTTTTTTTTTGTACTTAGGAAATTTGCCTAGAGGGTTACAAAACTATGAAAGTGGATTCTTCAACTTAAAGAGAAGACAGAATGGCAAGAGGGAAAAACCCCAATTGAAGGGAAGGGTAGAGTGGAAGAAGTAACCTAGCGGGCAGCATTGTGACATTTTCCAAATAAAAGGAGTGACTTGCATGTTCACAGTTGAAGAACGAACTTTTTTTTCTTTCTGCTAGATGATAGGATGTTAGTATATGTTGAATTCATACGAGAGCCAACTACTTATTCATAGGAGTTCAATTCTAAACATCATATTTCAAAGGAGCGCTAAACAACCACTAGGCTAACCCCAATGTTTGAAGAATGGAGTTGCTCGCCTGTTTTCCTTTATCGTTTGGTAAGAAATACACTAAAGACAATTATATTTTGCTATCGTTTCAATACTAATTTTTACTGTTTAGTTTTTATGTAGTGAACCTTCAATCAGTTTTTCCCACAACATCAAAGCAATTTATACTCAAGTTAATAGGATACAAGCCGACAGAATTACACCATGTTAAATCATGCAGCTTATGCAACAAGAAAGTTGAGTCATGAAAATAACATCCAACCTCTGTAGATAGATAATAGTCATTTTGAGGTGCATGATAAAGAAATGTACATATTTTTACCCATCACATTTCGTATTCTTTTAGTACATTGAGTAGAAGCACAAAGGGCAAGGACTAATGCAGGATTCGAGTGTGGGTTTGGCAAACACTACAACACGTATTTATTTGGCGGGCGGACCTATATATGTGTAAATTTATAAGAAAAACTTGAAATTTATAGAATTTATATAGGTGTAAATTTATATTTTTACAAAAGTTGTAAGAGAAATTTGAAATGTAGGTAGGGTGGTAGTCTGGACTAGCCCGCCCTTGCATCCGTCCTTGACAAGGGTAAATTTGAGATATGTGCTTTGGGATCTCTCTCGCGAAGTTGAAGGCTGACATCAATGAGTTATTTTGCTTCTTTTCCAACTTTCTTCCATCTGATAATTTTATACATTTATTTATCCTTAAATGCATAATCATCAACACATTATTTACCAACAAGGGATTGATTGATCAGTAGTACGAGCGCGGAATTGCATGGTTGGACAGCCTATGTTCGCGTCCTTACTAAATATATTCCTAACACCACCCACATGCATGTGGTGCGATTTTAGTTTCGGGCCCGACATAAATGCTGTGGGATTCCCTACAGACAGTAGTGTGGCATGACAGACAATACTACATAGCGGATGACGAGGTACCATACCTTTTGCTTCCATTTTTGTACCAAAAACCTAGATATGCATTAATATTTGAGTTATTGGTTTTTTTTTTTTTGGCTCGGCAAGTTACTGGCTTTACACATGTTAGCATTTTGAAGCAGTTACATTTTTTTTCCACTTAGAGTCTATGTACGGCTATCAATGATTAATTGGGGTAATGGTAGATGAAGAAATTGATGCAGTGAATCCAACGAAATCGACTATTTCGTTATCTTTGGAGTAGTAAGCGAAGAGAGCACGAAGCGGTGACAACACATGTTTTAGTTGGCAAGTTTATTCCTTATATTGGCATCAATGGAAAATTTATTTGGATTATTTTTTGGCTTTTTGATTGAGGGCTGTGAGAGCGACTGGTCATAAGAATGTTTGCACCTATTCAAATATAATAATTATACATTCTTCTATTATGTTGTAAATGATTATATGTATATGTATATATATATATATATATATATATATATATATACACATAGAGAGAGAGAGAGAGAGAGAGAGAGAGAGAGACTAATGGTTGCGTAATATGTCATGAGTGTAATTATTCTTGATCTTATATATACATGAATGTTAAGGAATAGCGGAGGAATGTGGGGGTCTTCGTGAAGATGCAGTCATCTGTTAAACTGTGGCATTTTGAATTTCATCATGACAGTTTTATTTGCTCGGATGAGTTTTTATAGATGTTTGTCTACTTTTTTTTGATCGGCAACAATATTTTTAAAGTTTTTATAGATGTTTGTCTACTTTTTTTGATCGGCAACAATATTTTTAAAATTTTGTTAGAGCACAACTTTGTTTTAATATAGATTTACATTATCCTTTTGCAATTGAAAACAGCCCGTGCATAACACAGGTTCATGCTAGTTAATTCTCAAGTAAGTATTACTATTTAAAATGTGTTACATAATCATGTATCCAAATTCCTCTTTTTTTTTACCAGATGCCATTTCTGACTCTCTGATAAAAATTAATTCTTATTAATCGTACACGTGTGTCGAGGTTGTTTGAAGAGTCTTGGTTTGAGTAATAAAAATCATAAAACTGTCATTGTCTTTGTCGAGGTTGTTTGAAGAGTCTTGGTTTGAGTAATAAAAATCATAAAACTGTCATTGTCTTTGTGGATCTTTTATAAGTTTTCACTAAAAAAACCATTTATTTTTTTTACCGTAGTTGAAGTGCATGTTGTTTTCTCTAAATATCAAATCAATTAATATATGTAAGGAGAATGACTCATCGAAAAATATTAAAAATACTGTTGAGAATACGGAAATTACTACAAATAGAAAAAATAATTTGGAACCTAAAATTGGCCATTTTTTGCATACAAATTGTTTCGTTTATGTACTTATAGATGTTCGATCAAATTATATATTTTTTTAGTAGACAACATATTCAATGAACTCTACGAAACAAATGATTCCAATCATTATTATGAATATATAATGGGCTCACAGAGGCCCCAAATCAAATTGAACATTGAGAATAATACAAGCTCTGTCCACACTTTCATGATATGAACGGTTTACTTTTGGATATTCGTTGAGAATATCCACCATACCAGAAATCAAATTGTTCGAATATCCATTGATATGATTTCAGCAAATATGAATCCAAATTCGTATTATAAATGTGTTAAAATCATGCATTCGATCTTAACATGATTTTTGCCATAATTAATTTTCAAATCCAAATTCGTAAGTATTACTATTTAAAGAGTAATGCTACGGTGTGCACCATGCCTTTTGGCATATGGTGTGCACCTCATATGGAGACTCACAAAGTCTCGTATACATTCACAAAATCTCATATTTGGTGCCACAAAATCTCATATTTGGTGCCAGAAAATCTCATATTAGAAGACCAAAACACAATAAATAAGACCACAAAATCTCATATGGATGTGAGAAAGTTTTGGAATAAAAAAATCAAAAAAAATGGCAACCGGTTGGTCACCGGCTGGAAAAAAAAAATCCATATGAGATTTTGTGACTTTCAAAATGAGTGTTTGTGAAAGAAAATATGAGATTTTTGTGGTCCACTACCGTCCAAAAAATTTTATATGAGATTTTGTGGCTGAGTATATGAGATTTCGTCCTTATATGAGAATGTGTGGGTAAGTATATGAGACATGTCACTATCAATACACAACAATATTTTTGGACTGTAGTGGTCCACAAAAATCTCATATTTTCTTTCACAAACACTCATTTTGAAAGTCACAAAATCTCATATATTCCTCCACAAGTTCTCCACAAAAATCTCATATGACTCAATGTAGGCGAAAATATGTATTTCTGTAGCACCTTATATGAGACATGTCACATCAATATATATACACACAATATGTATCACATTTTCACTACAGTCCAAAACTATCATATGAGATTTTGTGGGACGTTTTATGAGGTTGACTTTTGCAAATATGAGATTTTGTGACTCATTCGAATTTTTGTGGTACTTTTTATGAGTATTTGTTGCTTCATATATGAGATTTTGAAACCCAAAATGTTATATGAGAAATCACGCAAGGTTTTATGATTTTTTTTGGTTCTCCATATGAGATAAAAATGACCGGTATAGGGGGTCGCTTTTTGCATATGTGGCGCAATCTCGTCCGTCGATCTGGTCAAAGGTGCACATGGTGTGTCCTTTCATATTTTTAGCCACAAAATCTCATATGTGACCCACAAAAACTCATATTTGTTGTTACAAAATCTCATTTTTTGGCCCAAAAATAGGGTGCACATTGTAGCATCTCTCCTATTTAAAATGTGTTACATAATCATGTATCCAAATTCCTCTCTTTTTTTTTACCAGACGCCATTTCTGACCCTGAAAGGACCCGACAACAAGATCCAATTTTGTAAACTGGTTCTTTGACTTTGTTGGAAAATTTTTGGTACCTACCGGGTACCACGTGGCCTACTCAAACATTGCATCTGAGTCGTCTAAAAAGTGTATTGGACGGTTGAGATCAAAACACTCTCTCCTTACTCTCTCTTCTCTTTCTCTCTCTAAATCCGAACCGTCCAAAACTAAAATGGACGGTCTAGATACGAGGAGGGTACCACGTGGTACCCTCCCGGCACAGAAAAATTTCTCGACTTTGTTTGCACGCCGGAGTGACGGCGGAACCGTAGAATCTCATTGTATGCAATCGTAATTTGGAAAAACAAACAAACAAATAAACAAACATTGATCGACGAAAGTATCGTAATCGATGTCGTCATCGCCAGCTTGACCTAACACATTCAACAGCTGCTACCGACTTTCTCTGACTGCGCTTCTCAATCCACACGCCACACAAAAACTTGTTTATTTCCAACTTTTTGGTTAATATATGTTAAAGTATCAGCGCATAAATTGGCTGGAATTGAAAGCAACTTTGGGAATTGGCAATTTCAGGTCAAAATTTCAGTTTTTGCATCAGATAGATAGACATGTCAATGTATGTGTATGGTTGTATAGAATTTGATGTTTGTATGGAATTAAAATGATAGGTTGAGAAGCTCGAAGAACCCATTAATGGCGCCTCCAATCCTTTCGTTGGCTCTGCCATCAGAAACGGGTCGAGTTCTCAGCATTCAATCTCACACTGTTCAGGTATTGCTTTGCATTCTGGGGGTTTTTTCCTTTATTCAATAATAAGCACTTTTTAGGAGTTCGAATACTCTGTACCCAAACTAGTGATTCGGGTGCATTTTCGACCGTTGAATCACGAGAGGATCATCGCAGTCTCTTGAGATTAAAACAAAAAAATGCTTCGGAACACCGCACATGCATTTTTGGTAAAGAGGATTTGATGGGACTATTTGATGGGACTTTTAGTCTTATGCAGTTGTTGTTTTTGTTATGGTCCTTCTACAAGCAGATGTGGCTTGTTTAACATGAGAATAACCCTAGTTTAATTACTTTCACTTTGTATTATGATAGAAGGACAGCACAAACAAAATCAACCGAAGTATAGTGCTGCATTCTCCATCTTTACATGTACCCATGTAAACAAAGGATCCTTATCATTTGGTAGAGTTTAGTAAAGAAAATATAGGTTAGCAAGTTACTTAAGGGGTGGCACATGCCTTCCCATCTCAGTGCTCTTTACTATTTTTTGCCCCCTTCAAAGTTGTTTAATTTTTATATCGACAGTTTACAGATAGTTTCTCTAGTTGTTTTAAGTTTTACATATATGTTTTTGGGAGTGAGAATGACATAGCAGAATATGAAGTCCATGTATCATCCCTTTTGTGATCAGTGTTGTAACTTGCAAGGACATCAAATGCATAATTGTGAGTCATTTGAGATAACGCTGAAGAATGTGAACCTTTTTCAAAGTTGGCCCTAACACCTGAATCAAGGAGCTCTCTCTCTCAGCAAATGCAAAACCTTCTTTTTTGGCTAAAAATAATAGCACGGATCAAGAAAAGTGGTAACCCGTGCTGTAGTTTGACGTATAGCACTTGACATTGTGCTAGGTCACAAACTCTTTTCTATTCGTGGATAGGTACTCTCATTGATATCTAAGGCAAATTAACTTGATTATCCAATGGTTCAAAAAAAAAAGAAAAAGGTTATCCTAGAAACATGCATTATACAATTAGATAAAATCATTTTTTGAATAAGCTTGTTGCCTTGGAGATTAGGTCTTGTCCTGTATTGAATTGTTTTTGTGTCTATCTTTCTAAGGGATATGTAGGCAATAAATCAGCTGTTTTCCCTCTTCAACTATTGGGCTTTGACGTGGATCCAATCAATTCAGTGCAGTTCTCGAACCACACAGGCAAGATGCTTATATCACTTCACCCAAACAGTCTGAGGCCTGACATATGGTGCGAGTGTCATCTATGAATGTGTACATGTTCAGGCCTGAAATCCTAGTGGAAATTTTGGTCATGTCATCGTTAATGTAGATTAACCTGAAATTTTTGCAGGATACCCAAGTTTTAAGGGGCAAGTTTTGAATGGACAACAACTCTGGGATTTAATAGAAGGCCTTGAAGCGAATGATCTACTATTCTACACACACTTATTGACTGGTATGATAGGTTAATTGCTGTACTTCAGGATTCATCTTCCTAACATTTGGTTTTGTTTGCCATGTTGGGTAGTAGACATGTTTCAGTCACTTTCAGTCATCTTCTAGACTGCTAGTACACCGAACTTGGTAAACTAATTTGACTTCCCATTATGTTTGAAACTAGCTTTGTTCTCAAAATCTATTGGGGATGAAACTATGGCTTGCGTGTAGCTGATTCATCTTGATTTGGCCCTCTACTCGATTTTGCTCATTCTCTCAAGCTTGTTACAGGGAATCACACATCCAAAGCATTTGTTCCCTGCCTCATTGCATCTCCCGCTCTCCCATTGATTTGGTTCACTGCAAGGTTTTGAGAAAATATAACAATACCTTTCATGTGAATGTGTGATGTATAATTCTGTATAAAGTGAAGGGCTAAACAGAGAGAATCCCTTGGCAAAATACTTATCGTGGGACCCACAAGTCATCTTGACAACGAAATATGCATTTTGATCATGAAAACAGTTTTCTGTTGACGATCCTCATTTTTATGCACTGTCTTTATAAATCTGTTCTTTTTTCTTTTTCTGTTTAATTGCTTTGTTGGTTTTCTATGGTAATCTGGCATTTTTATTGTGTGGCCTTTATATTGGATGTTGTTTTTTGAAACTTTATTTATCCATCTTTTGCATTGTTTTGTCTGTGTTGTGCATCTGTAGGTTATATTGGTTCCGTCTCCTTTTTGAACACCATTTTAGAAGTCGTCAGTAAGCTTCGGACTATTAATCCCAAACTTACATATGGTGAGTTGGATATTGAAGCTCAACTTTCTTGTGACTATGAATGCATCGTTCTTTGGTTTTTGTTTATTGGATTCTTAGTTAGAGAGCTTGTGGGTTCTATCATTACATTATTCTTTTATGATCACATTGTCATTTATATTATTCTATTTGCTCACTTTTTTGGTGTATGGCATTTATAATTTTGTTGAAAGCAATACTGATGAGCTACTAAAGTTTCTTGTTTTCTTGTTTTTTGCGAAATACTAATTGTTTTTACTATGACTGAATTATGGACCTGTAACCAATATCCATTGCCTCTGTTATTGGAACCAAACAAGATTATCATTGTTGTTATGTCAGATTTTTGTGAAGGAGACCTTTTAATCGTCATTTTGAAAAATCTTCAAATTGTTTCTGGATATGGGGGATATTTTGGTATCAGTAGACTCTCAACTATTTACAGAACTTGCACGCCCTGCTTGGGTGTAAACATTATTCTTTTAATTTTGATGAATATTTTCTTGATTATGAATCTCTTTTCACTTAAAACCTTTTGCTGTGGACTAATTTATCGACATAAACTTGATATGATGGTGATTAGAGTGCATACTTATTGAGCTGTCGAGCTAATTCTGGTGGCATATTTCTGATAAGTCAGCGTAATGTTCTCGTAGTATTAAGGTATCGTGGAAGCTTGTTCTCTCTTTCTAATACATGGTGGGTCATAATTGGTTTTTTGCATATGGTTCTTTGTGTTTGTAGTTTGTGATCCAGTAATGGGTGACGATGGAAAGCTTTATGTCCCTCCAGAATTGGTGGCAGTATACCGTGATAAGGTAGTTTTTTTCCTGCCATGAAGGTAGCCTTTCAGTTTAATGAATGCTTGTGCGCTGATCTTGGAAATGCTTAGTGTTGGGAGATCAGCAATGGAATACAACTCTGGTTTTAATATGGTGACTTTCAGTCACCATATCATGACCGATACGTTTTGGGCCTGCGCCAAACAAACATCTCTATCATTTTAGTTTAGAGGTGTTTGGAAATTATTCCCACTCATAATAATACTGATAAACTTTGTTGAATATTTCTTTATACTGATGGGTTAACTTTACAGCATGTAAGTTAATGTTATTGTCTCAAGGTTTCAGGTATCTGAGATTCTCTAATTTAAAAAAATGAGTACATATATATAACACCTTGGTATGCGTAGTTGTCCTTATAATCATTTGTATTTTGTTGTTGATTTTAAGTCAACAATTCATTTGTGATTGCTGTTGTTGTTATACACTTCGATAACATCCATTTTGTTTAGGTAGTCCCTGTTGCTTCAGTGTTGACTCCTAACCAGTTTGAAGCAGAACAGTTGACAGGGTTAAGGTATTTATAAACATCACTGATACTTCAGAATGGTATAATGAAACCTATTATGTTATCTATATGTTCTTCATAGCTTATAGACTTTATAGTTTGTATTACCTTACATGATAAGTCTACGACATCTGATGGGATTTTAATTTTGCTTTTTGTTTAGCAATAGCTAACTATAATGAGTATTATGGCATAAAAGAAAGTGGTGCAGCTTTCTATAAAACCTCATACATGGAAAGCTAGAAGCTTCCATGTTGAAAGCTCATATTTCGTGTTTCATATTCCATTATAGCATGTGTTCGTATCTGACGTAATGTTATCAGTTTATGCTGCCTGGAAATGTTGGTGGGATATAGTTCCAATTTTTGTTCATGTTGAGATATGCTATGAATAAGATTTTGTTTAGTATTGTCAGCGCTGTGTTACTCATGCAAAATTAAAATAAATGAAATTCCAACTAAATTTGAACCAAAATGTTATAGCCCAGCAAAACAAAACAAGCCTAGCGCAATAAGTTAAGCCTAGCCCAATAAATTTGAACCAAAATGTTTGCCTAGTCAGAGTTTTTTTTTTTTTTTTTGCATACAACTTTTCATCATAGACATGCTTCTATTTTTGTTAGTGCTGGACGAAAATCCTGGAGCCGCCCGGGATATGCTCCTTTGTCTGGATTCATTAGCTGAATTCTGTTTTGGAGCTATCTTACGTTTTTTTTTTTTTTTCTTTCCTTGTCTATGTCATTGCATCAATTAGTTATCCCTTCTGAGTAGGTTCATTGTGGCAGAATTGTGACAGAAAAAGAGGGCCGGGAAGCCTGCAAAATTCTTCACGCTGCTGGACCAACAAAGGTTAGATAGTGTTATTATGGTTAAGTTATTTAAGTGTCCCCAAAGCTTAAGCTTTTAGGAATGGAATGGGCCCTACGATACCAAGCTTTCCAACACCCTCCCTCACATGTAACCCATCTTGCATGTACATTGAAAGAAACAGTATGCATGCTAACGGGGACAAATGCAAAAGGAGATATTTGAACCAAGAACTCCCATTACCAAGGCTGTAATATTATGGTAAGTATCGATTTTTCCAAAAGCTTAAGTTGTTAGAAAATGGCCCAGCAATGTATCAAACTATCCATCGAGCATATATCAGATTACCACCTTTCATGTGCTTTTAATTTATTTTGAAATAAAGCCAACTATAGCAAGTTCTTTGATTTCTTTGAAAAGATAGCCTTTGAAAGCCTAAAGAAAGGCTATGGGTCCAAAAAATATGATGAATTAGAGACTTGTCTATTGGTTTGGTGTTTCCAGTTTTTTTCCCTTTCGTATGGTCCAATAACATTGGGACATTTTTTTTTTTTCCAGGTAGTGATAACGAGCATAAATATTGATGGCAATCTTCTCCTTATTGGCAGTCATCAAAAAGGAGAGGTGCGTCTTTCTTGTTCAAGACTTCAAGTTATACAAATTCAAATTTGCCAAATATTTGGTTACACAGCCTAAACTATTTGGTCGAAAGTTGCTAGTTTTCCATTATAAGACGTGGCCACACGGTGTACTGTTACCTTTCTTTTGGGTGTTTATTAACGCCTCAGTTCCTCACTGTATTAACGTAGTATCACGAACCATAAGTTGACTAGAGAGCCACATTCCTGAGTCCCGACCCTTGATTTGTCTCTATTGGTTGGCATAAAGGTGGAAGCATTGTGCTTCTATGGCATTTGTTGGCTTACTACCATGGGCTCGACACTCTGATATTAAGTAGCAGCCCCAAGCACACTTGAGGACAGGTTCTAGTTATCTGTGGGCTTATGATCCTCTGTCCCTCTTCTCTGTCCCAGTCTCTACAAGCTGCCACTTGTATGATGTAAACTAACCATTTAACAAAAAAACAAAAAAACAAAAAAACAACCACTCTCCCTGCACAGCAATGCTCTTCTCTGGCGGCCTGCGTGTACTTCATTTCCTCCCTTCGTTTCCAGCTCCTGGTTCTTCATTTCCATCAACTGTCACTACCGCAAGTCGGATTCCAACCGAAAAATTGGGGATACAATGCAAATACCAGAAACTGACAAATGAGGATGTAATTGTTCTCATTTACAAGAAATAAAGTATCTATGAAGGAAGGATAGGAAATTGCAGTCATGGTATTAGTAGTATCATATATAGTTCCAAAAACTCAAAAATCAACAGTTTCAAACAACTCTTTTCATCTAATATGTTCAATTTCAAAGAGCTATGTGGTGCCAAAATCTAGAAATAACTGTGATTGGTGACGAGGCGGGGATTCATCGGAGTGGTTGGGGGATGTGGGATATGGAGAGGGGTTCAAGAGGGGGCGGGTTCGCCTGATGAGAGAGGGAAGGGGGTGCGATAGAGAATTCTGTACGTGTGAGGAAGGATTGCTTTTTTTTTTTTTTCCAACATACACGTGACAGGCTGTAGATACTAGGACAGAGAAGGGGGCCAGAGGATCTCAAGCCGTTATCTGTGCGTGCTATTTGGAGTTCCATTGCTAAGACAGCATTATCAAGGCAAGTCTGTCAGTGTGCACAAGCAAGAAGTTTATACTGCACATAAGCATATGATGTCTGAAAGAAAGTTTTAATGCATAAGGAACAATAGCGTGATTTAACCTCTCTCGTAAAGGAGAATTATATATAGAGATTCTGGCTATGAATCCATGCCCTACAGGTGACTATAGTGTATGTTAATTTTGCAATGGTCTTGAGTTAAAACCTCGCCCTAATTCAAGATCTGTTCTGATAACTAATAGCATTCTTTTATGAACACCAAGCAAATAGTTGATGTCAGAATCATTAATATATGGTTTATGCGGAAAATTCTCATGATTTTGGGAGTAGTTAATCTTTTGACAACTGTTTAGGTTGTTAAAGCCCGTTAAGTGCAGTAGTGCTTCTGTGTACTTCACATGGGACCTAGCCAGTCAGTTAATTGAGTGATGAACTCTGCTGTCTATCAGTGCCATTTTTGTTGAAAACCCTGTAGATTGTCTTCTAGGTTAATAACTTTATGTTATGAGCTTGTGTGGAGGTCAAGTATGCTGCTGAAAATCTATATTTGATCTAGTCTGATGCAATTTTGTATAATGATTTATGACTGATGGACTTCATTGTTTTTGTTCTTTTGGGTCTTCAAATCATGAACTTGGCCTTGTCAAGCTATCTCCTGTAATCTGCTATGAAGTTATTTCTTTCCTCATAACTTACAAAAAATTCCTTGCATTTGGATACATGACAGGGTCAGTCACCTGAACAATTCAGGATTGCAATACCCAAAATTCCTGCATATTTCACGGTATGTCATTGTAGTGAAAGAAGAATCTTCTGAATTAGTTACTTCCGTTATTAAGAAGTAATAAGATTGTACAAGAAAATAATCTGGCATGAGTTTTAGCAGCAACAGTGAAACCTACACTTGTAGAACAATAAACAATATTTTGGTTTTTTGGGACTCCTAGTGTCTCTGAATCCAATATTAGAGCCAGGTTGTCAAGGTATGGCTTTCTTTGGGTTAAGGACCATTATTATGACAATGATATAGAGAGGAGATTATAATGAAGATTCTTCATAAGAATGTAATGCCTTCTTCTGAGAGCAATACATAGCTCATACTTTGGAAATAGTGACAGCTCGAGTCCTAATAACTGGAACCAGGACAAATGAGGATATCAGCAATGGCTCGTGCAGCTCAGAGGCATATGGCTTCATATGTCAGCTGTACATCCTCAAGACAATGTCTATCTGAACAAAGTTACTAGGCATCACAAATGACACTCCACTGTAGCTAACATAAACTATGTCACTGAAATATAAAAACATAATGGCAGATGTTTCATTGGACATCAATAGCCTTATGTTTATCATTTTTTTACTCCTCTACACCTCTGTTGCAACTGCCACCAAATGCCAAAGAATACAATTTTCATGGAATCCAGTATTCCACTTCTACCTCCAGATTTTGCCCTTTTAGAATAACAAATGAGAATTGCAACTCAAATTTGTCATGGTTTCCGCCCAGTGGGCGGAAACCATGACAAATTTGAGTTGCAATGCCCAGCCACCTTGCCAGGGATGCCTGAACTGTCTTATTCAGTTATTGGCTCTGCACTGGATATTCCATGGTCAAATGTATCGCCTTAATTTTGCTGCTATTTCATAGGACTATCTCCTGTACCTTCAGTCTGATTCATGGATTAGTTTACCTTTGAAACTTCTAACTTGAGTAGTCCACAAAAATACACCAGACTCTATCCCCTCATCTACTGGAAGTTTTTTCAAGTGGGTCCTGCGGAGGTGGCCCGCCTATTACTTCCAATCATTCAGTGGCAACTACAAGCATAAATAGTTTCACTGCTCTATGTTCTAGGGAGAACTTGAGCAACCAATTATTTTTCCATTCTGATTTCTGCCTGTACTGGACAATGTTGCAACATTATTCGAGTCTGAAATATTATAGTGTTCCCTTCTTAGAAATGACTCTTGGTTTGGTTAATTTATTTCTAAACACGAAAATTTTATGGTATGCCTTCAGCTTTTTGTTGTCCTGTACCAGTTTATTTCATGTTTGATATCAAACCATTTTGTCAGCTTTTAAGCGTAGATACGAGAAACATGCAAAGCCTGTATCTTAATTCATGTTTCATTTCACCACAATCAAACTTTGTACGACTGACGTCATTCAAGCAGATAAATTAAATAACCAGAGGTTCCTTCTTGATGCCTATCCATGTTAGCAGATTGATTAGGATGGTGACCATATTACTCGATTCAGACTTCTGATTATTCTGATTTGGAGTTGACAATTTTTTACTCAATACTTATTGCTTTTGTCCAGTTAGTTATTTTTACTTTGTTACCTATCATAAGCTCAAGGCATTTCATATTATCGTTGGTGTAAGTTTGATGCTGTAGTAGCAACTCTTATTTTTTTTATTTTCACTTAATCTGATGGAGACATGTACATGCTTCTGTAGGGAACAGGGGATCTAATGACTGCACTGTTGCTTGGATGGAGCAATGTAACACCAATAACTCTTGCCATAATTCCAGATATTTTTTTGTTGCCCCTAATAGGTAGTTCTAATACAAATCTACTTTTATGCTTTGCAGAAATATCCTGACAATCTTGATTCAGCCGCAGAGCTTGCTGTATCAAGCTTGCAGGTATTCCCGGTTTGCTGTTTTATATATATAAATGGTTTGATCTATAGCTAAAGATGCTCACCCTTAAGGGCTGCTTGGGGTGTCTTTATGTGTATGCATAAATGGTAGACAGGAGTGATTATTTTTGTAGTGGTTGATAATTTTGCATGAGCCGAGTCTGAATTTGGAAGTCTTAAAGGCTTGGATTGTATCAGTATAGAAAGAGGCTAATTGGTTGTAGTTGCAATGTCTTGTTGTGAGTCTGTGACCTTTAGAAAGTGAAGGTAAGCAGGTGTAATTCTCGATGTGCAATATACGTTCAGAAAAGAAAATGAAATTTCCGATCTTCTTTCTCTCTGTTTTCAATCCCATAACTTCATGTTATTCCAAGTCAGGAATTGACTTAAGTCAGTTTTTAAGTCGATGGATTGCGAGAGAATGACTTGTCTCATAAAACGGCATAAGTCAGTTTTAAGTTTAAGCCAAAAATTAGAACAAGATGACATGTCCGTTTTAAAACACCACATATTCATTAACAAAAATCTCACCGCACCAATAGTGCGTTTGAAGTTAAGAGCCTGGAATATGTTTTGTGGAACTTTGAGTTACGTGAGGTTCTACGGAAGGGGTTGGGAGTCCTCTTTTATCATGTTTTTCCCTTTTTTGGGAATATTCACGCTCCACCACTTTTAGCCTTTTAACTCATCTTTGTCTTTCACCCTCTAACAAGATGAATGCGAAATGATAAATATGGAGTGTTTAACTATGTATTTCGAGCTTTTGTGTTGTTTTATTGTTTGAATATATATTTCGAGTTTTTGTGTTTGGTCTTTTATTTTGAAATGTTTTACACTTCAAAGATGTTTTCGAAAGTGGGGAAGTGGAATGAGAAAAGTAGTTTGGGGACCTGAATGGGAATGCTACTGGCAGCTGCTTAAATTGCTTGTTGAATCATGTTGATGCTATTCTGCACATACTTTTGCAGTAGCAACATCTCTCAGCAATGCTTATTCAAGTTAGTTTCTTGATTAAAAATGGTCAAGATAACAAAAGTATTAGGAAACAACTTCCAGGCTGGTTTCATTTTTGACCATTGGACCTTAGTAGTTTTTCTATTAATATGGAGTAATCGCTACAATGTTGTCAACTTTTGCAGGCACTTCTGCAGAGGACATTGAGCGACTATAGAACGGTGGGATACGATTGCCAATCAAGCAGTTTGGAGATTCGATTAATTCAGAGCCAAGACGACATTCGGCACCCGCAGGTCAAATATAAGGCCGAGAGATACAACTGAATTTATATTACATTGAAACCATAGTATAATTCACATGTATTCTTCGGACACAAGTACATGCTTGGTCTTACACTAATTAAGGCTGAAGTTGCCTGGGAGTCGGATAAAAATAAACATTACCTTTTTTCTGTCTTTTCACTTTGTTGTGATGTTTACTAGACTAATCAAAGACAGCTTTCTAAAGGACAACTACAATAGAATAGGATTGCATAAATGAAGCATGCAATTTCTTTCTTACTTCTAAAAATGTAGGGCAATGTTGATTGCAAAAGGTCTCTTCATTGTTCTTAGTGAATTTTGTTTACTTCCATGAATAAGTGTTACATTGGCAGGCTAAATAGACACAATAAAATGTATAATCGATTTATAATAACCTTATGTAACGACTAGGCAATACTTAGACAGTTAGACCTAATGTAACCCAACCATATATCATATTGCGAAGTAGTATAGCTAGTTCTTGATTACTAACAGCAGTTCTCCCAGTTCATCTCCATCACTTTGCTTCCCAACTCTTCTGTTTCGCTGAACCTCACATTGTATGATATGTCATACCCTTTTTACATATTTGCCATGTATGGAACATGGCTGAAGTTACCATAACAGTCCTGGTTTGGAGTGAATGGAGAAGTTGCATAAATGGTCCTCTGGGGTTGCATAACATACATGTGATTCATCATTGGCATGTTCATGGGTTGTATGTCATGCACGTCGATGTTCATCATTGGATATTGTTGGCCGTATTGGGGTCCTCGTATGTTGCTCATCATGTATGATGAAGGATGATGATGTTCAAAAGATGGCAACCCTGCATCATTGCCACTGAAACCTTGAAAACCCATCATGGAATTCATATTGCCATGCATGCTGTGATCACCATCCGTGTTATATCCATCCATAGCACCCATATGCACATTGTCCATCAACGTATTTGCCATGATGGGATGCTGCTGCCCCCTTCCTATATCCTGATTCAAATTCTGAAAATAGGGCCACTCATCATTAACTTCTGGGCCACATGGTGGGCCCATCATAGGCCTTTTGGAGCCTCTCAAGCCCTTGATTGGACCCTGTATTTGGTTCAGGACCATTCCATTTTCTATCCAATCAGCATAGGCCTGTTGTTGGTTGGGCTGGATTTGGTAATTGTTTGCAGGCCATATCTCTGCATGTTTACCTGATTTCTCCAACTTCTTGATTAAAATATCAGAATCCACAGAACCTGTGACAGTGACTTTATGTTCTTCTGTATCTATATCCACCTTATAAACACCTGAATTTAAACAAATATGTATCACAATTAATTTCAAATTTGACACTAGAAGGAATAATATGTGACTGGTTGCATCCACAATCTTCTCAATTTGTTTTGAGAATATTCGGAATTATCGAATTTCACTAATTGACACATTCTGTACATCAGGAAGTTTAATTAACAGTTGAAGATGAGAAAATATGGATCAATGGTTATTGGAACAGAGTTAAGGGTCCATATAAGTGGTGATAGACAAATTGTAAACATTTTGGGTGGCCCTACTCAGCAGAACAAAGTTATTGGAGTCCGGCACGAGCTGACAAATGGGACGGAGCGAATATGGATTGCACTTAACCCATCATACATGTAACGGGAAATGATTTTGGCACTCATCTCTGCCCCGAACAAGGAGTGGGATTTGCCACTTTTCTATATTTTTATTTTTATAATACCGATGGAACAATTTTACTAAAAGACCTCCCGACAACTCAGTACATGGCTATAAGGGCCATGGGAAATCTCTCCAAAACAAAATTAGGATACGTAAAACAGATTAAGATGCAAATAAGGTAAAACTATGAACGACTAATGGCGAAAATATCAATAATATTTCCCTAATTAAAAAAAGAAAATGCTAGAGGGGCATATGGCGCAATAGTTTAGGCATGAACCTAGAAAACTATCAAGAACATGGCGGGTTCGGGCGACCCACCCCCTTTCCAAGAAAATCCATTTTGCTTCCCCACATCCAACCCGAATTCCAAGAAAAATGTCGGGGAACCATCCGAATTGAGCGGGTTTTGGGTATGACGGAGGAGATTGTCATCTTTAGACTGCACGATTACCGACTATTGGCTTGAGCCTTTCAGTTAGCTAATGAATATGTCTTTATATACAGCCGGGAGAGCAACATATCTTGTGTTATGGCGTTCTTTAATAGATTTTGTAAATCGAGATAACTTTCTTTTAATGATCAGCGAAAAAATTAACATTCCATTGATACCAATAAAACATTACGATGGAGAGGAGAGAGAAAAACTTAATAAGTTGGCAAAAAACCAACAAAAGTACTAAAACGGAGATCACTTTTTTTGGGTTAGTAATCGAAATAAATTGGTAAATGCGTAGCACAATACATGTCGAAATGGCGTTATTTAACAGGGCAAAGTTAGTTTACCTTCAATTTTGCGTAGGAGCTTCTTGACCCTTTGCTTGCACCCTTCACAATTTATGTGCATCTTCAGCACTTGTACCTGTCCCCAAAAAGGAGAATTACTAGTACTTCACTTGTATATCAAACAAACCCAACGGGCATTAGTGCTAGGCAAATTTTAAGGGGACAAGAAAGAGAAAATTAAAGTGTGTATAGAATTTGTGGAAGTGAAGAAGAAAGGAAGGGAAAGCGAGAGAAAATAAAATAAGAGGAAAGTTAGAGGAAAATTTCACTATTCGCAACAATTAATTTTTTTTATTTTCTCTTTTCTTTCTCTCCAAACCAAACAAGAGAGGAAAAAATTCGAACTTTTCTTTCATTTCTCTCACTTTTCTCAAGTTCCAAACACACAGAAGAGACAGTAAATGAGAGAGACAACGAAATTCAGTGTTCGGAACTTGGGGAAAGAATGGAAAGGAAGATCAAATTTCGAAAAATTTCCTTGCATTTTTTGGTCTCTAGAGAAAGACGAGGGAAAATTTAAAAAACAAGTTCAACTTTCTCTCCATAATTTCCCCTCTAACTTTCCTCTCCTTTCCCTTTCCATCCCCAAGTTCCAAACACACACTCGGTCTTTTTTTTGTGTTTGTTTGGTTTTGCAAAGAAAGGAAAGAAACAAGAACAAAACAAAAATACTATTACTAACCAAGAACAAAACCAGTTCAAAAAAAACAAAGGGGGAAATAACATAAAGTAAAGTGTGGAGGTAGAGACCCTAATTGGGACTTCAAATCTTGGGAGGTTGGAAAATCCATTTGTGGACATTTTGCTTCACTCTTGGCTTGTTTATGTCTGCAAAGGAATACTAGCTAGTAGGAGTATTTCTCTGCTAAACTTTCCCAGTATATGTTTTGTTCTGCTTTCAGTCTTCTCTTTCTTTTGCTACTTGAAGCAAATACCCACCACTACAAGCGTGTTTCAGAAGCATCAAGATGTAGAGTAGAGGAGAGAGAGAGAGAGAGAGAGAGAGAGAGGGGTTTTGATTGGACCAAAGACTCAAAGATCGGAAGGACAGAATGATTCCCATTTTCATGCAGTAGTAGTACGTACACAATTTCCTCGTGATGGGATGGGAATTGGGGTGCCGTAGGATCGTAGTGCGGCATCCGAGTTATTGATTGCGAAATTAACTGCTCGGATTTCATCTCGGTACTTGTACGATCATTGCTTAGATAAAATTCGAGCCGTTAATTACCGAAATCAACGGTTCGTGTGCCTCACTACAGGATCCCGGATCCAGTCTCTGTGTGTATTCTTCTGATTTAGTTGTGATTCTAGTTTCATTGTTTGGGGCCATTTTTTACAAAAAATACCAAGTACACATAAAATTTACCTAGAAAATTACCCAAAATTTGAAATTAGTGGCTCAGATATTCACTTGGGAGTGAATCTAAGCCAGTGGTTTTAAATTATGGGCAATTTATGGGTACTATTTATGAGTACGTAGTATTGTTGCATTTTTTAATCCATTTGGTTAGAGTACTTTGACCAGTAATAGAGCATTTCAAATCCGGAACATCAAAAAATGCTTTTGGACAGTCGGGATTTGACAGCCGGGGTACACATGGTGGTGTACCATTTCGAAAATCCATTTCCATCTTTTTACATTGGGTTTTATGCCAGCTAGCAAAATCACCGTGCTGCTCAGATGCTACCCAAACGGCTGTGCTTCCTCAAGAAGTTAAATCTCAGCCCCCCCAAAAATTAAGAATTTCCAACTCAAACATCAAGAAATCCACTCACCGGTACATGGAAAACTAAAAAATGATCAAGTCAAGATTCATATGAAGCAAATTAACCTGATAATTTGATGGGTCTAAAATTGTATGAATTCCACAAATTAAGACCATCTGATCAAACTCCGTTCGTCTCAGAAGTTCTAGCTGGGTTAAAAGAGAACAAATGGGGAAAAAAATCTTCTACTAGTGCAATCTGACCAGGCTGAACCTTCGTTTTGCTTCATCAGATTGAAGAAACTCCACTGGAATGCCTTGCCATTGGATTCATTGTACAGAAAACTTGCATAGCCGTTCGAATGAAACACCGCCATTACTGTAACTTCAGCTGTTGACCTTGCAAACCATTCCAAAATGCGTTTGCGTTTACTACTCTCTTGCCCGGAATCTGAAGCTCCAGTACCTGATCACCATTGCCAAAGGAAGAATTTGTGGACATCATTGTTCATAAATTTACCGGAAGCGGAGGGCCTGCAGCGCACCTAATGCGATGCGCCGTGCAACGCAACATCTTAGCCGTCCAAAAGTGTTTTTAATGGTCCGGATTCGCTGAAGCTTTCTTATTGGAGACGGACGGCTGTGATGTGTTGCTGCAGGGTCCCCACTTCCACATTTACCATCATCAGAGAATGAGGTTTATCCTAGTTGAACATGTCTAACAAGTTCTGTCCATTGATTATGGAACTGGTCTCCAATCCAAACACTTTTCCGGTTTCACCTCATTTACCATTTACTTTTTTCATTACCACAGACCAGACCACCACCATCACCACACAAGCACACACCCCAAAACAAAAAACAAAAAAAACAAAAAACAAAAAACAAAGGAAGAAAGAAAGAAGCACCATTAACTTTAGTAACACACCCGATATAAATTTAAAAAAAAAAACACATTTGTAACACAATTATTACAGTGACAGGAAAATCTTCAATTTTATAACACAAACTTAAAATGATTACCCACCTCAAGGGCCGTGCGGCTACCACATGGGAATACCAATGCACCGTTACTGATGGTCACATTGCCACCTTCATTTCCCTGAATATTGTCGCAGCTACTTACTCTTGTAGTGATGATTTTAATGTCCAAGATCTTTTGCTGAGCACTTTTGTTATCGACTATTACTACTCTAGCCCAGGTCCCTGGCCATCCTGCAAATGCCCTAACCTAAAATATTGTATGTCATTGTCCATGTAATCACATCCAAACTAGTAAGAGATTACCTTATTATGTAGGACTATAGCTTCTTGATCAAACGACAGCCACGCCTCCTCAGGACCAATCTGCAAAATGTAGACGAAGATAAATTTCCTAAACAAAGCTATAGTCACTTGGCCAACGAATTTTGCACGGCAGGACACGGAAACAATATATATGATTAAGGGACGTGTTTATTAGCAGTTTCTTTCCAATTTTATCTTTAACTAAATGACATTATGCGTTGTGGTAAAGCCCATTTTCCACACATGGAATTTAGAATTTAAAAGAGAAAAAAGAATGGGAGGTTTAAAATTGGAAGCCAATGGGAGGTTTGAAATTGGAAGCCACACCCATTATTATAAAGTTCTTCTGTTCCAGAAACTGTAAACTTACCCTTCGAGTGGAAATACATCTGAAAATAAACAAATTCAGCATGCAAAGCAAGCATTCTTCGCTCTGTCCCCCCACCCCACCAGTGGGTCAGTTTTTGCTGGTTCTATACTAAGTTTTAGTGCAGCCAACCATCTAGCAAATTCTTTTAACATTGGGAATTTTAGGAATACCACAGAAATTATTTACGCAACTGCGCCAATGCAATGAGAAACGCCACAAGCACTTCTAGAAAGAAAAACCTGCTTGCTTATGAATCCTTCACCATTCTCTATGTAAATTGAAAAGATAATATCACACTGTGATTTCACATGTGGCAATTGGCTAATATGCTCTTGCCACTTCTATTTACAATATGATATAGGACAGAAAGAGGATACCTTTGGAGCCAAAGTAGCTTGAGAGTCTTCCTGGGGTTGTGCTTCCAACCTTGCCGATCCATCAAATATAGCGGGAAGCTCATGGATCAGAAGTTTAGATCCTACATACAATATGAACAGATCATTGATCACGAAGATAAATTTCCAGGGAATACATTCAATGGGGCGATTAGCATGTGGACTTTGTATTAGGAGCAGATCATTCAGCACAAAAGATAACTGAAGCATGGGATATATACAATTGCTTAAGTTCAAGTTTCAACTTTTATAAGATGAATGAACATCTACAATCACAGATACAAAATTTAATGTCGAAATTAGAGAAACAATGGCACACCTCGAGAAAATAGCAAAGCAAGTAAATCTGGTGCCTGCATTTAGATCACTCAAACACATTGGTGAGAATTCCAAGGAAGTAGCAAATGTTAGTCGTAAATGTACTAGCTACTATAGCTCAGTAAACATATTGCTGCAGCAACAAAAAAAATGGCATCTCTGTGAAAAAATAGCGCGCGCGCGCGCGCGCGCGCGAGAGAGAGAGAGAGAGAGAGAGAGAGAGAGAGAGAGAAAATCAGAAAACTAATGAGATACAAGATGTTTTGACTTGGAATCCATCAACTACAGAATTTGACTAATCAGAAACCTACCATTCCTTTTTACTGGACTAGCGCCTAGCAGGAAAATGGACCACCTCTTATTCTTCACCCTCAAAACGTTGACCAACAATAATGATTCGTAAAATTCCATACATACCTTAATCTGATCATCCACTTCCATTCTTTCACAAGCGATGACAGGTCCAGCATCCAGTGCCCGAACTGTGAAGGCTAATGATACTCCCGTTTCTTTTACACCATCCTAGTACGCAAAACTTAGGAGTGTTCATTGTCAAAAATCACAAAGGAGACAATTATAGGAGTAAGCATGCCAAGGAATAGAACTTGAAATCCTAGCAGGATACGGAACCTGCAATGCTCTTTGAACTGGAGCAGCACCACGGTAAAGAGGCAATACGCTTGGATGCAAATTGACTGTCCCTATAGAGATAACAGCGAAACACAAAGCGATATAACATAATATTCTTGAGTTCAAAAGGCAGAATGGAATCACTACAGGAACCAACACATTCTCCCACCAGAACGATAAATAATCCTTGAATTTTCTCACATGTATACATGGAGACAGAGATAATAAGTCAGATGGTTAACTTCTTTGTTACAAAAGTTTTTAGAATCAATCAAAATTCATGATATTGTATTTTACTAATACTTTTTCTTAATTTCCTTTAAAGTCTTGGACATTGGGATTACCCAAATTATCAATACTTGAAGCCACCCTAGATTTAAGTTATAGTCGACTAGTTGAGACTGTTCTTCACCCAAATTTCAATGATGAACAAGGCACTTTTCCTCATAATTGCAACACTTGTACTTCGCATTTTGCCTCACTATGCTATGAGATTCGCAACAAAAATGCCAGTGTAAGCATTATTCTAATTCAGGAAACACAAAGATAGTTACTAGCTACAGTATGAAAAATGCAAATGTAACAAAGAGCTAATGCTTATCCCTGGACAAGAAAATGTCAGAAGAAATGCCCTTTCTCAGAAATTTAGGTACAATATGCTAATAAAGGTTGAAGTCCTAGATGGAAAAGACTGGATGGCAGACTGCAGATCATAGGTACAGATAAATCAAGTTGCTATGCTTCAAGGATACAAGTAAATAAACATGGTGATTACGTATTGCAAGTTGCGATGTGATGCTCACTCCGTGTTGTTGAGACTCTGGAAAAATACGTAATACCTTAACTTTAGGGTCTCAGGAGACACAACTTAACATGCGAAGATTGCATGCATGGAAAAAAAGAAAAAAAAAAGGCTACCTAGTGCACTGCTCTCACTACTACAAGGTCTGGGGAAGGGTTGGAACTTGGCAGTACAAAACCTTACCCCCAAGAGGAGAGGCTATTTCTGTGACTCGAACGAGTGACCACCAAGTCACATTGGGACAGCCTTACAGTCACACCGGACAAACACAGAAAACTCACATCAGTTGCAACATTCATAACTACACCATATAGAGTAATTACACCATGACAATTTGCCATAAATAGTAATGCCGTTAAACCTCGTGTGATGAGGAGGTAAAGTGGAATGCATTTGATATTTTGACATAACCATAGAATTTACAGCATCGGATATCTTTAAGTGATTTCTTAATTCGCACCAATTGATGGCTCTCGAATCCTCTTCTAACTTTGATCGGGTTTAATTCGCTTCATTTTTTCTTTTTTGTATTCTGTAAGACCAATTTAAGACTTGTTCATTTGCTTCGAAAGTGCAGATCCAAAATTTTAAAACCAACGGTTCAGCGGAAAATGACAATCACAAACCTCCCTTGGTCAGCCTAAGAGATCATCCAGCTACACAGGATCTCAAATTTAATTTCGATGAGGAGATGAATTAAAAAAAAACAAAGACCATCTTTTACTAACCCAATGGTGGAATCTTGAGAAACTTGTTAGGTAAAATATTCCCATAAGCCGCCGTAATGCAAAGCTCAGGCTCCAGGGCTCTTAAGTTGGACAAGAACGTTTCCTGCACAAAATAAAATTTAAAACAAATTCTTGCAATGCAAAACGTAAATGTGAACGTAGAAATTTCATATATCGGAAACACCATGGCACAGAGCACTAAATAGCCATAGGAAAGGTCTTAAATATGTACATCACTTACATGTCACTGCAGAGGAAAGCCAAGGTAAATTGCCCAAGAGAAGGATTTCATTTTGAAATGAGAAAAGGTAAAAAGACACATTCTGAGTGAGGAAGTTACATCACCTAAGCTCTTAAAAAAGTCGCATACTTTGAAACCCCACTTGCTAATAGCATGTGAAAAATCACCAGAACCATGCACATTTCTCAAAAAATTTAAAAGAGTAATATGAATAAATGGATATGCATCCGAACACCTCTTAATTGGCGTGTAACTTCAACATTTAGTCCCATATGCATCTTCAACTTTACCCCAAAAGTCATTGAAAATTTTAATAAGCAAAGGGAATCAAACTGCAAAATACAATTGCTGATAAAAAGACGGTGATGCAGCACAAGCTTTCAGGAGCTCGAGAAATTCCTTAAAGCTAGAGACACTTTATAAAGAGCGGCACAAATTGATATCAGCGTTTAAATTAACTGAGGAACTCCTACAATTTGTAGGAATCTGATCTGCACAATCAGAATCCACCCAGAGATAACAGCTTCCAAAGGTAAGTCAAACTGCATCAATGATAGCTTTATGCCACATAGTATATGATCAAAAGTTAACCCTGGAAAGATGTTCTGCTAAAGAGATATGTAGGACGGTTATGGTGGTTTGGTTTAGTATATAGGCCCCTTTTTTTTTACTTTGGTCTGTCTTTTATTCACGGTTGGGCCTCCGTTGACCCCAATTGTTATGATATTTTATCACTTACTAAAACATAAAGATAAAGAAAACATTTTGCAAATCATTGTTACAACACTCTCCTAGTCTCCTTTTTTTATTCCCCGATAAGTAATAAATTTGTATAAAGGAAAAGGTAAGTACATAAGTACAACAGGAATACATCAGGGAGATACAAAACAACCTAAAAGAGCTAACCTCAAATCCAAACTCCAAAGAGAATGGTGTACAGGTGTCTCTACCATGACAGAGGTAGTAATGGTCTTTTATTTTATCTTGGTTTGGCTTGCACTGGGCATTCCCCAAGAGGGTGTTGGATTTTCCTCTTTGTTGAAGGGCGGTTAGGATTGGGAGGAGGAGGAGGAGGAGGGGGGGAATAGTGGGAGATGGCCCCCTGTGCTTGATGTGGCTTATTTGGAGAGAAACGAATATGCTTCACTTTGATGGTTTGGAGACTCCTAGTCTTGTAATATGGCCTATGTACAAATTTTCGAGAAAGTGAATAACCTTGAACAAAGAGAAGAAATAGTTATGCAATCATGAGTTAAATTGAGAGGAACATAAGTCAATAGCAGAAAACTTAGGTATACACTAATCAAGAACATCTCCCAGAAACCCTAATTACCTCACCAGCTCGTTCAGGGGTGAAAATCAAATCAGAAGGAAAGCCTCTGTCAAGAGCATGCTGCGCAACTGGTGAAGCCGTCACCTTCCTTCCCCGGCTTCTTCCAGAAGGTGGCTGCGTGACAATTGCTGCAACCTAAATTTACCAATAAACAAAACCCAATCACATGAGCCTACATCCCACTGAAATGAAGAAACTTGAAACATATTGCCGCAACCTAAATTTACCAAATTAGCAAACCCAATAGCATGTGCCTACATTGATTAAGATGATCAACCATAAAGAACATATCAAAGAATCTATTCCTCAGTACCTCAAACAAAGAGTCTGGGGCAGAAGATGCATTGAAAAGAGCCTCAAGAACAGATGCAGAAACCTGAATACCAAATCATATTTCGCCAATTGCAAAAATGAATACATGTGTACACACAAACTAATACACACACACAAATAGAGAGAGAGAGAGAGAGAGAGAGAGAGAGAGAGAGAGAGAGAGAGAGAGAGAGTACTTGAGGGGAACCGAGGAAGACGAGTTGCTTCTTTTTGGCAGAGGGGTTTACAGCAGAAGAAAAACGACGGGTGGAGTTGAAACAACAAAAGCAACGAAGCATTAGCGGCGACGACGACGGCGATAAGTACATTCCTTCTTCTTCTTCTTCTGGCACTTGCTACCAATGGTACCACTAAGAGCAGCTGCAGCCCTGCATCAAATTCAGAACCAAATTCAAAATTTGGATAAAAACATCCAAAACTCACCTCCAGTCCTTGCATCAAACCCATACCAAATTGAGTTTTACTCAAATCTTTACCTAAATCAAGGGAGAACCAAATCCTTACCCAAATACCAAACGGCTAGTTTTGGGCGGTCGACGGTGGCAGCAGGTGGTGGTGAGCGGTAGAGTAGGTGGAAACAAGCGTTGGTGGCCAGCGGTGGCAGCAGGTGGGTCGTCGAGGTCTGTCAGAGGTGGTCGGCGAGCAGCGGTTAAGGACGTGGTGGTGTGCGACGCAGGTGGTGGTGAGCGACGCTTTTGGTGGTTGGTTTCCAGATCTGCTATTTAACTCGATCTGAGTCTCATCTGGATCTGAGTGTGTTCCGACGGTGGCGGCAGACGGCGGACGGCGGGCGACAGGCGAAGGAGAAACGACTAGGTTAGGGTTAGGTCAGACGGTGGTGGTTACGGCGGTGGTGGTGCTCTACGGTGGTGGACAGAGAGGATAATGTGAGAGAAATTGTTTTTAATTTTTTTTAAAGCCAAATTTGGGTAAAAAAGCGGTTGATGATTGGAGAGGGTGTCCCCAAATCAAGCTTTTTACTCAAATTTATGTGAAAATTTGGTTCTGAGTTTGGTTCAAGCTGGAGTTGCTCTAATCATCTCCTTCCCTATTTTATTTTATTTTATTTTTTTGCTTGTTTTTGTTTCTTTTGATTTATTTTTTTTGTTAATTGTGAGTCAAACATTTTTAAATTACTACTAGTTGACAAAGAGGTTTAAAGATTTAGAAGATGGGAGCCTTAGGAAAAAATCCAAAACATGACATTTTTAAAATGGAAGGAAAATGGACTTTTGCAATTAAAAATAAAGACAAAAAATATTTCATAATTTTAAAGGGAAGGACAAATAACTTTTGCAATTGAACATAAAAGAAAAAAAAAAGAAATTGTCAGTTATTTTTTAAAAGTTCTAATTTCATAAAGAAAATTCAAAAAAATCAACTTCTGTCTCATAGCCGGCCACCACCCCACTTCTTTTTTTTTTTTTGTACAACGGAAGTTCAAAACAACAACAAGAGCGAACAACAGAAGGACTAGCAAACGCTAGTCTCTAAACTGCCCTCCACCCAGGGCGTCTTCAATCACAAGCGTGCGAATGGACTGAGGAGAGTCCTCCAAAACCACCAGAGTGTCAATTTGTTCAGCTCCAATGTGTGCAGGATGGTCAGCACATTGATTTGCCTCGCGGAAAACATGGCTCAAGGACGAGCATGTGCGGGTGAGCAGAATTTTTGCCTCCTTGATCAAGTGACTTTGGGGGTGTTCTTCGTTAGGTCCATCGTTGATAAGTTGGACTGCAACCAAGGAGTCGGATTCAATGGCAATGTTACTGTGCCCCTTCTCAAGCATGATAGTTAGTCCACGATATATTCCCCAAATCTCGGCTTCCAAGCTAGAGGTGCAGTCTAGTCTTCCAAAGAAACCCAGCAGCCAGTGGCCTTGATGATCCCGAAATATGCCTCCATATCCAGCTAGGTTACGACTTTCCATCCAGCAGCCATCCGTGTTAAGCTTCACCCCAGCTGTACAAGGTGGAGACCACGAAATTAGAACACTTTTGATATGTCCATTAGAGAGAATGGACTTGAATGCCTCAGAAATTTCAAGGGACTAGATGGCAATATTTCTCCCGCTTTGGTGAGGGTCAACATCGACGTTGTCAAAGCTTTTCTTGTTTCTGTCTTTCCATATTTGCCATAAGGTAATAGCAAATAAAGAAGAATGAGAAACATCGCCATGGGACTTTCCCTTTTTTTTTAAGATTATACCAGAGCCACTCTTGGGTTTGGCATTCAAGTCTATTAACTCTCCAACGGCTAACAGGTGAAAGAAGCCAAACTTCTTTGGCTTTTTCACAATCACGCAATAGATGTGATCTGTCCTCATTCGGAGCACCACATCTAGGGCAAAAATTTTCAGAAATCATCCCTCTGTGGGCTCTCAACTGATTAGTTGGGAGTCTATCGTGCAGCAGTAACCAAATGAAACCTTTAATTTTCTGTGGAAGTTTCAATTTCCATATCCAACTCCAGCCATGAGGATCATCCTCTTCCTTATTAAGAAAGTCATAAGCAGAGGCAACAGAAAATTTACCATTGGAGGATCCTACCCATTGAGGGCAGTCCTTGGTGGAGCCATACCTGGGAATGTCAATACTCAGAATATCATCAATGGTTTGATTGGAGACAAAATGGGCAATGGAATTAAGGTTCCATTCTCCATTAGTACCAATAAGATTTTTAACTTTATCTTCTGAGTTCGTGTGTGAACCTGGGTGTCTAGACGCCAAAGATTCAGAACCACACCACCAGTCCTTCCAAATATTGACAGATTCACCATCCCCTATTTTCCATTTTATCTGTTTCTCCAAAAGGGGTCTAGTGTGGAGGATACCTTTCCAGGTATGTGAAGAAGTTCCCTTGGGAGGACAATCAGAGAAATTGTGCTTTTTTAAGTACTTACTGTGAATAACAGAAGTCCAAAGATTAGACTTGCCATTGTGTATGTGCCACCCGAGTTTGGATAAAAGTGCCATATTCTGGACTTTAGCTTTTTTCAACCCCAGACCTCCCTTATCTTTGCTCTTGCAAACAGTGTGCCAGTTCACCAGATGAATCTTTCTTTTAACAGCAGTATCTCCCCATAAGAAATCCCTAGACCACCCCACTTCTACTCGATCACTTCCGGCGACTCAAAAAATTAGTAACATTTCAGTAATTTTTAAAAGTTCTAATTTCCTACAGAAAATTCAAAAAAATCAACTCATGCCACCTGGCCGACAAAGAAAAAAATAGTGAAATGTCACTAATTTTTTTAAAAGTTCTAATTTGGTACAAGAAATTCAAAAAATCAACTCTGTACCTCCCACCACCCCACCTCCGGCCGACCACTTGTTACGACTCAAAAAATTAGTGATATTTCACTAATTTCTAAAAGTTCTAATTTCGTACAAAAAATTTAAAAAAAAATTCAACCAACTACTAATTCCTAAAACTAGGGAACATTCACTAGATTCTCGAATAGTCACATTTCAAGAAGTTATTGATGTTTTAGCAGATGTAAATTTGTGAGCATGTAATTTACATTTTGGCTCAATTATGTTACCAATTCCAATTCCTGTTTCCGCCCAGTTAATTCGTGAGCATGTAATTTAGATTTTGGCTCAATTATGCTCCCAATTCCAATTCCTATTTCCACCCTGTTTTCACCCAATTCACCATTAATTTCCAAGTTCTCCATCCGGTTTTTCTTTGGTCATCAAATTCAAAGAAATTTGGTCAACTTCCTTTCTTTCACCATCAACAGGAGTTTAATCCAATTCTATCCCCTGTTTCAGCACTGGTTTCACCTAATCCTCTCTGGAGTCTAGATTTGTAGTTAGACCGTATTGAACCAAATGAGATGGTCAATAGTTGTGCCTTGATTTTCATCTAACACATCTTGATTCCAAACGGGTCCGCCCAGAATAATGTTGATGATGATTAAGTAGTAACGAGGAGGAGGAAGAAGCTGGCGAGCACAGACACTATGATGATCACGTGGGACGAGACGTCAGTTGAAGTAGGTGGTGGCGGTGGTTGTAGTGGTGGTTTTGTCTTTTTGCTAAGTCAATATTAAAAACAATGTCTTTATGTTTGATTGCAAAAATTCTTTGTCCTTCCCTTCAAAAAGGCAAAATATAGTGTACTTATGCCTACTTTTCCCATCCAAGAATTGCATGTCTCACAATTTAAGAGAGATAGATCGTTACCACTTTAGAATTTTAACATTACCATGAGCCAGAATGATGTGGGTATTTTGCTATACATGCATGTGAAGACGAAATTCATTCAAGCATTTAATCAAACACTTGGTGGAAAACGAATTTAAGAGGAGGGTTTCATTATTTAAGTGAAATAATTTGGTATCGTAGATACAACTTTAACAAATCGTAGATACCAACTCTTCCCAGTATACATAATAGTATTTCAACCTCTATGGTAAGAAAATAAAGTTAAATAGCTACTTGATTTTGGGATCACACACACACACAAAAAGAACGCGTCCAACGTAGTACCAAATACCATCAATAAGCTGGTTAATCCCAGTAGGGCCGGTTTAGCGTTGGTTTATTGCTAACATGAAATATAATGTATGCGGTTTAAACTTTTTTTTTATTATTATTATTATTATCGGATGTTCGGGCCAATTTGCGCGCACCTCGCCTAATTCCGGAGTCTTGAAGTTAACAACGGGGCAAACCTAATAGTGGCCCTAAGATTTGGAATGTTTGTCGTCCGTGGGAATGGAACATGCGATCTCATGGAGAAACACTTATTATTTTTTCGTAACCACTTGGCCAAATCCCTTGGAGCCCGATTGGATGCGGGATAAGTTTTGGTGAGATTAAATAGTAAGGGGAGATAAGGTCTCTTGGTATAAGCTCATATGGTTCAAACGTTATGTTCCTAGATGGAGTATTACTCAATGGCTGCCTTTTTGGAGAAGATTATCCACTTTGGATAGAGTTTATAGCTGGGGGATGACTAGTGATACTGCTTGTGTGCTGCGTGGCCATGTTTATTTTTTTCATGTCCATACTCTGGGCAAATCTGGTCTAATACTAGTCATCCCCAACCAACAAACAATTGCAGCAGAGATATCCTAGGTTTGGCAACATAAGGATGGGATGGCCTTTTCCCATACTTTGTTTAAGCTTGCATTTTGCAGCTTCTATATACTATGTTTGCGAGGAAAGAAATTTGAGGATCTTTCAACATAGGCATGAGGGGGTGGAAGCTGTTAGTGGGAAGATTGTTGGGGACATTAGAAGCTATATAAGCTCTTGGAGGCTTATTAAGGCTTCAGATGAAAATGTTAGGCTCTGTACTAATTGGAATATATCCACTAGAATTTTTAGCCGATAACAGATAGAAGGTGTATTTCTTTGTTGGGTGTCAATGCCTAGCTTCTTGTAATTTCTAATAGTTTTGTTGTTGTTATCCGGGGGATGCCCCGGTGACCTTGTATTTCTTGGGTTACATAAAATTTTACCTTACTCAAAAAAAATTTGTTTACAACACCTTGTAGCTCTCCTTTACCCAAAATAGTTAATAGTGACACGACTTCTAAGGCACCCAAGATCCAGAAGGTTAAGTCATTTTCAGAAGTGTGAATTTCATATCCAAAAAAAGGCACCACATGTATCGCAATCGAGAGGTATCTGACAAGAAAATTTACCATGTTGAACATTGAGCTTCCCTTCCAAAGTTGGTTTGGCATCATCAAAAACCATAAATCAGCAGCTAATAAAATTCGCGTGAAAAGCAACCTTTACTCGCGTGAAGGATTGGCCTTAGAAGCTACACTCCTGCAAAAAAGCAGGGAAGGTTTAGTTTTAGCAAATGGATCAGCCAGCAACATTTGGAAATTGAATAGTCTTCATGTCAATAGGAATTTCTTTGTCCAATTAAACAGTTAAACTAAGAAAGTTAATATCTTCAAAAGAAGGGCAAAAAATACAAGTTGACTCTTCATAAGAATCAAGGCCTAAATAGAAGCAATGGTATCTCCCTTGATTGTCCCCTTTGATATGTACACCGTTCCATCTCAAGTCCCTAGTGGTATAGTTAAAAGTTAGAGCAAAAATGTAGGAAAACAACTGTTAATAACAGCAAAAAAGATAGCAGGAATAGGAATACTTCTTCTAAAGACGTAGAACGTCTCTTGTCTCCAATAGAAGGAAATATTTAAATGGAAAAATTTCTCCAAGTTCCTTGTTCTCAAGACAGTATCACCATCCACTTCAAGTTCCATGTTCAAAACCTTGAATTGTGCTTGCGAAACCGAGGGATTTGCCTTAAAATGAAGCTGGAGATAACAGATGGTCAATGTCAAAATGTCCCCGTGCTTCTTGGGCCCTTGGCCATCAAATGGAGAAAACTATGCTAGTCATCTTTGAAGATTTTCTATGCTTCATATCTCCCTGCAACTTAAAGTCCACCTTTTAATATGCAAACGACTCCAAAATGTTCATGATCAACATGCCTATTGTATGAGCCTGGCTTGCTTAATAGATGGACAGGCACCACGGGGTACCTTATGTTAGCAAGCCTATCCCAAACTATTCACGAGTACTCCTCCTCTAATTTGCAAACTAAGAGAGAAATCTGATTTACCAAATTCGAAAACCTTTCATTCCACAACCCTCTTGTTCATTGAGGGAAGCTACCAAAAAGGGAAAACAAAAACTCATATTCGAAAGAGCTAAAATATACCAAGCACGGAAACAGATAACTAAAAGAGGCATTCAAGCATAGTTTGTTGTGATTCCTTCACATTCCCTTCAAAACAACTTCTAACTCTACTCTAGTCTCTAGGTCCTAAAAGATAGTTGTTTCAGAGAAAGGAAGAAGCACGAAAGGAAAATCGAAAACAGAGAGAGAGAGAGAGGAAACAGAGGGACCTCTTGTAATTCTTGTAGGGACACGATTGGTGTCGTTGAGGTTCCAGCCTCCAGGATTGAGTTGGTGCCAGATTGTATCGGGTCTTTGAAATCCCGGAGAAGAGCTTGTCCACGTCGGATCCTGCCTTCTCTTTGATCAACCGACCGGTAGAGCATCTGAACCGAGAATGGCTGATTCGGGTGGGAGGGTTTGGAATTGGAAGGAGAGAGAGAGAGAGAGAGGTGACTTTGTAAAACAAAAGCATAATCGTTAGAGGTTCATAATGAAATTATTACGCATAAACGTGGAAGTTCTAATCTATTCTAATATAGAAAGGGGGAGCACAAGTTTGGTGTAACCCAATTTTGAAGCCCTGTCACAAAAGTGATTCTCTATTTTGACCTTATTTTTCTAAAAAAAACCGTACCATCCAATAACTAACCGCTAGGGTAAAAGTGTAAAACAATGGAAACCCAACTGCCGAAGCCCACGTCCACCAAAAGTTTTTCCTCACAAACAAAGCAACATTCAGTTACCTCTGCAAAAGCTGCGACTTATTTTCCCACAGGTACAACAATGGCTTCATCTTAGTATTGGCAAAATCATCCTTTGTACTTCTTTTAGTACTTTACTTTTATGCTTCCTTTTTTTATCACAGAGAGAGGGACACTACACTGCACACATAAGAGGGAAAGACAATACACTGCATACACGTACAAGGGAAACACATTATGAGGTAAGTTCAACTTTTGTCCACTTTCAATTTTTTCCCACTGCTTTTCCAATTTCTTGCCTCCTACTTTTAAGCACCGCAAATTTGGAAATTGTGGAAAAGAAGATAAAGGAACGGAAATTTAAAAAAAATTCTTCCACATTGTTTGGTTTTGAGGGAGGAGAGAATAACAGTTTCGAGTTTTGTATACAGTAAAATTTTCCCCTCATTTTTCTTCCGTTGTCCTCCCATTTTCTTTTCTCTCATTTTCCCTAATTTCGAAATATAGCGTTATACTTTCTACGGTGCAATATTTGTGTCCTATAGTGAAATTACCCGGTCCTTAATTTACTGTCATTTACAACATGGAACCAACTAAACTCAATTAAATGCTTTACTGGAAAAAAAATTACACTCAATTCAATCAATTTTGCCGTGGAATCATTTTGGCTACGACACACACAAACGATTAGTCAGAAGTTTTCGTGAATTTTTTTTAAAAATCAAATTTCAACTTGCACGCGCATCACAAAATTCGACTTGCACAAGCATCGCGTGTGCCCCGGCCTCTAAAAAATGAATTAAAAAAAATTCACATTCATTGGATTTGTTATTATTAAAGAAAATCAGAATTCAAATGTTACTACTTTTTTTGTTACTCTATAAAAAAACTTTTCGAATGAAGTGTGTTAATTTTGAATTTTATTAATTCTGAAATACGAGTTCACATTGTTGGGTGAAATGGTAGGAGATCATAAAATTACCTTCTCTGATTACATATTTTTTTCATGCAGGCATGAAAATCCCAAAGCTAATTCACTGTCCACATGACCTACTCCATGCTTTAAACTCTGTATACACACTGATTATTTACTTTCAGTAGGTTGTGTGGAAATCAAATCGAATAGAGAAAACAAGAGAAAATACATCAGGGGTGATTCAAGGTATTCCACTCTTTGACTTCTTTATCTTCTCCCTCTATTAGCTTCCTATATTAACATGCTTCCAACTACAAAGAAAGGCTCTTACCAAAAAAAAAAAACAGAGAGAAAATCTGGTAATTTTTTAAATTTTCAGAAACTTCAAAATTTGTGTAAAAGGCAGTGATTGAGGATGGTCCTCTTGCATTAGGAAGAAAAAACAAAAAAATGATTTGTTCTGTCTGAAATTCTACTTTTTCCACGTTATATTAATATGCAATGTCATTATTTATCTCCATCTCACTCTATTCCATGTTTGCTGTGTTTTATAAATGCTAATGTGTGGGTTAAGTTCATCATTAAATAAAAAACGAATTAAAAAAATTTCAAATTCATTTCATTTGTTATTATCAAAGAAAATCAGAATTCAAATGTTTCTACTTTTTTTGTTACTCTGTAAAACAACTTTTCAATTGACCAACAAAATTTTGATGTCATGTTACTTCTTTTTTTGTCATTATATTGTAAATTTTTTTTCTGTGCTACTCCTAAATAATATATAGGTTACTTTTATGTCATTACTACTCTGTACTACTCCCGCCAAAAAAAAAAGGTTACTTTTATTTCACAAATACTTTTGCACATATTTTTTTGTCAAAGTCCGACTTGCACACGCATTGCGTGTGCCCCAACCTCTAGTATGTGGAATTGAACATTAGCAAGGAGCCTGACTGCGAGAGACTTTGTATCCCGCCTGGGTGGGACATTGGAAGGAGGAGAGGTGATCGGTTGTCCATCTCTTGATTGAAAGCCTCGACAAAGAAGAGTCAGTTAGTCCCACATCGCCCAAACTCCAAACTGATTAACACTTTATATTATTTCACTCCCCTGAATGGTGTGTCCTCAAGAGGACACCCGAGAAAGCAAAATGACCACGTATTGGTCCCTTCGAAGTCTTTAACACGTCTAATTGATGATGATGATGAGCACATGGTGTGACCAATTTGAGTTGAGCTTCTTTCCCAACTCATTGCTCAATTTGCGAATTCTGATAGACGTAATTATTTTTTCATTTTGAATTTTTACTTGTTTTCTCATTTCCATTTTAGTTTCACACGTCACACTCCACTCGTAACTACTATACTTTATAATCTTTCCTAAATCGCATATTAAATTCATCTATCTAAAATTGTTCTTGTTTTTTACATTTTCCTTTCTAGTTTCGCATGTCACTTGTAACTCTACTTTATAAATTTTCCTAAATAACATATTAAATTCATTTATTTAAAATTTACGTTTACTCTAACTGCAGAAATTATTGATAATACAAACCAGAACTAAAATCGAAAAAGATAAACAAACAGCTTGTGTGCGCCTTCCCCTATGAAGGTAATATAAGGATTTCGAAACCGCACGCACATAACTCTAACCCAAACGATATAGCACAGAAATCTGAAACATGGTATATAGCTAAGAAATCTGAAACACGAAGCTAATGATATAAGGATTTCCAAACCGCACGCACATAACTCCAACCCAAACGATATAGCAAAAAGATCTGAAACATGGCATATAGCTAAGAAAAAAATCTGAAACATGATATCTATGCTGAGAACGCTGTATATATGCGAAACCTACAATTAAATCTAGTTGATGCGAGAGAAGAACCCACGAAGCAACATCTCACTACAAGCGCAGCAAAATAAGGAACGAAGAAATCGAAACACTCACCTGGCAAACAAAGCACCCCAAAACCCTAGAAAGATGAAGCATAAGAATCCGCAGACACACAAGAGAAAGCAACAAGACCGTCAATGCCCTCCCACCCTCCATCTGCATTTACTCAATGCATCTCAAAAGAATACACAGCCGAAGAAGCAGAAAGACGTCCCATCGGCATTCATTAACGGGAACAGGCCTCCCTCTCTCTCCAACGACGCGTCCAAGAGGAAGACGCACCACAACCGCAGAACAGGACTTCACCGTGAGCTGGAGCGCAATGCACGCAAAGCGCGTGCAACAAAGGACCCCCAATCGAAATGTCGGAACTACCCCAAAGCCCCCAACACGAAGCCCGCGAATTGAGGGACTTAATTGGAAAAATTGGTGCAAAAGTGGACAACGTTCCAATTTCACTTAAGCTTCTTAGGGACTCTAGCGAGCTGGATATGCTCAACTCATGCCAAATACAAGTTGCACCAAACACTCGTGCAACAAGTTCTATAAAAGTTTGCCACTAACAGTATTTAACACCGGCAGATAAATCCAACGCCTTTTGAACCAGCCTTACCTTAGGTAGCAGCTTCCTCTTACTTTTGCCAGACCAAAATCAATGAACATAGCCTGCCGATAAGTTACCAGATGAAGTGCAAGAACTTGAAGTCTCACATTAAAAAGTAATCCCAAACTCTTTACCTAGAAGGCATGAATTACCTTGGCGTGACCAATATGTAAATAACCATTTGGTTCCGGTGGAAAGCATGTAAATACTTTCCCTCCGTTTGCCTTCAAATACTTTTCAAGTGTTTCCCTTGAGTTGCAACATCTAAGCACGGGGCGATCACTGACCAAAAAATTCAGTGTACACCCGATCCACAAGATGAATACACTCACACATATTGGAAGGAAAAAAGAATAAGCATAAACATCTAAAGTTAAAGACAAGTTATCAAGAGTCAAATATGTCTAATGAGTAATGAGCATGTCACATTTAAAAAGACACTAAACAGATTACAGTGGTTACAGACGTGTCAGAAAAAATTCAGAAATTTCAGAGCATGTTTACGGTGATCAACTAAATTGGAGTAAAGTGATGGCTATCATTGACTGAAAGCAGCAAATGAATTTTGTGCATTACATTGTCCATAATGGTAAGACTGTGTGGTGTTGAGTGTCCCAATTAAGTGATTAACAGTCTTTAGTGAGTATGGTTGCAGTATCCTAAAAGCTGACTTGAAAACTAAGAGGCAAGTTCTTTTATTTTTATGTCTGTCATGGCAAGAACGTCAACCGAAAATAGTTAATGAGCGGGGTTGAACGCAAGAGCAAAATGAACTTAAAAACAAGCACTTGATCTAGTTTGAAGTAGCCAAATTTTGTTCACAATACAATTTGGTTTGGGGATAGATTGAGTGGGAATATGGTGAGGACTGAGGAGTATCAATACAAAGGCTGCATCTTTGATTAGAGGAGGCAACTGATGTTGGGCTAGGAGGAGAAATGAGATATTTAGGGAGATTATTGACTCTATTCCTGCTACTTTTGTGCCTAATTCTGAGCAGCATGAAAGGGTGATTTGGACACTTGCTACTTCTGGGGAGTTCTCTGTTAAGCCAGCTTGGCATTCCATTCCACAACCTGATTTACCAAGATTCGAAAAGGGAAAACAAAAACTCATATTCCAATGAGCTAAAATTTACCAAGCACAGAAACAGATAACTAAAAGAGGCATTCAAGCCAAGAAATGACCTGATACAACCTAGGCCAATGTATCCACATTATGTGCTTTGTGTTTTATACGAATGTAATAAGTCCATGTGGACCAAGAACATGGCAAGCATAGTTTGTTGAAGGGACCTCTTGTAATTCGTGAAGGGACGTGATCAGTGTCGTTGAGGTTCCAGGAGTAAGTTGGTGCCTGATTGTATCGGGTCTTTGAAATCTCGGAGAAGAGCTTGTCCACGTCGGATCCTGCCTTCTCTTTGATCAACCGACCGGTGGAGCATCTGAACCAAGAATGGCTGATTCGGGTGGGAGGGTTTGGAATTGGAAGGAGGAGGAGAGAGAGGGAGGAGAGGTGAGTTGGTGGGTTGGAACAACTGGTTCCATCTCTTGAAAACCAGTAGATGGATAAGACCTCCGGTCGGGAGTAAATATATGTGGAATTGAACATTAGCAAGGAGCCTGACTGCGAGAGACTTTGTATCCCGCCTGGGTGGGACATTGGAAGGAGGAGAGGTGATCGGTTGTCCATCTCTTGATTGAAAGCCTCGACAAAGAAGAGTCAGTTAGTCCCACATCGCCCAAACTCCAAACTGATCAACACTTTATATTATTTCACTCCCCTAAATAGTGTGTCCTCAAGAGGACACCCGAGAAAGCAAAATGACCACGTATTGGCTCCTTCGTGTGTAACACGTCTAAGTGATGATGGTCACATGTTGTGACCAATTGAGTTAGTTTCTCAATTGAGTTGAGTTGAGCTTCCTTCCCAACTCATTGCTCAATTTGCGAATTCTGATAGACGTAATTATTTTTTCATTTTGAATTTTTATTTGTTTTCTCATTTTCCATTTTAGTTTCACACGTCACTCCACTCGTAACTACTATGCTTTATAATTTTTAATTGTTTTCTCATTTTCCATTTTAGTTTCACACGTCACACTCCACTCGTAACTACCATACTCCACTCGTAACTACCATACTTTATAATCTTTTCTAGTCTAATTGATGTAGTTTCACTCGTAACTACTATGCTTTATAATTTTTAATTGTTTTCTCATTTTCCATTTTAGTTTCACACGTCACACTCCACTCGTAACTACCATACTCCACTCGTAACTACCATACTTTATAATCTTTTCTAGTCTAATTGATGTAGTTTCACACGTCACTCCACTCGTAACTACTATGCTTTATAATTTTTAATTGTTTTCTCATTTTCCATTTTAGTTTCACACGTCACACTCCACTCGTAA
The DNA here is from genome assembly GCA_020921065.1 of Vaccinium darrowii. Taxonomy (NCBI): domain Eukaryota; kingdom Viridiplantae; phylum Streptophyta; class Magnoliopsida; order Ericales; family Ericaceae; genus Vaccinium; species Vaccinium darrowii. Next base: position 10,700,193 of record CM037158.1, on the reverse strand, counting down.
CTACCATACTCCACTCGTAACTACCATACTTTATAATCTTTTCTAGTCTAATTGATGAGCGCATATTGTGGCCAATTGAGCTAGTTTCTCATGGCTCAATTTGCATATTCTGATAGACAAGCAAATTTTCTTCCCTCATTTTCCATTGTGAATTTTTACTTGCTTTCTCATTTTCCATTCTAGTTTCACACGTCACTCCACTCGTAACTACTATACTTTATAATCTTTCCTAAATCGCATATTAATTCAAACTAATTCACACTTTATATTATTTCACTCCCGTGAACAGTGTGTCCTGAGGACACACGAGAAAGCAGAATGACCACGTAAAATTATTTCACTCCTGTGAGGAATGCATAATTCGAGGGATTTATGATTATAAACCGTGATAAAATTGCAAATCTGAGCCCAACCAAAATTTATTTTTTTTTTTTTGTAATTGCCCAACCAAAATCGGTTCGGTTCGGTCGGGTTTTTTTGATATTTTTGACCGAACCGATTAAATCGGTTTTCAATAATCCAAAACCGAAACCGACCATATTTTTCAGAAAACCGTTCAGTTCAGTTTGATTTGGTTCGGTCGGTTTGTCGTTTTTTTAACTGGCCAAAAAATATGTTTAGTAGTCAATGTACCAACACAAGCAGCTGAAAATACTGTTGAGCTTAAGAAATTAAAGCTCTAGGGAGAGAACATCATTTTATTAAGTTTTAGAATTGTAATAGTTTGTTTTCAGTTTTTTGTGTGAACCAAATTAAATTATATCCACTGTAGCTATGTAGAAGAAGAACAAACTACCACTCCCAACCTTACTGCCAGTCCTTCACTATTGGTTTGGAAAGGTTAATATGCTTTTTTGTTGGCTAATAGGTTTTTGTTATAGTGACCTTATGACCTTGTTTTGCCATTTAAAATGAATGTTGGCTTAGTAGATTGTGATATGATGTCTCACATTTATGCACAAGATTGTTGAACTATATTGGTTGTGTTTGGTTAGATAGTTTAGTTTTAATGATGTCATAAGTTGTAATGAGTGGAGAGAGATAGAGATAGAAATGAGGGAAATGATGATGTCAAACTAAAACTAAACTGGAAAACGAATAGGGTCATTGTGTCTTTGGTGGACTTAGATCCCTCCATGTTTCAAACAGAAGTCTTTCTAGTGTTCAATGTTTATGATTTCTTGAGAATCACAGTGTACAAAGCCAAGACATGGAAGCTCTGGAAGTGGAATCAGATTCAACAACCGCAATCGCTCTCATAAACGAAGAAGCTCCAGAACATTCCCCACACTTGATCCTGATCATGGAGTGCAAGGCTTTGATGGCCTCCACTGGGTGTTCTCTGAAACACATTTACCGCGAGGGAAACAAAGTGGCCAACAAGTTAGCTAATATGGGGGTGGATCAAGAACACAAGTGGGTCTCCCACATCGAGCCTCCCATGGAAATCATCCCCCTCCTCGAAGCTGACATGAGGGGCGTAGCCTTTGAGAGGCTGTAGTTTGTTTGTTTTTCTATTTCCTATGTACCCAAAAAAAAAAAATAGCCTTGCACTGCTGAACCAACATTGGCATTTGTCAACAAGATGTCACTATTCATGGCCAAAAAAAAAATTGGCAACAGCTGAAACCATTTTGACCAAACCACTCTACTTGCTCTAAAGGGTACAGAGCAGTTGTGGTTGTGCAGGTAAAAATGGGTGGCTGGCTGGACAGTTGCTAGCTTATGCCTAGAGTTTCAGAAAAGGGTGGTAATGTTATTTAAAAAATGCAAAATAAAACAAAGTACAAAACTCAAGGGAAAAGAGCCAAATAAAAAGGTAAAAACTGCTACAACATGCATAAGAATTTGGATCTAAACAAGCCACGCATTTGATTCATCTCAGAATTTTTCCAGCAAAAAACAAGAATCTCAGACTATGTACCACGATGAGCTTCAGCACTGAACACCCATTGTTTTGGCAGCAAAAATAGATGAAATCTGAAGATGTTCCAACCAGATATAATTGGTTTTAACTTAGACAGAAGAAGTTACATTTTCAGCCAAGGGAGATTAGGATGATTGCCCCAACACACAGAGTTCCAACTAGCGAATGATTACCCATATATGCGGAGTACCAACACAAGCTGTCCATCCAAACCAACATAACCGCTAGGAACCACAAGAAACTTTGTCAGAGTACAATGTTCGAGTTTGACCCACCCAGGAACAAACTCCGCGTGCGATAGTAGTTTGATGGAGCTATCCACGGTTGTTGCTTTGATATCATAAAGAATTGGCTTTGATGTGCTGGGTGCAATACAACTAAGAGTGACAACATTTCCAAGATTTTCAGCCCAATTGTCGAGAACAAATAGAGTTCCTTCTTTTTCTTCTCGGAGAATCAAGTGCGTCTGCTGCAAATCTAAGCCTATTGTGAAGCGCGTGCCGTACCTGAAGTTCTTCGCAGATTCTGAATGCTTGGTGCCGAAGTGTAGGTATAGGTTCTTAGAGGAATCAATGAAGCCGCAATCACGAAGAGGGCATGTACACGGTCCATATGTGCACATTTCCTCGTGCTCATGTTTCTTACTGAAAATCACCATTTCTGTGCACCCATACTTGACGTTCCGGCATGATACTTCGAGTGATTCAAGAATATTCTCAACTGCCCTGCATCTTATCTTGCCAATACGAGAAGAGCAAGTAGGACACTTGTTTCCAAGCTCGGCACAACAAGAAGAACACGCTAGATGCCCATTCCAACACTAAATTGCCATTTAGCAAGAGAAGACACATTAGAACTATGACCATGCATTGCTATTAAGTCATAGGAAATTGAAAAATGGAGGTTTCAGTTTAAACTGCTCACCCGAAAATGTAATTTGGAATAAAGTAAATAATACCGAAGTTTCACAATTACAATATACATCATAAAGATTCCAAAAAGACCATCAACATGCTAACATCTATATGGAGTACTATGGAACCATGTTTCCAGAGTCACTCATGTCATATGACGCTTACAGTTATGAAGTGTTTGCAAAAGAAAACCTTCACCCTAATGATCTTAAATGTTCCGAGTCATCAATACTAGACATATTAACTGTCACGCCCCTTTTTTTTTTGTTTTCTTGACATAAATAAATAGTCATTTCTCAAATGAAATCATCGGTATCTCATACATTTGGTCCCCTAAAAAAATATCATCTCACAACAATTTTGGTCTCATAACAAATGATAAGCCTAAGTTTTTAACCATATCCCTTGTCCAATGTGAGAAAAGATACTTAGATTATACAGCTTTCCTATGTCAAAAGGAATAACCGATTAAAATTTACAAGCTCATCTTTCAAAATAAAATAATAAAATATTTACATGTTGATCAAAAACTCTTCATGCCATGCTTTCAAACATCATGCATTTCAACGTTCAAACATTCAAGTTCATGCTCCTCAGCTAGTTCCTGCAAATAAAAGGGTGAGCATTCACTTCGCCCAGTAGATGTTCCCTTATGCAGATTTTACACATGCATGAGATGACTACAATATGGAATGATCACAATTTAAGCAAAGATACTTGAGCAAGTTTCCAAGTTACCGAATGTAAACACACTCCAAATTTTCAACCTTTCACGCACACGCATGAACATATTCAAATTTCATTATGTCTCTTAATATTTTCTTTTAAATTTAACTCATCAGATCCGACTCACTCATAAAGTCACCACACGCGTACCACTGGATTCTAGCTACAAATATCCGAGTGCTTCAATTATGAATTTTTTTTTTTTCTTTTAGTAATTTAAACAAACATTCCGGGTATTTCATACCCCGTACATTTCCCAAATAATACTCCGGGTAAGTATGGCCCGTGCACCACTAATCAATATTCCAAGCAAGTGGAATTCCCATACCACATTAACCAAAGATCAAAACATACTTGAAGCCTTTTTTTTTTTCAAATAACTTATCGCCCCGTAAACACCCTCGTGTCCAAAATGTATCCAAGTGTCCCTTAAGGCTCATGTGTCCCATGGGGATCTGTGTGTCCCTCGAGTGTCTCACAAGTATCTCCATATTGTGTCCAACAAGTATACCCATCCATCACGTCCTACAACCTCTCCAAACCCCTGGCGAAACGGGCATTCGATTCATTTATAAACTTCATTTATAAAGTTCAGGGTAAATTTTCAAACAAATACACACGCCTTTCAAGAGAACAACATCATTGAATATCACACACGGGCCCCAAAGCATGACCTAGAGATATTTCAAACTTCCAGACCTTGTTATCCCCTTCGAGTAGATACATAGATAAATAAATCAATAAATAAAAGAAATTCAATTATTTACTTGATTCTACGTGTGTCATTTCATTTCAAAAGTGTGTTCCAAGTTAACCAAAGTCCCTTAATGTATCCAACACATCTTTAAATGATCGTGTTCGCAAGAGCTTACCAAAACACTTAACGGATCGAGTTTATGAAAGGCAGATGGAACTTTTCGTAATCTAGAGGAATTTCTCCCACCGTAGTACTAACTCCCTTTACCCAATGGAACAACGCATTAGAAGACCATGAACGGACCAAACAAGTGTCACAAATGAAAAACACAACAGCAAGCGAAACTGGGCAAACTGCCCGGACAGGGACAACAACAAACTACAACAGCTGCAGCAGCATTACTCAAGCCAGACTTCAAACGAACACAACAAGTTAATGTTCCAACCCAAAATTTTAAAATGTAAACAACTAAAACATATCTAAGGAGAGTGATTATCAAAGAGGTTCTCAATAATTTCATGGGTCAAAGATCAATTCCAAGATCCAAAACAATACTTCATAAAATTCAAGCTCCAGTTCAAAGATAAATGCAAAGGTGAAATATACGCAATACACACTCACAAACACAAGAAAATAGAAGAAACCCCTACCTCTTTGAATTTAGATCCCCTCCAAGCTTGAGCCCAAACCCTAGTTTTCTCCTCGAGCTAAACCACGCCATATTTCAGCCCCACGGAACTTGTACCCGTGATTACCGGTTCTTGATGTCTAATATGCGAGAGGTATGTGAGGAATCCATGGAGTTTTTATGGTTTTAAGAAGAATTTTCGTGAGAGAGAGGGAGAGAAACCGAGAGAGGTGAAGAGAGGGAGTGTCGGCTGAGGAAAAAAAAAACGTAAGAGAGAAAAAAAATGCCCTCTCTCTCTCCATTTTATCCTATAAATACATGGTGCATATCACACCCTACCCCCCTCTACTAATTAATGTGCTATCCTCAAGCCCAACCAAAGAAAAGTTTACACATTCGCCCCGCATTTAATATTCAAAAGTGATTCCATACTTTTCTTGTTTTTATTTTGAAATATTCTTTTAAAATTTTACGGGTCCTTACATTAACTTATTGTAAAAATATCCAAACTTAACAAGTCACTGGAAATAGTAAAAAAAGATTTACATCGCAGATGACTCCACATCCAATGTATGAAACAAAAGTAAAGTAGAACAAGAAGCATCCAAACCTAGAATGGATTCAGGAATCAGGATGAAGAAACCAGATAGACTTGTCCAAATGCAGTAAGAATGCCTGTGATGAACTGTAACCCCAACTCCCAAGTAAAACAAGATTTAAGATGCAGGGACGGAACCAGAATACTCCTCTCACTGGGGACAATTTTTATTCAGTCACAGAAAGTATGTTTTTGCCATATGATAGACCAAGAAATTCTCTCTTCTAGTAGCAGGTAAACACAAAACCATTTTATATTAGGAGTTCATAAGTTCCTATCTGATTTGCAAGAGACCCCGACATTGTTCATTTCTTGAGAGTGGTGTGATTAATTGCTAAAAAATGTACTTCTGACATACAAGAAGGCTAAAATTCTATCATCAAGAAAATTCTTACAGTTGTTGTCGTAAAGCGCATTGTAAATATGTCAAATTATAAGGGAAATTTCACCAGAAAGGGGTAAATCAAAAACCTTTTTCTTCTTATCAAGAAATTTTGATATCCGGGGGAAATAACTATTTTTCAAAGGTCAGTGGAGTAAATTGACACATTTGACCCACGGTGCCTCCAGCCATGACATTGTGTGTCATCCACGGAATGTGATTTATTGACAATGACATTTTGATTCTTTTAAATCAGTTCATGATTATGTTGTTGAGCCAAAGACAGAGAAGTTACATGACACTAGAGGAGAGTGGACAAGGAGCCATGTTCAATGAATCACCAGTTGCATTACCACCATACAACAATACTCTTACCTTCAAAACTCAAGAGTATGTGATGTATCCTAAGCAGTAGCAGGAACAGTCAGAAAATGTTTATTTTCGCATTCATTTGTTGGTTGTTCGTAACAATTTTCAGAAGAAATAAGAACCATATTTTTAAGAAAAAGACGAATAAAAGAGGAAGGAGGTAGTGTATAGTTTTCTAACCAAGTCAATTTCTTCACCGAAACCATCTTAATCAATTCGAGTGAAACAGCTAGCTTTATTTTCTAGAACTATTTTCCTTTTGACTTGGATATTAAGTTAAATAGTAATACAACTTTAGAACAGAACTTCTGATACATACATCACACGACTGCGGAGACAACTGTGTCCGGAGTTCTGTTCCTAGCACTAGCATTGCTCTATTATGTTTGGCCAGAAACTTAAGTAAATTCCAGCCTTCAATTTCAGTACAAATGTGAGTAAAGGTTTCATTTGGTATGAACCAGTCTAGTGGGTAAACCGAAATCTAAACATAAAATTGAGCAAATAGTTAATTAGTTGAGTAAATCTAGACTTAAAAAAGAGAAAATGACCATGTAAACTTTGAGCATAATTTAAGTCTTCTTTGATTGAGTAAATATAAGAAAAACTGAATTTCATATAAATTCAGGAAAAAAATTGAAAGGAATAAAGGCCTTACCAACCCAGGGAAGCCCAAAGAAAGAGAAATGTTTCTTGCTCAAAAATCATTTCACGCTGTACTCTATTTTTATTCAACCCCATTTCTTTTCAATAACTCCGGTATCCGGGTCAAATTACGCACACCAAACTAATCTTGATGAACCAACCTCTCCGTCCACAATCCACAATCGATGACTCAAGTAAAGATGGGGCAAAATTCCCTTAACTAGCCCGGGTAGTAGTAACAAGTAATAATTCTTGGTAATTTATGATGTAAGAGCATCTCCACCCCTACACGATACCAAATGAAGCTTTTACTCAGATTTTACTCACATTAGTTGGTAAAAATCCGAGAAAAATTTGAGTTAAAAGTTCATTAATTGCAAAGCTTCATTTGTTATCATATACTCTAATGGGCAAACTCAAATTCAAGCACAAATTTGAGTTAAAAGTTCATTAATTGCAAGCCGTAAATTTACAAGGACTGGATGCAAGATTTGCCTTCGAAAATTTGAGTTAGGGTTTGAGTCTAACTCAATTGGAGTTTAAATTTGATTAAAAACTCAATTTGATATAAGTCGTATGGGCAGGACTGGAAGAGCCTTCTAAGGATTTTTACTCAAAATCCTATGAGTTTGAGACTTTGAGTCACTAAAAGAGTAAGAGTAAGGCGTGGAGATGCTCAAACAAACGTAACATATAGCATATAAATCAACAACAGTAAAAGCCAAAACAACAAGATCACTGCAATAGCAAAACAATCAACAAAAAATCGGACGCATCCATTACGCACACCCACGCGTAATACAGGTAGAGTCAGGGTGGAGATAGCGTACCTGAAACACAGGAATGCTCAAGTTATCGAAGCAGATGGGGCAATCGAGCAAGTCTGCATCATTTAGGGTACAGGAAATCGAACGGTCACCGCAATCACCGTTTTTGGAACCCGTGACATTCGTCCCCGGTGCCCCGTCCACCTCTTCCTCTTCTTCATCATCATCATCTTCCTCTTCCTCTTCTTGTCGAGTAGTCCTCCGTTTCTTCATTGGGAACCATTTGGAACCGTTGTTCAATAACAAGTCCCGTCGTCGCCATGTAAACGATTCATCATTCCTTGAACGCCGTCGTCGATACTCCTCTGTCTCCCTTTCAATCCCCTTCACAAAATCAATTTCATCCCCTTCCCCTCCGCCTAAGTCTCCATTTCTTCTAACTCGCTTCATATTCTCTTTTGAAGTTAGTAAAAATTTGAGTTAAAAGTTCATTAATTGCAGTGGTAAAAAGGAGTGTGAAGAGTCAAATCGCTCAGGTGGCCCAAGTTCACGCAAAGGGTTAACACCCCGTTTGGATGGGGTATTATTTTTAGGGGAATAAGTTTTAGAGGGGATAAGATAAGAAGGGGTATTATTTTTGGAGGGGGCCCAGATTGATGTGATGTTTATGGAGGGGGATAAAAAAGTAGATGGTTTGGATGAGGGATTAAACAGGGGGATAACTTTTGGCTTTGTTTGGATAACTTAAAAATAAGAGGGGGTGGATGATGGGAAAAGCTGTTAAATGACTTGTTTGCCCTTGTGGTATACCAAACATTATTAATGATTAATTTAATTATATAATTACATGAAATAAATTATTTTTGCATTTTTGGATGATTTTAAGTGTAATTAAGTTATTTGACCCAAAAAAAAATTATTTTTTTATTTTTTTAAAAAACGTTTTTTTTAATTAAACATTTGAATGTTTGGTTGTCATAAAAAATTGAAGAAAGTAATTTTTTATTTCATTTTTTTTCAATTAAGTGCAATAAATATTAAATAGGTTAATTGGTGGAAGAATTAGTAAATAGTTGAAGGGGTCCAATGCAATTTTCATATATATGTTTCTTTTCCAGAGAATGCAACTGTTTTGTTTTCTTTTTTCCACCGACTCTCTCTCTCTCTCTCTCTCTCTCTGTGTCTCTCTTTCCCAACCCAAACCCAATCTCATGATTCAAACCCAAAATCAAAGGCTATAATGTCGAATTCAATCCAAGAGCCAGAAGGGAAGATTGTTCTACTCTGCGAGAGCTTCAAATCCATCCAAATAAAACCACCATCGGAGCATCTTTGATTTTCGTCCTTCCATGAAAGTGGTCTGTGATTTTTGTCCTCCAACAAAACCACCATGGGAGCTTCAATGAAGATGATCACGAAGACACACTGACCAAGATCTGCGGTCTGTAATTTTTTTTTTTTTTTTTTTGACAGTTATTGAAAATTTTCTTTTGTTTTTAGAAATTGTAATAGCAGAAATTTGTGTGTGGGGGTTGGGGGAGGGGGAGGGGGATAAGGAGGGGTGAAATGGACAAAATCCCTCCCTTCTAGAGCCGGATAATTTTTGGGGAGGTCAAGGGGTGCCCAAAAATTATCCGGGAGGAGGCCCCTGCAGGGGTATAACGGAAGAAGGGGTGAAAATATATCCGGCTACTCTGTGGTGTTGCCAAACGGTGGATAAGCTGTGGGACCCATGGTTTTGAGGGGTGAAAAATTATCCGGGGGCCATATCCCCCATCCAAACGGGGTGTAAGGGCAAGAGGGTGTTTGGTTACTTATGTTTTTCGCATTTTCTACTTTCTTGATGTTTGGCACATGAGAGTTAAAACATTCTGCGAAAATGAGCTTTTAATTTTTGGGTTTAGAGGGGAGAAATTTAAAAGTAGGAGAAGATGAGATATTTTACTTCTCATTTTTTTATTTTTCCATTTTTTTAAATATAAAGTTAAAAAACCTACAGAATGATATCTCTCGAGCACCGCTCCTTTTAAAATAAGTAGCATTTTGCATATATCTTCCAAACACTCTATAAATTTATAATTTATTCTGGCCATAATTCAAAAAACAAATGTAAAAATCAAAATGTAAAAAGTAAAAACATGAGCGCTCGAACACCCCTAAATCTACAGTGGCCTCCATTACAAATTGTACTCCTTCCGTTCCAATTTATTGGTCTCTCATGGAAGAAAATCTTGGGTGCATATAGGGAATAAGGTGCACGAGATGTTTATTTTTGGGTAACTTTCGATCCAATGTGAGAATTTACTCATTTTTTCTTTGTAATATACGTGTTCTGAAATCCTATTGATCGGATACCACAAACTCTATAAGATGAACAGTTTTGACTATTGATGAAGTGTATTCGAATAGAGCCCCTAAATCATACGACAAAACGGTCCATTTACCAGAGGGTATCCTCCCTCATTCATGGGTCCCAAGATGAGTGCCGTGGGGAATGCCTACCTACCCAGCACGGCAGCACTCATAGTTTATCATGTTTGATGACTTAAAAAGTCAACTTAACTTTTTCTTTTGTCTTTATTTTTTATTTTATTTTTTTGCGTTTGTTAGTTTTGCATCGATTTTTTTAGTAATATTGGTTCGTCTCGGCGAGAGGAATTGAGAAAGGTAAAAGATTATGAGTAGAACTCTCAATTTTTTTAATAAGATCGAAAAAAGTGTAAAAAACTGACTTTTCGACTTATTTTTGTCTTTATTCAAAAAAAAAAATTTATGCTTCGATAATAATTTTTTACTTTTTTTATTCCTTTCGCCGAGACGAACCAATAATACACAAAAAATCGTTAACTGTTTAGGCCAAAACACACCTTAATCATTACTTCAAGCTTATGCGAATTCCTTTGATTGCGGAAAATCCAGATGACATATCATGTACCGACCGGCACCGGGACCTTTGGAGGAAATGGGGTGATTTCAGATTGAGCACTTAAAAACGTCCGATTGAGGTGATTTCCACTTGGACCCCTCGGAATTTGATTCTGAGATGAATGAACGGCTCGGATCGACCGTGTGAAACGCATAAAGAGGTTCCCGGCACCAGTAGGTGCATCATCAGTGCACGTCATCAGTGCATATAGAACGGTTGCATTCATTTTGCCTAGAATTCTATAATGGGAATACGGAATCAAAACCACTGGGAATAAGCTCTCTGTCAGTATCTTCGTCTTGTTTGTCCCACCCGAAAGCAATGAAAATCTGCAAGCAGTGGCTAGCTGATAAGTGCCGAAATGTCTGCCTAATATACATTTGTTATGTTCTTTACTATTATCATTTGATGTCTTTTATTGTGTTTTTGTGATTTTAGGTTCCAGGGAGTAGATACCACATTTGGCCTTAAATTAAGAGAGTTACGCGCGAGAGCATGGCATTGGATCATTTTCCCAGCCTATCTTTCGAATCATTATCCACTGACCAAACTTTGCCAATTAATGAATAAACAATTCCATTGTTTATGAATAAACAATTCAATGTCAGTGGCACATTAAAGAAAAGAAACGCATGTGCTGGGGAAATGAATTGGAAAATGGGAATAATTCTTGCGAAGTCCGGATGATATCTTGTTTCGCCCCATGAAACACGTGCCAAGCACATAAATTACAAGAGTCATACCATTTTATTCCCCATATTAAAATATGAAAGTCGATTGTTCCTGCGCTCGAATCGGACTCCATTTTGAACATCAGTCGAGAGCATCGCAGACCGGACGGAGCTGATTATTCAAATCTCAGTGGAGCTCTGCGTTTGATTCCCAACAAAAGGATATTCAGTGGCGCATCAATTGATTAATCAATCCCATGTGCAAACAATCCCAGTGTATCAAATTGATTGATTATTCAAAGGGATAATCTGGTGGGAGAGATAGTGGCCAGCGCAAAAGTCTCAAATGGCATGAGGGAAATAAATGCTTGTCTACTCCTGCTGTCCTATAAGAAGAGCAGTTCGTCCATATAGGGAGGAGACGGAGAAATTCAGAAATTCAAAGGAGGAACTAGGCAGAGGCCAAGAGGAGGAGGAAGCTGTGCTTCACGCCAGGAGCAGAGGCCCTGCCTCTGCTCCATGAATCTGTAACGATGCTCTTCCATTTTATTCTTGGAATGTAGAGGAAATCCTGGCCAAGTAACTTTAGTTATTGTATTTGATTTTTGGTTTCGTTTTCATCTGTTCAATTAATTGTTTGGCTATTTTATCTTTCATTTTGTTAAATGATTTTCTCGAGTATCTGAGATCGGGTGTTTGGTTTCTGTGATTTCAAACACTACGCCAAGCAATAGTTTTCACATAAAATATAATTGGAGAATTGAGATAGCCTATGCTACGAGAAGACGGGTTGTGCCTATGACCCTAGTTTAGCTTTAGTTTAGCGTAGACAGGCCGTGCTAATCAAAGATAGGCTATGCCGGTTTATGATTATATTTATCCTCTTGACGATACTTGTGGGGCTTGTAGTTGCCACGGATCACAATTGAATGAATTGATTGAGACCTTAAACTTATGCAATACTAGTGTTACAAAGTCAGGGTTGAATCGACATTCCAGGACATTCTCTATTTTATCGCATCCTCTATCTTATTTTATGTAATTTCAATTTATCCATTTTATTTTCAAAACCCAAATCATTTATTTTTTTCACAGACTAAGCTAGAAGTTAATTTTGGGAATTGACACACTTAACTCCCTGTGGATCGACTCGGACTTTCTCACTATACTATACAAATCTTTAGTTGTAGTCCGGTTAATGTAAATAAATAATCTAATTTGACGACCGTTTGGTAAATATAATTGACAATTCCAACGACTACCAAATGGGCGACATCAAATTTTGGCGCCGTTGCCAGGGAGATAATTGTTGTGTTGTCTTCAAAATTAATTTCTATCTTCGTTTGGATTATTTCTTTTTAATATTTTCTCTTGAGTGCAGATTGTTCGATTTGTTTGGAGGACGAGATTTCTTGTGAGATGGAGTTTTGGATTTGTCACTCTTATTTTCTGTTGAATAGCTCCACGGGAGCATCACTGTGAATTCTCAGAAGTCATACATTTCGTCAATTGGCACCAATTTTGAATTTGTTTTTTTTTTAAATAAATAAATAAATAATTAAAAAAAACAATAAAATAATTTAAAAAAATCGTGAACAGTAAAAAAAAGGAAAAAAAAAAGGAAAAAAAAACCAAAAAGAAAAAATTTTTGAATCAATTTGTGAATATTCTCATACCGTGTAACATAGCTTTGTAGAGGACAATTGGACTTTGGACTTTGGACAATTGGACTACTAACATTTGAACTACTAATTTCTGACTACAGGGGTCGGTTTTCCGCCCTTCTTTTATTTACTGTCATTATCTATATTGTATATATTTTTCTTTTGTGTGGGGATTAATCTCTCTCACCGTTTTCTTTTTATAGAGGTCGGTACTTCAAATACCCCTCTTATTTCTTTTACGGCAGGTTCAACCGCCTATTATCTGCATGTTTTCTAACGTTTGTTATTGCAACGCTAGCAGGTTCTTATGAGGTGATATCCGCACTTCCCCACTTTACCTTCCATGTTCTATATTTTCTTAAGCTTTCATGTATATCTTTCCTTTGTGTGCTTACTGGTGTGAACATTGTCTAGTCTAAGTGGGGGAGTTAGAAATCCTTGTGGGAGCTAAATTTTGTGTGCATTTTTCAATTTTTGTGTGATTTAAAAAAAATATAAAAAAATAACAAAAATTTCTTAACTAGCATCTTTTAAAGAAATAGCGGATGATGCTACTCCGTGTCACATTTTATTGTGATGTCTTGGAATCTGACTTTAAACGACCGTTTCTCGATCCCCTTAATTCTTTTTGTTGTGTCCATGTTTTATCACTTTTATATGTCATTGAGGACAATGCCATTTAAGTTGGGGGGACAAATAAAAATTTTGCTGGATTTATTCTCCATTTTCTTTGAGAATTGCAATTGAGCTTCAGTGTATATTTCACAGTTATGAATATGCTTGTAGGCATCTTAATTCAATTTACTAGCCTCTTGTAAATCTTCTTTATGGCATCTTTTACTCGGCACCTTGCACTTCACGCTAGTTGCATGATTGTGGTTTTATTTGATAAGTGTAGAGTGTTCGGAAATCTTGATAATACTTGTGGAGACTTTTACCCGTCGTGAGTTTTGAGCCATTCTTTCATTTGGAGGGTTTTAAGTTCACTTACTCTCATATTCTTATTTTTATTGATCACGCTATTTTTTTTTGTTGATTAGCCTCATTTTTTCTTTCATATTTGGTTGAATGCCGGAAATGTATTACTTGTGTCACACTGATTTTATCTTGAGATCTAGAAAATTAGAGAACCATGCCAAACTTGGGAAATGATTTTAGGCCATCTTTGTTGTATTGAGCCTGTTCGTTTCAATTGATATTAATTTATCCCTAGTTCACCATTTTGAGCCTTCCACATGTAAACCTTTCTTGTTGAGCTCCAATATTCAAATGTTTCGAGAATAGGTTTGGGTTATAATGTGAAAGCACAATTACTCGGGTGGGGTAGTTGGGCGGCTTGAAACAGCAACTAGAGGTATGAAAGGGATACGAGCAGTAAATTGTGACATTGAAATGAGAATAGGTCTTGATTCATGAGTTACTCTAAACCCACCATGGTTTTTGGTACCAAAAGAGGAATTGAATGGCTCATAGCTGTGAACATGTGGATTAACAAGGCAATTAGACAGCTAGCCATTAGAACTTGACCAATTTCCTTCTGATAATAGTAACTCTCGGCTGTAGGCAATTTGAGAAAAAGGTATAAAAAAAGAGTCAAAGTTCTTACTAGCAATACAGCCGAAATAATAGAATCAAAAGAGTAGTGGGGAGAAGGAACGGAATTGGCTAATTTGAGGGGGATGCATTATTGCAATTCTAAGCCCCATGGTATCAAATGTTGAAGAGCCCATTTTCGAACAAAAATGTTAACCATGCCTGCACACTTTTCCTTACCCAGCGCTACAACCCAAATTAAAGTCCTAATTGATCCCAAGAATAGTGTGGTTTGACTTGGTTTGATTAATCAATGACTTTCAGAATTTTCCGGTGTTTGGCATTCCACTCATGAGGCTACGAGTCTTTCTTGATTAAGCGTTGTTCATGTGTCGTTTATGCGGAGTATTTTGATTTGCTTAAATTTCTTCCACCGCATACACATTGAGAGTGATAACCTGTTTCTAATTGTTTTATTTGTGAGTGCATACCCGGTGAGCTTTGAGTCGAAGCTTTATTTTGATGGAAATTCGAGTTATCTCTCACTTTGAAGACGGGATCATGATCATGCTGGCTAATTTTACACACACTCCGAGTATCGATGCCATGCAATCTTTGTACAACTTGCTAGTATTTTGAATTCTGTTTGCCCATCATATTTTCTTGTGAAATTCATTTAGGAATGTTGCCTAATTCTTGATTTTAAAATAACAATTTTTGAAGTTTAAATGGAGAATAAATTTAAAATGTTCGTGGGTGTCATTGCTGTAAGCCCTCACGAGACTTAACTCGTCCTACTAGGGCCGCCTAGGGGTTTAAAAGGCTTGTTGCGTATGCTAAATGCAATCGTTGATCCTCCGACACAGGATATATATTAGTGTAATTTGTGTTATTTTCCTTTTTGTTTTGCTCGAGGACTAGCAAAATGTAAGTTGGGGGGTGTGATAAGTGCCGAAATGTATACATTTAGGCTGCCTAATATACATTTGTTATGTCCTTTACTATTATCATTTGATGTCTTTTATTGTGTTTTTGTGATTTTAGGTTCCAGGGAGCAGATACCACATTTGGCCTTAAATTAAGAGAGTTACGCGCGAGAGCATGGCATTGGATCATTTTCCCAGCCTATCTTTCGAATCATCATCCACTGACCAAACTTTGCCAATTAATGAATAAACAATTCCATTGTTTATGAATAAACAATTCAATGTCAGTGGCACATTAAAGAAAAGAAACGCATGTGCTGGGGAAATGAATTGGAAAATGGGAATAATTCTTGCGAAGTCCGGATGATATCTTGTTTCGCCCCATGAAACACGTGCCAAGCACATAAATTACAAGAGTCATACCATTTTATTCCCCATATTAAAATATGAAAGTCGATTGTTCCTGCGCTCGAATCGGACTCCATTTTGAACATCAGTCGAGAGCATCGCAGACCGGACGGAGCTGATTATTCAAATCTCAGTGGAGCTCTGCGTTTGATTCCCAACAAAAGGATATTCAGTGGCGCATCAATTGATTAATCAATCCCATGTGCAAACAATCCCAGTGTATCAAATTGATTGATTATTCAAAGGGATAATCTGGTGGGAGAGATAGTGGCCAGTGCAAAAGTCTCAAATGGCATGAGGGAAATAAATGCCTGTCTACTCCTGCTGTCCTATAAGAAGAGCAGTTCGGCCATATAGGGAGGAGACGGAGAAATTCAAAAATTCAAAGGAGGAACTTGGCAGAGGCCAAGAGGAGGAGGAAGCTGTGCTTCACGCCAGGAGCAGAGGCCCTGCCTCTGCTCCATGAATCTGTAACGATGCTCTTCCATTTTATTCTTGGAATGTAGAGGAAATCCTGGCCAAGTAACTTTAGTTATTGTATTTGATTTTTGGTTTCGTTTCCATCTGTTCAATTAATTGTTTGGCTATTTTATCTTTCATTTTGTTAAATGATTTTCTCGAGTATCTGAGATCGGGTGTTTGGTTTCTGTGATTTCAAACACTACGCCAAGCAATAGTTTTCACATAAAATATAATTGGAGAATTGAGATAGCCTATGCTACGAGAAGACGGGTTGTGCCTATGACCCTAGTTTAGCTTAGTTTAGCGTAGACAGGCCGTGCTAATCAAAGATAGGCTATGCCGGTTTATGATTATATTTATCCTCTTGACGATACTTGTGGGGCTTGTAGTTGCCACGGATCACAATTGAATGAATTGATTGAGACCTTAAACTTATGCAATACTAGTGTTACAAAGTCAGGGTTGAATCGACATTCCAGGACCTTCTCTATTTTATCGCATCCTCTATCTTATTTTATGTAATTTCAATTTATCCATTTTATTTTCAAAACCCAAATCATTTATCTTTTTCACAGACTAAGATAGAAGTTAATTTTGGGAATTGACACACTTAACTCCCTGTGGATCGACTCGGACTTTCTCACTATACTATGCAAATCTTTAGTTGTAGTCCGGTTAATGTAAATAAATAATCTAATTTGACGACCGTTTGGTAAATATAATTGACAATTCCAACGACTACCAAATGGGCGACATCACTAGCTCATGCGGTAGAGCTCTTAAATGCCCAACACTATATCCTGAGATCGAGTGTCATTCCCCTTCTCCACATAATAGATTAGGAATCACGAATAACCAAAAAAAAAAAAGAAAGAAAGAAAGAAAGAATTGAAAATCTCACTTTCCATCGTTCGAATCCTTTCCATTTGTTGGGCCACATAAGAACTTTCATTAGTTGATGTAACAGAAAAACAGACCAAACCAGCTTAGAAAAACGACTATTCACTTGTAAAACTTGCCAAGGAACAAAAAACACAAAAGAAGAACAGCAAATGCCAACATAGTTTTCTACGATTACAATACTATATCTTCAAATCTGACTATGCTTTCAAACCAACGTACAGCTTAGACAAAAGGACCGAATTACATTTTGCAAGAGCAACCACAATTACCAAGTGAAATGCAACAAGATTTCAAAATCTAATTGAAACAACGCTCACCTTTTCAATGAACAACACAATCAACTCTACCGCCGTATGCAGAGTTCCACCGTGAGCATTCCACAAGAACCAGCAAAATCACTTGGAACAACAAGAAACCGTTTTAGAGGTGAATGTTCGACCCAAGCAGGAACAAATTCGGTGAAAGATTTTAGTATCACAGAGCTAACCCTGTTGTTCACTTGGAGATCATACGAGAATCCTATAGTTGCACTTTCCCCAATACAAATAAGGTTGATCAAATTTCCATGAAGTTCAACCCAGTTGTTGAGAATGAATAGAGTGCCTTCTTCTTTTTCCTGAAGAACAAAGTACCTCCGTTGTTTATCTAAGTATATTGTGATGCAAGTGTCGTAGTCGAAGCTAATAGCCGAGTTGGAATGCTTGCTGCTGAAGTGTAGGTAAAGGTTCTTCGAAGATTCCACGAAGTCGCAATCAGGAAGACGAACACGGTGCGCATGGACACTTGTCCTCGTGATCATGTCTCTCACAGCAAAACACCATTTCTTTGCACCCATACCTCATGTTCCGGCATGGTATTCTGACTGATTCAAGGATATTCTCAACACCACGGCAACGATAGTAACCAAGGGAAGAGCAAGAAGGACACTGGTTTCCAAGCTTGCTGCAACACGAGGAACACGCTAGATGCCCATTCTGACACTAAATTGCCATTTGACAAGAGAAGATATAAAAATTATTACTATGCCTTGCAATTAAGTTGTTCGCAAATGAAGAAACTGAAGTATCAGTCTAAACTTCAGAAGGCGTAATGTTATACAAACTGCAATAATGTAAATGCCAAACTTTCACAAGTAAAAGACACATCAGAAGGATTCAAAGAGTCCATTAACATGGTAAATTGTATGCTCAATACTATTGGATTCGAAGTTCGTCTATTTAATCGCTTCTATCTTCAAGCTTACTAGATGTGCAATTGAAAATATGAAGAAATTCATGCTCCCAAAACTTTCCATTTCCACCATACCAAACCAAACCAAACCAAGCCTTATGTCCCAATCAATTGGGGTCGGCTACATGAATCCTTTTTCTCCATTGAGCTCTGTCCAGTGCTGCTTCATCATTTAAACCTAGTATACTCAGATCTTTGCGTACTACCGCATCTAATGTCAATTTGGGTCTTCCCCTCCCTTGTGCGTTTCTACCCAAAGCTATCCTATCCACTCTCTTAACTACTGCATCCGCTGGTCTACGATAGACATGCCCAAACTCCATTTCCACCATGATGATCTTTTATATTTTTGAGAGACGAATACCAAACCTCTCCAAAGGGTTGTTACTTTTTGTGAAAGTATCCGAACTATAACGAGTCATTTGACATACTACTATACCAAACCAGATTTACAACATGAATGTCCACATGCAATGGATAAGAGAAAACTAGGAAACCAGACGCAGAAAAACAACATTCAAAGCAGGACAAATTGTGACAGATATGGCCATTCATTAATTAGTCACAACTCATAAGGAAACACTTAGCTTTGACTCCGATTCCAAGAAGCAAAAAAAAAAAACTAACTTTCTCGATATAGACAACTCGTAGTAGATATTCATGAACTTGGAAGGCCAATTTCAAGAACTAGGCTTACATGCAAAACTCATAAAACCAAATCTGCTTTTGATCTTTTAGATCCAAGATCAAAGATCAAATAAAAAAGCATACATATCTTCTTTTACCTTTTCCCCCCCATGATTCTTCACATTTTGCCAACCACAGTATCAGATAACAGTGGGAAAAAAGACGTGAGATGGAGACTGTACTTCTCAAGTAAGTGGTGCCGAATCCATTCATTTCAAAGCCATGAATACCACCATATCCTATCTCCAAGGTTCTGTTTGCTGTGATGTTAAGTTCTTCCTAAAAAAAAAAAAATAAAGACATATTCTAGTATTTGGGTGGATAAAGGGCATGTTCAACAAAATTCTGAAGTAGAATATTCCTCCAATGAGGCCCAAAGCAATCTACTTGCATAAGATCACAAGTATTTTGGCATTTTAAACGCCAGTCTTGTTCAACATTGTAGATCAATGGACAGTTTGGACCAGGAGAGAAAAGGAACACGAGACGGCTGCTTCAGCCTCCCTGCTCCGACAACAGTTTCCAGACTAGCACTGCCAAGTTTATCTGTTTACATTGCATCCTACATTTTTCCCCTAGGGTTCTAATTTCTCCAAACCCACTTTTTTTAAAATCGCCTAGTATTTCTTTTGTTCAAAATTCTTTGATTGATTTGGTAGATATATTGAACATTGATGTTTTGCATATTGTCCTTGTTAAAGCATCCAACTCAAAATCAATTGGAAATGAGTGGAGAAGCTGCTCTAGATCGCATACTAGTTTTGTAGGTCATAATTAACGAATGTGGGACAAGCTCTAACACTCCCCCGCACGTGCCACCCCTGACCCGCACGTAGAGAGTTAATCAAGAGAACATAACATTGGGATCATAATGAAACTAAATTCACTTTAGGCACAAACAATGGGGCAATTAACCAAGGCTCTAATACCATGTTAAAGCATCCAACTCAAAATCAATTGGCAATGAATGGAGAGGCCGCCCAGGATCGTACACTAGTTTTGGAGGTCATAATTAACCTTAACAATCTACACGCGGATAAGAGGAGGAGATAGCGGACCTGAAACACAGGAACGCTGAGGTTTTCTAGGCAGATGGGGCAATCAAACACTTCTGGGTCGATTAGGGTGGCGGAGACGGAACGATCTCCACTGGCTTCCATCTGACCAATCATATCAGGTGCCTGTTCATCTGCTTCTCGTACGTCTAGTAGCTGATTGTTCCCCTGGTGGTGGTGTTTGGTGTTCGCCTAAAACACAATGGCACATCATCGTCATCGTCGTCGTCAATTCCGCTCCCTGCCATGGGGTATTTCAAGGGGTCTTCCCTCCAGAAAAAAGGCGCGGTTGGAGACTTTCGGAGTTTTCTATTTTTTTTTTGACTTTTCAGTTTCCACACTTGTCAAGATTGGCCGATCTTTCTGCTGGTTTAAGCCCTAGGCCCAAGAGGCCACATTCCAAAAGCCCAAAATTTTAGGGACACTCTTATAATTTTGTATATTAGACTTGAGTATGAGTCTTTTTTTTAACTCTTATAATTTTGTATATTAGACTTGAGTACGAGTCTTTTTTTTTTTTTTTTTTTTTAAAAATAGTCAGCTAACCCATTTTACATCACTACACACTTTATAGCCCGCTAATTCCAAACACAAAATAGAAATGCTTGAGTACTGAGTTTTTTTTATATAAAAAAAAAAATAGGCAGGCATCTCACATCACTACACACTTTATAGCCTGTTAGTTTTAAAACAATTTGCCCAAGTAATCCCAAACACAAAATAGAAATGAGCCAAAACAAAATAAAAACAACTCACTCTCCCTTTCATTTTAATATCACTTATCAGATCCCTCACCTTTGCAAAAGAAACGCTCTCTTTCTCTCTCGATTCGTAGCCTCTCGGCTCTAGCCTCCAGATTCCAATCTTATATTAAAAATGCTTGAGTACGAGTTTTTTTTTTTTTTTTTAAAAAGAGGCAGACATCTCACATCACTACACACTTTAGAGCAACAGCAGCTAAGCCAAAAATTTGGCCAAAATACCTGGTGTACAGTGCGTATAGCTACCCTGTCACCATCAACACTCCAACAATCTATTCATTTTACCTATCCTTCAATATAATATTATTATTTCATTAGGTAGGAGATGCACAGGAAAAGAGATTGACCAATCAAAGAAGAGAGAGAATATGCATGGTACCACAAAAAGTGATAAAATACTGAGAAGCTCGTGAACAGTTCTACGATTTTTTTGGCGTAGAACTGTAGCAAATACATAGTGTACAGAAACTATAGAGAGACTGCTGCAGGGGTGTTTTTTGTGTTTGGTTGTCTAAAATACCTAAAATACACATTTTGCCTACTCTGCTGCTGATGCTCTTATAGCCTGTTAGTTTTAAAACAATTTGCCCAAGTAATCCCAAACACAAAATGGAAATGAGCCAAAACAAAATAAAAACGACTCACTCTCCCTTTCATTTTAATATCACTTATCAGATCCCTCACCTCTGCAAAAGAGACGCTCTCTTTCTCTCTCGATTCGTAGCCTCTCGGCTCCAGCCTCCAGATTCCAATCTTATATTAAAAAATAATCTCTCCCTCTCTAAGCCCTAAATCTAATCGGCTCTCTCTCTATCGGGGCCAGTTGTAAACGAAATGATATGTTATGTTATGGTTGACATACCTTATATATATTAAATAGATCTCTTTTGATTTAGTATTATAGTGGACTAGGGATTGGCCGTGCCTATAAACTATTATTCTAATATTTACCACAATAATAAATAGCTCAGTACTCTTGTGCGACTTTTCGCCCAATAGCGGAACAAAGGGTCTATGTAAGAATCCTAATAATTTAAAAAAAAAATTGCCCAATAACTAAACCAAGGGCCAATGAAAGAATTTTAATATTTTCCCAATAATTGACCGGTTGACCCCCTTGTAGTAAATCTTGCGTCCTTCCCTGAATATTGTCATGTACAATATTGTCCACTTTGGCCACCAAACCCCTCTTACTTCCCCAGTCAGTGCCGACTCAAACTTTTTCGGGGCTGGAAGTGAAACTCTCAATATTTGTCCCCCCAATATCTTCGAGAATTCTTTTAGAAATTAGGACTTAATTACAAACATTACAAGATTTAAATTAAAAGGATACAATTATAAGAGATAAACGTATAAAAATATGATTACACGAGTTTTTGAAGAAGACAAAATAGTTTGCTTCATATTTTAACCATGATTTGTGTAAAAATAATAATAACTCATAATGGCTTGTTTGATTATTTTTAATTTTCAACCTCCGTGATAATTTTTTGAAATAATATAAGAATATATTACTTGTGCATTATTTTTGTATGTGTTAACTGTAAATTTCTAACTAAGTTACTGGGTAATTTGATTTCTGTTGTACGGATTCAGAAAAAGGAACCAGAAATGGAAAAATGGTAAAGCAAAAGAGAAACGAGGGACCGCTACACGCATGATATAAACTGGTGGGCGTTGGAATCGAACTCGCGTCGCACCAAAAAATTGCTTGGAAACTTTTTCATACTTGTTGGTACCTTAAATTAAAATGGGCCCTAAATTTTGGGCCAAAATTTACTGGCCTGAAATGCTTGCTTCCTGGGCTTCCCTATGAGCTGGCTCCGTCCCCAATAGGTCACCCATCCGGTCATCCCTAAATTGTACAGGCACGAGAACGTTTAAGTGCGAAGTTCTAAAGGGTTTTGACACCTGTAGGGCTTTAAAAACCCTTGTACAAGATAGGGCCATGATCTAGCATATATAGCACCGAACTTTGCATTCACCAAGATGAATTATCACATAATTGAGTTACGATCCAGTATTTACTCCCCTTTGAGATATATATGTTCTTAAATTAAATCATATTGATGAAAATCCGATCGCTGTGTATATTTTTTTTTTCCCTACAAACATATGTTTTCCCTTTTAAGGAATAGATTCGACTATCAAAGTGTACTTGAAACGAGCCCACAAATGACCCAACAGAATGGTCCATTAGTTAATTTCCGGAGGGGATCCGGACGAATAAGAACTTGGCTAGTTGATGTAACAGAAAAACATATCAAAACCAGCTTAGAAAAACGACTGTTTCAATGTACAACCTACCAAAAAACCAAAAGAAGAGCAGCAAAAATAAGGCTTGCTATTTGGCAATATATCTGTTGTAGGATGACAAAACTAACTTCAAATCTAGCTCTACTTTCCAACCAACGTACTTTATACCTTAGAAGGACCAAATTACATTTGGAAAGAGCACAAACAATTACCAAGTTAAATGTAACAAGCCCTCAAAATCTACTAGAAACAACACAATTTACCTATTCAGTGAACATCAGGTTATTAAAACGGCTTCCCCGATATGTTGAGTTCCAACTTGAGCTTTCCACAAGAACCAACTAAATCACTTGGAACCACAAGAAACCATGATGGAGAAGTATGTTCGACCCAAGCAGGAACAAACCCGGTGTAAGATTTTAGCATCAAAGAGCTACCCCCGTTCTTCACTAGGAGATAATACGAATATCCTAGATTTGTTGAGCTTTGGCCAATGCCAATGCAACTAACATTGATCACATTTCCATGAGGTTCAACCCCATTGTTTACAATAAATAGAGTGCCTTCTTCTTGTTCCTGAAGAATAAGTACTTCTGTTGCTTATCTAAGGATATTGGGATGCTATTGTCGTAGCAGAAGCTTTTAGCTGAGTAGGAATGCTTCATGCTGGAGTGTATGTATAGGTTCTCCGAAGATCCCACGAAGTTGCAATCAAGAAGAGGGCATGAACACGGTGCACATGGACACTCATCCTCGTGACCGGGTCTCTTAGAGCATCACTAGTGGTATACTCAAATATGGATACTCAAATATTGCCACATCATATTTTGAGTATTCATTTAATAGATTTATAAGTTTAAGTATCTACCCTTCTACAATGGTTCATTTGTGTCCATAATCAAAAAAATACTATTCACTCTATTTTTATTCATAAAATGGGCACAACTTTAAATTTGTACATATATATTTTTTATAATATTAGTACCATTTAAAAGATATTCACAATACGTTTAAAATGAGATCAATCTTGAACATATTTTGGTAAAGATTAAAAATTGATAATTTCAATTTTTGAGAGAAAGTGCAAAAAAATTGGGTTTTGAATTAAGTATTTGAAAAATAGAGAGAGAATGTTGTTACTTTTGATAAGGTGTGGTCCCTAAAATTTGGTTATTGAGGTTTGGTTATTGAGAAAGATTGGTAGTTTTGATTATCAAAATGCCAAAAGTTGAGTATTTGTAATAAATGTTGTTAACTTTGAGTATTTATCCAAATACCATTGTGAGCCTCTTTTGTGTATCAAAATACTCATCTTTGAGTATTTTTGTGTTTGAGTATACCACTAATGATGCTCTTACAGCATAACACCATTTCTTTACATCCATACTTCATGTTACGGCATGATATTTTGACTGATTCAAGAATATTCTCGACACCCCGGCAACGGTAATAGCCAACAAGGGAAGAGCAAGAAGGACACTTGCTTCCAAGCTTGCTGCAACACGAGGAACAGGCAAGATGGCCATTCTGGCACTAAATTGCCATTTGGCAAGGGAACATATCAGATTCTAATATCTAAACTTCTGTAGGCACAATGCAATAGAAACCGGAATAATGTAAATGACAAAATCTTTTCACACAAAAAAGCTACATCACAAGGATTCAAAGAGATCATTAACATGGTAAATCGTATACAGAATGCTATTGGATGGAAGTCTGTCTATTTAATCAATTCTATTATCAAGCTTATTACTAAATGAGCAATCAAAAAAATAATAATAATTCATACTCCCAAAACATTCCACTTCCACCATGGTGATCTTAATTTTTTTGAGAGATGAATACCAACATAACAACAGGCTTGTTACATATTGTGTAATTATCTGAACCATCACGAGCATTTGCATACTAAACAAGACTTACAACATGAATGTTCCACATGCAATGATAAGACAAACCTGCCGATCAAAAAAAAAATGATAAGACAAACCTAGGAAACAAGGCGCAGAAAACAACATTCAAAGCTGGACAAGTTTAAGTCATAACTCATAAAAGAACACTTAGCTTTGATTTCCATTCCAGGAAGCATAAACAATACCCACTTCCTCGATACAGACACCTCATTGTAGATATTCACGAACTTACAGGGCAAATTTTAAGAACTAGGGCCACATCACATGCAAAACAAATAAAACCAAAATTTCTTTCGTCCTTTTAAATTAATCAAAAAAATCCTTTGCCAAATCCAAACTCTACACCCCACCCACCCAACACACACACACACACAAATGGCTTCGGCCACTGTGGCGGCGGGAGGGGAGGGCGATCCTCTCCCTCCTCCCTCTTCTTCTCTCTCTCTCTCTCTCTCTCTCTCTTCTCCCCTCTCTGCCCTTTCCCCTCCCCTTCTCTTTGGCTCTCTGTTTTCCTTGTATTTTGCAGGTTTGGAGCGTGGTAGGCGTGGTGGTACGGTTGGCGACTACGGCGGCGCTTGGGTCTCCTCGGTTGCTGCTTCTCCCGGCTGTTTATGAGATCCGAATTGGCGGCGTCTTGGCGGCTATTCATGGAGTGCAGCTGCTCGCTAGGGACACGCCGACGTGGTTGTCGTCCTCGGTTCGCGGTTTGTTGGAGGCGGTGGCAGCCCTTGGATCCCTGTTATCTTGCTCTTATTTCACCTTCCTTTCCTTCGCCTAGATCCACGTTTCTCGCCGGCTTCTTTGGTACTCCGTGGGTCTCATTGTTGGGTGAGTTCGCTTATGCTTAACGGCGTCGGAGACCTCTGCCCCTGGGCTCCTATCCGGCTATCCTCACCCGCCAGTTCCTCGTTGCTGGATGAGACTGGTTCGGGCCTAACGGTAATGGGTGGGTGAACGGGTGGGTGGTCCGGTGGTGGTGGTGTGGTGGTGATGTGGGTGTCGGCCGGTGCTGGTGTGTGGGGCTGTAGCAGATGATAGGGCTTCTTTCTTGTTGGGCTTCTGTTTTTGGGCTTGTGTGATCGTATTTGGTATGCCCATGGGATTTGGGCTTCATTGTTGTTGTTATTTGGGCTAGGCCATTAGGAGTATGGGGCTTTGCCCTTTCAGGTGTTCTGGGCTTTGACCCATTGGGTTTTTTTAATTTCTTCAACCTCGGTTGGAGTCCCCTCCTCTCTCCCCTAACTTGATGTACCCTTGTCAAGTTTTCTAATAAAATTTTATTGCCGAACAAAAAAAAAAAAAAACATGGGAAAAGAAGACATGAGGTGGAGGCTATACTTCTCAAGTAAGTGGTACCTAATCCAAGGTTCTATTTGCTTTGATGCGAAGTTCTTCCTCCAAAATATTGTACTCATTTCTAATATTTGATTGAACACAGGGCATGTTCAAAAACTTTCCGAAGTAGAATATTTCTCAACCGAGGCCTCAAAACAATCTACTTGCCTGGAGATTGACATTGTAGACCAATGGACAGTTTGGACCAGGAGGGAGAAGGACAGCGAGACAGCTGCTTCAGGCTCTCCGTTCCAGCGAGTCATCTGGCAACTGTTTCCAGACTAGCACTGCCATTCTGCATTTTCTTCCTATGGTTCTTGTTTCCCTGAAACCACTTCCTAGTATTTCTTCTGTTCGAAATTCAAATTTGGTAGATGTATTGAACATTGATGTTTTGCTTATTTTCCCCTGTATGCCATTTTCGTACTTCAGTATTCTATATAGTCCTCAATGATTTGCATGCATAAAAGAGATGAGGAGGCTTCTTTAAAGCATAAATACACATGCATGGATGATCAAGAGTAAAATCATGTCAAAACAACGACTTGACTTGAGTGCTCAACAAGTTTATCACTACAACGGGTAATCGGAGCCGTAGACTGACCTCCACCGCCGGCAACGGTAAAAGAGAGAGAGAGAGAGAGAGAGCGATCAAGCTGTTAGGAGACCACGGGTAATCGGAGCCGTAGACTGACCTCCACCGCCGGCAACGGTAAAAGCCTGTGGATAAGGTCTATGGTGAACTTTATCTGGGCATCTCATCGCTTGTTCGCTGGCGAGATATAATTTCTTCCATTTACTGAAGAATATGGTTAGGGCTTTTATGGGATATTGATTCTGGTCAATCGATTTGGGGGTCTGGATAGAAAGGGCTTTTTGAGGGCTACTGCAGATGCAAAATGAAAAAGTGTTTCAGATAGCAATGAGGCGAAACACGATCGCTGCGTCTTGGTGAGTACCAATATTTTCTCTGGTGAAAGATTTCTTTGGGTCTTTGGATCTATCCATTTCTTCAGTCCGTGTTTGCCGGAGCCCTGTAATGTTGAACGATTTCTGCATGTGTGAGAGAGGTTTATTGGGTGTGACCAGTTTCTGTACCATCATCACATAACTCGGTGGTGATTTCTGGTCACTTTCTTTTCGGGTGTGGTCGATTGACCACTTTCTTATTCCCTCTCCCTCACCCTGTTTTTAAGGCTTACATTTGCAAATTGGGATTTCACTATGGCAAACGATTCAACGACTCTTTTCGTGGATAATCTTCCTTTATCTATCAGAAAGATCTGGGTTCATAATTTATTTGTAAGATTTGGGCCAATTAGGGAGGTTTTTCTCCCTAATAAGAAAAGCAAAATCACTGGCCAACAATTTGGATTTGTGCGTTTTCTTAACAGCAAAGATGTTCACATAGCCATAAACAATACTAATGGTCACTGGTTCTGGGGGCATAAATTAGTGGTCCATGTTGCAAAGTTTGGAGCTGGGACCCAAAACCAACAGAGATCTCCATCTCTTTCAAGGAAAGATAAACATTTGGTATACAAAGTGAAATCAACCAAGGCTGCGGAATCTTCTCTCCCCAATCAAGAAAACCCAAATGTTCGAATTTTCAAGGGAGCAGGTATGTCCTCCTTATTATGCAATGCCAAGCACTTTCATATACAATCAGTTGGAAATGGCTGGTTATTTAGTAGTGCTGTCGCCAAAATCAGTAAGCTTGTATCTCCCCACAACCTGGAAAGTATTTTCAAAAAGGAAAACATCCCTATTGTTCACATCAAAGCCATGGGTGGTAGATATGTGATTATTACTTTTAAGAGTCCTGAATCAAGAGATGCAATCCTTAAAGAAAAATGGCTGTCAATTTGGTTCGAGGATATTCACCCATGGAATGGAGAAGCTGCTAAATATGAACGCTTTGTGTGGCTTTCATGTGTTGGTATGCCACTTAATGGTTGGACTTATCCAAATTTTAAAATTATTGGAGATGCATGGGGACATTTTCTGCAGACTGATGATGCCACGCATATTCTCTTTCTTCAAGAAACCAAATTGAAGTCTACTACCAGTTTTCTTATAAACTCTATCTGGGGTCACTGCGATCATGGTTTTATGGAGGTGGATGCTATTGAATCGGCAGGGGGTTTGCTTTGTATCTGGAATTCTTCTGTATTCAAGCTGGAGGAAGTATGTGGGAACAGAAATTTCATTCTATTATCAGGGACTATTCTTCCTGATTTCAAATGCACCTTAGTTAATGTTTATGCCCCTTGTGTTGCATCTGATAGAAGGATTCTCTGGGACTTAATTAAAGCACTGAGAACTAAATTTCCCACACCTTGGTGTCTTGGAGGGGATCTAAATGAAATCAGAAATACAGACGAAAGACAGGATGCTCAATCAGAGATAGAGGCATGAGAGATCTCAATGATTTTATTGAGGAAATGGAGTTTATGGATTTACAACTCCTTGGGAGGAGCTTCACATGGTCCAACTCTCAAGATGAAGAAAAATGGAGCAGACTCGACAGATTTCTTTTACACTCTGAATGGCTTGATAAATTCAAACTTAATCAGTGGGGATTGGCTAGAACAATTTCTGACCACTGCCCCATTTTGTTGATGGAGGATGATAGAGTTTGGGGCCCCAAGCCTTTTAAATTCTTCAATGCTTGGTTGGATAAAAAGGAGTGCTTGCAGATTATACAAAATGCTTGGGAAGTGAATCAGAATCATAAATGGGCAGCTATGAGACTTAGTATGAAAATTAAAGAGATGAAGGAAGCTCTAAAATGCTGGGCAAAGGATGCTTTTGGTGACACTCAAAGGAGAATAGAATCTGTGGAATTAGAAATTCACTACTTGGATATTCAAGCTGAAGAGGGCAATATGACAGAAGAAGGGAAGAAACGAAGAAGGGCTCTAAAAGCAGAGATGTGGAGTTTATACAGAACTCTAGAGAGAATGTGGCTCCAAAAATCTAGAATTCAATGGCATTTGTTGGGAGATAAAAACATCAAGTTCTTCCACATCATGGCTACTGCTAGACAAAGAAGGAACATGATTAACTCTCTATTCATTGATGGTGTATCCATTGAAGATCCTAGCCAGATCAAGCAAGCAGTCCACAATCATTTTCAAAGTCTGTATGAGGAGTCAATGTCATTTAGGCCGCTGATTGGAGAAAATATGGGGGGGTCTATCACCACTGAGATGAGCAACCAACTAATTGCTAGATTCACAGAGGAAGAAACTTGGAATGTCATCAAAGCAAGTGATGGAAACAAAGCTCCAGGGCCTGATGGATTTAACATGCTCAGTATCAGGAAGGGCTGGACATTCATGAAGAAAGACATTATGGAGTTCTTAAAGGAATTTCATAGAAATGGCAGGCTTCCCAAAGGTATAAATTCTTCTTTCATTACTCTGGTCCCAAAAGTTGAAAATCCTTTTGGTCTCTCTGACTATAGGCCAATCAGCTTAATTGGAAGCATGTATAAAATCCTCTCTAAGATTCTAGCTGCTAGGCTAAAACTTACAATTCCTTTGGCTGTGGGTGAGATCCAATCTGCTTTCTCTGGTGGCAAAAACATTCAAGATGGCATCCTAATTGCAAATGAGATAGTAGATCACTGGAAGAAAAGAAGGAAAAAAGGTCTAGTTATAAAATTAGACTTTGAAAAGGCATTTGACAACCTTAATTGGAATTATCTGTTCAGAATGCTAAATCTCATGGGTTTTCCAAGTAAATGGATCAAATGGATGAAGGAATGTTTATCTTCTGCATGGATTAGAGTACTTGTTAATGGCTCACCCTGTGAGGAGTTTCAAATGCAGAAGGGGGTTAGACAGGGTGACCCACTCTCACCTTTCCTGTTTATTCTTGCTGTTGAGGGACTTAATTGGATGTTCAAAAGGGCTCTTTCTCAGGGTATGCTCAGTGGTTTAACATTTGGAAATGATGGGCCTGTCATTACTCATCTCCAATTTGCTGACGACACATTGGTTTTTTGTAAGGCTAACATTGAAGAAGTTCAAGTAGTCAAAAAATTGCTTGGTGATTTTGAGGACATTTCTGGTTTGAGAATCAACTTTCATAAAACAATCCTTTGTGGGGTTGGCCTATTAGATGGGGAAATGACGCCTCTGGCCCAAGTTTTGGGATGCAAAATGTAGAATCTGCCAGTAAAATACTTGGGTCTACCACTTGGGGTGAGTCCCAGACGCAAAACTACTTGGAAACCCATAATTGAAAGATTCAAGTCCAAGCTAGCTTCATGGAAGAGGAAGTATTTATCACTGGGAGGTAGAATTGTACTCATCAAATCTGTTTTATGCAGTCTGCCCATTTTCTTCATGTCTTTATTTAAAATCCCTGATGGTGTGGCCAAAAGTTTAGAAGCAATTCAAGCTAGATTCTTATGGGGCGGCTCTGACATGAAAAAGAAACTCCATATGGTGGCATGGGGTAAAATAACTCAAAGTAGGTCCAATGGTGGCCTGGGCATAGGGAGCATTAAGGAAATGAATGATGCATTATTAATCAAGTGGTGGTGGAGATACGGTATGGAGAAAGAGGCCCTGTGGAGGAAGGTAATCAAAGCCAAATATAAGATGAATGGCAGCAGTTGGTTTCCAAAATCTGATCTGTCAAGAAATCTCTCATCCATATGGAAGGACATCATACAAACCAAGGAGAGAAATCCAAGAATGTTTTCAGTCTTCATGAATAATACAAAAATCAAAGTGGGAGATGGCAAGCTTACCAGATTCTGGCTCGATAGATGGCTTGGCTAGCAATGCCTAGTTGAAATTTTTCCTCCTATATTCAGATTGGTCTGTAATCAAGAGGAATTACTTAGTGAAGTTCTGTCAAGGAGGGCTGAATCTAATCGATGGGGGATACAACTAAGAAGAAGGCTTTATGATTGGGAAAAAGATTTGATGGATGAACTCCATACATTTCTTGATGGAGCAGGAATCATACTAAATCAAGGGTGCAATGACGGTCTCATTTGGGAGGGCAACACATCTAAAATTTTCAGTGTTAAGTCTATCTTTGAATTGGCCAACCCTGATTGCATTGTTGCAAATAATTCTTTTGATCTAATTTGGAGGAATGCAGCCCCTTATAGAGTACAATGTTTTTGCTGGTTGGTTTATCTTGGCAAAATCAAATCCGCAGATTTCTTGCTCAGGATTGGCATCATCAATAATGAAGAAGAAGCTTACTGTAAGTTTTGTTCTATGCATGTGGAGTCTATTGATCATTTATTTCTTCACTGCAATTCAGTTTGGACGCTATGGTCTGATATCATGCAATGGTGGGGAGTATGTTGGGTCCCACCTAGATCGGTTAGAGACTTATTTGTTTGGTGGAAAGACTGGAGTTTGAAAAAGGCTAAAAGGAGGATATGGGATGTAATTCCAATGGCATTGTTTTGGTCAATCTGGAACATGAGAAATGAATGTGTTTTTGAGAACCAAACTCCTGACTGGGATAAAGCTTCAGAGCGCATCAAAACCAGAGTTGCTCTTTGGGTTAATCCAAAAGCTAGAGGATCAAATTTCACCATTGAAGACTTCTTGTTCAGGCTCAATAGCATTCTAGATTCACTGTAATGTTTTCTTTTATAATCTTTTTTCTACTAATGTGTTGGTTTCTCGCCGACTGGCTCTTTCCGGGGTTTGAGAGTGCTTTCCTATCATCTCGGATTTATCTCCGGTGGGTATTTTGGCCTCTCTTTCCCTTTTAATCTTTGTATCTTTCAGAGATTAATAAAGTTTTTTCCTCTTCCAAAAAAAATGATTTGCATGCCATTTTCTTACTTCCAGTAATTATGAACTTATTTGGTATTCAGAAAGTTTTTATCATTGGTTTGTACATGCCTAAAACAGTATACAGCTTTCAACTCTATCTATACGATGAAAAGCCAGGTAATTGAGTAGCTTCAGTTTCGTTTATGCATAACAGTGGGTCTTCCAGTTTCTTTCTTTCTTTCCCACGGGAAAAAATACAGCAAAAGACAAAAGTAGTTTCATTATATAAGTTGACATACGGTATAAACTAGATAACTCATTAGTCCAGTGGAATCATGACAACAAGAAGGGCTTACACCCAAACTTGCAGATCAATTCTCAGTCTTAACAAAAAGTCATTTGGGCCATTTGCCCCATCTTAGATTCAAAGTCATAGAATTAACCAAGATGCCCATAAACTAGCCGGTGCTCTATTATTGGCTTAAAAAACACATGCTCAACTAGATTACTGCAATTGGACACCAACACCGCGAAACCTAGAAAACTAAATGATGTATGCAAAACTTTACATATAACTCAAAAGCTCAAGAGATCACCAATTCTATACACAATAAATTTGAGAATATATTCCTTAACCTCCCTCAAGAGATTAAGTAAATCCCAATTCCTTGCCCAAGTAATGAGGAATTGTATTCATTCACATCCCTCACGTGCAACCGCATTTGAGGTATTTGAACTGTGGCCTATTTCTCATGCAACATTTTTGTTGTGTCTGTCAGGTGTGGATTATCAATGTTTCAAGAATATAGGAAGGAATGAGGCCGCTGCTCTGGTAGCATGTAGAAAAAAGCTTTACGTCCGGCCCAAAATTTTAAGCTAATAAAAAACATAAGCTATTATGTAGCGACACAGTGCTTGTGTAAGTGATCCATTCATTTTATACCCGAGCAATGTTGCGTTGACTTTAATGAGTAATGATTCGTACTTCTTTGGACTAATTTTGGGGGATGAATCTTACAGTCCACTAGCGATGACGTAATTAAAGACGGGGCAAAGCTCGTATGAACTAGCCTCCAACGAGTTCATAACGGCTCATTTTTCCTTGGTACTTTATGGCTGAAACAAACTTAACCAATTATACAAAACAAGAACAGAAAAAGGCTAAATAACAAGATTACGGCAATAGCAGAGCAAAACAACAAAAAAAAGGCTATGTGTTGGAGATAGCGGACCTGAAATACGGCAATGCGTAAGTTTTCGCAGCAGATAGGGCAATCGAGCACGTCAGGATCAGTTAGGGTTACGGAAATCGAACGATCACCAAAATCACCGCTGTTGGAACTACCGATGCCATTCGACTCCGATACCTCTTCTTCTTCTCCTCCGTTTTCTTCTTCCTCTTCTTCTCCTTCTTCTTCTGCTTCTTCGTCTCCTTCTTCTTCTTCCTCTCCTCCTCCTTCACCCTCTTCATCTTCATCTTCTTCTAACTCGTTAGCTCACATTTTTAACTCGTTAGCTCTGATCAGTAGACAAATGAACGAGCCCACATTTTTAACTCGTTTATAAACGAGCCGAGCTTGTTGAGACTCAAGCAAACTCGCGAGCCAGTATATGTGTATGCATATGCCTTACATATACATGTATGCATGTATGACCAGCACATGCATGCCTCCTGTGGGCTACAACGTGTGAGCTGGCGGAAGTAGTAGAGAGGGAGGCCAGTGCATGGTTTTTATAGAAGGAATTCAAGGCCTCCCAGAATTCAAGGTCTCATCTGCGATACACAAACCACAGATTACAAAGCCTTCCTTTATTCAATTGGTTACAACGAGAAATCGCTTCATTTGATTACCAGAGACAACAGCACTTGCGATCAAACATTCACAACAGCAACTACTATCCGTCCATCACAGTACCGAATCTCAAGGACTACTTCTCAGTATGGTTGTTAGTGTTGGAAAATATTATAGGATGTAATATTTCCTTTTAGGTGTGAATGTAAATTGACACCTTTTGGAGTCGTGTCGTTTGAGTGGCAATTGTTCATTGTGGACGGACGCGCCCTTTATGAACAAATGTGCCCCTTCCCTTGGTGACTATTTGTAGAGTCACCAGTTAGTCTATAAATAGTGTGTCCTTCATTCATTTTAATATATATAAAATAAATAAAAAATTAGTCTTCATATGAGAGAGTACAAACACAAGTATGGTTCGCATACCGAACAGATTGGAGTGCTACTTCCGTTCGGTGAAGATCAAGTAGTGCTGGGAGATAGACGTCCATGCAAACCGTAAGCACCGTAGCGGGGGCGAATCTGTCTTAAGTACAGAGTGTTAAACACTCGCCTTGATCACCATTTCGTTTTCATCGATTTCCAGGTTTTGAGTTTTAATTTTATTGCATTCATATTTTGGTTTTATCACAAAAAGTAAACATTTGTCCAACAATCTTAAGACAGATTATGTGTTTACTTTTGTGTTTATATGCATAAGTACAGTTAACAGAAACTTTCTGCTCCTTGAATTATTTTCTTCGCTTGTTTCAAAATATTGCAAAGTGGTAGAATCTGACAATCATAATGTGTAAACATATTATCATCATGGTCATTGTAGGATGGAATTGCGTACACGTGGCCATGTTCTATGTTAAAATGATACTACGTAATTTTGCCTATACTCATCTTCAATTATGGAAAATTGGAAATCTTCGCTTATGCATGAATGGCACTAAATCTTCTTTATCTCGTATCAGTGTGCCAAGGGTGCCTTGTTTTTCTTTGTAGTGGAGTTCGAGATTACTGCTTTGGTGAGAATTGTTGTCAATAGGTGTGACCTCTGGTTAGAATTGCGATTTTGCATGCACCGGTGCTTTTTGTTCATGACACCCGTATTAGTTGTAACTGGTTCATTTGTTTGACTTACTCTTTTCTAGTGGTAAATAATGGCTATGTCTATTTCCCATATGGAAAGTTGCAAACTCTTCAGAACAGTTCCGTTGTTTCTTTGATCCACGAGTGCCCTTATTAAATATGTTGTGTATCGGGGCCCTGGGCATGGCAATCGATTTACATATTCATGAGACCTGTTCTTTGTAAGGGAATTTATTAGTATTCATTTTGTCTTATGAGGAGGTTTATAAATAAAAAGAAAATTAATTAATGATTAAATATGAAGGTGATAGTTTAAAAGTTAAACTCATCTCTTAGACTAGTGATCTTTTCTTTATAAAGGAATTTTTGTGGGGCCCATTGGTTTTATGGCTCCTTAGGTTGGCAGTTGGAACGCCACCTCTTGGGAAATATCCATATTAAAGGTTATTGGCACCGGTTGAGATTTCTTCCATAACTATCATTTTTCCTATCAATAACGGCAAACGGTAACTTGCGGAACCTCCTAGTGTTGGCACCTTTTGGGTCAAAAGAGACTTAAAACTTCCATTGGCAGTGAGTTACGGGAATTTGAAATCTAAGTCGGTTCGGAACAGTTGCACCTTTCCTTACTTATTTATATAGAGTTTCTCTTCTCAAGTGAATACATACAGATTTGTTAAGAAGTGTTTGTCCGAGTATTAGTTAATATATTTGTCAAAAGCACTCTTTGTCTCCTTTGTTCGCTCTACCATCGTTAGTTATTGTTTCGACTTGAGTGGTCGTCATTTTTCTCATTATGCCTTCGGAAATTCCTTCGAACATTATCCGGCTTTCTGCTCCTTTTGTCCCACCGTTCAACATAGTAATGGGAAGTTCTTCATTACCATTGAGTCCCGATGACTACATATGGTTTGAAGAGTGGAGAAAAGTCTTCGCAATGCGAGGACTATTGGATGTAAACCAACCAATTTACATTGATATCTCTTCCGATGAAGAAGACCAAGTTGTAGAAGAGGAACCGAACGGAAATGTTGCGGATAATTTGGTCGCGGATGATTTGGCTGAAAATTCTTATGAAAGTGTACAGGACACTACTGAGGATTATATGGTTTCTAAGGATCATATGGAGGACTCTGATGAATCAACCGGAACGAAGCCAAATTCGCAAAGAAATATTCTCCGTGAAACGGAGAAGTGTGCTCTAAGTTCATTGCGACAAATGAGGACCATGGAAATGGCAAGGAAGAAGCATAATGATGTTCTTTTGCGCAAGGGGCCAATTTTAATTCGGACAGCACGCAAGAGTGTGCCTTGTCCCGCTGCTCTTAAGAAGATCAAATTTTCAATAAACTAGAATTAGACTGTTGGATTATTTATCTTGTTTGATGTGTATCCACATGCAATATTAGGTTTTATTCACAGTTTTATGTTTCAATGAGCATTGTGTACTCTTAATTAAGATTGTGAAGTTGGCATTTTTGTTCATGATGCATTTAGTATAATCTGGATGATCTCGGAAATTTCTTAAGAGATATACGTTTTATATTCACTGTTAGTGGGCGTTGCATTTAACAAGGTTCAAGTTTGGAAAGAAATAAAAAATATCATTGAATTGGTTTCTTGATTTATAAGCTGTTAGTGGCATTATTCCTTGTAGTATTGCAACGCTTGGTTCAAGTCAGAACCAAATCTTTAAGTGGTTGCGGCTGCCCCTCTCGGCCGGAACGGTGGTGTTTGGTAGGAAGTGGTTTTATCGTTGGGGTAGGTTAATGGAACCCCAAATTGATATATATATATATATATATATATATATATATATTTATATTTATATACCTTTTCAAATACCGGTTATTGAGTGTTATACATTCATAATTTGACTGCCGCATTTTGAATAGAGTTTCTGGTGATTAATATAATATGCATGCAAGTGGCATCTTCTGGTCTTGACGTTTTTGCACAGACACATCTATCATGTTAATGTTCAAGGTTGCCCGTGTGATGTGGCACTATTAGGATTGATGGCTATGGTATCAGACATTTATTTTACAGTATTTCTGTGATAATTGATGTCGAAAAGGGTTTATATATGTGAAAATGTGTGAGCCTTGCGGTTAAACCAAACTGGATGCCTTTTGAGTTTATACCAAGAGATGTGACCTTTGGTAATAAGTCACCGTTTTTCTGACTTTTCAATAAGTTGTTCAGGCTAAATTCATGTTTTTTGATTATTCGAAATTGAGTTTTGATAGACTCAATATATAGAGTTGCTATATTTGATTTGACATGGAAACTGAAATTTCGAATATTTCTATTTCTTCTATCCTGAATATTTGGTAGTTATCAAATAACTACACCCCATAAATATATATATATATATATATATTTAAAAAAAATAAAAAAATAAAGTGGGACTATGGTGGGTCCAAGTGGCAACGTGTTGAAGTTCATGTGGATATTAATGGGTGTTTTTGGTTTATGAGTGACTTAAAAAAAATTGACACCTTAGTTAGCCATTAATTGGTACTCGGAGTACCACGATCCTAAAATATTCAATGGAATTGAAAATGGACTTTGACACACTTAGGCATTAGTTTGTTTCCCAATTGCATGTCAATTCTGCCGCGACCGAACCATTTTGATCAAAGTGATGCGTCACTTTGTTTCGAAGTGAACCAAGATGTTTGACATCATCTTTCTTTGATAGGTATACACCTGTTGGTTGCCTATTTATTCTAAATCCCTTTTCATTTTGTAAGAGTTTGGAAGATTTCAGTCCCATAAAATTAAGTGGAATTGATTTATATGCTATAGAGAGTACCCAGTGAATATGATAGGGTACATAGAATGCATGTCGCAGTTAGCATAAAATGTGGGGGTTGCTCCTTGCTACTGTATCTTGAAACAGAAGAGATGAAAAGAGAGTTTTGACATTGTCATAAACTATGAAAATTATTTTGATAAATTCTGAATTGCTTTCAGAATTGTGGGGGGAGCAAATAATTTCCACAAAAGCTGTTTGTTGCACTTTTTGAGATGTCCAACCATATTTGAAGGATAAAGTATTCTAAAATGAGTATCCAATTTAATGTTTTATAATCCAAGGGTAGATTAATTAAACAATTGGAGTGCAACAGTGATTTGGAAGTCCTCACGCGTGTGTAGCATGGTCAACAATTGAGTCTGATCAACTCATTGCATTAGACAAAAGCTAGTAGGTGGAGTGGCTAAGCCATCCTTTAGAGGATGTTCCTATGTGGTTTGTTTATGTGCCTGGATTAATAATATGATGACCATCGGAAGTTGGAAAGGCATAGAGGACCACGAAGAACGGTAAGTCTCGATTTTATAGACATGTACCGTTAAACATTCGTTTTCGCTAAAGAATGAGTTAATGAAATAAATGTAGTGACACTTTTTGGTGGTCACAAGTATGTTTGAGTAAAATACAAGTATGAGTTAATAGTTGTGACATTGATACCTGTCCGGACTTAACAATCATGTCAAACTATAGGTGAGTATGTGAATATTCTAGATTATTACATAATTGTGGGGGAAGTGGTGCTTTTATGCAAATAACTGGGTTTTTGCAAGTAACTCATACGTGGCTTTTTAAAACTACTCATATGAGTAATTTAATTAATTCTGTGCCAAAGATTGCAGATTATTCTTTGATTGGTATTCATAAGTTTGACAGTCATAGTTATAAAGGCACGTGATAGTATGGTAAGTCTTGACATGATAATTGCAAACACAATACCATACACCACTTTGTTCTCAATTGAAATTAGCACCATTGAAGGTCAATAATGAAATACGGATCCGTTAACCAAATGGTTTTGACCAGAGAACAAATATCATCGAGGGGAATGAGTTTAAAGCCTACCAATTAAAAGGCTCTATAACGGCAACCCAACCTAGCTGACTGGAGATCCCAAGATCTAGGTTCAACGGGACAACCGAGTTATATGAGACTTAGGAGTATCACTAAAGAGATATATCTCTCCAACTCATTCCTATGGTGAAACAGTGATGCCTGCAGCGATTTAGGTTAAGTTTTAACTTTTAATGATTCTTATATCTTGGTAAATCCAAGTGGGGTATATTGCAGGATACTCTTAATAAGAGATCACCTATGTGAGTGTGAAGTGGGCCGCTCTATGAGAATTTTAAGGCTGAATTCTTTAAAAAACACTCTTTGAAACCAGTCGCGTGTTCCAGGGCCAAAATGGGCACAACCGTAAGAACCAACTGTGTTCGGAAAGATTCTGTGTGTTGACTATTGTCTTGGCTTACACAAACGGCTGAACAGTTCAAGACATCGCGTTCACTGGTTAGCTAGTAAGTCCGATAGTTATTCACAAGGTGAGGTTCAAAGCCAAAAGCTACCTAACCCCATACAGGAAATTTCCACATGTACTCTCTCTGTTGTTTGCATTATTTTTATCGAGTCAATTTCATTCATGTGGGGGATTGTTGGAAAATATTATAGGATGTAATATTTCCTTTTAGGTGTGAATGTAAATTGACACCTTTTGGAGTCGTGTCGTTTGAGTGGCAATTGTTCATTGTGGACGGACGCGCCCTTTATGAACAAATGTGCCCCTTCCCTTGGTGACTATTTGTAGAGTCACCAGTTAGTCTATAAATAGTGTGTCCTTCATTCATTTTAATATATATAAAATAAATAAAAAATTAGTCTTCATATGAGAGAGTACAAACACAAGTATGGTTCGCATACCGAACAGATTGGAGTGCTACTTCCGTTCGGTGAAGATCAAGTAGTGCTGGGAGATAGACGTCCATGCAAACCGTAAGCACCGTAGCGGGGGCGAATCTATCTTAAGTACAGAGTGTTAAACACTCGCCTTGATCACCATTTCGTTTTCATCGATTTCCAGGTTTTGAGTTTTAATTTTATTGCATTCATATTTTGGTTTTATCACAAAA
The DNA here is from genome assembly GCA_020921065.1 of Vaccinium darrowii. Lineage (NCBI taxonomy): Eukaryota > Viridiplantae > Streptophyta > Magnoliopsida > Ericales > Ericaceae > Vaccinium > Vaccinium darrowii. The sequence goes on along the minus strand of CM037158.1, from coordinate 10,660,234 downwards.
AGTAAACATTTGTCCAACAGTTAGAATCGCACGATTCACGATTCGATTCACGATTGTATGCAAAAACGATACGAATCCATAGGTGAATCAAGGTTGATATAGAATCGGAGGTGAATCGTCCGATTCATGGTTAGATTCGCGATTCGATTCTCGATTCAAGCAAAAACGATTCGAATCTTTAGGTGAATCAAGGTTTATCACAACTTACATTCGATAATATGAAACCACTTTTATTATTTTGCCTAGTTTTTTTCTCATAGAAAAGTAAGAATATGAGATCATATAGTACGAGAGATCATATTCTTTATTCGATGGAGACGAATCTACCATGGATATGTAATTTCATAAATCAATCTTTTTGGTTCTTGTATCCTCTAAATCATAGACCAGAGCACGGCTTTGAGACTCGGACTAACCTACATACGTTGCCCTATAAGCTAGTTTCCTACCTATGGCTACAAGCTTTATTTTGAAAGCTTTTTATTATGAATCCTTAACATCTATATGCATATATCAATGTTACTATAGTATTTATTTTGCTATGATGTCATGTGATCATCAATTCATAGTAGAAAACAAACTTAAATATGTATTTCAGTTTAAATTTTTCAATTTTATAATGTATCTTTATTATGTAGATGCATAGATACATTTTTCAATGTATTTGTGAAAGTTGTACCGAATCGTTACGATTCACGATTCAGAAAATGGTAAATTTGATTCTCGATTCGATTCGCGATTTGACAACCTTGCTTCTCAGTAACGCGATCAATGTCGGGGAGCCTAGCCTAATAGTACGTATAAAGCAGTTATCTCATCCCCTGTGGGAATTAATGTTACGGTTGTGCCAAGGCGATTAGTCCATCATTGGTCGTTCGCTCCACACATTCTACCTTGGGGCTTCTCAGATAACAGAGCTGAAATCGGAAGAAGTTATGGTAGGAGATTTTAGATTATGTGTATCGATACTAGAAGCTCATTAATTAATTTCCACATCTCGAGCAATGAAGGTCATCATCTAGAGTCATTTTGACAGTTTCTGGAACTGTTTCTTTGAACTCACTAGCAATGAAAGCACAGTAGTTTGTTCATAAAAGAACCAAATTCCTCTTCTTCTTCTTCTTTTTGTCTCCTTCTGTATATCGCGATTGATGAATGGTGTTTTGCTTGCCGATTTTGTGAGAATCATCTGGGCTTTGTTCGGTTTCATTTTTTGCCCTTTTTGAGAAATGAACTAAGTCTGAGCCCTTTTTGCCCTTTTGGAGACAGGATATTGCATGTAGAGCATTAGCTTCAATCAAATTAAGTCTGAACAAATGTGTGCTCTATATTTGTGAGTGTTCCACCTTGTTGGCATCAGTACTACACTTCGTCTATGCGAACCGAGGGGAAAGGGAGCTCAAAACCTGTACGAGGGTAAAAATCTTCTAGACTCCTCAAATATTATTCAGAGTGGTATTTTGCTTTCTGCTTTTCTTTCTCTCTCACTGAGTGTACAATCCCTTTTTGGCCGATTCCTTTATATAGCCAAAAGGCTACTGCCATTTCAACTATATATCCTATTTAAGACTTGCAACTAACCTATTCAAGACAACCACTCCTTTCAAGAATGGTTATCCATTACACTGACGTCGTTTATAACAACGTGATACTTTTAGCCACAAATGCGGATGCAACAAATTAAACCAGAAGGGATATATGCAACATACTTTGTATCACACACTTCGTAAGAGTATACATACATTCTATGGACAATTAATTAAGTCCATGGAAATTTTAACTAAATATCGGTTCTAACACCTGAGATATATTATCCAATCCGATGTTAATATCCAACCAAACAAACAATGCTACGAAATTCATGTACTTTCGAGATTTCTATTTCAAAGTATGGTTCCAAGCAAAGTTCCAAGTGTTACGGGTAGTTCTCTGATATCATATATATTACAATTGGTCCTATCAATTAAAATTAAAGAGCCGTAAATAATTAGAATCACGCAAGAAAACCCAACAAATTTTAAAAGCTTGGAGGCGTCCACAAATGGTTTTGGGACTTCACAATTCCATAGAATTATATGTCACGCAATTTATTTTTCTTTATTTTCTCAGGAAATACAAAGAGAGTGGCTTGGATGAGGTCTTTTAAGTTTTGAAGTTTTAGTTGTTTGTGCTTTATACTAACGCTAGGGCCGGTTTTGGGCATATGTCGAGGATGCAGCCGCATCCAATATTTTGTGCTCTCATAGTATGCAATTATATAAAATAATTACGAACAATTCCTATAAAATTTAGGGCCCAATTAAAGGTTGCGAACAAAACCCAAACCCAATTACCGGCCCATGTCTGCCCAATATTAACCCAACCCAGCCTACCTGTGTACATAATTAGACCAAGTGGGTTGGACGGGTAAACTACGTACGGACAGGTCCTTTTTTGGTGTGTCGTTTCCCACGTACTCTAACAAAAAATTTCAAAAGGCACAATAACTCCACTCACCCACCCGGCAACCGCATGTGCGCACACTGCGCAAGAACGGAAATGAATTTCCTGGAAATTCTCTAAAATAAGTTGGTCTTCACTGTCTCTCTCTCCTCACTCTTTCCACACACACACACACACACACACACACACTCTCAAAATTCCCAAACCACATGAAAGGCCTAAATTCCAAACCGAAAGAAAATGCCAAAATCCTAGGATACCCTATAAAAGTGTATAAAACCCTAGGGGTACCCTGTAAAAATGCTTAAACCACTGAAACCCTATAATATGAAAGTGCTTGAACCTAAACTTGAGGGTAGCCTAATGAAAGTATCTAAATTTTTAAAACCCTATGAAACCGTATGATACCCTAAATACCTAAACCCAAAAAAAGAGTGATTAACCATAATGGTAATTAAAAAAGAGTGGTTAACTTTACTGGTAATAGACATTTGTTTTCTTACCTTAATGGTAATTTATCGTCATATTAACCCGTCTAAACCGTACCTAACCCGTCTATTTGCCACCTTTAGGCCATGTAAGCTGAAAGCCTTAAAGCAAAATCCTAATATCGAAAGACCGAAACCTACTCCTAGCCGGACCTGTGCTTAGTGTCGGTGATCAAACCTATATAAATCTCTGCCACCGTATTGTTTTCACGACACCCATAATCGGAAGACCAAATTTCAGATAGTTCAGTGTGTGTACGAAGAAGAAAATTCTTCCCATTGGTAAAACATCTTATCGTTTTCTATTTCTGTACGTCCTCCCAATCTCTGTTTTTGGCTGTTTTTCAAATTTCTGATCTAAAAAACGCACGCAAGAACGGACGCGAGGTCGGGTTTGTCCAACAACTATCCTACCCAAGTTTCAAAAAAAAATTATAAAAAGAATCGATGCAGGACAAGATATACACTCCTATTACTTATGGAAACATTATTTTTTTTGAAAAATAACGCTTCCATAAGTGATAGGAGTGTATAAAAATAATGTTTCCATAAGTGATAGGGGTGTATATCTTGTCCTGCATCAGTGTGCTAAAAATACAAACTAGTGTAATACAAAAATGTATATAGGGCTACCAACTTTAAGATTTTATAAAAAACTTGGCGCCGAAATGTGCGTGAATATGTGCATGGAAGCAAACGTGTAAAATTATGTGGCAAGGGAAACAATTTCCCTATCTCTCTCGCCTCCCCCAACCAGCCCCTCCCTATCTCTCTCTTACTCTCACAAAACTCCAAAAATAGTGGATGTAAAGGTAGTGTATAATAGGTCAAAATTGGAGAAAATAATCAAAATTGTCATTAATGGGCTATAGACTTCCAAAATAGTACATATTCCATTTTAGACAATAAATAGGTAGGTTTTCACTTTAAGGGGACAAGATATGGCGTAGAAAAATGATAGGGATTCCCGGAAGCGAAACGGTGTAGTATCCGGCATGCACGTGTTGATTTACAGCGCGAAAAATTAATTTAATTGAATAAACAAATTTTTAATATAATCATCTAAATTAATAAATAAATTATTGCAATTCAAAGATTAAAATTAAATACTCGAATTAATAAATCAAAATTTTTATTCACAAAATTTCAGGTTATTACATCGTCTCCTTCAGAAAACTATAAATATCCCATCTCGTATCCTATTCGTATAGAAATCCTACGATGCGTTCGCGTATGCTAGGATATATATACTCGTATCTTGATTCGGTATATATCCTACAATTGTTTATTGGGAAAAAGTTGGACCTTATTTTAAGAAGCAAAACCCCATACGCATTAATCTAAGCCTTTTGATCTATGGAGACATTTAAACCATTTGATAGAAAATTCAACGTTAATTAGGGTGTGAATAAAAGAAAGAAGCATACTTTGATTGTGTTTTGTCTGAATCATATTATAACTCTTCTTTTCTTTCCATAACTAAGACAGTAGAAAGCCTAAGAGCATAGTGTGATAGACCCCAGTTGAAAGACTTAAAATTTTGCATTTTAATTTATAATTTATTTTTAAAATGCAAGTATAATTTGTTGATGTTATTAGGTATAACTACATTTTCATTGTTTATTAATTATTGTATGTTTAATGCTTGCGTCCTTGGATTGTACTTCAAATGATGTTTCCCCAAGCGTAGGGTTTAGGTGTCGCGAAACATGATAACCGGAAGTCCGGGTCGAGTCCTCAAAGACCGAATGTGCAGCACGTGAGTGTTGATTCGCGAATGTTGGTTTTAGCCTTAAAGCGGCAAACTTGGCTTTATAGTTTGGGGGTGGAATTCACTTAACTTCGTGAATGACTCGGAAGATTAAAAAGACTAATTAAAACAAGGCTAAGTCAAGGGTTCACAACACCCATGCCTTAGGCCGATTCGTTCTCCTCTAAAAATAACCGGCTCGGGGCGTCGTTAAACGACCCCGAACGGAAGATTTGGTACTTAAACACGTTTGACTAGAAATGGTGTTTCTCAAAGAGTAGGATTCTTGTGCCATTTATACAAACATTTTGATTGACATAGCCCTAAGCATCACACGTGCCAAGTGGTCAAGCCCTTGGCTCCGTGTGATCAACGGGATTAACAAATCCAAATTTTGATACATAAAATCGATCCGTACTCTTTGATTAACAAGCAATGTTTACATTATGGCGAGGAGAGTGAATGAGCCTAAGTCACGGGGTGCTAATCACCCCATGACCGAGCCTATAACGACTACTCGATCATTACTACGTAGAACATGACTATTTTGATGAAGGAAATAAGAAACATAACAAATAACATTAAAAACTTATTTTTATGGAAGATCCTAAGTTTGCCTAACACTTTATACTTTGAGAAATTAACTAGTAACCAATAGAACCAAGAGTTAATTAAGGAAGAAGCTAGAACACTTGAACATCAAATACTAGAGAGAATTGAAAATAAACTACATATATTGAAAGAGCTAAGCAAGAGTAGCAAGATTAATAAACGAGAAACTTACGGGAGCTTAATGGTTACACGGGAATTTTAGAGAGAGAAAGCTTCAAAGTCCTCCAATGGAGGAGCAAAAAACTAAGAACTAAAATGAAAGAGTAGTTAAAAATGAGAGAGAAGGAGAGAGGAGAGGCTCCATATAGTATTTCCCTTCTCTCTCTACAAAATATCCAATAAAGTCCTCACAACAACTAAAAGTTTCCATTAATAGCAAGTGAATAAAGTAGCTAAAAAGTTGGTTCGGAGCACTTCTAGACCGGTCCAGAATTAATCCGGATCGGTCCAGAATCGTCTGGAAATTTCTGGAAAAATCTGGATCGGTCCAGAATAATTCCGGATCGGTCCGGAATTATCTTGACTTGAATTTGACCTCTTTGATCCCTCCCGTTGAATTACGTGCTTCCGGACTTCCTCCAAAACACTTAAAAGAGTTGTGCGACCCTCGGGGGCGGTGCTCCTCGGTCTTGTGAGTGCTTGTTCAATCCCGGACCCCACCGGGAATTCTTGTGAACGTGAAGCGCGGCTTCAAGGCATCAACTTTTCGCATTCCCGGGCCTCGACCGAATCGTCATGTCGTGGCTCGTGAGGCCCGGTGTTGGCGTGCCACGAGGCACGGGGCCCTCGATAATGCGGCACGACTTTCAAGGTGCACAAAACGCGCTTATTCGCGTGTTTCACCTGAAACTTGACAAAAACACAACTACGCGCAAATCAAACATTTAAGGCGTGAATTCGCGTGTGTGTGTGAGATAAATGAGTTAGATAAGCCCCGGATATGTACAATATTGGGGACTTATCATTTAACATTGCTGAAGCATAAACTAGATTTATTTTTTTAACACAAGAAAGTAAAGCTCAAACAAAGCCCAATGGTTAAAGCCCACAAATTTAGATATTATTGAAGGATGCTACAGAAGCTTTAGAATATTTAACTTCTAGAAGCTCTAGGAATATTCTTGTGAAATATCTAGATTTTTTTTTTTTTTTTTGCGATTTAGTCACATGTGTAGTTCTAAAATCTACCTATTTATCTGGTATGAAAATATCTTCGGACTAGAGCCTTCCATGGAGTAGTATAAATAGGGATGGATTCTAACAATTTGTACCAAGTCAAAAATAGTTTGAGTTCAAGTGTATTACATGCAAATACTCTCAATCCCCAACCTTGTAGTATTTCTTCATTTTCAGAAATATTGTCCAATTAAAGTTTAAAAACTCCTACTCTTCCAACAAACGTATCTTAGATACGTGATACGTATCCTGATACGATTTATACAATGAAAAAAATGATGTAGGATACGTATCCCGATTTGAAAACATTGGTTCCAGATAATTCCCGGTAAATTCACACGTCTCGATAGAACAACTCCTCAGGATGGAATTCATGAAATTACAAACGGCCAATATGAGAACGCACTTGTTGACTTCCCCTCTGCACGGTGGGCATGAAGGCATTGGATTGAGGCACGTGATTCAAGAAATTTGTTGAAATAGTTGGAGTGGGAGTAGCTGGTGTTGCCCATGTAAGTACGACATCCTTTTTCAATTTTAGAGCATAACAAGATAATTGCATTGTGAGGGGGTTCCATGCAGATTGAGCATTAGCTTCTTCCATGACTTTCTTATTATAAATTGATTTCGCAAGCTTTATCAACATGTTCTTCTTCTTGTTCTAGTCAGTTTCTGCTAACTCTATAGAAAGCATGTAAATCACACAAGACTTACATAATGAAGCACATAGGAATACGTCGAGCTTTCCAAGATCGATGAACCGAGATCCGCTCTACAAGCACAAACGGAAACCACGATCAAGAACCCGAACACCGTCTTCTATCCTCGTTGCGTAGAGAAGACTACTAGAGCCTACTCTTAATATCCATACCGCATATCTTAGGGTTCGTAGATAGAAACCTTAGAGAGAAAAGATATTGATAGGAGAATTTTTTGGGAGAATTAGAACTCTAATTGATTTCTCGTATATCTCTCAAATATCTGCAAGGCTACATTTATAGATAAGGTCTTAAATTTTAAACTCTCCTTAAACTTTCCTAATAGATAGAGATAAGAGTCCATCCAGGGCCGGTCCAAAGGTTTGGAGTGTCCTAGGCTTGGCCTAAAAAATGTACCCTAAGAGTATAACACTTTAAATTTTTGTCTAGTAACAATCCCAATACGACAAAGTTAAGACACTATAAAGTTCTACTAATCATTATATAGTAACAAAAAAGTCAAAACACAAAGTCTTTAAATACATATATAATGCACCATCTTCAGTTTTAGGTTTAGATCTTTTGCTGTGTATACTAAAACCAAGCTCTTGATAATCTGTCTTTTATAGTTACTGAATTGGCTCTAATTTGATGTTGATCTAATCGTATAAGCAAATGAAATTAGTTTAACGACGAGTAAAATGTATAAAATTTTTCAGCAATCATAACACTACTGTCTAAAATAAACAGTTTTAAAAAGAGAACTTTTAGAAATTAGTGAAATGTCACTAAGGTATGAAGTTTAGTGTCTTGTCACTAGATTAGAAATAACTTTGTTCGTTGATTTCTTTAGTTTTCATGAAGTTTCGTGAGTTATCACTAGTTTTAGGAGTTGATTAAAACAAACACAGCTGAAATGCCTCAAACAATTGGGCTAGGTTACATGAATCCGTTTTTTTCTATTGAGTTCTATTGAGTTCTATCGAGCACATCGTGTTCCATGATATTCAAACATGCTCCACCTGTGTGTGTAAGCATTTTGAGTCTTTGACAATACATACATACAAATACACAAGTACCTGCGGGGGAATTTGAACGGAGAGAGGATCTCAGAGGGATCTCTAGCAGCCCAACCAAAAGCCTGTGATGATTTTGCCATCTCTCTCTTAAATTTAAAAAATTTGGCTGAAATGAGCAACAATGCTATTCCGTCAATATAAGTGAAAAGATTTCACAAGTATAATTAACGAAAAGAATATCTAAAAGATTTCACAAGAATTTGGTAAAATTGCACTAAAATTTGAAAAAATTGCACAATAGCAAAACAACTATTAAGATTAATTAATTAAATAAGGTTTCAAACTAATACAAAAACTATTTTACAAGCATTAATCAAATCGTTTTCCGAATTTAATGAAAATCAAAACCTTGCCCGAATTTAATGAAAATGTTGCAGAACTTATATATCCGCTCTTCTTAACTTGTTATTTTGGTATTTTTTTCTTCATGTTTTTTAAGTTTTTATTATATTCAAATTGAAAATTGAGATTTAGCTCCTTTGTCCGGGCTAAATGGGTTAAACTGGCAATTACAAAAAAAAAAAAAAAAAAAATTTGGTTGAGGCTCAGATTTGCATTTTTTATCATGGTTGTAAATCATACATCCTTCGATCGCATTCCTCACAGCCTCCGTTGAACAGTAGGCTTGTCGATTGTTATATAAACACCGTTAAAATAGCCGTAGTGGTCAATCACGTGCCTTTATTTAATGCCTCTTGAAGCAAGGAATCCCGATTCGTTTTCCAACGCCCATGATATTCTGTGTAGGGGATTTGATAATTTGAATTTGAATTTGAATTTGAATTTGAATTTGATAATTCCCCTACACAGAATATCATGGGCGTTGGAAAACGAATCGGGATTCCTTGCTTCAAGAGGCATTAAATAAAGGCACGTGACTGACCACTACGGCTATTTTAACGGTGTTTATATAACAATCGACAAGCCTACTGTTCAACGGAGGCTGTGAGGAATGCGATCGAAGGATGTATGATTTACAACCATGATAAAAAATGCAAATCTGAGCCTCAACCAAATTTTTTTTTTTGTAATTGCCAGTTTAACCCATTTAGCTCGGACAAAGGAGCTAAATCTCAATTTTCAATTTGAATATAATAAAAACTTAAAAAACATGAAGAAAAAAATACCAAAATAACAAGTTAAGAAGAGCGGATATATAAGTTCTGCAACATTTTCATTAAATTCGGGCAAGGTTTTGATTTTCATTAAATTCGGAAAACGATTTGATTAATGCTTGTAAAATAGTTTTTGTATTAGTTTGAAACCTTATTTAATTAATTAATCTTAATAGTTGTTTTGCTATTGTGCAATTTTTTCAAATTTTGTGCAATTTTACCAAATTCTTGTGAAATCTTTTAGATATTCTTTTCGTTAATTATACTTGTGAAATCTTTTCACTTATATTGACGGAATAGCATTGTTGCTCATTTCAGCCAAATTTTTTAAATTTAAGAGAGAGATGGCAAAATCATCAAAGGCTTTTGGTTGGGCTGCTAGAGATCCCTCTGAGATCCTCTCTCCGTTCAAATTCCCCCGCAGGTACTTGTGTATATGTATGTATGTATTGTCAAAGACTCAAAATGCTTACACACACAGGTGGAGCATGTTTGAATATCATGGAACACGATGTGCTCGATAGAACTCAACAGAAAAAAACAGATTCATGTAACCTAGCCCAATTGTTTGAGGCATTTCGGCTTTGTTTGTTTTAATCAACTCCTAAAACTAGTGATAACTCACGAAACTTCATGAAAACTAAAGAAATCAACGAACAAAGTTATTTCTAATCTAGTGACAAGACACTAAACTTCATACCTTAGTGACATTTCACTAATTTCTAAAAGTTCTCTTTTTAAAACTGTTTATTTTAGACAGTAGTGTTATGATTGCTGAAAAATTTTATACATTTTACTTGTCGTTAAACTAATTTCATTTGCTTATACGATTAGATCAACATCAAATTAGCGCCAATTCAGTAACTATAAGTGACAGATTATCAAGAGCTTGGTTTTAGTATACACAGCAAAAGATCTACACCTAAAACTGAAGATGGTGAGTAGAACAACCATAACCGTATGCACAGTCACCTTGAGAAGCGTTCTTCTTCTAGATGGCATCGTAAGGGTGCGAATTGGCTAGGAGAGGAACCAATCTAGAGAGAGAGAGAGACTATGCAGCACCCTAGCAGTATAGTAGTCTCTACACTACTATCTATTGGAATCATTCGAAGGCGATCTGAATGACGAGGGAGAACTAGAGAAAGGCCATCGACCGACCGGTAGAGCATTTGAACCGAGAATGGCTGATTCGGGTGGGAGGGTTTGGAATTGGAAGGGGAGAGAGAGAGAGAGAGAGAGAGAGAGAGAGAGGGAGAGAGAGAGAGGTGACTTTGTATCCCGCCTGGGTGAGTCGGGTGGGACATTGGAAGGAGGAGAGGTGATCGGTTTTCCATCTCTTGATTGAAAACCTCGACAAAGAAGAGTCAGTTAGTCCCACATCGCCCAAACTCCAAACTGATTCACACTTTATATTATTTCACTCCCCTGAACAGTGTGTCCTCTTAAAATCATGCCATCGCAACACACTTATGTTGTTCACTATTTTGGACACATCTCATGTGCCCATCCATAAACAATATCTTATGGTACAGAAGTGAGCATGATAAACACCAGAAGAATAATTAAGGAAAGATATACTTGCTTTATAGACTACGATATTAAAAAAGCATTTCTAGGTAGCATCCGAACTTTCTTCTGCATTATATCTGCACAAACCCACTCACAACTTGAGCTAAAAATTAAAGGTGCACGAGAAATGGTTTAAGCAGCAACGGTTGAAGTATAAAGTCTCTACATCTAGCTCAAACGTAGTGCTCCCAAGATGATGACTTAACATATATGAATCTGTGAAAACAGGCCTCAATGGTATACCGCAATACATTTGCAGAGAAGAATATGAATGTTCTAACAAGGAAATTTGGTCTAGCTCTCTCCTTAGTGCTACTATCTACCGTAACCTTACCTGATCAAAAAAAAAAAAAAAATGTGTTGTACAAGACTAGACTATTAATAAGTGGTCAGGGCCGGCCCTATGGATAAGCTGGGTAGGCTCGGGTCTGGGGCCCACCAAAAATAGCCCATTTTTAGGGCCTCAATTATGTATATATATGTTCATAACAAGTAATAAATACTATATAATGTTGCACTACAAGAAATAGAGAAGCATTTGGCATAGTAGAAAGATTTATGTGTTTCCTAGTTAATGCCAGGGTTCAATACCCATGAGCCCTTCTTTTCCTTTTCTACCTTCTCTTCCCTTTTCTTTTTTCTTTCCATAGTCATATTTTACCTTCTCTTCCTTTCCCCTCTTTCCACTATCCTTATCATTTGTTGACTTTTTTTTAAAAAAAAATTGCCGGTGTAGTAATTAGGGGAAAAAATAAATAAAACACTTCGTTCGTATTCATAAAATGGTCGCATTGCCCATTTCAATTGATTTTTTAATTCTTGCAATAAGAATAGACAATTATGACCGAAAACTATTTTTTATTAACATGAAGACACGAATTACAAAAAAGACAAAATATGGAACACGGAATTTATCATTTGAAATAAATATTGGTTCTTTAATTTTTTTTCCCTAGAAAAACATAGGGCCCCGGTTTACATTATCGTCTAGGGCCACGGAAATCTCAGGGCCGGGCTTGTAAGTGGTTAATATAATTATGTACAAGACTATAAAATCCATGGTACCCTAGTACATAGTAACTGAACTGTTGTACCTTGCAGTTCGAACTGTTCTACATTACAAAAAGTCGTTTCCTAGTGAGAAATGTATTTCATCTCGTTCCTTTTCAGAGATTCAGCAATTAAGTTTGTAAAGCTTACAAAACCACCCCAATAAAAGGAATCATAAGCAGGGCCGGAACTGTGGGTTAGGGGCATCCCCTTTTTGCTATTACCACCATATATATCCCACAAATACTTATCACAATAGAAACTTTTTACTGTATTGGCATTTGGCACCCCCTCTACAAGCATCAAACCCAATTTAACATAGAATGAAAACCTACATTAGGTTGTGACTTAAGTTTTTTTCAAACCAATTGATCTTTTTTCTTTATCTTCAAATAAAATTAATATACATATTCTAAAATAATTGCAAATGAAACTATGCAAAATTTTCTTGACAAATTTTAATGTTGCATTGTAATACTCCACATTGAGATGCATGATTGTAATTTCAAAGATGCAATTCAAGGACGCAAATGCGACAAAACATAAACAAATGGAGGAAGTTATATACATATAGCTCAAAATCTAATAGAGAGGGATTGAGGATAGGAACCATTGTAGTCATAACGAGGGCTCGTGGCGGAGGAGAATTTCAACGACAACGAATTGCGAAGGTGCTTTCAATCGAATTCGACGTCAGTCGGTGGGCGGTGGCTCTGCGGATTTCTTTCTTCGTCGGAGGGAGAGAAGAGGAGAGAGAAACGGTAAGGTGTTTGTTTGGCAGTGCTGCTGGTGTCGAGTTGAAATGAGTTGTACCTTTCGATCCGGTTTTGATTCGAGCGGCTTGTAGTAAACCGGGTTTAACCGGTTTCCTCTTCTCTGCTGTAAAAAGAAAACTGTTAAGAAAGTATAAGACAATTCCTACATACAATATTGTCCTCTAATTTTCTCTAACATCTACATTCCTGCAACACATTTAAAAAGCAACTCTGCTTCTTTCCTTTTCTTTTTTTGTCTTTATTCAAGTTTTTCTCGCATTTGTTAGTTTCGTGTCAAATTTTTATAGATTATTGATTTTTCTCGATGAGAGGAATCGAAAAAGTAAAAAACTATGTTCCAAAACTTAAATTTATTTGAATGATTAGCTTGTGGCTTCTTCTTTTTTCTCTGTCTTCATTTGGAAAAAAATTTAGTTTGGATCATAATTTTTTACTTTTCTGATTCCTCTAGTCGAGAAGAATCAATAATCCACAAAGGTTTAACAGAAACTAACAAATGCGAGAAAAACTTGAATAAAGATTAAAAAAAAAAAAACAAAGTTGCTTTTTAAGCCAAAATAGGCCGAAGTTAGATATTTGTCCACTGGAAAGAGGGAGTACTGGTGTGCGCTCCGTAGTGTGTTGCCCTTGTGTGTGGCATCCGAGCTGTCAGATGTGTTTCCAACAGTCTTGATTTCATCTCGATACTTTGCAGATCCGAGTCGTCCATTGCTAAGATGAAATCCGAGTCGTAGATTGCTGAGATCAACAACTAGAAGGCCGAAGAATAATCTAGATAAATCTAGAATGTTCTAGATATTTCTAAAAAATACTTTCGTAAAATCACACGAACATAAAAGTAGAGACCGATCCTTGTGTCGGGCGAGAGGGATACCGTAAAAGCCTTCCGCTCTCGTAACCTAGCTATGAACCTGAAATCTTTTGGTTATGATGACCAATAATAAAGCCCTTTTCAAAACACGGCATGGAAGTCATTTTCAAAACTGGTTTCTTGGGTGACAATCTTTAAGCCCGGGTGGTGACTCCAAATCGAAGTCGAGAGCCCCCTGGCAACGTCCACACGCGGGCAGGTGATTTCAATCACTGTTTAGTCACCCTCCTACTCAGAGAAATGGTAGAATAAATGTAATACAATAGTAGTTATGGATGAAATCGGTTCTGTTCGGTTTGTTTTTTTCGAAATTTTTGACCGAACCGATTAAATTGGTTTTCAATAATCCATAACCGAAATCGACCATATTTTTCAGAAAACCGTTCAGTTCGGTTTGATTTGGTTCGGTCGGTTTGTCGGTTTTTTTAACTGGGCCAAAAAATATGTTTAGTAGTCAATGTACCAACACAAGCAGCTGAAAATACATCATTTTATTAAGTTTTAGAATTGTAATAGTTTGTTTTCAGTTTTTTGTGTGAACCAAATAAAATTATATCCACTGTAGCTATGTAGAAGAAGAACAAACTACCACTCCTAACCTTCATGCCATTCCTTCACTATTGGTTTGGAAAGGTTAATATGCTTTTATGTTGGCTAATAGGTTTTTGTTATAGTGCACCTTATGAGCTTGTTTTGCCATTTAAAATGAATGTTGGCTTAGTAGATTGTGATATGATGTCTCACATTTATGCACAAGATTGTTGAACTATACTGTGTCTTTGGTGGACTTAGATCCCTCCATGTTTCAAACAGAAGTCTTTCTAGTGTTCAATGTTTATGCTTTCCTGAGAATCACAAGTAACTTTTTAAGCTGCTCTTTTTCAATTTGGATTTGTGTTGAGTTAATCTTGGGGTCCAATGGTGATAATGTTGAAGTTTTTTTTTTGTTGTTGTGAGAATAGAGAGAAAATTTTACCTCCTCTTTTCTTTAACTTTTTATACTTCATGAGAGAATCTATTTTGGTCTCTAAATCTTTAAAAAAGATGATGGATGGCGATTTCGAAAACAGCTGAAGCCATTTTGACCAAACCACTCTACTTGCTCTAAAGGGTACAGGGCAGCTGTAGTTGTGCAGGTAAAAATGGGTGGCTTGCTGGACAGTTGCTAGCTTATGCTTAGCGTTTCAGAAAAGGGTGGTAATGTTATTTAAAAAATGCAAAATGAAACAAAAGTACAAAACTCAAGGGAAAAGAGCCTAATAAAAAGGTAAAAATTGCTACAACATGCATAAGAATTTGCATCTAAACACGCTGTGCATTTGATTCATCTCAGAATTTTCCAGCAAAAAACTGACATTTAACAGAGCCAATAGCATATGTACCATGATGAGCTTCAGTAGTGAACACCCACTGTTTTGGCAGCAAAAATAGCTGAAATCTGAAGATGTTCCAACCAGATATAATTGGTTTTAACTTATACAAAAGAAGTTACATTTTCAGCCAAGAGAGATTAGGATGATCGCCCCAACACGCAGAATTTCAACTTGCGGATGATTACCCATTTATGCGGAGTACCAACACGAGCCGTCCAGCCAAACCAACATAACCGCGAGGAACCACAAGAAACTCTGTCAGAGTACAATGTTCGAGTTTGACCCACCCAGGAACAAACTCTGCATGCGATAGTAGTTTCGTGGAGCTAGCCCCGGTTGTTGCTTTGATATTATAAAGAATTGGCTCTGATGTGCTGGGTGCAATACAACTAAGAGTGACAACATTTCCAAGATTTTCAGCCCAATTGTCGAGAACAAATAGAGTTCCTTCTTTTTCTTCTCGGAGAATCAAGTGCGTCTGCTGCAAATCTAAGCATATTGCGAAGTGCGTGCCGTACCTGAAGCTCCTTGCAGATTCTGAATGCTTTGTGCTGAAGTGCAAGTATAGTTTCTTAGAAGAATCAATGAAGTTCCAATCTCGAATAGGGCATAAACACGGTCCATACATGCACATTTCCTCGTGCTCATGTTTCTTACAGAAAGTCACCATTTCCGTGCACCCATACTTGACGTTCCGGCATGATACTTTGAGGGATTCAAGAATATGCTCAACTGCCCTGCATCTTGCCTTGCCAATACGGGAAGAGCAAGTAGGACACTTGTTTCCAAGCTCAGCGCAACAAGAAGAACATGCTAGATGCCCATTCCGACACTAATTTGCCATTTAGCAAGAGAAGACATATTAGAACTATAACCATGCATTGCTATTAAGTTGTCGCAAATTGGAAAATGGAGGTTTCAGTTTAAACTGCCCACCCGAAAATGTAGTACATAACGGAATAACATAAATACCAAAGCTAGAGGTTTCAATAATGGGCGGAGCCAGATTTTTTTATAAGTGGGGTCAAAAAATTGAACTATGAGCAATTCACCTTTTCGATTTCAAAGAAAGAAACAATTAGTAGATTAAAATCAAAAGCAGGTATTAGTAACTAAATGTAGCTTCGATTTACAATTGACCCAACGACTTTTCATACGTTGCCTCCTTATTTTTTGGGATTTGTGGGAGAAAAAATGGGGAGGATCTATTTTGCCCCCTTTTGTTACTAAATTCCAAATCTTTTAAATGGGATGGCGCAAATAAAGAAGTTTAAAGTGAGTCAAATAAGCAAAAACTTGGTAAAAGCTATAAATATCCCTAATGAAATTTGGAAGGTAGTAGGGTCAATTGACCCCAGTTCTCTTACTCTCTCCGCCCCTGGTTTCAGTTTAACTGCTCACCCGAAAATGTCATACAAAACGGAATAACGAAAATACCAAAGTTTCCGAAAATGGAGGTTTCCGTTTCAGTTTAACTGCTTGCCCGAAAATGTAATAAAGAACGGAATAATGTAAATACCAAAGTTTCACAATTAAAAATATACACATCGCAAAGATTCTGAAAAAGGCCATCAACATGCCATCTAGGAGTACATGGAATACTATGGAACCATGTTTCCATAATCACTCACGTCATATGAAGCTTACCATATATGAAGTATTTGCAAAAGAAACCCTTCACCCTAATGATCTTAAATGTTCCGAGTAATCAAATAGACTTCTCCAAATGCAGCCTCTGAATGCCTGTGAATAGGCTGTGATCAGCTATAACCCCAAGCAGAGCTAGCTTTGGGCTAAAACTCGTAAAGCCACCGCTTTAGGCCCCCAAATTTGGACTAATTTTTTGGGCCTCCAATTTTATATGTTTGCGTAGTAGCTATGTTTTCAAATGACTTTTTTTATGAAAGTTTTTTGTTTTCCTAAGTAGTTTTAAGTTTTAACTACAATATATTGAGAGTTGAGAGCCCAATTTGAAAAAAATCGCTTCAGGCCCCCTAAATCTCAGAGCCGGCCTTGACCCCAAGTAAAACGAGAATACTCCTTTCACTGGGGACAAATAAGCTTTCGCTTAGATACTCCAATGGGCAAACTCAAATTCAAGCACAAGTTTGAGTAAAAAGAAGTTTATTAATGGCAAGTTGTAAATATAAGGGTGCAAAATTTGCCTTTGAATTATTTATTTATTTATTTATAACCGGATGTCCAGGCCAGCTTGCACGCACCTCGACTAGTTCCGGGTCGGTAACAACCGGGCATAGCCCCCAATGGCCCAAAGAGTTTGCTGGGAAGGAGAATCGAACATGAGACCTTAGGTGAGAGCAAACTCCTAACTCCCAAAGTAGGACTACTCAGCCAACCCTTGGGGTTGCCTTGGAAAATTTGAGTAAGGGTTTGAGTCTAACTCAATTTGATATAGGTGAGGACCGGAAGAGCCTTTTAAGGATTTTTACTCAAAATATGAATTTGAGTCGATAAAGGAGCAGGGAGTGGAGATGGTCTAACAAACGTGACCAATAGCATATAAACAACAACAGTAAAAACCAAAACAACAAGATCTCGCTGCAATAGCAAAACAATCAACAAAAAACCAGACGCATAATACAGGTAGAGTCGGGTGGAGATAGCGTACCTGAAATACTGGAATGCTCAAGTTATAGAAGCAGATGGGGCAATCGAGCAAGTCTGCATCAGTTAGGGTACAGGAAATCGAACCGTCACCACAATCACCATTTTTGGAACCCGTGACATTCGCCTCTTCTTCTTCCTCTTCCACTTCTTCTTCTTCGTCTTCCTTTTCTTCATCTTCTTGAGCAGTCCTCCGTTTCTTAGGGATTGGGGACCATGTAAACCATGCATCATTCCTTGAATACTGTCGTCGTCGATCCTCCTCTGTCTGCGCCCGCCCCCCACCCCTCTCCATTTCAATCCCCTTCACAAAATTAAATTCATTCACTTCCCCTCCGTCTCGGTCTCCATTTCTTGTAGCTCGCTGCTTCATATTCTCTTTTGAAGTTAACAAATGGAGGAGTAAAGATTTTCGAAGAGGGGGGCAATACTTCTGCGGTTCTGCCGTCGTACTAATTTGGAAAGGCGGGCTGACAAGAATATGATAAACATGCAGTGGTAAAAAGGAGTCTGAAGGGTCAAATCGCTCAGGTGGCCCAAGTTCACGCAAATGGATAAACCGGGGCAATTAGCAGGTATCCGGGGTGTTGTGCGGTAGGTATTGTGAGCCGTGTTGTGTAATAAACTACATCGTTTTGCTTGTTTTTTGGGCACACATTCAAAACTTCTAAGGGTCCCTGTTTGGAGAGTTAATTTTGAAATTTAATTTTAGAGGATTTAGGCTAATTGGGTAGGGTATAATGAGTTTAGCCACTTTGGGTTTAGGACTTGGGCACTTTAAGTTTACGAACTTTGTAATGGTTTTCTCTTCCTCAAAACAAGACACTTTGAATTTACGCACTTTGTAATGGTTTTCTCTTCCTCAAATCAAGGCCCTTGGAACGGTGGCCTCTTTTGCAAATTTTACTCCCTTTGTCCCAATTTATTGGTTCTTTTTGGGAGGAAAACATGGGTGCACGTAACTCGTAAGGTATGGTCACGTTGTGCCTGAGCACGCATCTCAGCCATCCAAAATTGTTAACGCACCCAAGTTTTTCTCCCCTTTTGGGGATTCCAACATATTAGGAGAACATCATAATTACAATTGTCATATTTTTTTTTTCTTCTCATTTTACGATTGAAAACATCATCATTACATGTACTTACTTTTAAAAAGTTAAGTCTAAAAGAGTAAACTTATCACTTTTTGTTCACTATTTTTCACCATATCCTATCTCCGAGTAAGTGGTGCCGAATCCATTCATTTCAAAGCCATGAATACCACCTATCCTATCTCCAAGGTTCTGTTTGCTGTGATGTTAAGTTCTTCCAAGACAAAAATAATATACACATTTTCTAGTATTTGGGTGGACAATGGGCATGTTCAAAAAAAATCTGAAGTAGAATATTCCTCCAATGAGCCCCGAAGCAATCTATTTGCAATAAGATCACAAGTATTTTGGCATTTTAAACGCGAGTCTTGTTCAACATTGTAGACCTAGGCATTGTTATTTCAGAATCTAATGTGAGGTTTCTTCAACAATTACCAACCTCAGGGGAGTTCAGTGAAGTAACTTATGGGTCTGTGGTTGTAGTGAGCCAATCCGGTCGTGTATCTCGATATTGAACATTCAAATTTTAATCCAAACAATAAACGGCTTAGATCATTTAAAGTTTGGATTAAATTCAAGCCGTCAGTGCCGAGATGGATGGCCGGATTGGTCTCACTACAACCCTATAATGAGTTACCTCGCCACAGGGCCCTAAAGCTGGAAATTAATGCTCTGTTTGGAACATATAGAAAGTGGAGGAAAAGAAAGGAAAATAAAATAAAAAATTCATATTTGGTTGTTTGGTTTCTAGTTGAAGGAAAATAAAATTGGTGAAGAAAATGGGGGAGAGAAGATATCTAGGGAACTTGAAACGTTAGTTTTCCTTTTTTTTTTTTTTTTCTCTCGAAGCCAAACAAAAGAAAAATATTGTCCTTCTTATTTTCTTTTATTTTCTCTCCACAATCAAACAAAAGAAAATAATCCACTTTCTTCACATTTCTCCTGGTTTTTCTTTTCTTTTTCTTTTCTTTCCTTTCCTTTCCTCTCCACAAGAAACAAACAGAGCGTAAATTTTGAGGGACTCACCTCCCATCCATTTTCTTTAGTAGCTGATTGTTCCCCTGGTGGTGGTGTTTGGTTTTCCTCTGCTTCTTGGGCCTTCGCCTAAAACACAATGGCACGTCATCGTCATCGAATCCTCTACCTGCCATGCGGTATTTCAAGGGGTCTTCCCTCTAGAAAAAAAAAAAAAAGAGGCAGGCAACCCATCTCACATCACTACACACTTTATAGCCTGTTAGTTTTAAAACATTTGCCCGAGTAATCCCAAACACAAAATAGAAATGAGCCAACACAAAACAAAAACAACTCACTCCCCCCTTTCATTTTAATATCACTTCTTAGATCTCTCACCTCTGCGAAAGAGACGCTCTCTTTCTCTCTCGATTCGTAGCCTCTCGGCTCCAGGCTCTATATTCCAATCTTATGTTAAAAAATAATCTCTCCCTCTCTAAGCCCTAAATCTAATCGGCTCTCTCTCTATCGGGGCCAGTTGTAAACGATATGATATGTTATGTTATGGTTGACATACCATTTTTGCTATTATATATTAAATAGATCTCTTTTGATTTAGTATTATAGTGGACTAGGGATTGGTTGTGCCTATAAACTATTATTCTAATATTTACCACAATAATTAATAGCTCAGTACTCTTGTGCGACTTTTCGCCCAATAGCGGAACAAAGGGTCAATGTAAGAATCCGAATAATTTTTAAAAAAAAATTCCCAATAACTATTTGGCAATATATCTGTTGTAGGATGACAGAACTTCAAATCTAGCTCTACTTTCCAACCAACGTACTTTATACCTTAGAAGGACCAAATTACATTTGGAAAGAGCGCAAACAATTAACAAGTTAAATGTAACAAGCCCTCAAAATCTACTAGAAACAACACAATTACCTATTCAGTGAACAGCAGGTTATTAAAACGGCTTCCCCGATATGTTGAGTTCCAGCTTGAGCTTTCCAAAAGAACCAACAAAATCACTTGGAACCACAAGAAACCGTGATGGAGGAGTATGTTCGACCCAAGCAGGAACAAACCCGGTGTAAGATTTTAGCATCAAAGAGCTACCCCCGTTCTTCACTAGGAGATAATACGAATATCCTATACTTGTCGAGCTTTGGCCAATGCCAATGCAACTAACATTGATCACATTTCCATGAGGTTCAACCCCATTGTTGATAATAAATAGAGTGCCTTCTTCTTGTTCCTGAAGAATTAAGTACTTCTGTTGCTTATCTAAGGATATTGGGATGCGATTGTCGTAGCAGAAGCTTTTAGCTGAGTTGGAATGCTTCATGCTGGAGTGTATGTATAGGTTCTCCGAAGATCCCACGAAGTTGCAATCAAGAAGAGGGCATGAACACGGTGCACATGGACACTCATCCTCGTGATCAGGTCTCTTACAGCATAACACCATTTCTTTGCATCCATACTTCATGTTCCGGCATGGTATTTTGACTGATTCAAGGATATTCTCGACACCCCGGCAACGGTAATAGCCAACAAGGGAAGAGCAAGAAGGACACTTGCTTCCAAGCTTGCTGTAACACGAGGAACAGGCAAGATGGCCATTCTGGCACTAAATTGCCATTTGGCAAGGGAACATATCAGACTCTAATATCTAAACTTCTGAAGGCACAACGCAATAGAAACCGGAATAATGTAAATGACGAAAACTTTTCACACGTAAAAGATACATCACGAGGATTCAAAAAGATTATTAACATGGTAAATTGTATACAGAATACTACTGGATGGAAGTCTGTCTATTTAATCAAATTCTATTATCAAGCTTATTACTAAATGAGCAATCAAAAAAAAAAATTCATACTCCCAAAACTTTCCACTTCCACCATGATGATCTTAATTTTTTTGAGAGACGAATACCAATCATCACAAAAGGCTTGTTACATATTGTGCAATTATCCAAACCACCACGAGCATTTGCATACTAAACAAGATTTACAACATCAATGTTCCACATGCAATGATAAGACAAACCTAGGAAACAAGACGCAGAAATCAACATTCAAAGCTGGACAAGTTGAAGTCATAACTCATAAAGAAACACTTGGTTTGATTCCAATTCCAGGAAGCATAAACAATACCAACTCCCTCGCCACGGACACCACATTGTAGATATTCATGAACTTACAGGGCCAATTTTAAGAACTAGGGACACATGCAAAACAAATAAAACCAAAATTTCTTTTGTCGGTTTGTCCTTTTAAATTAATCAAAAATTCCTTTGCCAAATCAGAACTCTACACACACACACCCTTAAATGCTTTAATTTTTTCTTCCATGATGGTATTCAATTTGCCAACCACAGTAGCAGATAACATGGGAAAAGAAGACACGAGGTGGAGGCTATACTCCTAGTAAGTGGTACCGAATCAAAGGTTCTGTTTGCTTCAATGTTAAGTTCTTCCTAGGAAATATTATACCCATTGGTAGTATTTGGTGGTACAAAGAGCATGTTCAAAAACTTTCTGAAGTAGAATATTTCTCCACTGGGCCCCCAAATTCTACTTGCCTGAAGATCGACATTGTAGACCAATGGACAGTTTGAACCAGGAGGGAGAAGGACCGCAAGACGGCTGCTTCAGCCTCTCCGTTCCAGCGAGTCATCTGGCAACTGTTTCCAGACTAGCACTGCCAAGTTTAACATTATATTCTGCATTTTCTTCCTAGGGTTCTTGTTTCCCCGAAGCCACTTCCTTCTTTTAATCGCCTAGTATTTCTTCTGTTCGAAATTCAAATTTGGTAGATGTATTAAACATTGATGTTTTGCATATTGTCCTTAATGATTTGTCTGCCATTTTCTTACTTTCGGTCTTCTATTTAGTCCTCAATCATTTGCATGCCATTTTCTTACTTCCAGTAATTCTGAATTTATTTGGTATTAAGAAATTTTTTTATCATTGGTTCGTACATGCCTAAAACAGTATACACTCTCTCTATTCAATCAAAAGCAAGGTAATTTAGTGGCTTCAGTTTGGCTTAAGCATAACATTGAGTCTTCCAGTTTCTTTCTTTCTTTCCCCTGGGAAAAAATACAGCAAAAGTAGTTTCATTATACAAGTTAACATATCGTAAACTAGATAACTCATTGGTCTAGTGGAAGCATGACAACAAGAAGGGCTTACACCCAAACTCGCAGATCAATTCTCAGAGTAACAAAAAGTCATTTGGGCCATTTGCCCTGTCTTAGATTCAGAGTCATAGAATTAATCAAGATGACCACAAACTAGCCAGCGCTCTGTTATTGGAAGAAAAAACACATGCTCAACTAGATTACTGCAATTGGACACCAACACCACGAAACCAGAAAACTAAATGATCTATGTAGAAACTTTACATCTAACTCAAGCTCAAGAGATCACCAATTCCATGCACAAGTAATATGAGATTATATTCCATAACATCCCTCAAGAGA
This sequence comes from Vaccinium darrowii, assembly GCA_020921065.1. Classification (NCBI taxonomy): domain Eukaryota; kingdom Viridiplantae; phylum Streptophyta; class Magnoliopsida; order Ericales; family Ericaceae; genus Vaccinium; species Vaccinium darrowii. The sequence continues at coordinate 10,637,068 of CM037158.1, read as the reverse complement.
TTACGTAAACCCCAATTCCTTACCCAAGTAACGAGGAATTGTATTCCTTTACATCTCTCATGTGCAACCGCATTTGAGGTATGTGAACTGTGGACTATTTCTCGTGCAACATTTTTGTTGTGTCTATCAGGTGTGGATTATCAATGTTTCAAGAATATAGGAAGGAATGAGCCCACTGCACTGATAGCATGTAGAAAAAAGCTTTACATCCGGCCCAAAATTTTAAGCTAATAAGCCAGGAAGCGACACAGTGCGCGTGTGAGTGATCCATTCATTTTATACCCGAGCAATGTTGTGTTAACTTTAATAATTATTCATACATCTCTAGACTAATTTTGGGAGATGAATCTCTTACGGCCCACTAGCGATGACCTAATTAAAGACGGGGCAAAGCTCGCATGAACTAGCCTTGTACGATTCGTACGAATTGATAACACCTCATTTTTCCTTGGTATTTTATGGCTGAAACAAACTTAACCAATTATACATATCAAGAACAGAAAAAAAGGCTAAATAACAAGATTACGGCAACAGACGTTATCTATAATCTAGTACAAGTAGAGGGGTGTCGGAGATAGCGAACCTGAAATACGGGAATGCTTAAGTTTTCGCAGCAGATAGGGCAATCGAGGATGTCAGGATCAGTTAGGATTACCGAAATCGAACGATCACCACAATCACCGCTGTTGGAACAACCGATGCCATTCGACTCCGATGCCTCTTCTTGTTCTGCTTCTGCTTCTTCCTCTTCTTCATCTTCATCATCATCATCTTCTTCTTCTTCTCCTCCTCCTCCTCCTTCTTCCTCTTCATCTGCTCCTTCTCCTCCTTCTTCGTTTTCTTCTTCCTCTTCTCCTTCTTCTTCTTCTTCTCCTCCTTCTTCTTCTTCGTCTTCCTCTCCTCCTCCTTCACCCTCTTCATCTTCTTCTTGTTCTTCATCTTCTTCTTCTTCTAAATGTTCTTCTTGTTGTTGTGGGGTAGTCCTCTGTTTCTTTGGACAAGGGATTAGACTCGATCGACCCAACCCTAAACACCGTCCTCTGTCCTCGGCCGACGGCGCCCAGCCCCGATTGCCATTCCACTCCCCAACATCCATGGCCATTTCAATCCCCTTCCCTCGGTCTCTGTCTTGCTCCACCAGCACTACGTATATAGTACATGCCAGGGCTCCTTTTTCTTGTTGATGAAGTCCTGAGGGGCAAAATAAATAAATAAAGTTATGAAAAGTGAATAATTATGTTCTCAAAAAAAGTTAAAATCCCCAAAAAGAAATACAATTGGGATGGAAGAAGAAGGAGAAGAGTGCAATCTACCGTGGTTTGTAACCCCAATTGCATTCTTAGATAATCTCTCTTGTGCAGTGAAATCATCAGGATAATATTTCTCCGCAAGAGTGCAAATATTATCAATGTTAAAAGATTTAAAGTCATCCTTAGGTTCTAATGCCGAGCTAAGAATAAGGAGTTCCACTGCTCCCTCGTTGAACCTATTATTCAACTCCACCAATTGAAAATCTATTGCAGCATTGAATATATCAATTTGGTAATGATGCTTAACTGTGAGGATGTCCTTTTGCTAACAAGTACGACCCGTAGCTGTTTTGTGACGAGCACTCATATCGGGTATATCAATGTCATATTGTGCGCAAATTGATTCCACATACATCAAAAGAGGGCCAAAACCATCTTCTCTCAAGGTTTGAAGGAGTTCTTTTGTAGTTGAGACCAAGTCCATGGCATTTAAGATGTCCAGAGATTTGTGTTGCAAGGCTCGACAAAGTATATCAGTGATTGCCATAATTTTATGCATCAAATGCAAAATAAATATGAACTCAAATGACTTCATCGCAATTAAAGCACCACTGGCTTGCCCACGTATAGCGTTGGAGGAATGTGGCCCCTCATACATCATTTGAAAAACGTCAATAGTTGCACCAAACATATCAATCAAGCTGCAAATAGAATCAAAATGAGAGCTCCAACGAGTTGTCCCAGGTCGATGCAAATTACCCATCTGATTAGCCCCCCTACCTGTCTCACGTTCACCAGTATCTATCATATGTGCAATATTAATAGCTTGGGCAGATTGTAACTCAGTATGCCGTTTTGGAGAAGCACCAACAATATTGACAATGGAAGTCAATTTTGAAAAGAACAACTAGATAGAGCTCTCAGTTTCAGCAGCTGTAACTAATGCTAGTTGTAGTCGGTGCACAAAACAATGTATATAGTATGCATATGGGCACTCTCTAAGAAATAAGGCTTGTAATCCATTCCACGCCCCACGCATGTTGCTAGCACCATCATACCCTTGACCTCGCATATTGTGAATGTCCAGATTGTAACGAGTGAGCGCAGCGGATATCTTATCCTTAAGAGTTACTGCAGTGGTGTCTGTAACATGCCCAATATGAAAAAAGCGCTCTCGTAAAAACCCTTGGACATCAACAAATCTCAACACGATTGCCATTTGCTCTTTATTAGATGCATCCTTTGCTTCATCCACCAGGATACAAAATTTGGCATCCCCAACTTCCTCACGGATCTTGTTTCTCACTCTGTTAGCGAGAATATGCAAAATCTCCTTTTGAGCCGTTGGTGAGGTATACTTTGCCGTTGGTGGAGCTTTTTCTAAGACAACATTAGCAACCCCCTCGTTGAACTTTCCCACAAACTTTATCAATTCAATAAAATTACCACGGTTTTTTGAAGTAACGGATTCATCATGAGCTCTAAGAGCACAAGATTGCAAAGTAAGCCACCGAATACTCTCAATTGTTGTCGTAAGCCGCAGCCTGTTTTTCTGAATTTCTTCTGAACTAAGTGTGTTTATTACTTTGTCAATATGCCGACCAACGTTCATTAAATCATCACAAGATTTCACCGCATTGAAATGTGGTGAATTGGGACCTCCTACATGCATAAGAAAGGCTTCATTAGCCCTTTTCCAATTTTTGAACCCCTCACTAGTTAACGTGGAACGCATTCTTGTTTGCTTTTCAAAAATGAAGCCTAAGATTTCACCGTGGGTTTTGTTCTTCACTCCAGGTATGAGAAAAAGTGAAACCTATGTCTGTTTTTCTTCATCCTTTCAGTCGTTCAATTTTTTTTAAAACCGATCCGACTCATTTGAAAAAATTACACGGGCTACACAAAAAATTTAGTTGGGCTAAAATTTAAAATGAGGTGGGCTACACAAAAAATTCAGATGGGCTAAAATTTAAAATGAGATGGGCTGTACACAAAAATGAGGTGGGCTAAAACTTATTAGGGTATAATTTTACATATAATTTTTTTTTTTTTTTAATTTTTGCACGCCACCTGGGCTATAGCCCACCTCAGGCCCTTGGTGCATCCGCCCTTGTTCACCGTCACTAAACAAGAGAAAACACTACAATCACATATATTCAAAACGATGGGCAAATCACTAAAGAACTCATGTATCTCCAATATCTCTCTCTTCTTTTCTTTTTTTTTTTTATTTCCTTTTTTCTTCTTATGGTCAAGAGCGTCCGGGCGTCTAATTCCCTCTCTAGTCTAGTCAAAGGTCAACGATGCACTCCGGGACTAGAAGGTTTATAAGAAATTACGTTCTTGCAGACCGCTCCAAAATTAAATTTTTGTCATTATTTGAAGAGCAAATCCAACAACCAAACTCATGTGGGGGATCTTTCATCTGCTACGCAAGGGATTAATTACTGCCCCGAAATTGGATTTGTATTTTGTAGACGAGGGTTGCTTGAAGAATCTAAATCAACCATATTCTTTGCTGCCAAAGGGTGAAAATCTAACTTGCAGGTACCCGAATCAAACTTTCTGCAGCGAGAAATTAAGTGTTTATTTATTTATTTTTATTACAGTCCTGTCCCATAGCCAGCAATTTGTTATGCTCATCCTTTTCTTTTTTTTCCCCTTAAAAGATGCAAAAAGATGAGAATGATACAAAAATAAAAGTCGTGACGGGGAGAAGACTAATATTTATGCAAACAAGATAGCCTGGTTTCACGTTTAACGTGTTTATCAAGTCTTATTCAGACTTTAATGAATAACATGTACTCTAACAAATAGTATTGACCTTTCATTGAACAATGTTACTTCCCGGTTCGAATTCTAGCTCCACCTCCCATTGTCTATTGAGCCCACGTAATTTACATGAGGCTTGCATGCATCATCTATTATCCAATGAGCCCACATAATTTACATGAGGTCTACATGCATCAAACAGTGCCGGACTATGTCTAAATTATGAATTATGAGAGATTATTTGGTGTTTATCTTCCAGAGCCCTCCCCCGCTACACACTTTTGTAGAATGCAAATTATGAGAGACTATGTTACCTAATTCACTGCCAAACACCAACTGTGTTTTTATTCATTTGTAGCTTTTGGTATGCCGGTTAGCCGGTATGGTGCCTTTCTCAAATTAATGCCTATGGTTTAGCATCGAAGAAACCTATTGAGCAATTTATTACTTCCTCCGTCTTAAATTACTGGTAATTCATTCCCCTTTTTGATGTCCCAAAATGCTAAACCCTTTAAAAAGTCAAAACTTAAAAAGCTTTTAGTTTTTCAAAATTGTCCCTAAAAATAGTTGTCATTGTGTTAAAAAGATAGAATACAAAGACAATATAGGTACGTAAGAAAACACTTTAAAGTTTAAACTACCCAGATTGTGCACTACAACCCTGTAGGGTACTTCATACTTCTACCCTACTCCCCAATTCGGTAGGTTATGCCCCGCAATTTGAATTTGATGCAATCATTAATTGTCCCCTTAAACCAAGCAATTTGGGACGCAGAGAGCATCATACAAGGGGTGTTTGGGAGGGATACAAGGATCATGTAGGGCGATACCGTATTACAGGGTTGTAGTGCGACATTCTAGCCGTTGATTTCAGCAATCAATAGTCCGAATTTCATCTCGGCAATGGACGGTTTAGATATACATGTGCCGAGATAAAATCAAAACCATTGATTTTGCAATGGACAACACAGGTGCCATACTACAATATTGTAGTGGGGCACCCAGGGTTCCCGAATCCGGTTGGGAGACTCTCTTTTGGCCTTTTCCATTTTTTGACCTTCTTTAATTATGGTTAGAATATATTGTTGAATCTACGGTGCATGAGATATATGTATATATGCATAAGATATATGTGCAGAATGCATTTCGCAACAGGGATAGTGTTTGAGAGATAATGGGCAAAACTCATCATGTAGATCTTTTATATTAACCAAAATGGGAAAAGTCAAAATGAGAAGGAAAAAAAACTCAATCTTCCCTACTTTTGGCTTTTGTTCTCTAACATCCACAAATGAAAAACAGTCTTTCATTAAATGCATCATGGCTCAGACATCCAAATACTCACAAAGTGGAAAATGCAAATATCAAAATAGGAAAAGTAGTAATTTTGGAACATACGAAAGCTCACTAAGGAGGGCAAAAAGAAGACCTTGATTCATCGATCAGATACCACCTCTCAGAATTTCCAACCAAACACGAAGACCAGAGCCTATGACATTAACAGAGCCTATTCATAGTTATGTACCCACGTTACCAAACAACAAAAGCAACAATATTGCAGCATGCCACGATGAACTTCAGCTGTGAACACATTCTTTTGGCAAAAAAAAAAAAGTTGAAATCTGAAGATGTTCCAACCATATCAGACTAGTTTTTAACCTAGACAAAAGAATTTGCATTTTGCTAGAACGAATCCGGCCAAGTGAAATTAGGATGATTTTCCCCCGTAAGCAGAGTTCCGACTTGAGGATGATGGCCCCCATATGCGGAGTTCCAACTTGAGACGTCCATCCAACCCAACAAAATCCCTTGGTACTACAAGAAACCTTTTCGAAGTACAATGTCCAAGTTCGACAAATGCAGGAACAAACTCTGTGAATGATAGTAGTTTCACAGAGCTACCCCTGCTTCTTGCTTCAATATCATAACAAAACCCTGGCTTTGATGTGCTGGGCGCAATGCAACTAACATAGATCACAATTCCAAAATATTCAGGCCAACTGTTGAGAATAAATATAGTTCCTTCTTTTTCTTCCTGGAGAATTACGAACGTCTGCTGCACATCTAAGGCTACTGAGAAGTGAACGTCGTACCTGAAGCTTTTAGCAGATTTTGAATGCTTGGTGCTGAAGTGTAGGTATAGTTTCTCAGAACAATCAACGAAGCCACAATCAGGAAGAGGGCATGAACATGGTCCATATATACATATATCCTCGTGCTCATGTTTCTTACAGTAAGACACCATTTCCCTGCACCCATACTTCATGTTCTGGCATGGTATTTTGATTGATTCAAGAATCTTCTCAACGGCGCGGCATCTATCATTGCCAATCCAAGAAGAGCAAGAAGGACACTTGTTACCAAGCTTGACGCAACAAGAGGAACAGGCTAGATGCCCATTCCGACACTACATCACCATTTAGCAAGAGAAGAAACATTAGAACTACTACTACACATGCATTGCTGTTAAGTCCTCGCACGTGTTAAAATGGAAGTTTCAGTTTAAACAGCTCAACTAAAAAATGTAATACAAAATGGAATAATGTAACTACTGAAGTTTCACAATTAAAAGATACATCACAAAGATTCAAAAAAGACCAACAAGCTAAAATCTGCATGGAATCCTGTTTTTGTAAAGGAAACTCCTCAACCCAATATACTGAATTATCAATACTAGACATATTAACTAGTTGTGCAAGTATCTTAACTATAACAAGTCATGGAACATACCAAAACAAAATTGCAATAAGTATACTCCACAGTCCACATGCAATGGACGAGACAAAAGTAACAAGCACCATGAAAGCTAGAAAGGATCAAAAGGCTAGGTTGATTTGTCCAAGTGCAGAGGGAATCAGCAGTGTAGCTTGAAATTGGCATTAGCAGGGCACCTATTAAACACAAATTTTGCACCCAATCTTATTCATTCTCATAATGCGAGTTGTGGGGCAATGTCACAATCTTAATACGGCAATCTAATGAACAAATTTCCATATTGTGCTTAAAATTACGATTTTACATGTGTTAATTGACTGACTGGCCTCTGGCCGTAAGATGATTGTCATCCACAGAATGTGACTTATTGACAATGGTGATTTGATTCTCTAAAGCAGTCGTTTATTTTGTTGTTAACCCCAAAACAGAGAGACGTGACACTAAGAGAGACGTGACACTAAAGAGTAAAGAGACTGGCCAAGGAGCCAACTTGAATGAATCACCAGTTGAATTACTATCAGAAAACAATAGTCTTGCCTTCAAAAGTCAAGCGTATGTGATATGTCCCAAGAAGTAGCATGTCCAAAATAATGTTTCTCATTCATTTTTTGGATGTTCATAACAATTTACAAAAGACAATAGTACAATTAAATAGAAGATCGAGCAACGTTAAATCCGCTTTTAGGCATTTGCTAAGACATACGACTCCTCATGAACTAGATATAAGGAAATACTTTCAGTTTGGCCAGAAACTGAAGTAAATCCCACCCTTCAATTTAACAATCTTGTAGTTTGTCTCTTTTCATTGAACAAACAGAGAGAGAATTTTCTAAGAGCATCCCGGCCTTTACCCGAATTCTTAATTCACCGCAAATTTGAATGAAAATGTGAGTAAAGGTTTCATTTGATTCTCTAAGCATAAAATCGCCATCCACTAGATTCAATAGACCCGATTTCCAATCAAAATCGGAGCAAAGGTTTAGACTGACCCATAAAAATTGATACAGCCTAATTTCCCCTTGGTATATAATTTGTGGTTGAAATAAACGTAACCTAGCATAAAAATCAAGAACAGAAAAATGCAAACAACCACAAAATTACTGAAATTAAAAGCAACCAAATCCATCACAATGAACACCAAAATAATTCCATATAATATATATACGTGGAAGGGTGGGGACATAATGGACCTGAAACACAGGAGTGCTCAAGTTATCGAAGCAGATGGGGCAATCGAGCAAGTCTGGATCAGTTAGGGTAAAGGAAATCGAACGTTCGCCGCAATCAACGGTCTTGGAACAACCGACGACGCTCGACACCGATGCCTGTTCCTCCTCCTCTTCCTCTTCTTCTTCATATTGCGGAGTAGTTCTCTGTTTCTTCGGACTTGGGACTTCTTCACTCAATCGACGCCGCCCTCCTCCATCTCCCGTCGTCCGAATGCCGGTCCGGTCACGAATATCCCACGCCATTTCATTCATTTTCACCTTAATTCCACTCGGGCACACGCAGTATATACAAAAGCTAGGGCTTCCTTTTGCTTCTCTCTCTTTCTTGAAATCTCTTTTCTGAAGTTAAGAGCCCAGGGTTCCATTTTTACTAAAGAGAGATAATAAGACAGAGGGAGAGAGGAAAAGGTTGGGGGGATCTGCTGCCGCCGTAATTAGAAACGGCTGACCAGTGACACCATGCAGTTGTTGTGAACAGGTGTGTTATGGGGCCTGCACCAGTTGTGGGGCCCACGCGGTGTCTAGGAGTATTTGATTTGTATAGTTTGTTTTGCTCGTCTCGCAAGTAACATAGATAAAAATTCGTGTTGAGCTTACTATTTAATTTGTGAGGATTTAACTGACAATTTCGTTAAAAAAAAAAAAAACTGTTTTCAAGATAAAAAAAAAATGCATTTTGAAAATGTATTTAATGATGTCAGATCGGTCTGAATTTTTACGCAAGTACAAGACGAAAAAAATGAAGGGTTCAACTAATGGGAGCTAGGGTAAGCACCATAACTGTTGTACAACACACACCCTTGCCCCGGTCAAATAGTTTTAGGGTTTGCATTAGTTGAGGTAGTAGCAAACTGATCCAGACGTATAAAGAAAAAACACTTCACTTAAATGTTTATTTAGGCAAACGTATTAAGAGGTAATTAAATATTCATCTATTTTTTGGACACTAAATAGATTTCCATCCCCATTACTTTGCATGGGTATGTTTTCATCATATTTTAATGTGATTTATCATTATTATCTTTTCTTGATTTTATGTATGTATGTAGTAGAAAGACAGACACAGTAGAAGAGCATGACTGAGTAAAGCATTCGGTAGAACAAAACACTGATTAAAGTAAAAACAATGACTAAAGCAAAAATAATGAATAGTAGACATGAATAGTACGTGAATAACGGTGAATAGTAGTACTTGAATAGTAGTGAATAGTACTAAAAGTAGACTAAGGCTCTATTTGGTTCTTGAGGAAAGAAAGAGAAAGGGAGAAAAAATTTAAAAAAATTCCCTTCCTCTGTTTGGTTCTACAAAAAGAGGAAGGAAAATATTCAAATCCCTATTTAACTTTCCTCCCATTTTCTCTTCAATTTTCCATCTAATTTCCTTCTTAATTATTTTTCTTTTTTCTTTTCTCTTTCTTTCCTAACTTCCAAACACACCCTAAAATTTGAAAACTTACAAACTTACTTCAAATTTGGTGACTTTGAATGGGAGTACATGGTGGTAGGAAAATTACTAGTAGTAGGTGGGAAAGGAATGACTTTGCACAAAGAGCTTTTAGTAGAATTGAGAGAATGAAAATTGACTCCCAAGCTAACTCTGCCTATTACAAGAGTGGAAGGATCCTTTTATAACCAAAGGTCCTGATACTACAATTATTTTTTAAATACGAGATGACTCAGCCATGTGAACTACAATTATTTTACTTTTGACAAGAGGAGTAACTTTTCTCCAGCTTTCGGCTGAGACGTGACTGAAAGTAGATGCTGTCTTCATCTCGGTGGGGAGATGACTGGGTGGTGACTTAAAAGCATATGCTCCTTTTGGAATTTAGTCTAAAGGCCAAAACTGTTTTTCTTTACTTTCGGTGATTCGCATGATTTTGCTCTTGACTTTGTGATTTCCTTTACTTTGCAGGAATCTCTTGATGACTTTTAGTACTCCTTGATGACTGGCCATTATTGATGACTTGTTGGTACTTTTACTTTCAATTATCATGCTTCAGATGTTCTGAACGGTCAAACAGGTGTGTACTATGCAGAAATGCATGCACCTGTTGTGGGGCCCACACGGATTCTATTATTTGATTTGAATAGTTTATTTTGTTCGTGTCGTTGAGTAAGTAAACCAAGATAAAAATTCATGTTGATCTGAATATTTAATCTGTGAGCATTTAATTGACAATTTCGTAAAGAAAAAGAAAATACACCTGTTTTCAAGAAAAAATGCATTTTGAAATAGTTATCTATGTTAGATCGGCCTGAATTTTTATGTAAGTACGAGATGAAAAAAACGAAGGGTTCAAATCAACTAACGGGAGCTAAGGTAGGCCCCATAACTGTTGTACAACACACACCCTTGCCCCGATCAAATAATTTTGGGGCTTGCATTAGTCAAGGTGGGAGCAAACTGATTCAGACATATAAAGAAAAAACACTTCACTTAAATGTTTATTTAGGCAAAAATATTATGAATACCGACAAAGTATGTACCGTCCATGCACAAATGGGTATGTGGTGATCATTATGGGGTCCTACACAAATGGTTTAAGCAGATTATTAATTAAATTTCTTTTTTTTTTAATTGTCGTAGAAAAACTTAACTCAATCGGATAGTTGTATATGCTTGAATCAGTTGTTGAACTTTTCTTCAAAATTCATTTAGAATGAAAAATTGGAACATTTGATTAAGCACTTATAGTATAGTTATCCAATTAAGCCAATTGTTTTCTAAGAGGGCACTTCAAAAAATTATTTGAAAACTAATGAACGACTTAGATTATGTGTGTCGAATCTCGGAATGTGCTCCACATGTTACATAAGTGGGTGCGCGGATTGCTTAACTCAAAGCAAGTTCCACCGTAGCTCGCGAACTAATATTTTATTGATCATCTGGGTGAAACCTTGGAATGGACTCTGCATGATCTTCGTTGGAACCTAGGGTTGGTCATTTCATCCGCCCCGTCCGAATCTGATCTGATCCCCGATCCGAACAGATCGACAATATAGAGATCTGTTTGGAGATTGGATAGGATATGGGGATTTTTTTTGAAAATGTTTGGGGATTGGATAAGGGGTGGAGATAGGCATGTCCCCGCCCCGAATCCGCTCCGAATCCGTTCCCCGCTCCGTCCCCGCCCCGCTCCGCCCCGTCCCTGATCTGCCCCGTCTCCGAATCCCCGAAATATAGGAGTCTATTAATGAATTATGAAACTTTGGGGTCTCACTGAATTTTCTCCAAATATATGGGGTTACACCAAAATTTCCTTCCTTGTGCATAGGGTTGGTTTGGTAATTGAAGCATTTTCATCCACTGCAATGGCATGGTTTTCACATATATGTTCCAATCAAATGACCATACATGTGATCGATTACACAAAAAATATCTAGTAGTACAATCTTTAAAAATGTTTCCCGGGCATATCAACAGTGAATTGTAGACTTGTAGTCTCTTTTCCTTTGAAACAATTATGTATTTATCCGCTAGACAACCCATGTTGCAGTTAATCAATTTTAATTAATGTCATGAATACACATAAGAACTCTTCATATTTCTAATTTTCTGCACTCTTTATGTTGTTCTACAAACACATGAAGTTTTACACGCCCAGGGGTTCCCCAGTGATTGGATTTTAGGGAAAATGATTTGTAATTGGACTTATATAACTATTTACTTGCTACTCTAGGGAAAATGATTGGATCCCCGAAATCCCCGTGGGGATCCCCGTTCCCCATTTGGAGCGGGGATGGAGGATAAAAATAAATCCCCGTTGGAGATTGGATAGGGGATGGATATAAGTAAGGGGTTTGGGGATTGGAGGTGGAGATAGTAGTCTCCGGCCCCGATCCGTCCCCATGCCCATCCCTATTGGAACCTTAATCACATAACTCGTTTATTTGGTGCACGGATTGCCTAACTCAGTGCAAGTTCGGCTGTACTGTAGGTCGCGAACTAATATTTTACTACCCTCGAATTAGATTTTTTTCTGTGACGAACAGGTGTTTTCGGGCCAACTCAACGGTGATCAGCATACACGCGCAATTCAAGGCTTGAGAGCCTTGAATACACCGGACCGAACCAAGATGCTGACTTTGATGTAATGGTATACTATTTTTTCCCAAATAAGCTGGAAAATGCTAAAAAAGTTAAGTGGACTTCCGTCAATATGTAAAAAGTATATTGAAATGTGTAAAAAGTGTATAAAAATGGATGAAAGTGTATTAAGAAGTATAAAAAGTGTATTCGAAAGTGTTTTTTTTTTTTTTTTTTTTGTCTTTTCTTGTGATTAATGAAAACCCTAGTGGACTTCCGTTGGCAAGACCATCATAATATAAGATAACTTAAAAGTCTTAAACTTAAACTTGACAGAAAAAGAAAGCTTACCAGAAGCTATACAACTTAACAATCAGAAGGAAAACTTATTGAGGTTACATTTTGATTATATCAGTACTGAAAATAAATATTTGACACGCATAACAAAGGAAATTTACTTACCCAAAAAAACAAAGGAAATTTATGCATTACACATTTTATACACACGCTCTCAAGGTGCTCCCGATCCCAAGAATTTCAAAAAGTGATGCACTGGTGCACGCGCACTCGCACACGCTTTATGTAATTTCGGTTTATAACCATAGTCGAGTTGTTGCTTATGGTAACCTATAGTGGCCTCCATAAATTATTAGCTCGATAAGGCAATATTTTAGTACAGGATTTTTGGTATTCTTGGACTACAAGTTTTCAGGTTGTCAAATCAACAATTCATTCTCCTTACACACATTAATTGATTTAACTTGTACTCCAAGAATACCGAAAATACTATAGTGGAAACTCGGCCTAACTAGTTACGTTGGATGTGTGGGCCACTCTAGGGTCTCACATAAACGATTCGAACCGTTTTTTAATTTTATGATAAACTTTTCGAGTTGCCTGTTAAAATCTCTCTCCACAATCCACCGTTAGAATCTCTCTCCACAATCCACCCTCATCTTTCCGTCTCCCCCCTTTCCACTCCCACAATGAGGAGAGAGAGAGTGCGCCTGAATGAAGAATCTTAGTTGAACAATAATAAGTGTGCGCTGGTTGGCTTGGAATGGATTGCCACTACTAATGCGATGATGACAACACTCCATCTCTTGCTTCGTTCCAAAAACCCAAAACTGTCCAAGAAACCCCAAACGAACAAAGCACCCTGATTGAAAGAATGTAAAAGCTAAAATAAACAAACTCCAGAAATGGATTCCTTCTGTTGCAGAAAATCCCAATCCCATTCTGGTATCCTTTTGCTTCCCTCTGCTCCTATTTATCTTCATCTTATGCCTTGCTCATTTGTTCTTTTCATTGATTTTTCAAGGTCATCTCTGCTTTTTACAATCTGGGTTTTTTATGTGAATCGTATCTCTATGTGGGTTCTGCTTTTTGAACTTTTCCATTATCTCGGTTCATCTTCTTGTTCTCTCTTTCTATTGATCTGGGTTTTGTTCCATTTTTCTTTCTGTGCTCTTATTTAACCCCTGCACTCTTTTTGCTCTCCTGTAAAGGTACCTCCCCTTCATTAGTTTTCAGCTTTTCACCTCACAAATTTGTTTTTCGTTTCTTGGTCGCTCTTTGTTTCGATGCTGCTTAAATGTTTGCCTTTTGACTCCTGCCCATGCTTACACCTGCTTTATTGGCTCTTTTTATGTGATTGCTTTTTGACATTTTTGGCTTTTGATCTTCTATTTTGAAGTTGTCTGTGTATAGTCTAATCATGAATATATTGCTCCTTTTTCTTTCTCGGGGCCGGGTTTTCACTTTTTTATTTTGGGCAGGCATTAGTCTTACCTCATAAACTCCTTTCAAATTCATTGGATCACTCCTTTGCGATTTCTGTTTTCTAATTCTCACCGTTTGGCTTTTGAAAAGGTAATTCCTCTTTGATTCTGTTCTTCTGGTCACTTGTCTCTATCTAAATTGTTTTCATGTTTTTTCGCAAATGCAGGGTAGTTTTCATTGGGATTTGATTTTCCAGATTCTTGACAAAAGAGAAGGGACCGGGAAAAAGGGTTTGATTTCTCATAGTTTTTCTTTGCTTTGTTATGAGACGAGTTAGTTGCGTAATTTGAAGTATGGGAGATCGTTTTGTGTTGGTTGTGGATCGGTTGCTCACTGAATCCACCCTTGAAGCAGCTATTGAAAGCAATAATCAGTTGCTGCATACCACGCCCTCGTCAAGTGAAGATATGATGAGTGATTGTCCTTCTCATAAGATGGATGTCGACAGCGGATCATTGTCAAGGAAATTAGTTTTGTGTAGGATTTGCCACGATGAGGATGAAGAGTCAAGTATGGAGATACCTTGTTCGTGTTGTGGCAGCTTGAAGGTCTGCGTTGTTTCATTTTAAACCTTTGAATCTGATCATCTGGGTTTTGCGAAATTGTTGATGGAAATTATGGTCACCCTCTGAGCCTTCAGAATAGCACAAGACACAAGTAGTTTAATTTCAGTAACTTATAATTTGTAAACTTCGTCAATATTGCTATGTTTTGATAAAGTGGTTTCAAATGGTTCCATGATTTGAGCTTCGATCATCGTCATCACTAGCTTCCTACCATTACCTTTACCTTCGCAGTATGCCCACCGCAACTGTGTCCAAAGATGGTGCAACGAGAAGGGTGACATTACCTGTGAGATTTGCCGCCAGGTCTGCTATTTATATTCCAGATATGCTTCTGATTTTGCAATGCATTTTCATTTCATATGACAATCCTAACCATAAATCAGTAGTATTCTCGGCATAAGCCAAGGGCCAATAGTTTTCGGTCCTTCCAAAATCTAGAGACAGTTATTGGCTTCATATTGTTTGAATTTACAATTGCAGCAATTCAAGCCAGGTTACACGGCTCCACCTCCTCTGTTTCGTTATGGTGCTGTTCCAACGAACTTCAGGTATCTTGTTTCTTCTTAATATACTTTCCTTAAAATTGATTTTCAGTTTTAACTGCATTGGTTTTGAATTTGTTTCACTTCCCATTGACAAATATCAACTGGATACCAACATTGGGCTTGTTCTCAGGGGAAATTGGGAGGTTTCAAGAAGGGATCTGCACAATGCTAGATTTATGGCTATGGTTACCGATCGTAACTTGCTGGATACCGATATTGATGATTATTCTGCTCCCACTCCAAGAAGTCTCATATGTTGCCGCGTGGTTGCTATAATTGTAATATCTCCTCTCTCTCTCTCTCTCTCTGTCTCTCATATGTGCGTGTGTGAAGAAGATGCAAAATGTTGATTCTTCCAACATCCAGATGGTACCAGGAAAAAGTTAGGTGGCCAAACACTAGCTGTTGGTAGTAACCCTTGCTAAGGAGAATGGCAAGAAAGGATTAGTAGCTGACCCCATTGATTCAAAGCCAAGACTGAGTTTCTTTTTCCTTAATAGTTGCCTGCAAACCTTTCTCCCGTAGAGTGAGCTGCAAAGGATTACTGCGTGAGCAATTGTCAGGGCCTCAGGGCTTTCAGAATCTTTCAGGTTGCAAAAAGTTCTAAGGTCTCGATTCCCCTTGCTAGCAAACTCTTGGGGCCACTGGGGTTATGCACGGTCGTTACCTCCAGGGCCCCGGAATTGGTCGAGGTGCGCGCAAGCTGGCCCGAACCTCCAACTATTGAAAAGAAAAGGGGGAGGTTGCCAGCTCCTTGGCTCAGAAAAAGCTAATTGTTAGTCTGGATTGCTCCGTCTGTGTAATAAGGCCAGTAGAGAATGTAACATCAATGCGTCTGTAGAATAGTCGCATCCTTGGAGTACAATCAAAACGAAATATATACGGGTTTTAAAGGATGAACAACTTGTATTAGAAGTGAGGCTTGCCTACATATAATCTGTTCTTTGCAATTTCTTATGCGTGAATTTCACTTCAAGTCTTGCATATTGTTTTTGATCCCACGTACAAGGCCCTTCATCATACACGTTTCTAGTTCTTCATATGGTGAGCATGAACCTCCATGTTTCTTAATCATAGAACTATTATGAAGCTAAACTGATATATTGTTTATAGCCATTAACGATACTCGATTCCAATTACCATGTAACCTTGATTTCTATTTTTGTTTCGATCTGCACATCCGACTTTTATAAGATCCATCTAAGTCAGGCCGTTGATATGGATATGAACAGTTAATAGTTTCTTATCTTTGTATTTATGTAGTTCATGGTTCTTCTGGTGTTACGCCATACTCTACCTGTCATAATTTATGGAGCTGGAGATTACACAATTACATTGTTCATGGTGAGTAGCAGACACTTTCACTTTGAAGAAAGGACTATTGACGACGCCTTTAAAACAAACATTTTTGCGTACGACATTATATATGCTTCATTTTTGCAGTTACTGATGTTAAGAACCATAGGGATTCTTTTGCCAGTCTACATCATGGTTAAAGCATTTACTGCTATCCAACGTCGGCGACACATACAGGTAAGCACCATTCAACTTGCAAAATATTTAGGTAAATTAGGTCGTAATAAGTTGGTGAATATTTCCCCGTGGTATTTTCTTTTTCGCGAATTTTACTGTTTTTTAGAAACTGTTCTCTCTTTGCCTTATGCAAAGGCAATCCCTAATCCAGAACCCCTATGCAAAATTTGCCTCAAATAATTTTTTTTGGTACACAAATGGAAGTGCAGGTATGGTATCCCGTCACCTCCGCCAGGGAATATTGTCCCGTCACACCACACCACTATCTGTAGTAGATCCCACCGCACCTATGTTGGGACCGAAGCTAATGTCCCACCACGCGTGGGTGGTGTTAGGCAGGGGCGATACTAAGAGGGTGCAAGGGGGGGACCCCGGCCCCTGCACAACTCCAAGTATCTTCATGTATTAAACTAGTTTTTCAGGTTAGGAGTATTTGCCTCAACTAATGCCATTTGGTGATGAGTCCACTTCAACATATGGCTGCATTTCATTTCCTATTAACTTCATCTTAGCAATAGTATTTTCCCCATCTTTCTCCATTTTGATTTCATTGCTTTTCCTATGTCGTTGTTGCTAGGTTGCTCGTACCTTCTTCCTTGCCACCTCAGATGAAGAAAATGAACTGCCACAACCGCGGCCTCAGCAAAATCTCACGCGCGTACTGTAAACTGCAAATATCACTAATTGACAGAAACGGGTTAATACATCCGCGTGCAAGATTTAACTGCAGGAGAAGAAGAATAGAGTCGTCGGATGTTGCAAGAGTAATAATGTTGCTGGGGAATCCATGGGTCCAATCTACTATGTCTTCCAAAGTGCATCTGTATTTTGAGTTACGACATCTTTATGGGGCCCAAATATTCCATTGTAAACACAGTACCAATCCTGGTGACACGACGAAAAGAAAATCTGAATGATAGATAAAAAGCAAGAATTTGTTCCACGTTTGCCAGAGAGTAAAGATTAGGACTTGCTACGAGTAGAAATATGGAGGTTTCTTCAATTCCAGTGCACAGTATTTTTTTTCAATAAGTTGAGAAACCTGCATGAGTCCTGGAAGAAGATGTGAACCTTTTCTCCATTTGGATTAACAAAAAGGTCCAGTCTTCTTCTTCCCGAAAACAACACAGATTGCGTACAAATGTTGTGGGGGACGCAATTCGGAGTCACGAACTGTTGATAAATGTTAAAATAATTTTCTGAGTAGCCCCCTCGAAAAATGAACTTAATCTCAAGTTTTCCATCCAATCATCTGATTTTTCATTCCCTAATTCCTAACTCCTTAAGATGTTGAATTCGAATGACAGATTAGAAAATTATGTCGAGCACTAAAATTTATCTAATCGAGCTGATATTTCACGACTCCTCCAAGAAAAAAATGTTGAATTCAGATCATTTGTGTAGGGCACGCACGAGGCTCCACACAGCATCTGTATGATTTGGTCGGTATCCATAGTGTGTTCTTTCCTGGAACCCAGAAACATATAACTTCAGTATTCAGTAAAAGCCAAGTATAAATACAGCAAGTTCAAAGACTAAACAGAGTTCACCACCCCCCCTAAAGAAGTGACAGAAATCTGGTTCTACGAGATTCACTAGCAAATGGAATAAGAAAAATGTTACTGCACACAGATAGGGTTAAATGGGCACAGTACCATTCGCATACAGAAGATTAGCTATTCAATAAAAACGAACCATTTCAAAGAGACAAAGGCTTCCAATCAAACATAAATAAACAACAGATATACCATTGGATAAAGTAAGCACGACACAATATAAAAGAAACCACATCACAGACCACACTAAGTCCAAACAAAATAGCCCCAGATAACACCACAACCAGTTCGGGTCCAGGAGTACTAATAAAACCAAACAACCATCAACTGACGACTCTTATTTGTAGTTTGAACTGACACGGAAACAAACATAAACACCAGAAAATAAGAATAGCAGTACCCCAACCAATTATGAGCTTAAAGCCATCATTCGTCCTCGGTCTCAGACTCTGCACTCTGGAGCCACTCAATGAAAGGCCTCACATTCTTCCACATCTGTGAGTCCTTGTTGCCACTAGCCAGACCTTCCTGATACCACTGCATAATGTACTCCTCCTCCACCACATCAGCATCATAAAGTGCCTTCAGAAACACAGCCACTTCCTTCAAAGCAGGTAAGCTAGGCTTCAGAACAAAAGCCTCGATTGCTCGGAGCAGAAGCAACTGCGATCCCTCATCCCCAGCAACAGCAGCAGCCAAATATCCTTTCTTCTTCGCCACCCCCTTTGCAAATCCTTTCTCAACTCCATCAAAGAGTGCCTCAAACAAAGCAGTCATTACATCCTGAGGAGACCCAGACAATGATCCCAAAATAGACTGGAGTTGGTCTGCAGTAACTCCCTTCTGTAGTTTCGCTTTCACCTCTTCCACTAGCTTTTCATGGCTTGAGTTTCCATTCTCAACCTTGGGACTCACCCCACGCGGGGGAGAAGCAGTTTTGGGACTGTGGCTTTTTCCATTGGCCTCAATAGTGGAAAGCATAACCATTTCTGCTGTGGCAGCACTCAGCTGCTCTTGGATGCGCAGGCGGGCCGCCTCGGCTGACGTGTCAGTTTGCCACTGGACATCATCGTCGTCGTCGTCAGCATCTTCTTTCTCATCAACATGGTTTATAGAGGGTGGAGTATGTTCTTCATCTGAACCACCGCCTTTCTTTCTGTTGGAGCTGGCTTTTGCAGGCGCATCCTTAGTTGTTGTATGCCCCTTCTTCTTCACCTCTTTCTTCAGCTTCTTCATCTCTTCATCAGCTGCCTCGCCTTCCTTCAGTCGCTCCTTCTCGGCCCTCCTCATTGCCTTCTTCTCCTTTGATCCCTTTTTTGGTTCAGGGGGGTTCTTCAATATGAAGGTTGTGAGCTTGTCTCTCATATCCACATCCGAAACAAAACCACATGCTGCACACTTCAGTTGGACCATCTGAGTTTTTGTAATCAGGACTTCGGTTTCGGGATTGCCGCAGCCATAACACTGCACATATTTCTTAATAAAGTTCTCCAGCAGACCAGCAAGTTTAGCAGTGTCATGTCCACCATTAACAAGTGCAACTCCAGTTTTCTCATCAAATTTAGATTGGGCCCCCAGCTCATTACCAAAATACTTTGTAGTGTAAGAAGGTGGTCTTGCCAAAGCCTTTGCAATATCAACCATGTTGACAATGTTTGTCTTAATGCCATTTCCTCGGCCCTCAATCTTGGTAATCATCTTTGGCATCTTATACCTGTAGAAGGCATCATCACTATTGCCGGCACCTATGTTTTGTAAAGCCATGTTTGGTTGGGGGAAAGAGGTTCCTTGAACAAGAGGATAGATGTCACAGAGAGGAAATGCTGGATTTCAATATGTAGAAGTCCTTCAAAGAGTCTGGGGCAGACAATTCAATTTCTTCTTCTTTAGTAAAGCAAAGTTGCACCCAATCACAGCAACGAAATTCCTGATAGGACGCGTGATACATGCAGTTAATTCGGTCTGATAAGGGTTCGTTCTTTTTCCTCAACGTAGGGCAGTACTCTCCAAGTAACCCAATTGATCCTTCAAACAAAATTGCCTGCTTGGACATAAAAGATGCCTAGAAGTTGACACACTGCGAAAATTTGCAGAGCACAGACAGATGAACCAGGGAGTTTCCTGAATCAACAGGGTTAAAGTTTTAGGACTTGCAAAAATTAAAGGGTAAAGAATGATCAAAATTTAATAGCATCATAATGAATACTATCTAATTTGTGGATAAACAAAACTCAAAAATAAAAACCATTCACAACCTTAAATTCTAGCAAACTCAGGAATGCAATTCAAACACAAAGCAAGAAACACCAAAGAATGTGCATGTTGTTTGAAAGTGCATATGGGAAGACGTGACATAACTACGTAAGATACCTTATACCTCTTTTAACTACTACAAAAAAAGGTACAGTATTTTCGAGATAGATTTTTACCTTTACACGATGGAGAACAGACAAGGAAAGGTCAAAAAGATTCTTCTCTTGCACAAAAGTGACGGATAAAAAAAGAACACCAAATGAATTCAAGGAAAGTAGATATCAACAAAATAACCACCCATAGAAAATGACCACATACCAGCAAACAAATTATTGTCAGTCTAAGACAAGGAGGATGTAGCTCCAAAAACCAAAATTTCTCTCTTTTCATAAGCAGAAAAGAAATTTCTTCTTGTATGCTACTTCTGTCTAAAGCTTATCAACCATAATTTCTATCCAACCCCAAACATTCTACCATTACATTAAAACCATATTTTTGTATGAGTAAAGAGTTTCCAATTGCATCTAGCCAATCCTTCACTCTGCTAGGAAGCACCGGAGTGCTAGAAGCCCAGAACATATTAACTGTATCAAAATATGCATTAGGAGTTAAACAATGGTAGGATACCATAAATACATCAGATTTCTATTCCATGATAGCTCTTAAAATAGTGCACAAAAAATTTTCACGTCAAATTGCTTGAAAAAAAGGTTCCCGGAGTGTTGACATAACATCACGAAATGTCAGTCTAATAAATAAAGTCAAAGAATTTAAAATAGTCCAGAAAAGATACGTTCCTTCGATTAACTTATTGGAACTTCCGTAAAACCGAGAAAAAAAATTAACCAATTGCCGTATGAGGCCAAATAAGAAAAAGTACAGATAGGTACAGATATTTTCCTTCAGTAATCTTGGCTGGCATACAATCTCTACAGTAAAAGTAGTTTGGATTTGGAATGAATTGAATTTTTTTTTAATGAGTAATAAATTCATTGAAAAGGAATGACAATTGCCACCCATCTACAAGAAGAGAGCAAATGCCAAACAGTAGTTGACAACACCAAAAGACCGAACAATAAATACTCCATAAAGTATAAACTATACACCTCTTTAAATGACAGAAATAGCTAATGTGTCAAGGAATTGATCAATGGTGGGTTTAAATCCCTCGACTCCCAACTAAACAAACTAGAAAGGAAAAGGCTCTTAAATTTAAGCAACGACATCTCATCGGCGCCAAAAGATTCCTCTCGCCAAATGAGCCACATCAAACAACCCTCCAAAATTTCTATTTCGATTCACTCTAGCCCAATACCATTCTTGAATAAGCTCCACCACCATCCAAGGGAACAAACTGGTAATTGTCCATTTCTTCTCTCAAATACCACGACAACAACGTACCCATGTTGTATCATCTACATTACTAATTAAGAAAGAAAAAAACACATAACCGGCACCAAATCAACCAATACACCTAGGAAACTGGCACATAGCATAAAACCTACACAACTCCAGCCTTCTTAATCTAACACAAACTAACATCATCAACATTAATATTCATATCCCATATATCATTCAAAAGGACAGCACTCAATCCCCAATACAAAACCATTCAGTAAATTAACCAAACAGTTAACCAAAGTGATAATTCATGTCAAATCACCAGAATCAAAATATGGATTACCCAAACACATATAGAAACATAAACATCTATATGTAACATCAATGATTTAATCCAAATTCCTAGCTGTTCACTAGGCATGCCTTGACTATACATATCACAATAACTACCAGACATCACAGACTTTTGGATCGATACAACCAACAATGATCATTGCAGCTATAGTTAAAACAACTGGAGGCTTCGATCTGATAAAACGATCGAGACATAGAAAATCAGATTCAAATTGAAAAGCAAACGACTGATCGATTATAGATCGAACTGTGAGAAAGTAAAAAAGATCGTTTCGAAACATGTACCCAGAGAAGTGAAGAGAAAGGCTCGTTGGATTTGTATGGACAGAGAAAACCCTAACAGCGGCTTCAGCTCCAGAGGTATGAGAGAGAGATATTTTATGTATTTTTTTGTGGCGAAAGAATGGTTAAATAGGTTCGGGGAAGATAGGCGGTGCTCTTAAAAATAAAAAAAATAATAAAAATAAATAGGCGGTGTTCGCCCTAATTTGGACGGCGGATCTGGGCTGTTTCACGGGTCAGAATTTGAATCATCGAATATGAAAATTCTTGATTGCACGTTCATAGCATTTGTCCATTGCAAATTGATATCTACTGTCAAATCATAATATAGTATACATGATTTCAGAGTTTGAGAGATCGATTTATAAATCGCATAGTGACCGTCGGTAGAGTAAAAAATAGCCACCATCCAACTCCTATCGATTCAGAGAGACTGAAAGTCAAAAAGAAAGATGACCTCTTGAGAGTGAGAGAGACGGAAGGGCCGCAACTTTCGGGGAGGGAAGGGAAATAGAAGGGTAAAAGTGTGACTGCCGACTGCAATTATAGGGGTAGGAAATTAGGCTTTTGAAAAGTTCAATCGGGGGTAGGTCTTATCTGGATAATCTCCCACAACCCGACATCAAATCGGCAGCAACAAAAGTTTCAGAAAGATAGACCAGACTCCGCTTGACTGGGTCACTCAAAACCATTCGAGAAGCTATTTTTCAGGGTCGGGTTGACGATCGGGTCAGTTTAGTGAACAGACCTTGACTGAATATCGTGTGTGTCAGGGACTCGAGGCTAGTAGAGCTAGATTAGTTTTTTGAACTGTGGCTTTTTGGGTTTTTGTTGACTTATATAAATTTTTTCCAATTTTAATCTTTACTGTATTTTTTTTATTTTTTCAATCTTTCTTAGACACGAAATATATAATGTACGAATTTGACCCAAATCTTGTAACGATTAAAAAAAAACAAAAAAAAAACAAGACAATAAGCTCATAAAAAGTTAATCCAAACAGCTCGTATCCCATTTCTAATTTTGTAAGCTAATTTTGGATTCACAAATATGATCTGAATCTTTCGTCTTGTAAACATGCAAAAAATAATTTATGAGAAAATAATTACATTGATCTAATATCGATAGACACGAGAACAAAATGGATGGCAAATATGTTTTAAAGTCTTGTAATTAACAAAACAACATACAAACTTTTCTGGCAAGGAACAATATACAACCCGTTCGCATATGTATTTTACAAACGCGTTCATTCACTGCATCTTCTGCCAAATGAGCATTTCAATTTGAGAATCCATATAATCTCACAAAATGAAGGTAGGAGGGATAGAATCGAGATAAGCCCACTGCCTTAATAACCCACCTGCCTATT
The DNA here is from genome assembly GCA_020921065.1 of Vaccinium darrowii. NCBI lineage: Eukaryota > Viridiplantae > Streptophyta > Magnoliopsida > Ericales > Ericaceae > Vaccinium > Vaccinium darrowii. Next base: position 10,613,488 of record CM037158.1, on the reverse strand, counting down.
GAATTTATGTTTTGATGATTTCAAAAAATTCCTTCAATTTCTAAGTGAGGTTTGGCATCATTGGCAAAAGTCATGAAATGAGGCTTGACACTCATCATCGGAGGTGATTTTTCCTAGTTTATGTAGGTTTAAAGAACAATCCCCTTCTCCTCCAAAACTCTCAATCTCCAAATTACACTCATCTTGAATTAAGCCAACTGGCAAACGTTGACACCTCAACAGCAAATCTACCAACCACTACTGAACATAAGTCAACGGCAATTAAACGTGTTACATAAGCATAAACGCGAGCAGGAAACTATAACCCATAAATTAGAATTCGCAACTTCTCCACATGCATCGGTAAACTTTTTTTTTTAATCAGTAATTTCTGCTTGATTGACCACAAATGGGGGAGCAAACAACCTCAAACCAACAAACCACCAACTAAAATGACCTACCATAATGAAAAGGTTGTATATTGTTTTGTTAATCATAAGAGTTTAAAAGAAATGCAACTGTAGCAACGCGTAATCCTACAGACCCTCCAAACATGAATGTTGGATAAGAACCGACATGGTCATTGATCAAGGTCGCGGAATGGGAGATGATCGATCTGCGCTAGTCTTTTGGTTCCCCCGGGTTCCAGCTTCTTGGGACACACCAACTCTTTTTGTGGTTGCAGTCATCCACAGATCCACTTCTTTTTTGGAAACATGCGTGTTCTCTGAATTTGCCAGTTGATCTTCTTGGTGTCAAAAACTATTACAGTATAGGTTTTTTTTTAACTAGTATAAATACAGCAAGTTCAAAAACTAAGATTCACTAGCAAAATGGAATAAGAAAAATGTTATTGCACACATAAGGTTAAATGGGCACAGTACCATTCGCATACAGAAGATTAGCCACAATAGAAACAAACCATTTCATAGAGAAAAGGCGTCCAATCAAACATAAATAAACAGCAAACATACCGTCGGATAAAGTACATACGACACAAAATAGCCTAAACAAAATAGCCCCATATAACACCACAGCCAGTTCGGGTCCAAGAGTTCTAATAAAACCTAAAACCAAACCACCATCAAGTGACAGCTCTTATTTGCAGTTTGAACTAACATGGACACAAACAAAAACACCAGAAAATAGAAATAGCAGTACCCCAACCGATTATGAGCTTAAAGCCATCATTCGTCCTCGGTTTCAGACTCTGCACTCTGGAGCCACTCAATGAAAGGCCTCACATTCTTCCACATCTGTGAGTCCTTGTTGCCACCAGCCAGACCTTCCTGATACCACTGCATAATGTACTCCTCCGCCACCACATCAGCATCATAAAGTGCCTTCAGAAACACAGCCACTTCCTTCAAAGCAGGTAAGCTAGGCTTCAGAACAAAAGCCTCGATTGCTCGGAGCAGAAGCAACTGCGATCCCTCATCCCTAGCAACAGCAGCAGCCAAATATCCTTTCTTCTTCGCCACCCCCTTTGCAAATCCTTTCTCAACTCCATCAAAGAGTGCCTCAAACAAAGCAGTCATTACATCCTGAGGAGACCCAGACAATGATCCCAAAATAGACTGGAGTTGGTTTGCAGTAACTCCCTTCTGTAGTTTCGCTTTAACCTCTTCCACTAGCTTTTCATGGCTTGAGTTTCCATTCTCAACCTTGGAACTCACCCCACGCGGGGGAGAAGCAGTTTTGGGACTCTGGCTTTTTCCATTGGCCTCAATAGTGGAAAGCATAACCATTTCTGCTGTGGCAGCACCCAGTTGCTCTTGGATGCGCAGGCGGGCTGCCTCGGCTGACGTGTCAGTTTGCCACTGGACGTCATCATCGTCATCAGCCTCTTCTTTCTCATCAACACGGTTTATAGAGGGTGGAGTGTGTTCCTCATCTGAACCACCGCCTTTCTTTCTGTTGGAGCTGGCTTTTGCAGGCGCATCCTTGGAAGTGGAAGGCCCCTTCTTCTTCACCTCTTTCTTCAGCTTCTTCATCTCTTCATCAGCTGCCTCACCTTCCTTCAGTCGCTCCTTCTCGGCCCTCCTCATTGCCTTCTTCTCCTTCGATCCCTTTTTTGGTTCAGGGGGGTTCTTCAATATGAAGGTTGTGAGCTTGTCCCTCATATCCACATCCGAAACAAAACCACATGCTGCACACTTCAGTTGGACCATCTGAGTTTTTGTAATCAGGACTTCGGTTTCGGGATTGCCGCAGCCATAACACTGCACATATTTCTTAATAAAGTTCTCCAGCAGACCAGCAAGTTTAGCAGTGTCATGTCCACCATTAACAAGTGCAACTCCAGTTTTCTCATCAAATTTAGATTGGGCCCCCAGCTCATTACCAAAATACTTTGTAGTGTAAGAAGGTGGTCTTGCCAAAGCCTTTGCAATATCAACCATGTTGACAATGTTTGTCTTAATGCCATTTCCTCGGCCCTCAATCTTGGTTATCATCTTCGGCATCTTATACCTGTAGAAGGCATCATCACTATTGCCGGCACCTATGTTTTGTAAAGCCATGTTTGGTTGGGGGAAAGAGGTTCCTTGAACAAAAGGATAGATGTCACAGAGAGGAAATGCTGGATTTCAATATGTAGCAGTCCTTTAAAGAGTCTGGGGCAGACAATTCAATTTCTTCTTCTTTAGTAAAGCAAAGTTGCACCCAATCGCAGCAACGAAATTCCTGATAGGACGCGTGATACATGCAGTTAATTCGGTCTGATAAGGGTTCGTTCTTTTTCCTCGACGTAGGGCAGTACTCTCCAAGTAACCCAATTGATCCTTCAAACAAAATTGCCTGCTTGGACATAAAAGATGCCTAGAAGTTGACACACAGCGAAAATTTGCGGAGCACAGACAGATGAACCAGGGAGTTTCCTGTATCAATATGGTCAATGTTTTAGGACTTGCAAAAATTAAAGGGTAAAGAATGACCAAAATATAATAGCATCATAATGAATACTATCTAATTTGTGGATAAACAAAACTCAAAAATAAAAACCGTTCACAACCTTAAATTCTAGCAAATTCAGGAATGCAATTCAAACACAAAGCAAGAAACACCAAAGAATGTGCATGTTGTTTGAAAGTGTATATGGGAAGACGTGACATAACTACGTAAGATACCTTATACCTCTTTTAACTACTACAAAAAAAGGTACAGTATTTTCGAGATAGATTTTTACCTTTACACGATGGAGAACAGACAAGGAAAGGTCAAAGATTCTTCTCTTGCACAAAAGTGATGGATAAAAAAAGAATAAAAAATAACACCAAACAAATTCAAGGAAAGTTGATATCAACAAAATAACCACCCACAGAAAATGACCACATACCAGCAAACAAAGTATCGTCAGTCTAAGACAAGGAGGATTTAGCTCCAAAAACCAAAATTTCTCTCTTTTCATAAGCAGAAAATAAATTTCTTCTCGTATGCTACTTCTGTCTAAAGCTTATAACCATAATTTCTATCCAACCCCAAATATTCTACCGTTACATTATAACCATATTTTGGTACGAGTAAAGGGTTTTCCAATTGCATCTAGCCAATCCTTCATTCTGCTAGGAAGCACCGGAGAGCTAGAAGCCCAGAACCTATTAACTGTATCAAAATATGCATTAGGATTTAGGAGTGAAACAATGGTACCATTATTACATCATTTCTATTCCACGATAGCTCTTAAAATAGTGCACAAAATTTTTTTACGTCAAATCGCTTGAAAAAAAGGTTCTTTCCCGAAGTGTTGACACAACATCACGAAATGTCAGTCTAATAAATGAAGTCAAAGAATTTAAAATAGTCCGGAAAAGATATGTTCCTTCAATGAACTTATTGGAATTTCCGTAATACCGATAAAAAAAATGAACCAATTGCCGTATGAGAAGAAGACAGGATAGGTACAGATATGTTCCTTCAGTAATCTTGGCTGGCATACAATCTCTGCAGTAAAAGTAGTTTGGAATGAATTGAATTTTTTTAATGAGTAATAAATTCGTTGAAAAGGCATGACAATTGCCACCTATGTGCAAGAAGAGATCAAATGCCAAATGGTAGTTGACAACGCCAAAAGACCAAACAATAAATACTCCATAAAGTATAAACTATACACCTCTTTAAATGACAGAAATACCTAATGTGTCAAGGAATTGATCAATGGTTGGTTTAAATCTCTCGACTCCCAACTAAACAAACTAGAAAGGAAAAGGCTCTTAAATTTAAGCAACAACATCTCATCCACGCCAAAAGATTCCTCTCTCGCGAAATGAGCCACATCAAACATAACCCTCCAAAACTTCGTCTATTTCTATTGACTCTAGCCCGATACCATTCTTGAATAAGCTCCACCACCATCCAAGGGAACAGACTGGTTATTGTCCATTTCTTCTCTCAAATACCACGACAACAAGGTACCCATGTTCTATCATCTACATTACTAATTAAGAAAGAAAAAAACACATAACCGGCACCAAATCAACCAATACACCTAGGAAACCGGCACAGCATAAAACCTACACAACTCCAGCCTTCTTAATCTAACACAAACTAACATCATCAACATTAATGTTCATATCCCATATATCATTCAAAAGGACAGCACTCGATCCCCAATACAAAACCATTCTGTAAATTAACCAAACAGTTAACCAGAGTTGTAATTCATGTCAAATCACCAGAATCAAAATATGGATTACCCAAACACATATAGAAATATAGACATCTACATGTAACATCAATGAAAATCCAAATTCCTAGCGGTTCACTAGGCTTGCCTTGACTATACATATCACAATAACTACCAGACATCACAGACCTTTGAATCGATACAACTAACAATGATCATATCATTACAGCTATACTTAAAACAACTGGAGGCTTCGATCTGATAAAACGATCGAGAAATAGGAAATCAGATTCAAATTGAAAAGCAAACGACTGATCGATTATAGATCGAACTGTGAGAAAGTAAAAAGATCGTTTCGATTGAACATGTACCCAGAGAAGTGAAGAGAAAGGCTCGTCGGATTTGTATGGACAAAGAAAACCCTAACTTCCGCTTCAGCTCCAGAGGTATGAGACAGACATTTTGGCGAAAGACGGGTTAAAATAGGTTGGGAGAAGATAGGCGGTGCTCCTAAAAAACAAAAAATAAAATTAAAAAATAAGAAGTGTTCGCCCAAATTTTGGAGTGTGCATATGGATTAAGGCGGTTCACGGTTCGGATTTAACCCGACCGAATAAATGGTCGGATTTGTGAATAGGCAGGATTCCCGACCAAAATGAGTGTTGGGTTTTGACCAAAATGGGGGTCGGATTGGACGATTCAAATTAGACGGGTCGTCGGATTACAAATCAGTGAACCATAGACGAAAAGGAAATCTCATTACATTGAATCACCGATCATGAAGATATCTAATACTGTCAAATCGTAATATAGTATACGTGATTTCAGAGTTTGGGAGATCAACTTACAAATCGCATAGTCACCGTCGGTAGAGTAAATAATAGCCACCGTCCCAACTCCTATCGATTCAGGGAGACTGAAAGTCTGAAAGAAAGATGACCTGTTGAGAGTGAGAGAGACGAAGGGGCCGTAACTTCGGGGGCGGGAAGGGAAATAAAAGAGGTAAAAGTGTGACTGCCGACTGGGATTATAGAGGTAGAAAATTAGGCTTTTTTAAAAATTTGGTCGGGGCAGGTCTTATCTGGATGTTCTCCCACAACTTGACATCCAATCGACAGTAAGAAAAGTTTAAAAAAGATAGGCTTGACTCTGTTTTTTGGGTCACGCAAAACCATTCGAGAAGCTATTTTTCAGGGTCGGGGTGACGGTCGGATCGGATTGGTGAACAAGCCTTTAGTGAATATCATGTGTTGGGGACTCGCGGCTACTAGAGCTAGATTGGTTTGGACCGGGTTTTTTTGGGTTTTTGTTGACTTATATAATTTTGTTCCAATTTTAATCTTTACTGTATTTTTTTTAATCTTTTAGATCTCTCGTCGAGACGAAAAATATAATGTACAAATTTGACCTGAATCTAGTAACGATTAAAAGAAATAGAGGAAAAAAAAATAAAACATGACAATAAGCTCCTAAAAAGTTAGTCCAAACTCGTATCCCATTTCTAATTTTGTAGGTTAATTATGGATTCACGAATATGATATGAATCTTTCATCTTTAAAACATGCAAAAAAATAATTTATGAAAAAATAATTACATTAATCTAATATTGATAGACACAAGAACAAAATGGATGGCAAATATGTTTTAAACTCTTGTAATTAACAAAACAACATACAACCTTTTCTGGCAAGGAACAATATACAACCCGTTCGCATATGTATTTTACAAACGCGTTCATTCATTGCATCTTTTGCCAGATGAACATTTCAATTTGAGAATATAGATAATCCCACAAAATGAAGGTAGGAGGGATAGAATCCAGACAAGTCCACTGCCTTAGTAACCCACCTGCCTATTGAATTTATGTTATTATGATTTCAACAAAATCCTTCAATTTCTAAGTGAGGTTTGGCATCAGTGGCAAAAGTCATGAAATGAGGCTTGACACCCATCATCGGAGGTGGTTTTTCCTAGTTTATGTAGGTTTAAAGAACAATTCCCTCCTCCTCCAAAACTCTCGATCTCCAGATTACTCTCGTCTTGAATAAAGTCAACTGGAAAACGTTGACACCTCAACAGCAAATCTACCAACCACTATCGAACATAAGTCAATGGCAATTAAACGCGTTACATAAGCATAAACGCGAGCAGGAAACTATAACCCATAAATTAGAATTCGCAACTTCTCCACATGTATCGGTAAACCTTTTTTTTTGTTAATCATAAGAGTTTAAAAGAAATGCAACTGTAGCAACGCGTGATCCTACGGATCCTCCAAACATGAATGTTGGATAAGAACGGACATGGTCATTGATCAAGGTTGCGGAATGGGAGATGATCGATTTGCACTAGTCGTTTGGTTCCCCGGGATCTAGCTTCTTGGGACACACCAACTCTTTTGTGGTTGTAGTCATCCACAGATCCACTTCTTTTTTGGAAACATGCATGTTCTCTGAATTTGTCAGTTGATCTTCTTGGTGTCAATCAAGATAACCAAATAACAATGCCATTCGACTAAGCTAAGCTTAATCAAAAGATAGTCGGGCTGTAGGGAAAGTTGGTGTTGATTTATTGCCTAATAGGCACGGCCAGCATGTTAGCCGTGGGGTCGGCCGTGGGTCGACTCATGAGAAAAAAAACAATTTACCAGTAGTATACTAAGGGGGTGTTCCACTAAATTGATTTTTTGAAAAAATTAGTTTTTCACAATTTTTTTATGTGATGTATTGTGAGAGAATGACCTGTCTCAGTGTTTGGAATAAACGGTTTATTGTTAGTGGAAGAAAATGGAACCTGGGGGGGTGCTGTGCAGCCCCATGCACAGCACCGTGCTGTGCAGCCCCTTTTCGCCGCCGCGGCAGCATTTTTTTGACGATCGGAGACGTTCACCGTGTAGACCTCGCCGAATACTATAAGTGTGGCAAAAATCAACTTGATCGGATATCTTTTAGTGCTTCATTGGAGCACAAATAACATGAAGAAGTGGTTTTTATCCAGTGTTTGTGTCCATTTGTGTTCCATTTGTTTTCAAAGTATTTGTGTTCCGATAACCTATTTAAAGATATCCGATCAAGTTAATTTTTTGCTTACTTGTAGTACTTTGACGAGGTCTACGCAGTGAACGTCTCCGATCGTCCAAAAAATGCCGGCGCGGCTGCGAAAAGGACTGCACAGCACGGTGCTGTGCATGGGGCTGCACATCACCTCCTCAGTACGAGGAAAATGAGGAGGGAGGAAAACAAAGCGTGTTAGTAACTTTTTTCTCTCTCTTCTTTTCTCTCCCATTAATGTGCTTATTTTTCTCTCCAGTTAAAAAAAAAAAAAGTATATTTTTCTCTCTCTTACATAATCAAACAAAAGAAAAAGAAAAGGTTTCTTTCCCTTTCCTCTCTCATTTAATACTCCAATTATTTTCTCTTTCTTTTTCACTTCTTTCCACGACTTTCAAACAGAGCCTAACATGCAGGGAGGGAGAAAAGGGTACGGAAATCACAAAAGCAACCCTGTCGGACAACGACCAATGTATACGCCGCCATCGCCACTCGTATATAGCCGGACCTCCAACACCCACCTGACTCTCCGACGACCGCTCGTCAAATGACCTCCACACCACTCTCTCCCACCGACCCTCAACCCATGTCCACCTCTAAAACCCTAGACTCCTCCGACCTCTTCCTCACCTCTCACACTACTCTCTCTCTACAATCCCCACACCAATCCCCTCCCCCTGCTCCACCCCTCTCCTTCTCTCTCCTCTCCGCCCATTCCCCTCTCCCCCCTCTCCCCTCCGACTTCCCCCAATCCAAACTCATTCCCAAAACCCGGTTCATCATCGACGGCTTCCGATTCTCCGGCGATTACTCCGTCTCCTACTTCCTCTCTCACTTCCACTCCGACCACTACACCGGCCTTAACCCTAATTGGTCCAAAGGTATCATCTTTTGCTCACACACCACAGCTCGCCTTCTCATTGAGGTACGAAAAATATCATCCTTATTTGTGGTTGCATTACCGGTTTCTGAACCCGTTTCGATTGATGGTTGCGAGGTGACGTTAATCGATGCCAATCACTGTCCCGGTGCGGTTCAGTTTCTTTTCAAAATTCCCGGCAGCAGTGGCACGACCGAGAGCGGGAAGTATGTTCATACAGGCGATTTTCGTTACTGCGATTCGATGAAATTAGAGCCTGGTATGAGTGAATTTGTCGGCTGTGATGGTGTTTTCTTGGACACCACGTATTGCAATCCGAAATTTGTGTTTCCATCGCAAGAAGAGTCTATTGAGTATATAGTTAGCGTGATAGAGAGATTTGGGGTGGAAAATGAGGGTTGTGTGAAGTCTGTTTTGTTTCTTGTTGCTACCTATGTTATTGGAAAGGAGCGGATTTTGCTTGAAATTGCGCGTAGGTGTAACCGGAAGATACATGTGGATGGTAGGAAATTAGCTATTTTGCATGTTTTGGGGTTTGGAAAAGATGAGGTGTTTACCGAGGAAGAATCTGAAACTGATGTACACGTTGTGGGTTGGAATGTGTTGGGTGAGACTTGGCCGTATTTTCGACCTAATTTTGTGAAGGTGAAGGAGATTATGAATGAGAGAGGGTACTCTAAGGTCGTGGGGTTTGTTCCGACAGGGTGGACCTATGAAGTAAAACGTGACAAGTTTGCAGTAAGGACTAAGGATGAATTTGAGATACATCTCGTACCTTATAGTGAGCATTCAAATTATGAAGAGCTCAGAGAATATGTGAGGTTTTTGAAACCAAAACGTGTTATTCCAACAGTGGGCTTGGATGTTGAGAAACTTGACAGCAAACATGCCGATTCTATGCGGAAGCATTTTGCTGGGTTGGTTGACGAAATGGCCATCAAACAAGAATTCTTGAGGGGTTTTCATCGTTGTACGCAGGGGACAGATGACATGGTTGAGAAGGATGGCCAGAACGAATTGGACCTGTTGAAAGAGGTCCAATCACCTCTACCTAAGCCCCATGATGAAATTGATCAGAGAATTGTTTCCGATTCCTCATCTTTTTGTCAGGAACCTGTTGCATGGGATTTAGCTCTGTTAAGTGACACTGAAAAAGAAGAACTCATTCAACAACTTCGTGACTGTTTGCCTACTTGGGTCACTGAAATCCAGATGCTCGATCTGCTTCGTAGCTCTGGTGGAAATATTGTTGACGCAGTTTCTAATTTCTACGAGCGGGAACTTGAGTTTCACGAGCAGATTATTCCTTCTGCTTCAGCTGATTGTACTTTGCTGACTAACCCACTTATTGAATCTGCATCACCTGTTAAACCACGTTTTGTTAACAACCCTGTTGGAAATGTGGATGCTTCTCTAGATAAAAAATTAATATCACCCAGCGCAAGGAATTTAACAAAGAGCAGTGTTTCTCCTGGAAAGAAGCGGAGAAATGTGGATAATAAGCCTAACAAGAAAGCAAGAAGCAATTCAAGTTTGGAATCTACTACTCAAAAGCAATCCACCATTACAAGGTTCTTTACTAAACGCGCACCTTGTGTTTCTCCATGTTCTGAGGTTGAAACTTCGTTCGAGGAATGCCCAAATGATAGAAATATGTTGCCAAGTGATCCTATTAAGTCTTACAAAGCAGAGGTAGACCAGTTTATTCAGATTATACATGGGAGTGAATCATTAAGAAGTGTAGCTGCCACTATACTAGAGGAGACAAGGGGGGACATAAATATGGCACTGGACAAATACTACAGTAATCCTCCTGAGCCTCCTTACCTTTGCGAGAACGAAAATAGGTTGGCTGACTGGGGAAGAGCGGTGAGGGATGAACCTAGTCATTCAAATTGCTCTTCTCTCAGAGAAAAAGTGCTATCAGAATCAGAGGTATTGGAAAACGTGGACAATTCGTCTGTGCCTATACTGTCACCCGAGAATGCTGCAATGACTCCTGTATCACTACCGGCAGAAAAATATTCTCCTATAGAGCATGGTTGGTGTTCTGTTTGTTCATTTGAGGCTTAATAACTTTCTGAAATGCCTCAAATTTCCAGTAGAATACCGAGATGCTTGGCTTAGTCAAATTATATGTCTTTTTATATTCTATATGTGCAGCATGCTGGAGGCATGGAAAGCCTGCGCCTTATATACATCTTGCACGGACTTTTGACCTGGTTGAGGACGAGAAGGGAAAGATAAAAGCTACATCAATGTTATGCAATATGTTTAGAAGGTTTGTCGGCATACTTACGATCTTTTGCCGTCGATTTGTAAAGGGGAATTGGTAGCATCATCAGTTAAAGTCATTGGTGTGTGTCATTCACTTGCAGTTGTCTTATCATGCAGCTTATTGGCCTTGTCTCCAGAAGATGTGCTTCCTGCTGTATACTTGTGCACAAATAAGATTGCTCCTGACCATGAAAATAAGGTTACCGTGTTTCCATCTGCCTTATATCTCTTACCACTGTTCTTTTGATCACCGGGTGGCAAAGAATTCATAATCTCTGTGTGTGTGTGTGTGTGTGTGTGTGTGTTAAACATCTTTTTGTATAAACACCATCAGTCAACTTTGTGTAATTCGTTGGTGGGAAATCAGACGTACTAATTTTTTGGCCTTGTTTCTCAATAATGTCTTTCTGAATAAGGTTGTAACAATGTTGCAGGAACTAAATATCGGTGGAAGTATTGTTGTGGCAGCATTGGAAGAGGCATGTGGGGCCAAGAGATCTAAAATTAAGGAACTGTATGACAGCTTAGGTGATCTTGGTAGGAAGGACTGCCTTATTGTTGTTTTATTTGTTTTGTGTATGGTTTCCCCACAAATTTCATTTCATTGTGTTACTGACCACTGTATGCTCTGTGAAGGTGATGTTGCTCAACTCTGCCGACAAACACAGCCACTTCTGGCCCCCCCTCCACCACTCTCAATCCAAGGTGTATTTTCTGTGCTCCGGAAGATAAGGTATGGACTGAAATAGGATTATGGTCTCTGACAATGTTTAAATCCAAGGGTTATATTGGGTTGATGACAATGTCATGATTTTCTTCTAATCTCATGGAAAATAAGTAACTGCTGGAAGCCTGGAACCCTACTCACTGGTGCATGTTATTACTGGGTTTTGGTAGCTGTAGTAGCTGTAGAACATCCAAAGTTGTCTATCCTTCACATTGATTTCCACTGGCGTCCAAATTGCAGAAATTTCTTGACCTTGTGATATCAACAACAAACCTTGAATTATGGATTACTTCTTAGACGCCAGTTCGTACTGCTTTTCCCCCTCCAAGTCATGGAGAGAGGGTTTCAGATGTAAAGTAAGAACATATAATTGTTTTGATTGTTCAGCCATTTACAACTAAGCTGGAGATAGGAAATGGAAAAAGAAAAAGAAAAAAAGAAAGCAAGAAAGAGTAAATAGCCCCTAGATTGTACCAATTGCTTCAAGGGGCCTCTCTATCACAGTTTCTTTGATTGACGGTAGCAAACAATTTGCACAGGATCTTTTATGCTTTGGTATTCTTGGATTGTCTCTCCAAGGTTTCTTGGGTATAGCTAATGCAAAGTAGAAAGTCTCCCATTTGTTAACTCCTTGTATTTAGAGATGAGAAGATTTTGGAAACTTGCTTCCTTGAATTTAGGAATGTTTTTGAGTTTTTTTTTTTTTTTGATAACTCGGGGTGTCGGGTGTCTATGCCATTGCCAGCTTACACACACCTCGACTAATCCTGCGGACCCAATCCCACCTTCGACTAGCAGGAGTCCGATTAAAGCCTGGAGAAAGCCTATACGGGCTGGCCCCAAAGGAGTTGATAGACATGGGAGTTTTAAAACCTAAGATTTTAGGCAAACCCTGAGTCCCAAACCTTGACTAGGAATGTGAATGAGTTGACGAAACCTATTAACAAAGATCTACCAACTTTGGCAGCAAAAAATGGCTGAAATTCTTGAAAATGGAGCCCGTATTTCTGGTCAACAAAAGTTGATTTTCATAATGTAAAAGGAGAGTGACAATGGTGCAATCCAACCCATCAAAAACTGTTGCCAATCTCCTAGAGTATCCATTAGGGTGTTCTATTTGATCTAATGCAAGTTTGAGCAGTTCTCTACTTTTATTTGTCGCATAAATAAACTTATTCATATTTTATTTTAAGGTATTTGACTAATTATACATTAGGCAATCTTAAGTTAAGTTACACTGCCTCACAATCTGTACTCAACCTAGTGATCATTTATTTTTGTTCTTACTGTAACCCTTTATTAGGAGACCAGGACAAAAATCCAACTCTTGACCATTCTATTTGTTGGTTTACCCAGCAGACAACTTCATCTACATGTAAGTATTACAGATAAGTCGTTGCATTGAGATCAAGTGTTCGCTATAAACCTAGGGATAAACTGCAGTCATATGTTCTATTCTTCTCCCAAGATGGAAGGCACTTCCACTTATTTACCCTGAATATTTAGTGAAGGAGAATGAATTGCCAGGGAATTAATACATGCCTAGTCGATGTCAAATCTTCGGTTCAGTAACATATTAACTATAACTTACCTTGATCACATTGGTCTCAAGAGTGTATTTTCTGGGTGGGGACCCCTTGGATCCACATGTGTTTAATTGGCAATAAACTGAATAAAGAAAGTATTAAGTTAAGTCGCTCAGCTTTAAAAGAAGGGGAAAGTATTTTTTAGTCCTTCAAGATTTTGTGTATTCAAGGAATTGTTTCTGGTGGCTGTGGCTTTATTATTCTGACAGACACCAACGAAATTTGCTTGCAGACTTTTTAGCGACAATGATTTCTTCACGAAAGATTTTATATTTGGAAACTAGTTTATAAAATCTCGTGTCTTAGGGCTCGGTGTTGTTTTTTTTTTATCAATAAGGCCAAAACTTTAAGCATTTTGTTCAAGTGTCTTCTCCTGCAAGCAATTATTATCCTCCCTATTTTTATGAAGAAATTGTCAGTGAACAAACAGGTAGTCGAAGTACTGCTCGAAAGAAAAGCCTTATTGTTAGTCTCATGCGCTCTTGTAGAGAGAAGGAGATGAAGTTTCTTGTCAGAACTTTGGTAAGTAATTTACGAAATTGCAATGATGATCTTTTTCTACACAAACAAACATTTCGGAAAAGAGAACATGATGTTATTCTCGAGTTAGTTATGGTGCAAACTGACTGCTAGACAGCATAAAGTTTAATTTGTGCTTGTCTTTGTAATAGGAATGATGATTGTTCACAATAACTATCGCATAGGACATGTTTACATTATTTTGTTATGTAGTGTGGAGCTTGATAGTAATGTACAGTCGGCCATGCATTGGTTCCTAAGGGTACTTCTGGTATTTATACATAGTTGTAGCCCTATCTATATATTTGTAGTGTAAGGCATCTCGGTTGGAACTCTTGAATGATTTTTCATTATATCAACAGAGCTACAGCAACCTGGTCTTAGCCAGAGTTTGGTGAACCTCGTAATATGGGGTTTCTTTTTCCTAGCATTTGATTTTTATAGATAAGAAAAGAGTGATTACTTTACTCTCTGTTTGGTAGCTTGGAAAGGAAAAGAAAGGAAAGGAAAATAAAAGAATTTTCCTCTCCGTTTGTTTGGGTTGAGAGGAAAAGGAGAGGAAAACTAACTAAACTAAACTATTTTAAATAAAAAATTTCCTCTTTAACTTTCCTCACTCTTTCCTTTTATTTTCCTTTCTTTTCTTTTCTTTTCCAGGGTTCCTTGATGAATTTGGGTTGTCATGTTCCCCTGATACTTTCACATTAACCATTAACTTTTGCTGGGTTGCGGACAACCTGGCCAATTGAGATTGATATAGCATGGCTAGCGCGATAGTTGTTGCAATTTGCACCCTTGGATTGTAGTACTTTCTGGTTTTATGCAGCTAAAATGCAAATGATGCCCACGGCTTTTCCAGATTTGTCGAAGCCCCCGTTTAGGTGTTAGAAGGTTTGCAATAACTTTTGGTAGTCATCACTATTAGTGGGACAAAATTTGCAATTTTTTGACCTGTAACTTTGCTTCTGCTTTATGAAACTCATGTGCTTTATCAAGGTTGACGTGGGCACTATTTCCTCTCTTTCAAAGAAGCTTCATTTGTGCTAGAAGATATGAAACAGGCGGGGGAGTGAATTTGTCCTGCTGGATTTAGTTGATTGTTGTTGTAACATTATAAGTTTTGCGCTTTGAGTGATCATATAGATGAATAGAATGCATTACAATTTTTCCCCAGTACTTTGTTCAGCAACTTCAGCTCAATTTTCATTTGTGTTGTCAATGTCATGAATGTGTACTTGCCTATAAGATCCTTACTACTTTTTAATTTTTTTTTTTGATAATTCCATTTTCTTGTCCTCATGCTTATGATTATGCAACTCAACCTTTATACGTATAGGTCAGGAATCTGCGGATTGGGGCCATGATGAGAACTGTTCTTCCTGCATTAGCCCAAGCTGTTGTCATGAATGCTTCTCTTCATGAAAAAAGAGTTGAAAATTTAAAGGAACAACTTCAGGTGTGTCTGATTTTGATATTATGTGATGGTTGAGTTTTTTGCAGTTAGTTATTGTCCAATTCTGTTGCTAATTCAGTATTTATGTTTGGTTAGTGCCTTTCAGCGGCCATGATTGAATCATATAACATACTTCCGACTTTGGTAAGCTTCTTGCTCTCTATTTGACTCTATGGTCGAATAATTACTTGTAAATTAATTGTATGCATTTCAGCAGGCAGCAGCTATTTTCTCAATATTCATTTTAGTTTAGCTTTGCATATGGAATGTTAAGGGAGAAACTAGAAA
This sequence comes from Vaccinium darrowii, assembly GCA_020921065.1. NCBI lineage: Eukaryota > Viridiplantae > Streptophyta > Magnoliopsida > Ericales > Ericaceae > Vaccinium > Vaccinium darrowii. Next base: position 10,598,105 of record CM037158.1, on the reverse strand, counting down.
GAAATGATTATGTCCACCGCAATCTCTAACCAATGACCAGTTGCTTTTGCTTTATTTAGTAATTTCTATTTTTTCATCCTCATGAACAAGCTGTTGCACTGATCCTTGAAACTTACTGATTACGTAACAACTCTGACTTCTTGTAATTAGGATCTACTTGTCCCTTGTCTCTTGGACAAAGGCATTGCATTTTCTTCTGCAACTCTAAGAATGGTTCCTGGCATACCGATCAAGCCCATGCTTGCCAAGTATGATGTTTCTGATTGGCTCCTATTTGTACTATTGTCATTACTTATCTTATTCCCATTTCTATTGTTCTCACCGGAGAATACTTGTTGATATGGTTCTTTGGGTAGAATTACCAATGGAATTCCACAAGTGTTGAAGAACTTCCAGAATAAAGCTTTTACATGTGAATATAAGTAAGCCCCTCATCTTTCTTAGTTCCGCCCACTTCTCTATATCTGTAGCCGTTTCTTTTTCTCCAATACACTTGTTTGGACGGTGGAACTCTATTTAGTGCGTCATTCATATGTCAAAATGATAATTTTATGCATCCGTGGCCATTTAATTTCATGGTAAGGTTGTCTAGAAACAGTTGGACAGGGACTACATTTGTGATAAGCTGCGACAACCTTCCACTTTAATGGGGAAGTCGAACCTGTACCTAGTATGGATAAGTGAATAAGAAGAACCTTGTATAGTTGTTTTGGATACCAACTGTTGTTTTAAACTGCGAACAATGCCGCCTACAGTTAAGTTCCTCATAACCTAGGTCAAGGAGGGCTTGTACTTTATGGTTTGAAGAGGATGACGAAAGATTGTAGGCTCTGGGCACTTTGAAAAGGGTGCTAGAATCCCTAGGCGATATTACTTTTTGTTTCCAATGATCTGACAGTATGATCAATTTTTTTCACCTGTTTTGCTTGGGACACACCTCTGTAGCTTAGCATTAACCATCTCTGGGGTGCTTGATTAAGGAGGTGCATTGCATTACAATACAGATGATAATGGGGGGCCTCGTCCAAAACAACGCAATGGGTGTCGAGAGCCATTATTTGGCTTTCCGTTTCTAGAGGAGAGTTCTCTAAGTATATCCATTTTAAGAACATTTGTTGATGAGATTCTTGGTATAAGTTTCATTTGTACCACCATAAGATATTGAGGCCTATTTTGGACCTATTTCTGTCTCGCTATTAATTACGCATCATAGTTGAATTCTAAGATATCTTTGTAAGGGTCGTCATAGCTGTTATTGTGTCTTCTGAAAATACTAGTGGTTGCTCTTTGCATTACTTGCTTAACATTGATAACTTTGTCCCTAAGACTGGGTTATTCTGTCATGATCCTGCATCGGTAATGGCTAAACCTGTTACAACATCTCTGGTGCCTTGGATTGAAGGGTAGAAAACTGGGAAATGTCCTTTGGTAATGTGTGGTTTTACCAGCATTTTCATATGAACTGGGTACATGAAGTTTTGATACATAAACATAAATTGTGTTCATCTCACCTTTCTTTTGTGTGTTTAATGTTTACATACTTCATTTGCTTCTGACATAGGTCGTCATGTTTTCTTTTTCCAGATATGATGGCCAGCGTGCCCAAATTCACAGATTGGCTGATGGATCTGTGCATGTCTTTTCACGAAATGGGGATGAAACAACAGCGAGGTTTCCCGATTTAGTCAACATAATACAGGAATCATGTGGTCCTGCTGCGGCAACTTTCATAATAGATGCAGAGGTATCACTTCTTTTTGGAAAGTGCAATATGGTTTTGTGGCGGGTGATGGGTTTGCTGATTCCTTAGATTGGTTGAATTTTTCTGAGGTTCACTGTTAATTTTAAGCCATGCATTGGCTTACCAGTGATTTATAGCTCAGAGTAATCTTCTTGTCTTAGGTAGTCGCTGTTGATAGGAAGAATGGCCGCAAGATTTTATCCTTCCAAGAACTATCTTCCCGTGAGAGGGGCAGTAAAGATTCTGTGATTACAGTGGATAGCATAAAGGTGTGATTAACGATGTGCTTTTCTTTTTCCCTTGTAGTCCAGTGTTCCAAAGCACAGTTAAGGAAGAATCAGTAGTTAATGCTTGAAGCTTATAAACCTTTATATAAATTCTTCGTATTAATGCTCCCACCTTTTTAGTTGTGAAATGATGTAGTTATACTAAAGTAAAGCATCATGAGGCAAATGCGAAGTAAAAGAAATGTATACCAAGCTATATCCAGTAAGAGTGGCTGTAAACAGAGGCTCTCAAGATTACAAGTGAAGTGAATCTACAAATCCGAAAGAGAATCAAGACTCAGAGGCAAATTTGTCAATCCCATACTGGAAAGTGTACCGTTTTCTCTACTAGGACGGTAGGTACCGGGACCGGTGTGTATTTTGGTATCGTTCTGGATTTACCGCAACATATATTTTATATGTATTTATGAATAACCAAAAAACTTAAAGTAGATAAATAAAACAAATTCTTGCACTTTGATATACCTTAAATCCTTATCATCAGTCCTAATAACAATCTAAGATGATTAATATATTATAGACTCCAAGTTTTGTTGAATTATTTTAGAATTCAAGCTTTTTTTTAGAAAGAGAAAAAAAATACAAAAGTATTTCTGTACCAGCCTGTATCAACTGGTACAGGCTGGTATGGTATGGGATTGACAACACTGCTCAGCGGGACAGACCCCAATATCCAACCCAAAACGTGACTTGCTGAATCCTCTCCTTCAAACCTTGAAAAGATCTTCTATTGCATCCGCACAAAGTCATCCACATGGGACATAGCGACACAAGCTGCCAAGCCTTCCTCCTTTTCTTTCATACTCTCTCTCCTCTCCGACTAACGATTTGTGTCATACCCAAGTCATTGCAAAAAGAGAGAAAACTAAACTTCACAGAATCACATTAGGTATCAGGGAAGGTATGCGCAATCTTCACCTTCTTTGGACATGTTGAGATATGGGCCCCGTTTGTCTCTTCTGTTTTAGCGGCATCGGTAAGGATGGTTCAACCTTTTGTATGGGTGGACAGCATCCCTTTTGATGATTTCTTCTTCAAAGGGCTAATCACATTGAAAAGTATGAAGGAATTGAGGATGAAGAGAATAGATAATGATGAGCCAGTTGGTGTACGAAAATAGAACTAGTCTAGCTGTTGAGAGACATCGTTTCTTAGAAAATGAAAAAGAATAATATAAATTGCAGGATGTATTCTCTGGTTACTTGCATGACTTTTATCTGTTCCGACCAGAATCACTGCCTTCATGCTTTAGTTTCCATTTCTCTGCGTATATCTGTATGTGATATATATATGTTGTCTGTGCAGGTCGACATTTGTGTGCTTGTCTTTGATATCATGTTTGCTAATGGAGAGCAGTAATCATCTTAAACCTTTTCCTGGAACCCATAATATTACAATTGTTTGCTTAATATTACAAGTGTTTGCTTACCTTTGATGCCCAAATTCTTAGGATTGACGTTCTAGTCTCAGGAGTACCTGATTTCTGGTTCATTTTTATATGCGTTTAGGTGGTTATCTCTATATGCGTTTTGGTGGTTCATCTTTATATGCGTTTTGGTGGTTACAACTCAACCCATTGGAACACGTAAAAAAGAGCTTTGCATTGTTGGATAGGCGTTGGATCTGGGCATGGCTTCTATAGTCCTTAACGCGTGGTGCTAGAATCTGTTGCATCTTCCATTTTGTGAATATAATTTTTTTCATCTTAAGCATGCCCTTATGTAGTTTAGACACAGAAAGGTTACCTTCTCTGCAAATTACCATCCATATTCAAAACTTTAATCCAAAGCATTGATAGGATTCAAGTTCAACCATGACATTTAATTACTAGATAATAGAGTCAAACCCATACATACATGTAACAAAAAAAGATGCTTTACATAGGTCATGTTCTGCAACATGATCATATTATATATGATTCTCTATCTTCAAAAAAAAAAAAAAAAAAAACATTTGTCTTCATCACTCTTCATCTCCCTTGAAATTTTCTCCATCATCCTCCCAAAAGTTTTTGTATCAACACGTGCTTCATCCAAAGAGTAGAATTAGGAACATAAACAACCTAAAGACATTTCTAAAAATAATTAAAGTAGAAATCCCCTCCCTCTTATAGTAGTAAAATGGTAACTAAAGTTACCTTACGTACTTTGTACATGTGATCTTTTTGATTTTTATTTTGCTTTTGTATCATCCCCTTTTTTCACTTCTTTGTTGTATTGTTAAAGAAAAATAAATATTATTATGTCAGGAAATACGGAGTTAGATTATGTTAGTAGAGCCAACAAATCCCAAATGTAGCATGACTTGAAAGGGTAATTAGGCCTCTGGTAGGTCGTACGATTGTACGGTTCATTCAGATTCGACCACTGCTGCAACAAAAGCTATCTAATTTCAGTAAGTAGATTTACAAAATTTTGGTTGCCTGTCCATTCGTAGCTTCAAAGTAAATCATTCACGAAGTATTTAATAGAAACCATTGAAAAATCGTAACAATATTAACCAGCGTTATTTCTGCTCAAATTATTATTTGTTTCCTTACAGGACGACCGCCAATCAACCATTAAAAAACTCTAAACGTAAATTTAACCTAGGAGATGCCTCCCTAGAGCATAGGCAAGGCCTATTGGAGGGATGTCCTGGGAGGATGCTACTTGGGGGGATGACCTCTTCTTCCTGGTGGTGCATCTTGCCCAGATGCCCTATTTCTCCGGGGGAGGGTCAAGGGTGTAAGTTGTAACCTTGCTCGGATGGCTCTCCTTCCCCAAGAGAGGGCATATCCTTGACGTTGCTCATCTGGAGGTGGAGTGCCTGGAGATGGGACGCCCAGAGGTGGAGTATCTGGGGGAGGGTGGGGCACTCAGAGGCACTCCTGGAGACTGCATACCTGGAGGCGACCTTGCTCATCTGGAGTCAGAGCACTCTGGATAGTGCTTGGAGGCGAACTCACTCATGCGGGGCAGAGCGCTCGGAGGTGGCTTCGCTCATTAGGGGCAGAGCGTTAGTAGGTGACCTTGCTCATTCGGAGGCAGAGCGCTTAGATGTGGGCGCACAAAGGCACTCCCGGAGATGGCACACCCAGAAGATGCCTGGAGGTGGGGCCCCTGGAGGCACTCCTGGAGATGGCTTGTCTGGATGTGGTGCCCGGAGGCATGCTCAGTTAGTGGTGGGAGCCACTGGTGGGATGACATGGTCACGTAGGGCCATTCCACGTGGTGGCGGCCCATCGGATACCGCAGTATGTCTTGTGCACTCTACATACTGTGCATTGTGGGAATGGCGAGACATAACCAGATCTAGGGAAATGATGAGTGGGGAGGCTGTAGAGTTTTCTGCAGCCTCAAGTGGCAACTGCTCGGGCTATTTCTGGGGATGTCAGAGAGTATGTTGATGGGGTCATGAGAGGCGCGAAAAATAGGGTGTATATGGAGATTGAGAGGGTGATCAAGGAGCACGATTACACTCCCCAAGTTACCAGAGCCGTGGTCCGGTGCTGGTTAAATGTCGATCGAAGGATTGGCGAAGAATCGCCGGCTGGTGATGTTGAACTTTGGAGGAAGGTATGAGCAAATTCTGGGACGGGTAGAGGCAGATAGGGTTGCAAACCAAGAGCCCCAGTAGGAAGCTCAGGGACCAGCACCTCCCCTACCTAAGACTCTGATCCGGAAGAAGAGGATCTTGAGGAGGAAGATCCCAAAGAACCGGCGGCAACCATTGTTGAGGAGAGGGTGAAGATGGATTTGGCAGAGGCTCGTTTTGCAGTCGTGCCTTCTGACTCGGAGTCTGAGTGAGCCGGTGGCACATTCTACAGACTGGAGTAGGCGTCTTTGAGCATGGGAGCACTTTCAGCAGTTAGTGGGAAGTCAAAAAAGGTTCTGTTTGATCCATCCATTAATTTTGAAAGTGCGGCAATCGTGTGATGGAAATTAAGACAGCACAACCCATCTGATTGCTTTTCAGCGTGCAGCAATCTATCGTTGGATTTGTGTCAAAACTAATCTCAGGCATTAAAACATTTTAAAAATTAGTATGGACCCTTGGATCAAAATCTAATGGCTGAAAATGTACAGAATTAAAAAAAGAAACTGAGCCCTTTTATTATATACATTTGATGTTGGATATAGAAAATTCAAAATTGTGGTCAGGAGCCCTGAAGAATTCTCTGTTGCAGGTTGTTGAGTTTCCCTCTTCGCCAAAGACGAAAATGTATGTATCTTCCTATCACTTAACTTCATGTATCCTTCTATTTTGAGGGGAAAAAAACCTTTCATTCCTATATGATGCATCTCCTGAACACATTTATTTCCTGTCTTGTGCATGTAAATTCTCAGATTTTAAAGATTTGTTTGGTAGTGAGAAGTTGGGGTATTTTGAATATGCAAAGGAAACAACGGTAAGTGCTGATGGTGATTGTTGTCATGATGATCATTGAGGTGTTAGTTTCTGAGATTTTTCACTCTTTTAGATAGAAGCAGATGATGCCAGTTTGAGCAGTGAATCTACGCAAATGAAGATGAAGTCCTTTCTGGATGATGCTCTGAGCTCCTCGTGTGAAGGGCTAATGGTCAAGTCTCTGGATGTTGATGCCGGATATTCTCCATCAAAGCGTTCTGATTCTTGGTTGAAGGTATCTGGATGAAATAGCAAGTGGAATAATTGCAGAAATTAATGTGGAAATATAGCTTGCATTAATATTGGCATGTACTTGCAGGTCAAGCGTGATTATGTTGAAGGACTTGGCGATTCCCTTGATTTAGTACCAATTGGTGCTTGGCATGGGAATGGAAGAAAAGCAGGATGGTAATAACTAGTCTCCATTCTTCACATCTTTTGCCCGTCTGGTTACACCAGGTTTCTGGAAATTTTGCTCAGAAACATAACAAAATGAAGTAATTCTTTCCCTTGAAAAAAGAAAGGATTTCTTGTTCTTTCATCCTTGTTATGGGAGCATGTTTGAAGAAGCGGAGTTGGAGTTTGGCTCTAGACTGAAATAAAATAATTACATGTGAGGATATGATTGTGAAAAGGTTCCATATGGATGAATAAATGCAGGCCATTGAACCTATTATGATGCCCAAGAAAAAAAGAAAACTATTTTTATGTGGTTTGCAAATTCTCTTCTTGGATACTCATTGACATTTTTAAGAATCTTCTCCAGACTGGACGTAACTTTCAAGTTTCTGGTGTTACTTGTGTCAGGTATAGTCCTTTCCTCATGGCTTGCTACGAGCCTGATACTCAGGAATTTCAAAGCGTTTGTCGTGTCATGTCTGGCTTCTCGGATTCTTTCTATATAGAGGTAAATCAGATTTTTGTGATGAGTATTGTATTTTGCAACCCACCACTAATTTGGTTCCAAGTGCTGGTTGGGGACATTTCAGACTTAGGTTCAATTGAAAATTCTTGTCACGGATAATTACAAGTGATTTGTTTTGCGTTGATGTTATTCTTTTAACAAACCCAATTAGTTTTTAATTTCCCGTGTCATATGCTTCTATACGATGATGGCGACGCCAGCATAGCAAAAAAGATGATGCTTATTTAAGAGGTCGTTTTTTGAACTTTAAACACCAGCATAAGCTGGGAAACCTTCAAGATGAACTTGTTTCCTTGCACATTGAGGTCTTTCCTTCTGTAATACTTTTTGCTGTAAATTTACTTAGGTAGTGCATGCTCGCATTCTTGTTGACATGGCATTTTGCTATTTCTCATGCCAATGGATACAAGCACATATATGTGACGTAGTGTCAGTTTGTTAATACCCTCCTTTTTTCCAAAGAAAACTTCCTTATAAATCTTCGTGTCTTTACACTATTGGATTTATGGAACTCTTGTTCTGCAACATGTCTCTCTACATCGGCACCCAAGTTGCACCTGTCAGCTCATTAGATTGCCGTTCTAGATCCGTACCTGCTTTGCTAGATATTTAAATTACAGAATGACAGGAAGGTTTTGAAAATGATTCTTGTGCAGATGAAAGAGTTTTTCTCTGGGGACAAAATGTTATCCAAAAAGCCTCTATACTATCAAACTGCGGAAGTGCCTGATATGTGGTTTTCCCCAGAGCTTGTGTGGGAGATTAGAGGCGCAGACTTCACTGTATCGCCAGTTCACAAGGCTGCCATCGGCTTAGTTCATCCATCCCGTGGTATCTCCATCAGATTTCCTAGATTCGTGCGTTCTGTATCCGATAGAAAGCCGGAGGAATGTAGCACCGCATCAGATATGGCTGACATGTTTAATTCTCAGACACGAAAGATGGATGTGAGCACTGAAGGCTAAAGATTGGCTAACACGTGTGCATGTGAATATAGATCCTTATCTTCTTAAATTGCATTCGCATCCAAGGTATGCATAGGAAAAAGTTGTACAGTGTCTCAAAGAGGCCAGTTATTTTCCCCTTTCGTACCCCCAGTTTTGTAGCCTTTGTAATCGTACGGATACAGGTATCCGAGAGCATGGGCCATCAGCCGTGCAATATGTTTTGGATTTTACTTTGGGAAAAATTCACTTTGACCCCCTGTGGTTTGGGTCGGGTGCGGTTACACCCCCTCACTTTCAAATATCTGCACATAACCACCATGTGTTTTGTGGACCAATGTGCACACCTGACTCCGTTAACAGAACGAGTAAAATGACTCTAATGCCCTTGTCTTCTTCCTCTCACCCTTCTTCCTCTCCGTCTCTGGTGATCTCTCTCTCTCTCTCTCTAACAGTTACAACCTAAATCCCAACTCAAATCCCCAAAATCTAAAAACCCAACTCAAATCATCCAATCCCGCATAAAACTCAGCATTTTATCTTCTATTATATGACCTTAAATCCAGGCCCTTTGTTTGCATCTCCCTCCTCCATTTCACAAGTTACAGCCGAACATGACCATGAGCCCTTTTGGGCTCCATTATGTCTTCTTGTATCAATATTTATATAGATATTGGCCTATGTATATGTGTAAATGTGTATAATAAAGCAGAGAGAGAATGATGCTCCATGGCTACTGAGTTTTTACAGAAACGAATGAAAGTGGGATCAAAACCGTGGCTCTTGGTCTCTCTCTCTTAATATACATATATAAACCAATCTTGTTGCACATATATACAGCACACATATATGTGTTGTACCCGATTCCAAAGGTGAAAAATATTGGGTGAACTGTAAACTCTGTATTTGGGTTCCAAAGTGGGTTCTTTAATGGCTTGAATTAAACATGAATTTTTGCTCGAAAATGCTTGAATTCAACAAGGGGGTTTAATTCAAATCCAATTAAATCTTCTACCAGTTAAAATTGAGAGAGAGAAGCACAATCGACTTCCACCCAGTTGATTTCGGCAACAATACAGTGGGTTCGAACCTGACCCAGTAGATTTCAAGCCTTGAGCGCTTGTTTCGACTTCCTTTGGACCTATTTTGACCCAGTATATATGTGTGTGTTTGTATATTCGAATAATGGGGATCACGCATAACAGGTCTCGATATAAGCAGAATGAGGATTGAATCACTGATTAGTTTTCTGCTGCTCTTCAAGGTGAGATTGGAATGAAGCAACTAGGAAAGAGAGAATGGTGGAGGTGGTCACTGGTGTTGAATAAAGGTTAGGGTTTGTGTTATGTTAATGGAAGAAGATGGAGATAAAGGGTAAAAATGTACTTTCTCTTTGAGTTACTCATCCACACTCTCAAAATTGGAGAGTGTGGTTCAAACTCTGTCAATTCAGATGGAAAATGTAACTGTGCACATTGGTCCACAAACCACATGGTGGTTATGTGCAGATATTTGAAAGTGAGGGGGTGTAACCGCACCCGACCCAAACCACAGGGGGTCAAAGTGAATTTTCCCCTTTTACTTTTTAATCATTAACACGAACATTCCCCTGGGATTTGTGAATCAAACCAAGATACTTGTGTCCCATGCGTGTCATTTGTAATGTTCACGATTTTTAGCTTGTTATGTAAATAAACCAAATTTGAACACATTTCGAAACTTGTGGATATTGCTCAACCAGAGAAGCACGTTACCAGCACATTCTGGTTGTGTGACTTGAGTTTTCATGATCAGAGCAGTTCTTTGTCGCAGCCATATGAACCTTCATATATGGTACTCCATCTGTTAAGGGAATTGGCAATGTGCACTGACATTCTACTGTCCCAAATTTAGAACTCAACTCGCATAGCACTGGATATAATCACGAAAAGAAAGTAAGAGTAAGAGATCAATTAGCTAGCCAAAACATGAACTGAAAGCACGAGTGAGACACGAACCATATATCAAAGGCTTCCGAAGCCCTAATTGCCATGTGACTACCTACACAAACCCTGGGGGTTTCCATACATGCATGGGCTTCAATGGTTCCAAATGGTAAGTCTCATTGCTGGATTCCCTAAGAACTAAGAAACATCGCATTGAATCAATGTTTTCTTTTCTTTTTCTTTTTCAAGAACACAGAGAATAAGATCCCAGACTCATAATGTTAATGGTTATCTATCGCCATAGGCCAAAATTGCGTTTCGAAGCCCTAATTGCCATGTCACTACCTAAGCGAATGGTGGGGGTTCCTATACATGGGCTTCAATGGTTCCATACTGAAAAGTCTCATTGCTTGATTCCCTAAGAAGAATCAAATTAAATCAATGTCATCTTCGTTTTTTTCCCCTTCCATTTGCAAGAATACAAAACGAATAAGATCCCATACTCGTAATGTTTATCAATCGCCAAAGGCCAAAATTGTGCTTCCTAAAATTAAAAAGGCCAAATCACATTTAACATTGTTATTGCGTCTAAATAGGAATGGATACTGCTTCAAAGTTAAAACCATGGTAGAGGAGAGAGCCAAAATGTTACACAGCACTACAGCAGTAACCCCTGCGTTCTTGCTTTAATATCCTGGGTCACAGTACATAAGGCAAAGATCTCATACGGTTCTTGCTCTAATTCTCACTTTTATGCCTTTTCTTGGCTGGACTCTTCGTCGGTTTCTTGGCTGGACTCGGACTCTTCGTTGGTTTCTTGGCTGGACTCTTCGTTGGTTTCCTGGCTGCATCCAAATTTGAATCGTTTCCAGTTTTCTGCATTAAAAAATGATTTAGGCTTTAAGAAATCTTAGGCCGGATATACCTCTCGTATCACTACTTAAGTCTCATATCACCTTCTTTGATCTCTTCCTCTGTCTCTGCCGGCCTTTATTTTTCTTCGTGGAGTTTGTCAAGTTCTGTTACAATTAAGACAGAAAATCAATTTACTCTTGAAGATACCATAACTTCAAATCAGCTCGTACATTTCAGTTGGGATTTCAATAGCATATGAACCAACCTGTGCAGCAGCTACAATTCGAGCATGCCTTTCAGCATGAGTCTCTCCCTCCTCTTCTCCTTCCTCAATCTCTCCGTCACTGTTGAGCATGAGCTTCAGCCTCCCTTCACTGAGTAATTTTTCTGACCGGGCATGTCTCTAAAGTAAAACTACAGGAGTCATAATCACAGCAGTTGAGAACTTATGAACAAGTGGCACATTTATTGGCTCCCTCCAATCCAATCATTTTTTTCTTCATTTAGAATAATAGGGGATTACTAAAGGAGCTTAAAACACACTGCTGAAAATTTGTTTTGAGAAGGAAACATCCCAATGCTATAGACTCGTTGGAATAGAATTGCATATACGAAAAATGTCCAGGAGAAAACTACAATATTTACCCTTACAATGGTCCATGCTCAATAACATTCACTTAACTCAGAATGAGGTCAGTTAAATATCAGCTGGGGGGATGATTATTTCGTGTTCTCTCCGTCACACATGTTGCTATGAAGCCCCAACACTCCTAGAGGCCAGCGTGTCCCCGTGTCCGACATGGGAATGCGGGGACATGTGGGGGACACAACAAAATACGTATTGTACACATCACTAATAAAATTAATTAATTTTTTAAGGGGGACACAGGAGGGACACGGAGGAGACACAGCAGAGGTTAAACATGCAATTATTTAAATTTTTTTGGGAGTAAATGTGTGTTACTTCAAATGTTTAGCGTTAATAGGGTAATATGATGTATATGTGATGATTGTCTATATATATTGAAGCTTCATGCTTATGCGGATAATTCTATTTCCATTGGTATAGAATAAATATTGTTTATTAATTTTATTTATTTATGCCGTGTCCCCTGCCGTGTCCGTGTCCATTTTTTTAGAAATCCCGTGTCCGTGCTAACATAGTATGCAGATGTATAAATTTTTGACATAAACAAACTCACAAACACAAGCACTATATTATATATCAGACAAGATGCACAAATTAGTATGTTCAAATAGAAAATTCAATAAGCAGAAGAGGAGAGGATAAAGGGCCTTAGTGTTGCAGCAAAAATGAAATAATTCAAAGCTGAAGTCCGGGAGAAGGATTTCTGCTGAGACCAATTATACAGTTGAGGATTTGAGTCCTTTCCTTGTTTTCTTTTGATTAGTCAATACAATTTTGAAGTGAGCAAGGAAATGACAATATGTATAAGTATACCTTGGATTTTAGATGAGTCATCAACGTCTCCTCTGTCAAGCAAACAATTCTAGGACAGAGCCTACACTTAAAAACTGATTTACATTTCAAGATATAACCCACATCACATGGGGATGAGTCCTTTTCAGCCACCGTGTTAGACAGTGGATCCACAATTTCAGCATCACTTTTACGAGAAGAATGCCTTTTAATAGCAGGTTGCCCGAAATTTCCAGCATCAATGTCATCATCATTTGTTTGTAAACCTGCCAATGCTTATACCATTTAACACCAAAACCTTTGGTAACATCTGGAGACTCTTCCTAGAATAAATCAAAGTATGGATAGGAAAAGGGGAGGGGGCCGAGGTATATTCAAGCTATTAAAGGGATCAAGAAACTTCGTCCACACATGCAAAGAAAGTACAACATGAGGGGTGAAATTGTGGTATCCATTAAGACTACCAATGCAGCTACATTCTAGGTATCAGCAACCAGTTATCCCAGAACATGTATATTACAATGCAATATGGTGACTTGAGGCCCTAAAATACAATATGGCATTGCACATAGGTTCGGATTGGCCATTAAAGTCAATATAGGTGCCTGAGAAGCAAAATTGTTACCATTATGTGACATGGTAATTCATTATAATAGTTGCTCCCATACACTTATAGGGCCCCTCTGTTTAGTGAAAGAAATTACTTTAATAACTAAGATTTCTCTGTCATAGTTCGAATGAGCAACTAAAGACTACAGCCAATTCTTATATGCTCAAACCCTGTTGAAGAGGTCTCTACAACTCACATCAAGTTTTCCAATTTGGTTTCAATGAGCAACAAATGGTACTGCAGAAGTTACGATTTCTTTTGATAATCAATAAAATTCAAAGAAAAGGCATCATGGGGATGCCACCCATGCACAAAGAAGACCAATGACCAAAAAACCGTATACATTAAGAAGCCAAATACCAATGAATGGAAAAATCCATGTTCTCCATTGTACTCCACCCTAAAATATCATATGAAAAATCTGGTCCAGGGTTAGATTGCAAACCCGACTCCCAACTATGTGAACTTCAAAGTAAAAGAGTCTAAAACCTAAACACTGGTCTCTCCAACCCAAAAAAATATCTACTATTCCACTCTCCCCCAATAAGCTACATCTAGAAAAGCCGGATCAAAATCCTAAGATTCTGTCTTCTTGACCCACTCTAGACTCAAACCACCATACAAGAACCATAGCCCACGGCTCTCTAGCAACCAGATGAAAAGGAATAAACAAGTGCTCCATTGATTACCCGTCTCTCAAATACATACAAGACATGGTTCAAAAAAAAAAAAAAAATACATACAAGACCAATTAACCATAACATTCCTATGGCGAATTAGGGTTTCTATGGTAAGAATATTTCCCTTAGCTGCACACCAAGCGAAAAAACAAACCTTGGTTGTAGCATGAGTACGCCAAATGCAGAAGTTAAAAATTTCAAATAGGACAAGTCAATCATACCTGACGAGTCAATGTCGACTTCATTTACTGAGCTATCCTCGCTCTCATATCCTGAACAAAAAAAAAAAAAAACAATATATAAGAACAAATGTTAGTCCTTTTGTGATTGAGTTGTGTCCTGAAGACATCCACAAGTGTCATATTCTCATATCTGACATAACATAATCTACATCCGTCCAAAAAGTAGCGGCGATTTCTGGTGATGAAAATGATGAGACCGCAACGATTCCCAAGATTATTGCAAGCATCAAGAGATTTAATCTTAAAAGGGAGCAGGGGAAGAAACATATATTCAATGTCAATTCTCAAATGCTGGGTGAAAGAAATAAATTTGAATAATTATGCCGTTATATGAATAATGACCCATTGAATTTTCCACTACCCCTCAATTCAAGCAACTAAAACAAGATCCGGTGTGATATCGTATTCAAAGATACAGCCCAGGCATCGAGCAGCAACAAAACAAGGAAAACATGACGATAGCCAGCAGGAACAAGAAGGATAAACAAACCAGAGGAAGAAGAGGAAGCCTCATGGTATTCTCTAACACCAGCAACATCATCTTCTACCTCAGTTTCTTCTTCTGCGACTTCTGCCTCTAGTTCAGAGTCTGAAGATGAGGAAGAAGAATCAGAGATATTGTCCCCATCGCCATGATCATTCCGGTAGAATCGCCTCTTAATCATTTAAGCTTCTTCTGTTATTCAACTAGAGAAAAAACGCAACATTTGGGCATCAAAACAGGTATTTAAAAAAAAAAGAGAGAAGGATGACGCTTATATAATTTGCTGCAAAAAATCAACTTTTGCTTTATAGTAAGTGTTTCTCAACGCAAAGCTTGGCTAGAATGCTAAAAGGAATTCCTCACAAAATCTCAAGTAAAAAGAAATAAGGAAGGGATTCACCTCAAAACAATCACGATACGCATGTACATAAATTAATTCCAAATTAGTTCATGAAATTGAACCCCTACGCTTTAATAAGTAACATCCAACGTTTTGCCAATTGAAATGAAAGGTCCAAACCCTTCTTGGACAGTAAGCAGAAATTGCTGAGAGAACGACAACGAGATACGTAAGCTTGTGTACATAATATACACAACCATCTAAACTACACATGAAAACACTGCAAACACAGAGAGAGAGAGAGAGAGAGAGAGAGAGAGAGAGAGAGAGAGTACCTGTTATTACAGTCGCCGGAGCCGCCAATCGTTGCCGGCGCCGCTGACAGAACTTTGTTCGGTTTAGGTTCTGATCCTGATGAAATGTAGGGCTGACGGATAGATATATTCGTAGTTTTGAAAATTTTAGCCTGTAGTTTTCAGATATAACAGATTTTACCCACAAAAGACTTTTAAAAATTACTCCATTCGTCTCAAATTTTTTGTTCACTTTCACGGTATCTCAAAAGAGTAATACTACATACACACCCTCCCATCTCGGGGTCTCACACAATTGATCGGAGTCGCTCAATTTGTTTAGAATATGTTATTACGGGTCTTTGTAAAAAATGAGCTCAGTCAAATACCAGTAAATGCTCGATTGACTCTTCCAAGTTTCAATTCCTCAATCGAACGGACCAAAACTTTAACAAACTTATCAAGTTTTTACCGAATTCTAACTGAGCTGATTTTTTACAGGAGCCCTTAAAAAAATATTCTAAACAAATTGGGCGGCGCCGATCTTTAGTGTGAAACTTCGAGGTAGGTCCCATACAATAGGGTGTGAGTAGGGGTGTGAATAGGAGGGTGTGCATAGAGATGTCAAACGGGTCATGCCGTGCCGGCATGACCCATTTAATTTCCTGCCAACCGTGCTTCATGATGTGCCGTGCCAGCCCGTTTACTTAATCGTGTTGCGTCGTGCTGTGCCATTTTGTAATCGTGTCGCGCCGTGCCGTCTCCGAGTTTCGTTGAAATCTTTTGCATAATCTAGTAAAGTTTCGTGGGAATTTTTTTTGTATATCTAATAACTATAGCTATATTAACTTATTGAAAGTATATAACATATAATTCAAATTTTTTTGTGTCATCTAGCCGAGTATCGGCGTGTTGAGATTTGCAAAATATTTGTATTGACTTATTAAAAAGTGTATAACATATAATTAGAAAATTCATTATTAAAAATTAACTATCTATACAATTTCCATTTACTCTCTTCTTACTTCCCTTATATTAGAAGCCCATTCTTCTTCTTTATCACCCTTGAAGCCCATTCTTCATCCTCTTCTTTTTCTATTTCGTTGTCTACCCTTTCATATCATTTTTGCTTATTAACATAACCCCATTTGGGATTTTCGGTTACAAATGTTTTATTGAGATTCTTCTCCCTCATTAACATCCTCTGTCTCATGGCGGCAGCCTCAGGCATTGGGCAATGGAAATCCTTCTCTCTTTTTGCAGATAATATAAGCTTTTCTTTTCCCTCCTCCACGGATGCTTTCTTCATCAACGCTTCTTCGTCGATCAATAATTCCTTTCCTCTACACGAAACTTGAAATAGTGCGTGAAGGGGAGGAATGTGAGGACCGAACTCAAGGCCCTACAATCGTCTACAGTGGCGGACCCAGGAATTTGCTATAGTGGGGGCACAAAATTTTTTTTTTACCGGAAACAAAATTTTACTATAATTTGACGAACGGTGCATCGAGGAAAAGAAAACAAAAACCAGGAACAAATAGTATTGAACATAAAGGCTTAAAGGGAAAGAGAAGAACAAACAAAGAAACATAACTAGCAGCAGAGCCAGAGCCTACACACAAGGACGGAGCCAGGATTTCATATCCGGGGGGGGGGGCGCAACATAAATAACAATACTGGAGTTGAAAATGGTGATTAAAATTTTTTTTAGGGACCACTCATGTGATGTTTTCGTAGGGTAATTGGTATTTTCAGCATTATTGGACTACACACAACTAATTTGACAACTTGTAGTTTAAAAATACCAAAAATACTGAAAATACCTCAGTGGAAACTCAGTCTAAAAGACAAAATTTGTTGGCCCGTGGAGTTCTATATTAAAGTAGGGGTGGCCCACCCATAAGATATTTGAATAAGTAGTAAAAAAAAAAAAAACTCAATGGAAATTTGCTATTGGGGAGTGGCCTTGGCCGGTTGGCCCCCAATAGCCAAGCAGTGGCTCCGTTCCTGCCTACACATCAAATAGCTAAATCTAAGAAATGAGAACACCAATCCACTCAAACATATAATATATTATCAGAATTTATATTGTATTAACTGATACAAACACCGATGACCGACAGGCGACAACCATGTATTTATATATGGCGAGAGAGAAGAGAGAGAGAAACTTGGAGGTGTACTGTGTATTGTTTGGTAGGCTAGGCAGCAGAGAAGACGTTGATGCTCAACGGCGAAATTAAACCGAATGGCCATAGAACTGATTGTAGTGCGACATTGAAATACCGATCGGCCGGAGTACTGACTGATTTTGGTTTGTATTGGGTGAATCGGTGACTGGGTTCTTTGGTTTGTAGCAGTGAATTAGTGAATGGGTTCTCCAAAAAGGAGAGAAGTATGTTTGTTTTTTAGGGCTAACCCAGTAAAGCAGTAACGCATCTTTTGTTTTGTTACCTGAAAAAAAAAAAAAAAAAAAATTTTTTTTTTTTTTTCAGTGGGGGCACGTGCCCCCACATGCCCCCATGTAAATCCGCCCCTGATCGTCTACCGTCAAATCCGATTTCTTGATCCAAGACTTCTGTGCATTGCGAGTTTTAGGAGAGGATGGGTCAAAAATTGGAATATTATCATCATTGAAGGGCTCTTCTTCTGTTTCTCCTCGTTTGCTTTGAGATATCTTTAACTTTTGCGCTTCTTCTTTGTATGGTTTCCTTGCCCTCCTTGATATCTCTACCAACATGTCGAATTCACTACTGAAAAGAGTACCCTTGAGATCTTGTACATCTTCCTGTGTTATATCCCTCGGCAAAACCACCTTCTTCTTTCCCATGGCAATCCTTCAACAAGAGAGAAATTAAACTACTATTAATTCTGAGAAAATTTGGTGATGGTAAGGAAATTTGAATTTTGTGATTAGGTTTCGTCGCCGAAAGCCTACCTCATAAGATTTTTCGTTTGATACTAGAGGTGTCAAACGGGTCGTGCCGTGCCGGCATGGCCCATTTAATTTCATGCCAACCGTGCTTTGTGTCGTGTCGTGCCGTCCATTTACTTAATCGTGCCGCGTCGTGCCGTGTCATTTTGTAATCGTTTCGTGCCGTGTTGTGCACGTGCCGAGTTTCGTTGAAATCTTTTGCATAATCTAGCCAAGTTTCGTGGGGAAAAAAATTTGTATATCTAATAACTGTAGCTATATTAACTTATTGAAAAGTATATAACATATAATTCAAAAAATTTTTTTGGGTATTATCTAGCCGAGTTTATTGAGATTTGTAAAATATTTATAATGACTTATTAAAAAGTGTATAACATATAATTAGAAAATTTATTATTAAAAATTAATTTTTTTTGTTACATTAAAAATTAGTATTTGTTGTGCCGTGCCCTGGGCCGTGCTGCGTCGTGCCCACTTCCGGGCCGTGCCCGTCTAGACCTTGTCGTGCCGTGCTCGAACAATTCCGTGTCGTGCCCTTGCGATGCCCATATGAAACAGTGCTCGTGCCGTGCCGTGCCCATACTAGCCCGGCCCCTTTGAGACCTCTAGGTGTATATGTAGACTTACTGATCTAAAAAATTATTTACATTTTTAAATGTATAATTTTAAATATGTGCAATATAGATCTTGCTTGATAATTCTCGATTAGTTCTATTAAACAAAGTTTTCAAAATTATAAAAAAATATTATAGATCGAAAAATATAAGCAACTTAAAAATGACTCGAATGCCGAGAAATGGACAAGCAATTTAGAATAGAGAGAGTATGTTATTGACCACACAATGTCCAAGATAGTTATGGCTGCAAACGAACCGAGATGTTCAAGTTTGTTCATTAAGTTTTTAAGTGAACTCGACCTGAGTTTGCCTAGGTTTGAGTCAAACTCGAAGAGTCGAACTTGTTCACGAACCTTGACGAGTCAAAAATATTAAATTAATATTTATGTTCTCTTATAGGTCTAGAACTTCAAATAAAACTTTTATTTTGTACATATATAAGTTTTAAATACGTATTAAAATTTAAGTTTGCCGTTCTTTTAAATGTTTGAACATATATGTTTTAAAATTTTCATTATATACATCTAAAGTTTATACATATTTGAGATTATATGCGAAATTCTTATAAGATATACATACATATTTCAGGTTCGCAAGCCTAATCGAGTTGAATACTTTAAGGTTTTTAGATCGGCTAATTTATCGAACTCAAATAAAATTTTACAGAGTCAAGTATCGAACAATTCTCGAACGGCGCTGTGTTTCATTTGCAGCCGTAGAAATAGCTAGGAATATATATTAAGGGGGACTTGTTTGGTATGCCGTCTTAGTTTCTAAAAATCTTAATGAATTTTATTGCAATCGAGGCATGTTTATAAATTTTGATGAATTTGAAATAAAATGAAAAATCTGAGTATAAAGATTCCCGTTGGGTATAGTCCTGGGTTCAATGTATATCAAAGTTAGAAACCGAGGACACATTAGGAACCTTGGTTAAAGTCGAAGGGTTGGGTGTGAAGTTTTACCCTGATATATGTTTTACTAGTATTTACATTCCCGTTTGGTTCGGGCAAAATCTGTTTTTGAAATACGTACTTTTTTCTCAGAGTTATGGAAAAAGGCTTATTGACATTTTGGTCCCTAAAGAATGCGCATGGTCATTTTGGTCCTCAAGTTTTTAATTGCACAATTTTGGTCCCCAATATTTGAAATTTGTGTCATTTTGTTCTCTACCCCTCACACCGTTCCTCCTTTCCGTTAAACTGGGGGGCACAAGGGGTATTTCAGAACCCATCATCTTCTCCATCCCAAATCCAGACAAATCGATTAAAAAGAAAAAAAAAAACATATGAGATTCCTTCAGTTTGTAATCGTCAATGGGGTCTCAGAGGGACCTATGAGCAGAGTTAAGGCTTAAACATATCAGAAGTAGGAAACCCATGGAGATGCTCTTTTGTGACGCCATTTTGTGAGTTTTAATTTTTTACCCGATCTTAAACCATGGAGATGCACTTTTTGACGCGCAAGGAGATTTTGCAGTGGTTATTTGAAAGGTTTTGGTACCAAAAGCGGCCTCCACAACGACGCCGTTTCTGTTTTCCCGTTCTCAAAATGCAACTCGATCCGCGTCGAGGCAAGAAACTTGATAACTCGGCTCCAGATCGGAACGGCCGAGTCGAGAAACTCAGCAATGGACTCGCTCTTAGCCCTTCTATACGCCCAAGTCGAGAAACTCGGCCATGAACGTCGGTGGTAACTTGAACGATGGCCTTTTTTTTTTAGAGAAAGTGTTACGATTTGATTTACCTTAATTCATGCAATTGAAGATTGATTGAAGACCAAAGAATTACCATAAATAGAGAGGCTCCATTATCTCTGCTGATCTCCTCCATCTTCATTATTTGTATTTCCATTGATGTAAAATCTTGATTGCTTATTACCTTGTATAGGCCCTTAGACTTAGGATCTAGACGTGCAAGTCTTTCTCTATATATACATGTAATATTTCTTTGTAAAATACATGAAAAGAAAGAGAATTTTCTTCTAATTCCTTTGAAGTTTTCTTGGTATCAAAGCGTTGATCCTAGCGTCTCTGTAAAGCTTCCGCAAACTTTTTTTCCTCATGGCAGATACTGATCAAGAAAATAAAAAGCCTATTGATCAAGCCATGACTTCCACCATAGATCCGTTCGATCCTCTTTATATTCATCCCTCAGATCATCCAGGACTAATTCTTGTTCCAAAGGTTCTCGATGGAACCAATTATGCTATGTGGCAACGGTCGATGTTGGTGAGTCTCAGTGCTAAAAACAAATTGGGGTTCATCAAAGGAACCATACCTACCCCAAGTGAGACTGACGCTAAACATCTGGCATGGCAACGCTGCAATGATATGGTCCTCTCTTGGATCTTCAATTCATTAAGCCAAGACCTTGTTAATAGCATTCTCTATGTCGAAACTCCCTCAGAAATTTGGACAAACCTACAAGAACGCTTCTCACAAGGTGATTTTTCTCATCATTATCAAGTTGAACGTTCTATCGTTGAGTTGAGACAAAATCAAGACTCTATTTTCACTTATTACACTAAGATCAAAACATTGTGGGATGAATTGAAGATTTGTAACCCACCCATTCCTTGCACTTGTGGAGGAATGAAACATCTGGATGCAAGAGAAGAAAAAGTGAGGCTCGAACAATTTCTTTTTGGATTGAATGAGTCTTATTCCACTGTGAGAGGACAAATCATGATGATGCAGCCTCTACCAACAGTCAAGAATGTCTATTCACTTCTCTGTGAAGAAGAAAAGCAACGAGGACTAGTTGAACACAAGAGCATAGACCAAACCCATGCTATGAATGTCAAAACACACCCACACTTCAAGCAACAAAGAGCTAATACCCAACGGCATACTAATCCTCGTCCACGGACATCCTTTTCCTCAAAATCACAAGGGTCTCAGAAACCACTTATGTGCACTTATTGTGACGGCACCACTCATACAGTAGAACGGTGCTATTATTTGATCGGCTTTCCTATTGGTCACAAACTTCATGGCAAGGATGTTCAACCTCCAAATCGCAACCGGGCAATTGCTGCAAATCAAACAAGAACTGAGCCTAGTCATGTCTCAACCAAGCCAGCACATCCTTCTGATCCATCTATTCAATTCACCTCCGAGGAGCTCTCACAAATAAAGGCTTTCTTCCGTAATGGTAAAAACCCTCCTTGTGCAAATTACGCAGGTATTTCAACACCTTTTTGTTCATCATCCACCTTGCAAAATTCCAAATCTAATAATTGGATCATTGATAGTGGTGCTACCAATCACATAGCCTCTTCAATTACCAGTGCATCTTGTGTTCCCACATTTTCTCAAGTATCCTTACCAAATGGTTCTCATGCACAAATCACGGGTGTTGGGTCTACTCATCTCTTGCATAACTTGCATGTTAAAGATGTTCTTTGTGTACCTTCTTTTCATATGAATCTTCTCTCTGTTAGTCAACTCACATCTGATCTAAACTATTCCATTCAATTCTTCCCTACTTTTTGTATCCTGCAGGACCTATCTACGAAGAGGATGATTGGCCTGGAGAAGCAAGTTAAGGGGTTGTACTATCTTGTGCCACACTCAGAATTGTTGTCACCAGCAAAATCTCACCAAGTCTCCTCTCCGTCCGATATCAGTTGGCATCAACGGTTGGGGCACCCTTCCAAAGACCCCTCTCAATTTTTGTCAAAACAAATACCTTCTTTTAGGTTTTCTTCTTAGCATTTGTGTGAAGTTTGCCCTTTGGCAAAGCAAACTAGATTATCATTTCCTTTGAGTTCAATTAAAAGTATGCACTCTTTTGACCTTATTCATTGTGATCTTTGGGGACCACACCGCGTTCCTACTCACACAGGTGCTCATTATTTTTTGACCATTGTCGATGATTACACTCGATTCACATGGATTTTTTTAATGAAATTCAAGTCTGAAACTCAAGGTTTGCTAAAATCCTTCATCACATATGTTAACACTCAATTCAACTGCCAAATTAAATGTGTTTGAAGCGATAATGGCTTAGAGTTCACCTCACTGGAATCATTTTTTTCTACACTTGGTATCTTGTTTCAAAGCTCTTGTACCTCTACACCACAACAAAAAATGGCGTAGTGGAACGCAAACATCGTCACCTCCTCAATGATGGTCGAGATTTAAGATTTCAAGCTAATCTCTCATTAAATTTTTGGGGCGAAAGTGTACTCACTGCCACTTATCTTATCAATCGGCTCCCTACGCCGGTATTACACCACAAATCCCCATTTGAACTCCTATATAACAAACCACCCACATACACACATTTACGAGTGTTTGGGTGTTTCTGTTATGCCACCGATCTTCAGCCCTTGACTAAATTCTCAACTCGTGCTCGTCGGTGCATTTTCGTAGGCTATCCAACCGGTAAAAAGGCCTATCACGTTTATGATATTGCTGCTCAAAAATTTTTCTCGAGTCGTGATGTTGTTTTTCATGAGCAGGTCTTCCCATTTTCCACCCAAAACTTGGACACACAACCCGATTCCCTTCATTTGCCTCAAAATCCTCTATCAACTCATGACTCTAATCCCATGCTGTCATCACCTGCCCCAGAACCCATCAATTCTTCACCAGACCCATCTCTTAATCTCCATCCTCCTACTACATCTCCCATATCCCCATCCCAGTTTTCTCATGACAACTCATCCTTATCTCCTGATATTTTCTCCTCTCCTTCTCCCTCGCCATCACCACCTATATCTTCTCCCAATCCAACACCACTAACCCCTGTTCTTCATCACAGCGATCGGCTACGCCGACCATCAGTGCTCCTACGTGACTTTCATTGTGGCCAAGCTAGTGCATCTTCTGGCACTCCAACTCCATGCACGTCACTCTCTTCTCAGAAAGGTACACGATATCCTTTAGCCAATTTTATTTCGTACCATTCTTTATCTCTTTCCCATCAATTTTTTGTTAACACCATCTCCAGTACTCTTGAGCCTACTACATATGCTGAGGCTGCGCAGGATCCTAAGTGGCGTGAAGCCATGCACTGTGAGCTCACTGCTCTTGCAAACCAAAAGACATGGTCCTTGGTCCCCCTTCCCCCGGGCCATAGACCCATTGGCAGCAAATGGGTCTTCCACATCAAATATAATTCTAATGGCACCGTGGAACGTTACAAAGCCGGTTTGGTAGCCAAGGGTTTCACTAAAAAAGAAGGGTTGGATTATCATGAAACTTTTGCTCCCGTTGCCAAATTAACAAGTGTGCGGTGTCTCCTTGCTTTAGCTACTATTCAAAATTGGCCTTTATTTCAAATGGATGTCCATAATGCCTTTCTTCATGGTGACTTGGATGAAGAAGTGTATATGACTCCACCACCAGGTCTTTGTCGACAGGGGGAGAAGCTCGTATGTCGACTACACAAGTCTCTCCATGGGCTTAAACAAGCACCTCGAAATTGGTTTTCAAAATTCTTGGAGGCCATTAAAAAGGCTGGTTTTTCTCAATCTCATTCCGATCACTCGCTGTTTGTTTGAGTACGAGATTCATCTCTAACAGTGGTTCTCATTTATGTGGATGACATGATCATCACAGGGAATGACGCAACAGCTATTCAAGATCTCAAACTCTTCCTTCATCAACAATTTCATATAAAAGATCTTGGCTATCTAAAGTATTTTCTTGGCTTGGAAGTGGCGAGATCGAAAGCTGGAATTGTTATATCACAACGTAAATATACTTTGGAAATCCTGGATGATGTTGGCTTCCTTGGAGTTCAACTAGTTGATTTTCCTATGGAGCAGAGTTTGAAACTTACAAATAACCAAGGTGATATCTTGCTTAATCCTTCTCGTTGCAGAAGATTGATAGGTAGGTTAATTTACCTTACAATTACAAGACCGGATATCACCTATTCTGTAAACATTCTAAGTCAGTTCATGCATGCTCCAAGAAAGCCTCATTGGGATGCTGCTCTCCGCATTGTGAGGTATTTGAAAAACAATCCAGGACTTGGGTTGTTATTCTCTTCCAATAGCTCTCTGACACTAAAAGTATATTGTGATGCTAATTGGGCTAACTGCCCTATGACAAGGAGATCTACTTCGGGTTATTGTGTGTTTCTTGGAGATTCTTTAATTTCATGGAAGACAAAGAAACAAAAAACTGTTTCTAGATCATCATCAGAAGCTGAATACAGATTTATGGCTGCTGCAACTTGTGAACTTACTTGGCTTAGGTATTTATTTAATGATTTACAAGTTCCCTTGGGACCTGTACAATTGTTCTGCGACAATCAAGCAGCTCTTCATATAGCTGCAAATCCTGTGTATCACGAACGCACTAAACATATTGAGCTTGACTGCCATGTTGTAAGAGAAAAGATTCAGTCGGGACAGATTATCACCAAGTTTGTCCCATTGTCTCTTCAGCTAGCTGATGTCTTCACTAAGGCATTAGGAGGAAATATCTTCAAGAATTTAGTGGGCAAGTTGAACACTATTGACATACATGCTCCAACTTGAGGGGGAGTGTTACGATTTGATTTACCTTAATTCATGCAATTGAAGATTGATTGAAGACCAAAGAATTACCATAAATAGAGAGGCTCCATTATCTCTGCTGATCTCCTCCATCTTCATTATTTGTATTTCCATTGATGTAAAATCTTGATTGCTTATTACCTTGTATAGGCCCTTAGACTTAGGATCTAGACGTGCAAGTCTTTCTCTATATATACATGTAATATTTCTTTGTAAAATACATGAAAAGAAAGAGAATTTTCTTCTAATTCCTTTGAAGTTTTCAGAAAGAGAGAGATAGAGAGAGAAGTGGCGGTGGGAAATATCCCTTGTGCCCCTCAATTTGACAGAGAGGAGAAACGACGTCAAGGTTAGGGACCAAAACGACACAAATTTCAAATGTTGAGAACCAAATTGCACAATTGAAAAATTGGGGACCAAAATGACACCGCACGTATACTTTGGAGATCAAAAATTGTCAATAAGCCTATGTAAAAACACCAAAATTTCAAAAGTAAAATGGAAAACACCTAGTATATGGGCGTGTCAATAGCTCTCTCGCAATGTACAGTAAGTAAGGTCGTAATGGAATTCTGGATTGCAAATTCTAAACTAAAAATTAGACGAATGGATCAACAACGTTTTGCCAATATCAGATTCAACTGATATTTCACAAGATAAACCTAAAAATTATTATCTACAAAAAAGAACGTCAAAGATCACCTTTGTAAAATCTAACGTGACCTGATACATAAAGTCAAAAGCGGAACCAAATCTATCCTGGGTTAAGTCAATTTGTACATAAATACATATAAATGTTCAAAAATATAAGTACATCAGCTAATGCTTTGCATTTAACAACATATTACAAATCTAAGCATACTAGCTAGTGTTATGCAATAATTGAATACTAGCGAATCTGAAAGCCTCACGTTTCGATGAATTTTAGTGGTATTTCTGCACAATTCAAACGAGTATTTTGTAAGCAAAGTATGATCCAACAATATCAAAATATGAATTGTTCTCATCCATTGTCTCATATTAACCTATATAGTAAAAGCACACATATATAAAAGTACTCCCTTTGTCTCGTTTTAAATGTCCACCTTCCTATTTTGGGATGTCCCAAAATGAGTGTCCACTTTCTATAAATAACCATCAAAACAGTACAAAACTTTCAATTTTGCCCTTAAAAAGTAGTCTTTCATTCCTAATTGATTTGACAGTTTTTGATATTCATATCATTCATAAATTGACAATATCTTTCAACATATAATATTTTTCATGATTTCGAAAACTTTGTATAATAGAATTAATTGCAATCTATCAAACAAGATCCATATTATATATTTTTGAGATCCATATTGAAGGATATAAATAATTTAAATACATTTAATTAACTTCACAGTTTTTAAGGTTATTTTTGGACATTTAGAGCACAAATTTTAACTTCTTAAAAAACTCAATTTTTTGTAAGTGGAGTGGAGTGCGGTTGGTGCCTCCCTTATACTCCCATGCACATGGGCAATGTTCGATTCCCGTAAGCACCCATCCCCCTCCCCAAGTCCCCTAGGATAGAGTAGATTAAGATTAACGAATGACAAAAAAAAAAAAAAAAGCTCGATTTTTTATAAAAGACATTTAAATTGGGACGGAGGAAGTACTATTTATTTGGAATCCAACCACTGTTGTCTCATTTAGACTCAGTAT
Organism: Vaccinium darrowii; assembly: GCA_020921065.1. Classification (NCBI taxonomy): domain Eukaryota; kingdom Viridiplantae; phylum Streptophyta; class Magnoliopsida; order Ericales; family Ericaceae; genus Vaccinium; species Vaccinium darrowii. The sequence goes on along the minus strand of CM037158.1, from coordinate 10,571,192 downwards.
CCACTGTATATTATAGAACCCAATAGCTGGTAAACAAATGAAAAGACAAATGAAGGAGTTTAGAACGATAAGAACAAGAGTATACTATAATACTCTATTCTTGTCGAAACCCTCCGAGGAGCATGAAGCTTCTCTGCGATCTGATCTGGGTCGTCTTCTCTTGTTAAAGTTTTCTCAAGGTTTTTGAAGGATTTTAGAGTTATAAATGAAAGTGGGCTCTGGTTTTTCACTTCTTCAAAGTTAGGGTTTTTCTACTTCGATTTTTGACAGTCAAAATTCCTAAATATGAATTCCAACTCCTCGCCTCCCATAAAATTGAAAAGAAACCCCACAAAGGGGATTGATTTGTGGGCAATGTTTTGGGTGGGTGTTAATTTAGAACGAGTTGGGCTACACACAAAAAATGAAGTAATAAATTAAAATATATTGGGCTAATATTTTACACGTAAGATTTTTTTTTTCCCCCTTCCTTTTTTTGAACTCACCTGGATTACAGCCCACCGTAGCCTGGCCTTAGTTCCGCCCTTGCATGGAGTCTGTATATTTTCTGTATAAACTCATCGGTAACTGTATAAGAAAAGGAAATGCATGGTAATTAACCTTGACTTCTTCGTCTGATTTCATTATCTTCTTGATACTTGAAAGGGGTAGCTGATCATGTTGGCGCTTAAAGTCTATAATAAATGACGCATATACGTTGAATAATTAAAGTGAAAATAACATATGAACTAATTCTAGTTGAGTAATTAACGCCAAAATGAATAACTTCATCTAAAAGAGTATTTGCTGTCATATAATTGGTAGTACTATTTAGCTGCTGATGACAAAATGACTACAAGTATTTTAGACTTGACATCAAAACAAAATGCAAATTTTTTGTGCCACTTATATATATATATATATATATATATATATTTACACACACACAAACTAGGTGAATTACTTCCGTGCCATGCACGGAAGGTTTAACCCGTTGGTTGCAATTTTCAATTATTAATACATTACTTAAATGATGTAGATATGGTCGCGTGCCGCTATTTGGAAACGCTTGATAGAAAAGTGGGGAAAATGGCCAGTGGCGGATTGGTTCGTAGATCTTATAGTTGATGCGAAACGGCCCAACGAACAAGGCCCTTTGGTCTATGCCCGGTGGTTTTCGGCCTAATTCCCTTGTTAGGCCTCCGAAACATCAAATTTGCTGTTTTGGGAACTAATCAATCTGCTAATTACTTGGTCAACTCAAATCCATCCGTTTTGACCTAGGTTTTTGGCAATAGCTATCTTTTTTATTCTAGTTTTCATATTTGAGCCTAACTCAAATATTTCCGTTTTTGATAATTTTCGTAATTTTATGTTTAGTCGGCAATTGTTGCCTTTTCCGGATTGTTTCTAGGGTTTCCGAAGTCTATATATTGATATTGTAAGCCCTCGGGCTAGTTAGTTGATTATTGAATAATAAAAATTGAGTTTTAGAGAGTTTCTCTAAAATATTGTTCGTGATTGTCCTTGTTCATCTTCCCTATACGCTTCCCTTCGTCATTAAACGAGGGATGGAGCTAGTAATTACAGATCGAAAACATGTTCGGTAGACAATAGTATTTTAGGTTTGAAATCAAAACAAAATGCAATTTTTTTGTGCCACTTACATCCCGTTTTATTCTCAAGCCTTTTAGATGGCAGAACATGCGTCTATCATTCCCGTGGTATTTTTTTTTTCCATGAATTTTACTGTTATAGAAACTAGGCTATCTCAAATATTTTGGACGTCTGAGATGCACGCTCGAGCACAGTCACGTGGTGCCCGTTTAGAACTGAAAAATTTCTCCTCAATGAGCTCATGCACCAACTCTTGCGATGATGACGTGGTAGCATGTCCATTGTTATCTGTCAAAGGATCATTGTGGGAAGGACAATAATAGATGCCTAATTATTCTAAAATACGAAAATTTACTCAAAAAGAACATGCTTAATTCTTCTTAATTAAAGTGATATGGTTTAATGGATCAAGTGGTGATAGCATGAACCTCGTACAATTTCTTGTCAGCAGCTTTCATGCGATGCATGGATCGCGAGCACTGAATAATTTGTCTTAAGCATGGTCCAAAAAACCTCTAATTAGAAGCTGACAGGATATTTTTTTTTCTTGAATTCATAAAATGTGCAATGACACTTACATAGAAATCATTCAACAGATAATGATAAAAACCTAGAAAAACAGCAAACTGAGGGACTCTGCTGAGCACAATGCTCGGCAGGCCCATTCGAGCACATCTCAAACGTCTACATTTGGACGATCCAAATTTGATGGATACAGAAAGGTGTTTTGAATATTTTAATCTCTTTAAATCTGGACCGTGCAAAACACATTTGGACAGCCGAGCGTTGAGCTCAGCCAAGCTCCCGGGCCCAACAAGCACATGATAATCTTTCATTCATAAAATGTCCAATGACACTAACAAATGAATCCATCCAAAATCTCCCCGGAATCTCAAATCTGGAAGAACACCGTTGTGTAGGGATCGGCAATTGCTGACACGAATACAATGTCAATAATGCTGATCAAACTTCTCGCGAGTCGAATTTAATGCGACATCCATCCATCCACCATAAGAAAAATAATTACCCTGGAGAATTGAATCATGTTCCCCAAAGTGGCAATCAAACATAAACATTCTGTACCATTACATATCAAATATACATATATATCACCATCAACAGACATATTACGTGTATATGTATAGTTTTTGTTGCTAACACCCACCAACTAAAAGTTTGTTAACTAACATGTAAGAATCATGAACTTACCAAATACAAAACATGAAAGCAATCTCAAGTCTCTTTTCCTTTCCTCAAATGAATTATCTTCTCAAAACAGAAAAATCCTTTCCAATTAAATTCCATTCCCCCAAATTTATTTCATTTTATTTACCAGTATTTAATTCGATCTATTCCAATTTGTACCCAGGACTAACATACCCTACGCCTGCATGCACATCAATGATCGATCTCAACCGTTAAGTTCATTCAACCGGAGTGGGCCCAAGAGCCTCTCCTGTTCAGTAAGAGAGTGGCGGAAGTGGCAGCGGTGGCCGTAAGGACACATGTCGCCGGCGAGGACCATGCGGCAGACCTCCGTCTTGTACCTTGGGTGCCTGATCACCGGACGCAGCTCGGTTATCCCGTGCGCGAACTGACAGTTGTCGCCGTATGGACACTTCCCCGTGTCCTGCCACTTGTTGCACAGCTCTGTTTTGAACATCCCTTGGTTGTACACGTCGAACTCCAACGCCTCCTCCTCTCTCTTTCCCCCTGGCACGTACACCCTTTGCTGTGTTCCACACCACACGTTAACAAAACCACCCAAAATTTGTCAATCAAACAGTCACATGCAAACGATGCAAAAGTGTTACTTACGTTATTACATCATTGGTCCCCACTAAATGCCAAAATGCAATTATACAATTGCCCCCACAATTTCAGGAAATTTCACTTTCGTCCCCCTAATTCCATTTCATTGTTTGCTATTGTCTTTCACTATAAAACAACTGATCGATCCAAGCGAAAATACATGAATTACTTAAGTAAAACAAATATTCTTTGGTATGTGAAAAATTAAATTGGTGAATTTACAAATATTTTTAAACAAATATTTTAATTTTATTTATGTGAATTTACAACAAATATTCTTTGGTATGTGAAAAATTAAATTGGTGACAGAATGATATTGTGATTTTACATGCATAAACACGAAAAATAGTGAAATTATAACCTCAAATCGTTTAAATAAGAACACTAAACTAAAAGGACTAGATCCACACGAAATAGAATTCTAGGGTTTAGATTGTGAAAATTGAAACTACGACAAAAAAAAACGAAATTCAGCTAAATCTACATGGACTAGCAGTTAAAAAAAAAAAAAAATGGACTAGTGGTGTATTAACAGTTTAATTGAAACAGGAAAACAGAGCAGTTGCAGAAACTCACCGATTCATTCAGGATCGGACTCTTAACTCGGTTACCTCGACTCGGATCTCCATTGCCTCCGGCACGTTGAGCATTCTTCAGGTACCCGCTCGACCGCACAGAAATACTCTTCGGCAACTGAATTCTCTCCGGTCCGCCTCTCCGATCGAATCGATTATGTTCGATCACGCTCGTCGGACTGATATTCGAAATCTCCTCTCGATTCTCACGAATAACAGCATTGCCACCACCGATGTTAATCCTATTGAAGTCGTTGTTGAAGGAGAGAGGCGGATGAGAAGTGTTGGAGAGAAGGCAGTTTTGGATAGTGGCCTGAGACAGGAGAGACAATCGGTTGACCAGGTCCGAGTTCGCGACTCGGAGGGCGTCGTTCTCGTCCCGGAGCGAGTCGACTTCTTTGAGCGAGTCTTGGAGGTGAGCGAGGCACATGGCGTAGCGGTTGTAGAGTTGCTGGTACTCGAGGACGAAGCGGGCTTGGTGGAGACGGGAGTCCGTGTTGGAGACGACGTCGTTGTTGTTGTCGTCGAATGAGCAGTCGGAAGGGGTGAGGGAGAGGGAGGTGGTGGAAGTGGGAGGGAACATTGGCGAGGGGTGGTGGCCGTAGAATGAGGTGAAATCGGATTGGTTTACTGATGGAGGAGAGAGATTAGGTTTGCATGTTGGGAAAGACGATGATGAATTTGTGGAGTTGGTTTTGGCGGTGTTGTCGACGCTACTGCTCTCCTTCTGCATTTTCACTGGAATTCACTGCGTCAGAAAGATGAAATTCAGATTCAGTTAACAATTCGTTACGTTCTCTTGATGATGAAACTCGAATATGTATACGCGATTGAATTTCAAAACACACAGAGATACACGCTCATTTACACACACATAGGTACAGGTGTATACATAGGCTGGAATTGCAGAAACTTCTAGACAGCAAAAATGTTTCAAAATCAATTCAAATTTGATCAATAGTATGATAACTACAAGAAAATCATCATTATCAATTCGAGTTGAATCAGTAATCTTATCCGAGAAAAGAAAATCATCAGTATCAATTCGAGTTGAATCAGTAATCTGAGAATTTTCCGACTCTACGAAAAAGAGAAAATGCAGGAAAAGCATTTGCTATTTGGATCAACAATCGTAGAATTTCGATTGTACGTCGTTACAAACATGAAACCCTAAGGAAGAAGCACTACAAAATCAACTAATTCCCCATTGATAAACACATGATCGACAGATATCTTCAATCACAGAAACAATAATCAAATCATCATCGACTTCAACTGAATTCAAGTAAATAAACCGCATGATATATGTATATACACACAGGAGATTACAATCGCAGATGAAGAGCGAGATCGAAGATAGGAAACCTTACAGAGTCGCGATCTCTGCTCTTAGAGAGAGAGAGAGAGAGAGAGAGAGAGAGAGAGAGAGAGAGTGAGAGAGCATTTGGTACATGAATCGCGGGCGGGGAGAATATAAAGACCTCCGGTTAAAATCCAGTGTTTTGTGTACCACTGGTAATATGTCCATCAGGTATTTATACGGTTGATACAAAGTCTTTCGATGCAGAAGATTCCGACGTGGAAGAATATGATTGGACGACTTTGAGTATGTCTGAGAGTTTGAGAGGTAGCTTGAAAATGTGAAGGGTATAGAACATTAGAACTCGTTTCACGTTTGGGGGCCGGCCCGTGAGGTGAATCTGAAACCGTTAGAGAGAGAAGTCTAGAGAGAGACCCCAACAGAAAAAAATGCGGGAAAAAGTGGAGACAAAGAGGTACCTACTACCTACAGTTTCTTACTCTACGGTTTCCTTCAATCACCGTGTCAATATAAATTGATGTAGTACATTTCAAAGTTTTAGAAAACGGTTTTGGGACAAGTAACGGTAACAATTGTCGTGCAATGGTATGAGACGTATTGGACGATGTGTTACGAGAATTGGTTGTACCAGTCGTTAAAATATAAGAAATTATTTTTGACCCAAAAAACATTCTCTGTTCGGATTGGGTTTTGGAAACCCAGCCTCTAACTTTTTTTCCAGGGGGGCCCTCTGGCCCATAAGACATTTTCTCTCTCCTCTCCATTTTGGGAGACACTATCTTAGTGCACAATTTGTGCACAAGTGGATCGGTGGATCTGCTTCAGAGTCCCATACAAATTATCTAAGCTGTCCATCGACTTTAAAATAATTTTTCAATTGGCCTCCGAGAAAATCAACTCAATCTAAAAACTTTAAATATTTGATTCAATCTTTCAATTTTCATTCAAAATTAATCTTGAATCCTAAAGAAATTTTAAATAAAAGTTAACTAATCAGATCAAGTACTTATAAAAATTTCATTGATCGAGCTAACTTTTTTTGAGGCAACTCAAAAAATTATTTTAAAGTTGATGAACGGCTTGTATCATTTGTATGAGACCTCGAAGTAGACCCCACCGATCCATTTGTGCACAAATTATGCACTTAGATAGTGTCTCCCAAAATGAGGAGGAGAGAGAAAATGGCTTATGGGCCATGGGGCCCCACTGAGAAAAAGTTAGAGGCTAGGTTTCCAAAACCCCATCCGAACATGGAGAATTGTACTTAAATTACCCGTAACAATCGAATATTGACTGTAATGACCATAAATTGAAAACGGACTGGTACGTAATTGGAAGACTCAAAAAACCCGTTATGTAACGGCTGACCGTTATTTTTAAAACTTTGGTACATTTCCAACGAGCCAAGTCACTGCGAAGGCCGCAATAGAGACCTGTCAAGTTTTTTAGTTATTAACTCGTATTAATCCAAAACAAAATACTTTTAGTTTTTAGTAAACAAGTTAATTTTGAGTTTGGTACTAGGCTACTGACTAGTCTAGCTAGTTAGGAGATTATGCCCAACTAAGCAAGCAAACCCCAGCTGTCCTTGCAACAAGAGCATGTTTATATTCTACAGGCCAATGTTATTATAAAGAGAAATATATTCCCTTCACTATTTCTTTGATTAAAACAGCGATACAGATACGTATCGCCATTTTAAATTCGTAATGCTCTAAACAAGCATCAAGAATAAGTTGCAACTCTATATTGCGGGAGCCACCTCGGTACGTGACAGATTTCTCTTGAATACTATGTCCTAAGTTCGAAACTTCAAAAGTGACTAGTAATTAAGATTTAGGACTTACGGTAATTACAAGAAAATGGTAACAAGAAAATGTTGTTACCAAAACTTAGCGAGTGTGCAATATATATGTATACAAATTTGATAGGGAAATAGGAGTCCTGATGGGAACTTGGAAATAGGAGTCCCTAATGGGGTTCCCATCAGATACTCTTATTTCTCGATCAAATTTTTATGATCTGAACCGTCCAATGTGTATAAAAAAGTATTTTTATGGGTTATCGCAAGAAATCAGTGGAAAAAAAAATACTGTTGTTATAAAAAATTGCTCGGTTCAAGCCCTTCCCGGTATTTTTTTTTTTATGATTTCTTCCAGAGACCCTTAAAAACACGTTTTAACACATTGGACGGTTCGGACACGAAGATTTGATCGAAAAATTAGAGAATTGTATATAGGAGGTTCCCATCGGGGATTACCTAATTGGATCCGGCCTGATATATATATGTCAACAAAAAAATAAAATGCTGATATCAGACTAAGTGTGACACCACTGTCTCTTCCATTATCCCAGCCATGCATGTTGTGGTGTACGTATGCGAGTTTTTTTATTTTTTATTTTATTTGAGTGATAATACAACCACGCAGTATTAGAGAATAGAGATATATCTAATATTGACTTGTTAATTTTGAGATACTAGAGGTTTTGTATATGTTATTCAAGAGATTAGTGATTAGTCAACTTGTTATAATTCTGTTACAAAACATAAAAACAAAAAAGGAAAATAAAAGTATGTTGCAAAGAAGACGGAGTGTCTTGAAGTACACTCATGTAGTGCCTAGGCCTCATTCATCACATATTTATGCACATTCATGTGGATTCACAGGGGTGGCTCTACTTTGAACCCATACAATACTAAAAAAATTCACTTTATACATATATATTTTTTTCAATGAGTTGAGTTAGAATAAATGAAACTCCAGTTAAATTTGAACAACTTAATAATATAGCCTAACAAAACTAAATAAGTCCAACCCAATAAATTTTGGGAATCTCAAATTATCAATTAAGTAAATACAAGTAACCTAGCCTTCTCTCTCCTCTCTCGCTCTCGCGTTGTTGGCTAAGACAAAAGCGCAATAAAGAATAAGATGAAGCATTGAGTAGTTCATAACATGTCAACTTGACATGTTACCAAGTCCAGTTAATCATTTGATTAGCAATTTATTACTCAAAACAAGGTATTCAATTATTTTTACTTCCACACCTTGATTATATTTAGTTTAGCCCTCGATTTGTTGAAAAGAATATTTAGAGGTGTTGATAATGAACCTAAATTCAACGCTTTCAAAATATGAAGACTCGTTGTGGGGCATTGTAAGAAACTAAAGGTTGAAATTACAATAGCTTTTTGTGTAACAATGAAATCTACATAAATGAATTTTGGCCTTGTTCTCCAATAGATTTTAGGTACATAAAATCTCATATTTTATGACACTCCAATCTCAACACATAAAATGTAAAAGTCATTTTATGAGATTTTTATGAAATCCTCCTAAAATCTATAGGAAAACTACTACATTTTATCAGTTGGAAAAACAACTCCATTTTATTACCTTTCCATAAAATGCTCATTTTATGAGATTTTCATAAAATCTACCTAAAATGGATTGGAGAACAAGGTTCCTTTTGCATATAGCGGGTGTTTGGGAGCTTCATTTTAGCTTTTCATTTTTTACTTTTCGAATTATGGTTATAATGTATTTTGAATCTAGTAGGAATGTTTGAGAGAAATGTGTATAATGTATTTTTTGCAATAGGAGTAATATTTGGGAGATATGTCTATAATACATTCTATAAGTCCTTTTGTTAACTAAAATGGGAAAAGTGAAAAATGAGAAGTCAAAAAACTGCTCCAGAGCTCGTTTTCACTTCGTCTCAAATGTAAAAATCTGAAAATGTGTTTTGGCATTTGACAGCCAAACACGCAAAAGTCAAAGAGGAGAGATAGAAAATTCTAAAATTTATCTGCCAAACACCTCCATAATATATCTTGTCAAGGTAGATCTTATTTTTTGCACATAGCTTTTCGTAGTAGCACTATGAAATTTTGTTATCGCTGGATGAAAATTCTGGAACTGTCCCTGTGGATCCATATACTTAGTTTTGGACCCCACATGAATATATATTGTCGGAGAGGGCTAAAGTGGTGCCCCAAGTGCAAGGGGAGCAAACGGGTCAAGCCACACCAAGCTTTATGAAGCTCAAGCTCAGCTCGTTGATTGACTTCAGTCAGGTTTTAAGTCAATGTATACATTGTGAGAGAATGACCTGTCTTGGAAAGCGCACTAAGCTAGTTTTAAGTTTAAGCTAGGAATTGGAACAAGGGAGCTCGACCTCAAACTCGGCTCAATTATAAACGAGCCGAGCTAGGTTTATTTTCTAAACGGGTCCATGTAAACGAGCAAAGCCACTACAAACGAGCCGATCTTTTGAGTGTTAAGCTTGACTCGTTAACTACACGAGCCTAAAACTCAAAATCGAACTCGGTTTGATTACTAAACGAGCTGAGCCTAGCTAGTCGAGCCAAGTCTCGAACAACTTGGTTCGCTAGTAGCCCTACCAAGCGCACTGAATAATTTTTCAGGGAAGACATGCATGGCAACAGATGAACTATGAAAAAGATGGCAGTCGGATCAAAAGGGAGATGTGTGTTTAATTAGTTGTATGATTGCTTGGGAATTAAGAAATGATAATGACATGAAGGAGATAGTGTTGGATTGAAGTTTTTGCTTTTGCTTCCCAATCATGCATAGGATATTAGTAGGGTAGATCATCAATAGACACTTCCTTAAGTCATTTTAGGTAAACCGCTAATGATATGCTTTTTTTGGTTGCTTCTTTATCACAACTTTAACAAACTCTCTGGTGGCCCCCTCCTCAAATCTCTAATCAACCGCTTGTTGAGTTCATCCGGACCCAGGGCCTGCTGTATCTTGGGGTCAGCAGACCCTTCATCCGGACTCGGGGTAGCTGTCTCTTGGGTCAGCAGGTCCTGTCAATCCCCATCCAAACCGTTGGTTTCGCGCATCAACAGCTCGGATTGCATCAAACAATGGACGGTACGGATACACTTAAGCGAGGTACGTAAGATTTGAGCCGTTAATTAATGCATCAAACGGACGGCCGGATGGGACCAACCCAAGGGACGGCAGGTCCCCCAATTCGTTCAATCCCCGCATTGCTTGACTCTTCACCTTTATTTTTTGTTTTCTTGTTCATTCTTCGTATAGAATAGAATAGAATGTAGTTTTATTTCCTTTTGGACCAATTATACAGTGCAATAGTTACTCTTGTTTTTCTCCCCGCGAAGTTAGTTGTCATGAAGGTTGACTTCCCCGTCACCAGAATTACTATTGCCACACCAAATTTATTAACGTTAGACCACTTTTTTTCCCGTATAAATATTAGTATATGCGACACCAAATTCATTTCCTAATCTATTACATTGGGAGGATGGAATGAGATTCGATCCCGGGATGCAGCGTGGAGCATTCGAGAGCTTTATGCATAAGCTAGCCACCACTCGCTTTTATAAGGGTTAAAATATGAAAAAATCTCTCCCAAAAGAACGGGAAATGTTGTATATAGGAAAAACTGTACATGAAACAATCTAGGAAAACTAAATCAACGGTTGAAAAAATCTCTCAACAAAAAAAAAAACCTCAACCATTGATTTAGTTTTCCTGGACTGTTTCATGTACAATTTTCTTGGACCTTGTCAAACCCCCAAGAATAGAAAATGAAAAATGTGAAGGTGATAATTAATAAGATACACTCCTCTTTGCAAAACTCTCGCAAATCCAAAAAGTGTTCAACTGGTCAAGCAAACAATGTGATGCACCACCTAGATTGGGCCACAAGGTCCATCTGATATAGTCCAGGTTTTTGAAGAAAGCCCAGATAGAAAGACTGTTGCATTACCCAAGTTCCTCGGATGGACTCGGCCCAATATTGTTGGATTGAAGTACTTAGAGCATCTCCAGTCCACAAGGTCCATCTGATATAGTCCAGGTTTTTGAAGAAAGCCCACATAGAAAGACCGTTGAATTACCCAAGTTCCTCGGATGGAATGGGCCCAATATTGTTGGATACTTGGATTGAAGTACTTAGAGCATCTCCAGTCTAGGTCTCCATTTCGGAGTTTGAAGATTTTTACGATTCACATCAACTCAAACCTAAAAGTTCCATTTTTAACTCCAAAATTAGCCCAAATACATCTTTCCTTGTTAAAATATTTTGAAATGCAATAGCAATTGTTGGTAGAGAAGTTAAATTGACGAGTGTGGTTGGTAGAGAAGTTATACTACTCTACGAGTGTGAAACTTACGAGCGCATCGTATGTAAAAATGGTACCAATTAAAAACTGTTTAAGAAAAGTTAAAACCTATAAAGAATGACGCGTGTTTTAATTTTTCGGAACCATATTTGAAATTATTCTCATTTTAAAAGGTATTGTTGATATTTTTAAGAGATTAAGTTATTTTCATGGCCGGTGGAAACAAAAGTTTTTTCCAAATTGATTGCATTGAACCACATGTCTATGTTCTAATATTTGGGACCATTGTTTGGACACATGGCGCAATGCAATAAATTTGGAGGAAACTTTTGTTTCCACCGGCTGTGGAAATAACTTATTCTCTATTTTTAATGATACAAATCTAAGAATATTGGTCCGATAATATGAAAGCTACTATCCATATTTTACATAAATAAAAGGAAAAACATCAATGCCATTAATAATTGCAAAAGTAACAAAATCAAGGGTAATTTTGTGAGACTAGAGAATGATTGCCAAACAACGGATTTTTCTACCATGCCTGAGAGTGGTATTGGAACACAGATGCCCCGTAAACATGAACCTTTAGATTGAAAAATGAATTTTACTTACCAGTGTTACCACATAAATTGGCTTTGCATACCATTTGGCCTGTGGGGCGCGCGGATTCAGCTTTGTACACTGAAAGCTATGGCATGGAGCGCTGCGTTGGAGTTCGTTCGGATGTTGGGGTACTTTTAGATTTGGTTTCGATTGAGGGGGATTCATACCTGCTGGTTCAGATTTTGGGCTCCGAAATGTGACGCCCATCAGGAGTGAAAGTCATTGTTGTGAGTAATTTTTTAGTGTCGAGCGAGTACCACGTGGTACTTGTGCGTGCGATTTGGGCAGTCAATTTTGGTTTTGAACGGTCTGGATTATAGAGAGAGAAATATAAGAGCGAAAGAGAGAGAGAGAGAGAGGGAGAGAGAGGGTTTCGATCTGGGCTGTCCAATACACTTTTGGACGGCCCGGATACAATGTTCGGTACCACGGTCCCCAATTTTTTTTCCATTGTTGCAGACATTAGGAGGATAGCTCAAAAGATAGGGAATTGTGAATTTCTGAGCTATTTGCTCCAAGATCGGCTAACGCGGTAGCTCCTAAAGCTTGCTAGTGTTGGTTTGCGAGGTTCTCGGATTCAAACTTGAGAATCTAGACCTCTTGATTCGTTATTTTTTCTACTGGGGAAAGAAAACCATCTTTTTTGATGTATTGGCTCGTTTCGTATCAATAAATTTTTCCTATGATTTTGACAAAAAAGTAAAATATAAAGAGGGAAGTATGCAAAAATATTCAAAATTAGGCCAATTAGACTCTATCTAAGCCATTTGACATAAAATTCTTCAGTTGGGCTCTTCGTTCCCGCTCTTAATTCTAGATCCACATACTCATGAATTATAGTACTAGTTTAGGATATTTCTGAAAGAAGCTTTCTTGCTCACGCTCACACACGCGTATTATGCGACTAATTAGATCCAAGCTCAAAAAGAAATTCAATATAAGCTGTAAACGAACATCAAACGATAGTATTATCTAGAAATCAAAGGCAAAAAGTTTCCCCTACTTGCAATTTTTTCAACCAAATAAACCAATAAATAGAAATAAATAATAATCAATTAAAGGAGGAACAGATAAACGTAAAAGTAGTACATCAACAGAAAAGGAGAAATTTTTCAGTGCTGAGCGGGTTTTAAATACTCTTACCGGCAAGAGTTTATTTAAAATTCGAATCTTCCAAAATACTTTTAGACAGCCGTGATGGGATGTTGCGGGTACCCAAAGTGCCACGTGGTACTCGCCCGGCATTGAAAAATTTCTCACAAAAAAGAGATGAAATAGCCTCACTATGTGAACGCGGTACCCATTGCCTTAGAAGCCGCTAATGACTTATAAATCTCAAAAATCAGCCTCTTCTCAAACTCCTCTTTACCATGATGGCCCACCGGACCACCTCCCCCCGCGGCCTTCGCAATCCGCTTACCACCGAAATCATCTCCGCCGTTCAAGTAGCCAAGACGGGCGGAAAAGTTGACCATCATGCTAGCATAGGCACTCTTGAATTTTCTCCATAGCTTCAACGGCGACGCAACTTTAAAACGCAACTTTGGGATAGATTTAATCCTCCAATACCGCCGTGGACTCCCTCCAAACACAACGATTCGTAGTCTTTTCCGGTTCGGGTTTGCGCCGCGGAGTCGCCGGTATTGTCTTCTCCTCCAAATCCTTTTGAGACTATACATGGCTGCCTTGCTAGAGAGAGAGAGAGAGAGAGAGAGAGAGAGAAGTGTCGTGAATTTTGAAATTCATGTATTACTATCATATAGGGTACGTGTGCGGGTATAACAGCTAGCCAACAACCAAAGAAAAACATGATTCAAAAGATTCGCTCTGTGTGATCCTCCAAGTCATGTAAAATGAGGTTTAATAATGGTACCATTTGACTAGTATGAGTTGGTGATGGGTAAATCTCGAGACCATTCGTATAAAAAATGTTAATATTATTTTATCGGACGTCCCGACCAGTAATTCAGGACTGAAATTAGTCGACGTGTGAGCTGACCTGAAATTCAATTATAAAAAATCAATTAACTGCATTTGATAATGAAAAATTTGGTTAAATTATACAACAACAACATAGACCATCTAGTCCCCAATCATTGGGGGTATGAGCGGGAAATGATTGGAGACAGACCTAACTTTTGACAATATGCACAAAGTGACTGCTCTAAGAATACCACTAAAATAGTGGCTCCCTAAACCTTCAAGAACCGAGGAGCTCTAGGAACGTTATGCTGCAGAACCATGCCCTCAAATAAAAGCTGAAAGACATCAGGGAGGGCAGGCTTACAGACCCAAATCAATTTCTGTGCTCATTACCATGTTTCCTTCCTTCATGTTCCAAAAGCATCTCACTGATGAGCACATAAAAAAAAAACATGAAAAGTAAAAACCAAAAATTTGGTTTAAAGTATATTTATTTTAAAATTGTGACAGTTTGACCGTCCATTGGTTTTAAGGGAAGTAAGGTTTTAATCAAATTGATGTTGATGTTAGATCAATGTAATTTTTGTCAAAAATAGAGTAGAAAAAGTCAAGAGCTGAGTAAATGGACCCAGTCACAAAATAGGAGTATAATAGCTCTCGTTTTAAGGGGATGTTTGGCCTATTTTTATTGAGTGTTATTTTTCATAAAATTTCGCCTTACCCTTTTCTTAGTTCTGTTTTACATTTTTTTTGAATTATTAGTTTGCGTTAATGAGAAAAACTCAATTAGATAACAAAAAACTTACGAAGTTCAATAAACGAAAAAGAAAAATTTTAAATTTAGTGAGCTTTAAATTTGTTCATCTGAGTTATGTACTTTTTGAATTCTTCTCGTTAAGATGGAGCAATGGTCTAAAATATATACTATGTGACAAAAAATCTTAATTATAATCCATGTGCCAAATCTAGCCAATTAAGTCATAGGAAGAATTGAGGATGTTGATTGGGTACAACCAGCTTGGCCGCCAACCACGTTGGTACTGTTTCAACTTTGTTTGTCGGAGTACTCCACATGACTTTAGACCGCGCTCCACAGGCCTCGTTTAATTTATTGGTTAATGGCTAACTGGGTGGGGCATCTTTCAGTTCACCAAAAAAGAAAAAAGAGTTGGTGAAATAGTAGTAGTGGCTTTATGGACGGCTTGAGGATTTGAGTTTGCTGGTGATAAAAATGAATTTTGACAAATTTTTGTCCATTCATGAGTGTGCATTTTAAAAAGTTAATCAATAAAACATCGTACAATTATTATTTTGTTCTTTTGAAAAGTTAGTGGGTAACAAATTAATGAGTAAAAGTGGAGAATAATTGTGAAAAGTGGGGTAAAAGTTGATGTGAAAAATTATAAAGTTGATGTGAAAGGTATGATAATCGACAAATTATAGAAATGAAGAGTGATTTGAGAGAGAAGAAGAAACAAATGATTTCCCTTGCATTATGTTCAATCTGCTTTTACAAATAAGAAGAAAGGGAAAGTGTTTGGTACAGGAAGACTTTCCCATAAAATGACCCAGCAAATACATCAAACGAGTGAAATTCACCTGGTACACTGTTAACATAAATACAACTGAAATGAAACCAAATGAAAACACAATACAAATGAAATTATATGGCTCTTTATAGACATTAATCACCTATTGATCCTCTACACCCCCCTTCAAACTCATGGGAGGAGAGCCTACCATGAGTTTTTACTTCAAAAGCAAAAAATAAGATACAGAAAGACCCATAGTAAAAATATCAGCAACCTGAGCATGGAACCAATGTAATGTAGAATCAATTGCTAGGCCAAGACCTGCTCCCTAATAAAATGGTGATCTATTTCAATGTGTTTGGTGCGGGCATGAATCATTGGATTGGATGCTAAGGCCATAGCTGATTTATTGTCACACTAAAGCACATGAGGAGGGGAGATAGGAACCTGCAGCTCAGTAAAAAGATGCCAAATCCACGCCAAATCAATAGCTGTTTGGGCCATTGCCCTATATTTAGCTTTTGTGGAAGATTGAGGAACAGTTGGTTGTTTTTTAGCACTCTAGGAAACAGGATTGGAACCTATAAATACAACATAACCAGTGGTGGAACGTCTGTCAATGGGATCTCCAGCCCAGTCAGCATTAGTAAAGGCAGTTAGAGTCATAGAACCCTAAGTAAAATGAAGACCATTATTAAGAGAGCCTTTTATATATTGAACCAGATGTTTGACAGCCCCAAAATGACTGAGTTTGGGCTTATGCATATGTTGACACACATAATTGACAGAGAAAGCAATATCTGGTCGAGTCAATATGAGATATTGAAGAGATCCAACTAGAATTCTAAACAAGGTAACATCTTCAACGCAAAGATCAGAGGGATCAATAGGCTTCTTTGAAGAAGTTGGAGATGCACTAGGTTTACAATCAACTATCCCTACCTTGGACAAAATGTCTGATGCATATTTGGCTTGACAAAGAAACAAGCCATTCTCGGTGGAGGTCACTTCGACACCAAAAAAATAATGCAAAGTGTCAAGATCTTTCATGACAAATTGAAAACTAAGTTGCTTAACTACGGTGGAAATAAACGAAGCATCACTGCTTGTGAGAATGATATCATCTACATAAACAAGAATCAATGGAATGACATGACCCTTGTGCAAAATAAACAAAGAAGCATTAGACTTGCTAGCTTTGAACCTCAAAGCTAACAAATAGGAAAAGAAGATTGAAAACCAGGCCCTTGGTGCTTGCCTAAGACCATAAAGAACTTTATTATGCTTGCACACATAATGAGGATGTGTGGGATCTTTATATTCTAAAGGTTGTCTCATGTAAACATCTTCAAATATCACACCATGTAGGAAGGCATTAGAAACATCAAGTTGTCTAAGAGACCAATTATATTGAACATCTAAACTTAAGACAATTCTGACAGTAGGTTGTTTCATCACTAGACTAAAGGTTTCCACAAAACCAAGACCCTCTGCTTGTTGATTTTACTTTGTGGACATTAGTAGATAATCTGTTGTTGTCATTTCATAAAACCAGCTGTTGATTTTATCAAATGTAGATTTTATCAAGATTTTATCATTTGGGAAACTTAGCCTTAGTGTTGTACATCCAGGATGTACGAGGACAAACATATTGATCTAGGCAATTAACTATTCAACTCTTCGGGACCAACATGCCAAAGATCTTGCGTTAGTCCCATAAAGGGTCGTAAGATTAGAGCATGTGTACCATATGCATTTAATGAGTGGTTCAAATTGTACTACCTCATAAAGTTTCATAACATTTTGGTACGTCTCGTAACTTTTGTACGAATAACTCGTAACTTTTCAGTAATATAATTCATACGCATTTTCATCATAACATTTGCTTCTCGTAACTTTTTAGCAATAAAATTCATAACATTTTCGCAACTTTTGTACTAAAAATTCATAACATTTTGAAGATGCATACAATACACACCCAAATAAGAGTGTTTATTGCAGCCTTTCCTTATGAACTATACTAGTTGCTTCAATTTTCTCAATCTATCGTTAATTTTTATCACTTATCACTATCCCTAATTATATCCTACGTAGTAGGGCTGCCTAAGTAGACGGTTTTGGGCAGTTTGGTTATGTTTTGAAACGGAACCACTCATTGTAGTTTGTCTTTTTTTTCCTCCATCCACACCCGTCCGTGACTGTTGTCTTGTTCGGTGGGTTCGGTTGCAGTTTGGGCTATTTGGGTGGTTTAGGCGGTTTATATATATTGGAAAATTGTCAATACTGCACAAATCGAAACGAATCAGATCCAACAAAATTCATATGTTCAGATCTGTATTTGTCCGTACCATACATCGGGTGGTTTTGCGAGCGATTAGGTTTGATCGATCTATCAGCTCGGCAGATCCGCTGGGCAGCCTTACATTGGTTCCTTTTAGTTATCATAAGATTAATTTTTGTGGTCCTGTTATGTTGTGACCCCACAGAACCCAAGTCATTAAATGCAAATTTAATAATGTAGTGTGGCCCTAAGGTTGCTCCTTAAAAGGGTGTTTTGACAAAATAACTTTGCCTTTATTTACCGCCAATTTTTTATGAATTATTAATTCATCTCGACAGCGAGAAAAATTTAAAAGTAAAAAAATATGTTCAAAATTGATTTTTTTAATAAAGATAAATGTTGATTATTGGACATTAGTTTGTCTCTATTAAAACAAATTCAGTTATGAGCAATTTTTTTACTTTTTAGATTCTCCGGTCGAGATAAACTAAGAATTCACAAAAAAATTGATGAAAAACTAACAAATACATAAAAAATCGAATAAAGGCAAAAAGAATAAACCGAACAGATTATTTTGCCAAAAACACCCGTAAGTTCACCGTTACGCCCACATGGACTGACTCATTAACTTTATCTAAATGCATCTTAAGGTTAAACAACAATCTTACAAGCTAACAAATGCTCCAACAATTAGCAGAGTAGATGAGGGAAAAGATTGAGATGGGAAAATACAGGGAGACTAATGAATTTTTTTATTAAGGTAGTAGACTTATTTAATTATTCATTGAAATTGATATATTATAAAATATTTTTTTTAATCATAACTTAACTCTATTTATTCGCCCATTATTTTCGAAAATGGGCTTTTTTTTTGCCATTCGATAGACATCAGTGGGGGGTTAGCAGGGGGTGTTAGTGAGTTAGTCCAGCAGAGGGTGTTAGTAAGTTAGTCCAGAGAGGATCTAGAAGCTATCCATAGCCCTAAACCCCAAACGCCTCTGCTGAGATTTGAACCTTGGTCTCCCTTGTGAGAGAACCAAGAGATAACTCCTAGGCTAGAAGCCCTTGGTTTAGAAAGTGGGCTTTGAGGAAGAGTAAATTTGGTATTTGTAATAGAAGGAGCAAAAAACTGTGGGTATACCATTTGGTGACTGGTGTACGCCAAATATAAATCACCTGGTGCAGGATCCATTATGTGATACCA
The DNA here is from genome assembly GCA_020921065.1 of Vaccinium darrowii. Lineage (NCBI taxonomy): Eukaryota > Viridiplantae > Streptophyta > Magnoliopsida > Ericales > Ericaceae > Vaccinium > Vaccinium darrowii. The sequence continues at coordinate 10,552,224 of CM037158.1, read as the reverse complement.
TGCAAATGATCGGAGCTGTTGAATTGGTTTGTAACATGTTTTAAGAGTCGCTATAAAAAAATCAACTCATTCGGATATCGGGAAGATTTGGTCGATTTTCATCCTTGAATTCGCTGGGAAATAAAATTGCATAATTCGATCAAGTCTTTATTAATATCCGAATGAGCTGATTTTATTCAAGGCCAAATGGTGTACCCATAGTTGGTCTCTTGAAGGAGTACCAGTGGCAAGAAAATCTCTTATTTACCAACTTATTTAATGATAATTAAACCACTTGAGATTTTGTTTTTTGGATCCGCAATTAAGATGTTGATTAAAAAATTATATATTTTTAAAATGGAAGAAAGTAACTTTTTTTTTTGGTAAAAAGAAAGTAACTTTTTTAATCTGAAGATAAACGAATAAATAAATTTTGGTACAGAAAAATTTGGGATCACTTCTATCCACACAAAACGCAATGATAAGAATCTATACATATACATAATATTTGGATTTTTAAGCTAAATGATGAACCAAACAAGTTTCGTTTTGATGAACACTCATAAAATCTATCTTTCTTGAAAATTAAGGGTCTTGCCTAACACTGTATCTCCACAAATCACTTCATTAACAGTTTAACACCCTCCAGTGTCCAAAACAACAAAAAAGTAGGGCAACAAGAAGCATACAGACCTTTTTTGGCCCCCCATTTTTTTTTTTTTTAACAAAAAATTTAATGATAAATTAGCATGAAGTTTTTTTTGGTTATAATTCTTCTGGACGAGTGAAACATGAAAACTAAAACTATTTTGTTCACTAAAGATGGAAAAAGTTAAAAATAAAAATTTTATTATATTTTTGTTTGTCTTATGTGAAAAATTTTCAACTTCGCATAAATTTTGTTCGTCTCATCAAGAGTGATAGTTTGGAAAAATCCAAACCGCTACATTATTATTATTATTATTTTTAAAAAAACTTAACAAACCTCATTAATTATCCAACAAACCTCATTAATTATCCTTTGTAAACACAGCTGTGATCATATCTGGTCGTGCTAAAAAAGTTCTAACGCATTAGTGGGGACACACAACAAAAAAGCAGAGAGATTATTCAGTGCCGCTGGGGCACCACCTGGTTACATGTTTTAGATGACCAGTAGGGTCCATATAGTCTTGGACTCCATAAAAATATGTGGTAAAGGAAAGATTTGGAGCACCTTGTGGCAGTGTCCCAGAGGCACTGGATAATTTTTCCACAAAAATGGTAAAGTTGAGTTCCCCCCTATAAATTGTGCACCAAAACCATGGCCACAAAATTCATCCATTGCATCCCCTACAAAATTCATCCATTGCATCCCCTACACACACTCTCTCTCAAATTTTTATTTTGGTGTTAAAGATGAAGATCAATGTGTTTTGGATTATCGCACTAGTTGCTGTGGTGGTAGCACCGCGAGGAGAAGTGACGATGGCGGCGGAGACGGTAACGTGTGACCCGGAGGAGCTGAGCCCGTGTCTCGAGGCAATCACGATCGGGACACCGCCGTCGAAGGATTGTTGTGATAAGTTGACCGAACAGATGCCTTGCCTTTGCGGATATATCAAGGATCCTAATTTCGGTAAATTCATCAATACTCCCAATGCCGAAAAGGTTCAAAAATCCTGTGGCATCTCCTTGCCCAAGTGCTAGAAAATATGAAAATTGTAGCCTTTGGTTATGAAAGTGGAAACAGAGGAATGTTTCAATCTACCTTTGAGCTACTTATAAATAATGAAAAAAAATTCCTCAATTTTTATGTTATGCAGCCCTTCTCTGGCATTGTTCTTGTTGGATATATCAAGACATTGTTCTTTTTCTTCAATTTGTCCCAGATAAATTAAATGGTAAGCATGATTTTGAATGAGTTTTATTTTTATTTTATTTTTTTAGAATTATCTGCAGAGCAAAACCAATGATAAAAAGTTAGAAACAGATCAAATAGGCAAAGTGAAAATGGGAAAGCAATAAATGCTTGGCCATGAGTTAGCATTTCGAATCTCACGGAAGCCAACCATCCCGAACCTTGGGGCCACTGGAGTTATGCTCTGTCGTTATTCTCAGGGCCTCGGAATTAGTTGAGGTGCGCGCAAATCGGCCCGAACATCCAGTTATAAAAAAAGAAGAAAAAAGGGTAATATCGAACCTGTGATAAAACCCACGGGCCCTAACAGAACACTGATTGTAAGATGTAAATTGGAGAGAATCCTTTGCAGAACAACAATCGGACCATTGTAAAGATAATTTAATGGCCTTTATTCAGAACTTGATCGACTATATCTGTGTATTACATGAATCATATTACATGAACCACTTAAATCGGAGTAATAGTGTTAGGGCGTGGCGGTACCCCAACACCCTTTTTTGTACATATTTTTGTAGGGTCAAATGCATTTATTAGTGGGGCCTATAGAGATGAGTGAAAAATTGTTCACCGTGAGGGTGAACAAAACTCTCGCTCTGATTAGTAGAAAAGGTGTGCAGTCCACCACAAACTAACACCATAATTACCAAAAACGTGTATTGATTCCGTGGACTGCACACCTTTTCCAGCAATCAGAGGGAGGGTTTTGTTCACACTCACTCAAATTTGCAGTTCATAGAGATGTATGATAAATAAGGGTGTAGGCATGTGAGAGCCCTAATACCATGAAATAATTTTCCTTAAATCGTATGATAAAAATAAAGAAATGCAACTATAAAAATTTTTATAAGTCAAAGACCGTAGAAGGATCCACCAAAAGGAGAAGGTCAAAGGCAACATAATAAGAATTAGGGGTGAGCAGAAAATCCGTCAAACCGTGAATCCAGTCCAAACCAATCCAAACCGATTGGTTTGGTTCGGATTTTTAGTTGCGTGGTTTGGTCCTGGTTTAAAAAAATTAGAATCCGTAGTCAATGGTTTGGTTTGTGGATTTACGTTCATAGTTCCGATTCCAATCCGATCCGAACCATTTATTATTATTATTATTATTATTATTATTATTATTATTATTATTATTATTATTATTATTATTATTATATATAAGCCATAGTCAACTAACTTCATAATTTAATTTATTCATTATTCCTTCTCTAACAAGATTTTATTTTGCCTAAGATTCACAACTTATTCCCCTAATTCCAATACACCAATAGTGGTTTAGTCATAGAAAATAAATTCAGTGATGAAATTCTCCATTCTAATTTTGATTCCACAGCACATTTCTATTTTTTCAAATTTCTATACATGATTCGGTCATAGCCTATTCCTATTCCATGATTTCCTTCATTACCATGATTAATTACCCTAAATTTCTATATACGAGGACCTATTCGTATTCTATATATAAACCTAACGTAGTAAAAACAAATTTTAAGTACTCTAAATATTTTACGGAAATAATATCTCAATTTTAAGCAAACCGTGGTTCGAAACCGAATCCGATCCGTATTTTAATGGTTTGGATTGGTTTGGTTCGATGCCTTTTGTGAGTTGGTTTGGTTCACCAAATTCATAATCCGTAGGTAGTGGTTTGGTTTTTGGTTTACTACAAATCCGAACCAATCCGGTCCATGCTCACCCCTAATAAGAATTCATTTATATTAGCAGTCTAAACATGAAGGAATTACATCAATTATCACGGCAGCAAATATCTCGAGTGACATGCTAATCTTCTCTGTATTGTTTCAATTTTATTTAATGTTTTCGAAGGGACCTCGAGTGGACTGAATAAGTACAATGGAATTAAATCTTTTACTGCAAAGTGATACGCGTATCCTATTACTTCAGAAAAATAAAAAATTATGATTGATTCTCAATTTTTTGAATAAAACCTAAACTAAGTAAAAAAAAATTGTCCTTTTGGTTTATTTTTGTCTTTATTAAAAAAAATTAAGTTGGGATCATAATTTTTTACTTTTCCGATTTCTCTAGCTGAGAAGAACCAATAATCCACAAAAGTTTGACACGAAAATAACAAATGTGAGAAAAATTAGTATAAAGACAAAAAAAAAAAAAGCAACTTTGCTTTTTAAGCCAAAATAGGAAGCCTCTGAAAGAGCTTTAGGGTTAACTGAAAATCTCTTCTGGGTCAACGTCAAACCAAATCCTCTTTAATTTTTGACGCTCATTAGGGGTTTCACTGCCAAGAAATCCCCTACAACAGAAGACGGATAAGGAATTGATTGGGCTAGGTCGGCGAGGGTCGAACACCCCTAAGTGAACCACCGCACTCAGGGTGGTTGATTATGAGTAAGGGCGGATCTAGGGTACTAATTTACTCTTGGCTAACAAAAGCTTGTACGTAAATATGTAAATGTTAAAAAATACACAACGATGTCTTCGAAAGTTCATTGAACGTATACTAAGGACACAATGCCTCTTGGACTATCAGAAAGATCCTTAATCTTAGAAGCATTGTTCAACCATAGATCAAATATGTAATGGTTAATGGCATAGGAGATTGGGGCATCCCAATAAAACTTTACTCCATCATTTAGCTCAACAATATGGTCTGTCCATTTCTTCTACTTCTCAGTTTGATTGCTATGATTGTAATAAGAGTAAAAGCCATAAGATACCATTTCCTATTTCCACAACACATACCTCTGCACCATTTGAACTTGTTCACATGGATGTTTGGGGACCTTCTCCTATTGTCTCTTTTTCTGGTTTTAGATACTATCTCCTGCTTATTCATGATTTTACTAGATATAGTTGGCTCTTCCCTTTAAAGTACAAGAGTGATGTTGCTTCTCATGTTCAAGCTTTTCAGGTTTTTGCGTCTAATCAGTTTCAGTGTAATATCAAAACTTTTAGATCAGATCGTGGTGGTGAATTCTTGAATAAACTCATGTCTTTCTTTTTCTCTCACTTTGGTATTGCTCATCAAACAACCTGTCCTCATACTCCTGAACAAAATGGCTTAGTAGAAAGGAAACATGCTCACCTAATAGAAACTGCTATTACACTACTTCAGCAAGCTAAACTACCCATTAGATTTTGGCTTGAAGCCATTACCACTGCTCTATTTCTTATTAATCGCTTACCTCACTCCTCTCTTCACTTTGAAGTACCTTATCATAAGCTTTACCAGTCTCCACCAGATTATCTACATCTCAAGCCTTTTGGGTGTTACTGTTTTCCTTGGCTTAGACCTTACACTTCAAACAAATTAGAACCTAGGTCTACACCATGTATTTTCTTGGGTTATTGTGCTAATACCAAAGGGTACAGGTGTCTTGATCCCATTACTCAAAAAGTCTACATTTCTAGACATGTGAAGTTTCTAGAGCATGACTTTCCTTATCCCACTCTTACCTCCTCTACTAAGTCCTGTTCTTCTTGTGTTTCCACTACAACTACCCCACATTTTGTGCTTCCTACTTCTTCTTTGCCAAATTCCTCTCTTCAGTTCTCTTCCTCTCAAATTTCCTCACCTGTACAGACCTATGTTTCTCCAATCCATTCTGATCATCAAGTTTCATCCACCCCATCCATTCCCCATGCTACTACATCTGTTCATAATGCTTCCTCTACAGTTTCTCCTATTCAGTCTTCCTCTCCTGTTGCTACTTCTGCGCCTACCCTACCTGTTTCTACATCCAATCATCCTATGATCACTAGAGCCGAACATGGCATCACTGTTCCAAAAAAACCTTTCTCCTTCCTTGTTCATCAACCACCTACTTCAGAACCTTCTTCTTTTAAGGAAGCAGTGCTTTTTCAAGAATGGAGACAGGCTATGGCAGAGGAGTATCAGGCCTTGATGACTCAAGGCACTTGGTCTCTTGTCCTTTTGCCTCTTAATACACCTGTAGTGGGCTGCAAATGGATTTTTAAGATAAAAAGGCATCCTGATGGTTCAGTTTCTAGATACAAAGCAAGGTTAGTGGCTCAAGGTTTTCAACAGACTGAGGGGGTTGACTATACAGAGACTTTCAGTCCAGTGGTCAAACAGCCCACAGTAAGGGTGGTTCTGGCATTAACTTTGCAGTTTGCTTGGCCTATTAAACAACTTGATGTCTCGAATGCTTCTTTGCATGGTACTTTACAGGAGCAAGTTTTTATCAGACAGCCACAGGGGTATGTGGATACTCAATTTCCTCAGCATGTGTGCCATCTTCACAAAGCCTTGTATGGCTTAAAGCAGGCCCCTAGGGCATGGTATGAAATGCTATCTCAGTCCCTACTTTCTCTTGGATTTAAGAACAGTTTAGCAGATTCTTCATTATTTGTGCTTCATAAAGATAGTGATGTTGTTTATATTTTAGTATATGTGGATGATATACTCATCACTGGGTCAAATTCAGATCTTATTGCTACCTTGATTACGCAACTGAGTTCCACTTTTGCTCTTAAGGACCTGGGTAACTTGCATACAACATTCCTTCGATGGGATAACTGGCATCTCTTGGGACCTTTATATTTGAGATATGGAAGTAGTATTGAACATAACTTTGGAAGATCCTTGAGATATTATGGCCACCACTCCTGCATCTTTGTTGCCCAATGACGTCAGCTATGATGACTCGGTTGGACCTTGCATCCTAGGGGTCATTTCTTTATTAAGTCTGCTTGGCAGGCTATTCTTTTTTGTCTATGTCTCCTGTCTAGTAATTACTTCTCCTCTTCCATAAGAGAGAGAAAGGACGACTACAGAAAAGAAAAATTAGATAGCCGATTGTTTTAATGGCGAAAGCTTATGTTTGATTGAATCTGTCTCCTTCTATCTTCTATATCTTCTCTTGTCACTAGTGTAACGCCCCGAAAAATTCGGTTTGTTAACTAAAAGATTTTAAAGATCTTTGAGCTATATTATTTTTTTTGAAAAATTAAATTAGAGAAACACAACCCATTTATTACAAACATTGTTTAAATATTACAATACTGAATAAAGTTGGAAGTGATATATTACAAACTTTTACACATGAAGTACTAGAATAAAATATGTCTTTATTACAACTTGAAATCTTAATAAAATACTTAAAAGCACAGAGCCAACAACTAAACTACTGGTTTAGCCACGGCTCGGTCAACTCAGCAACTTCTTCAACGGCTACAGGATTATCTTCTGAATACTCCATATTGTCGCCTGTACCTGGCGTCAAATACCATGGTAACGTAGTACCGTGAGTGGTGACACTCAGTAGAACAACGTAAAACTACCCTTACCCCAATGTATGCATAATTTCCATAATCAAATAACCACATATAATATTAACCAATAGGACCCACTTATTTTACACACAAGTTTTATCAGCGTAGTCAATCATATGATGTTCCCATTCACCATGTTCCCATACACTGTGTTCCCGATCACCATGTTCCCATTCGTTATGTTCCCGTACGCCACTTTCGACACGGCTCACGACATAACACGGCTCAAGACAGGGCACGGCTCACGACACAGCATGGCTCACGACAAGGCACGGCTCACAACATCCCCATCCTTGGTTCCCGTTCGTTATGTTCCCATTCACCTCCTTCGGCACGGCTCAAGACATAACACGGCTCAAGACCAGACACGGTTTCACCACATTCCCCAATCTCATCTTTTCCACATTCCATACTCTATCTCATTCCCATCATCACACTAAGTCCTGCTAACCACTATTCTTTCACCCACAAGGTACAATCCCAATTTCACCAAATGCGGAAATTAATAGATAATACCACAATAACAATTTAACAAGGCATATAAATCCCGAAATTACCGGCTACCATCAGTTTACAATTATAACAAAATGATGTACCAATACTTCCCCAAAAGTTATGAAATTCGACAGAGTAATAGTTCCCTGTCTTAGGAACAAATCCCGAGTTTATAGCTAAGGCCGAATCTGCTCTTAGGCTGGGTAAAAATGCGTACGAACAGAACTTGTCAAATCTGCCACAGTTTACTAAAACTCCAATTCCCGAAGATCTAACCGTTGGATTTGGTCCGTTTCCATGTCACTACGTAGCTAAGACGTCAACCTGTCTTCCTACCAAGTTTCATTGTAATCCTACTATTCAATCGTATTCTACGAGTTTCCAAAGTTTCTGCCCAAATAGAGGGAAGTTGTTGAAAAAGCAGTTTCGGAAAGCCTTAGTATTTCAGTCATAACTTTTTACACCAAACTCCGTTTGAGTCGAATTACATATCAAAACGTAGGAAATTTGAAGATCTACAACTTTGTAGTTTTACACTTTTCCTAATTTTGCCTCTACGTGGCCGAAAACGCGCGAACAGTGTCTGGCAGTGTGTTTCCTGTAGTTCAGTCTGTGGACACTCGTTTTTGGTGTCGAGAGACGTTTTTCTCACATTCTATCGATCCGTAAACCGATCGGTCCGTACCGTCAACTTAATATAATGTTACCTATAACCCTTACTCCCTAAACCAACGATCGGGTCAAGATTTTACAAAAATCATCATACAGAAGGTTAAAGTAAGTTTACCGAAGTTCTACCTTAATTCCTGCAGATTAAGCGTATGGATGAGCGATCTGAACCGTTGGGAACGTCCGGAACCTGTCAATCACCCTAAGCTGAAAAGGGCGTTACTAGCATGTGACCCGAAAGGGTCGATCTTCTTGATTAGAATGGAACAAGAGGGAATATAGAAACTTCAGAGAGATAGAGGAAGAAATAATTATCAGAGAGGGAGGGAGAGGCGTTCATCTTCTGAGAGAGGGAAAAGAATGCTGACTATAAAGAAAAGGAAAAGAGAAATCATGGGGAGACAAAGGCATGTGGAGGGAAAAAGAATTAAAGAAAAGGCAAATGAAGATAAGAAGTGGAGTTAATTAACAACCAACTTGGAGGCTTGAGCTATCTGAGCATTGAGCCCACGCATGAGAACAAGAGACACTCCCTAATGGCAGTGTAAAATCGAGCCACACTCAGTTGCGCTGTCCGGGTTTCTTTCTCAGAAAAATACTCAAAATTCACCGTACGAGTAGAATAATATTTCGAACGTCAAGAAGTAAAAATTACTACCACATTATATTTTAGAATAAAATGCAACAAATCATATTTATGCAAGCACAATACTAATAAAAATGCGGGTCCTTACAACTAGTCTCTCGTCACTAGTCTGTCTCCTTCTATCTTCTATATCTTCTCTCGTCACTAGTCTCTCCTATCTAGTAATTACTTCTCCTCTTCCATAAGAGAGAGAAAGGACGACTACAGAAAAAAAAAATTAGATAGCCAATTGTTTTAATGGCGAAAGCTTATGTTTGATTGAATCTGTCTCCTTGTCTCTTCTATATCTTCTCTCGTCACTAGTCTCTCCTCTCTCCTTAATGGGTTGGGCTACAGTAATTAATGAGGTGGGCTAATTTGATTTGGGCTAAAATTTTATGTATGGAAAAAGAAAAAAAATCCCACTTGGACTACGGCCCACCTTAGCCCCTTCCTATCCGCCCTTGACTATGAGCGTCGCAACTCGCAAGTCTTCTTCGAAAGATTCACAGGCAAGTTGAAATGACTCCCATCACTATGCTTGGAACAATCGACTCCTTCCTTGCTATGCTTGATACTATCAATAGGAAAGACCTCAAAGGATCCCTACTTGAGCTCATGCAACTGATGCAAGAATCGAAAAATCCTAAGGAGAAGTATCACGAAGAGCGAAGCGCATAAACGATTGTTGATTAGCGTAACATTGATGATAGACATCAACAACAGAAAAGAGGATAATAATTGAAAAATATGGCTATTTAAATTGAGAAAGGCAAGAATCGTTATGGATGTAGATACATGCATGATAATCATTCCGTTGAAACTTTTTAAATTATGTTTCATGCTATGAGATTTTTACTTATTAACTACAAATTATTTTCATTTTAAATAATCTATCATTTGCCACTTGGTACTCGATCCCATATCCCTTTTCACTAATGAACCATTTTGGTTTATGCATAAATTATAGAATATAGATGAGAAAAAAAATTAAAAAATGGGAATTTGCGGGAAAATTTAGTTAGTGTTCCTTTTTTGAGGATAGAACATTAGAATTTTGACAAGGTAAAGGCATAAAATGGGTATCTGCAATTGCAGCTACTGCTTTATCTGTTTCTTTTGAAGGCATCCACAAGTTTAACCTTGATCCGGCTTAGGCTTCTAGGTCAATAAACAAGATATTGGGTGAAGACTATTTTGGGGATGATGATGAAATCATAAGAAGTTTCTCTAATGAAAGCCAACGTTGTCATTGGGGTCTTTTTTTGGTTTTCTTGTTTGTTTTCAGTTGTGGTGGTTCTTTAAGCTTTGGTTGTCTTTGTTTTGGGCGTTTGGTCATTTTTAGCTTCGGGATATTTTTTTGTGTTGGGGATTTTGGTTGGTTTCTTGTCACCCTCAGGTTGTTTTTTTCTCTTTGGTTCCTAGCGACAGGTATCTTTCAGAGTGAGGCCGGCTCTCTCTCTATCGTGACTTCTCATGCCTAGGATCCTTTTAATCTTTATAATTTGTTTCTAAAGATTAATAAAATTCTTTTTACTATTCAAAAAATGTAGATTTATTTTCCTATCGACATCTTATAAATATTAGAGAAACAATATCGGTTAGTATATCATTGAGGAGTCATCTATTCCATTTTAAGGGAAGATGACAATTGGAAAATATAGTTTGTTTGCTAGAAAAAAGGCAAAGATTTATCATTTTCTCCAATCATTCGGACGAGACTTTAAAATCAATTGCTAAATGATTTAATAAAAGGAACAATTAGTCATAAATACATAATATTTTGACTATTTGAAGGGAAGGATAGGGATTTTTTGGAATTAAACATGAAGACATTGTTTGTAATTATCTATTATGTAAAGGAACATTGTTTGCAAGTTGAGGAAGTTACCAAAGGCAACCATGATCCACGTTCGTTGCCTCAAAACCAAATTTCAACTTCTTCCAAATCGAGAAGAGTTTTGTCGACCCTGAAACTATCTTATTCCTACCTCCTTTTTATTTGGTTACACAGGAAAAGACCCGTCCGCCGGTAATTTGGAAGATGATTGACCTCCACGAAATGAAGAATTCTGTTGTTTTTCTTTACCATCATGATGATTCTTTGTAAGTGATTATTATCAGTTTCTTTTTTGATTACTCAAGTGATTATCGGTTTCTTTTTTAATTTTCTATAAGAAATTAGAATTTTAAAAATTAGTGAAATCTCACTAATTTGTATGGTCGCCGGAAGTGGTTGGCCGGAGGTGAGTAGTGGTTGGAGGTAGAAGTTGATTTTTTGAATTTTCTATACGAAATTAGAACTTTTAAAAATTAGTGAAATCTCACTAATTTTTTGGGCCGCTGGAAGTGGTCAGCCGGGGGTGGGGTAGTGGTCGAACCTAGGAGTTGATTTTTTTGAATTTTCTATACGAAATTAAAACTTTTAAAAATTAATGAAATCTTACTAATTTTTTGGGCCGCCGAAAGTGGCCGACGAGAGGTGGGGTGGTGGTCGGCCGGAGGTGGGGTGGTGATTTTTTTGAATTTTATATTCGAAATTTAAAATTTTAAAAATTAGTGACACTTCACTAATTTTTTTGGTCATTGGAATTGGTCGGCCGGAGATGGGGTGGTTGTAATACCCTGTATTTTCCTAAAATGAGTTTTGAAAAAAAAAATTCTTTAATACTTGTAGTATTTTACAAAATATATATATTATCCAAAAGTAATTTTAGCAACAAGGTGGATGGGTTTTCAAAGACTGAATCCACCGCACCGACCTCGAACCCGCGACCTCTTTAAGGGAGACCACGAGTTTGGCCACCCAGCTAGCCCGAGTGGTTGTGTATGCATTGACCAACTTATTTATTTATACCATCCAACTTTTTGGCTACACTCCTAAATTTCGAGGACGAAATTGTTTTAAGGGGGCTAGATTGTAACGACCCAATTTTTGATCCTGTTTTATTTAGAATGTACTAAACTGTTTTCGATTAAGTATATTTATGAAGATCCAAATTTCCGAACACGTGGTAATATATATATATATTTATTTATTTATTTATTTTTTTATTCCAATTCATTTACATCTCTGCTCCCTCCATTACCACAATTCATTTCCCCATCTTTATCCCTGCAGAATCAATTGAGCTTCATCACCCCAATTTAATTCATTGCATGCCCACTCATTCCCCATTTCCATTTTCGTTCATACCACGTACCCCTTTTTACAGCCACTTTACTCATAGTTACAATCGTTTTTAGGATTAGGTTTCTTCATAAAAGTTGTAGAGGGCGTCGAGTACTTTGATTTTGGTATAAGAATCACCCAAATCGGTTGAGTTTTGAGTGAGTTATAGCCATCCAAAGTTCAGTAAAATTCTTTCGGCTACATTTTCCAGACAGCTCACTGACCTTTCACGAATCTCCATTTTTCTCCTCGTTAAAGTGGATTTCGGGTTTAGATTCCTTCACGAAGATTGTAGATCATTTCAAGCCCTTCGTTTTAGGTTCAAGAATCACTCAAAACGGTTGAGAAATGACCACGTTATTGCGGCCCGAAGTTTCTGGTCTAGTCAAACCGAGCAGCTCACTGAACCTTTACAAATCTTCATTTTTCTCATTGTTGGAGTGCGTTTTAGGCTTAGACTTCTTCATCAACGTTGTAGAGCACTTCGAGAGCTTCGTTTTAGACACAAGAATTGTTGGAAACGGACGAGGTTTGAACCCGATATCGCAGCCCAAAGATTCTGTTCGCAATGGAGTTCTTCATTGCCACTCGAAATACCACCGGACTTTACCGTCGAGCTTTTTGTCCGGACCAAAGGTAGAAACCTCTTATCCATTAACCCTAAGTATATTTAGTAGCCTTAGACTTGATATTGGGGCTTGCAATGAGCCCGAACGAAACGAAACGAAACCAAAATATGAAAATGGGTCGAGAAACCCACCGAACCGATTATGGCCGTAAGGCCTAAAGATGGTTAAAGTTGATTTGTTTAACAAGTGATGATTTGTATGGTTATGTTGTTTGGCTGATTATTCATGTCCATTATGATTTGTTTTGTTGTCATAATTAAAATCTATAATATTGATGTTGTTTCGATGTACTCCGTCGATTAAATTGTAGAATATTATGTAATTCATTTAGATTAGTAAAGTGAATCTTTGTTAGAAAACTTGATCATGATCTATTATGGCATGTTTATATTTATGATACTAGTAAATATATATCATCTATTATTGATATGTTAGTTTTGGTAAATTACTAAAATGTCCTCCATTGACGAATTACCAATTTGCCCTCGTGCATAGTTTTATCTTACAAAAAGTCCCAAGCCTAATGAAGTTACTAAATTTCGTCTCTACACTTGAATAAAATATGACATCGACCCTATATTTTTATGAATCACATTTATGACCCTTAAACTCTTTTTACTCAAACTTGTGTATTACCTTCGTTATGCGTAGTGACGCGGGAACACCATAAGTCATGTATTTCGTCATGGATTTATTATGTGGTTATGTGTACCCTTGAAATGTCATTATCGCCTTACTTTTCTTGTTAAGATATTGTTATTGCTTTGCTTTGCTTGTGGTATTACATTATCGGCAAATTGTTGGATTTTTAGAATGGACAACTAGGTTCCCGGGTTGGGTGATCGTGCGCGGATATCACATAGACGATAAGGTTAATGGAAAAGTGAATTGGAATCGATTATTGGGGAGTCACCCCGAGATTTGTTGAATGGCAGTCAGCCAATGAATTGATTATGGGGAGTCACCCCGAGATTTGCGGAATGGCAGTCAGCCAAGTGATGAATTGATTATGGGGAGTCACCCCAAGATTTGTTGAATGGAAGTCAGCCAAGTGATTTCGTTTTGGAGGAATATTTGGCAGCCTGCCAGGATTTCGAAACCCTAGGATATGACAATCTGTGATTACTTCATTTGAATTCTGAGGCGTTAAAAGGGTGGATGTATTATAGACCGAGTCACGGCTATATACCTACAGGAGCTGACAGTTGTCACTCGTAGCCCAGTGGTACAGTCAGTCCCTGGGAAATTCATCCTTGCGAGGCGGCTGACGGTTGGATTAAGTAAGTAACTTATACCTTCCGTCGGGGCTCCCAGTCAGGGCAAGCAAGGGGGGAGTATATCACGGATTGGTCATAGTCCTTAGTGGTTATTTGGGAGGAAAGTTCTCTAGGTTGAGAACTTAGATGAATATGTAAGTTAATGGCTAGTAATGAAATCAGTTATGTGTTTCTTTTGTGCTTTATGATTAATTACCTACTTGTTCCTTTAATTACTGCTTCTCAATCATATATGTTGTACTTGTATGTTAAGCAAGGGTTGGTGGGTAAGAGTTAGCTATTGAGTGATTATTCGCTCACGGTGTTACACTTCATGTGACCCTGGTATAATACTATGATCTTGCTTCGCGACTCGGATGTATTATGCCAGACTGTGATCAAGCAGGTACTGTTGGTGTCGAAGGAGACGGTTATTTCGGAGACGAGGGTTTTCCGGTAGACCAGACTCAGGAGGAGCCATGGAATCCAGAGTTGAACCTTAATCTGTAGAACCCATCCCTTTATTTTTAATGTTGGATCTGTATTATTAATTTTTCAAATCGTACTAAGTATTTTGTAATGGGTTGCACTTCACGTTTTCCAACGTGTACTCTGATGGAAACTCTTTTTATTAAATTAATCATAATTAGATGTCTTAACAAATGCTTCCGAATTTCGGGTCGTTACAGTGGTGGTCGGCCGGAGGTGGGGTGGTGATTTTTTTGAATTTTATGTTCAAAATTTGAATTTTTAATAAGTAATGACATTTCACTAATTTTTTTGGTCGCCGGAAGTGTTTGGCCAAAGGTGGGGTGGTGATTTTTTTAAATTTTATGCTCGAAATTTGAATTTTTAAAAATTAGTGACACTTCGATAATTCTTTTGGTTCGCAGGACTGCTCGGCCTGAGGTGGAGTGGTGGTCGGCCGAAGGTGGGGTGGTGATTTTTTTTGAATTTTATGCTCGAAATTTGAATTTTTAAAAAATTAGTGACACTTCACTAATTTTTGTCACTAATTTTTTTGGTTCGCAGAACTGCTCGGCCTGAGGTGGGGTGGTGGTCGGTCGGAGGTGGTGGTGATTTTTTTTGAATTTTATATTCGAAATTTGAATTTTCAAAAATTAGTGACACTTCACTATTTTTTTTGGTCGCCGGAAGTGCTCGACCAGAGGTTGGGTGGTGGTCGGCTGGAGGTGAGGTGGAGATTTTTTTGAATTTTATGTCAAAATTTGAATTTTGAAAAATTAGTGACACTTCACTAATTTTTTTTGTCTTTATGTTCGATTGCAAAAGTTCCTTGTCCTTCATTTTAAAAATGGCAAATGTTTTTTGTTTTTATGTTCGATTGCAAAAGTTCCTTGTCCTTCCCTTTAAAAATGTCAAATGTTTTGGATTTTTGGCTAAGTGGCCCCTTCAAGAATATTGATTTTTGACTTGGCAAAGGCATACAATCCTTTTTATATAGATTTATATCCCCTATCATTTTGTTGACATCTTAAAACTATTCCAGGAAAATTGTTGGTTAGTGTGTCATTGAGGATAGACATAAACAATATTTGGGAGGAGGGTACAATTAATCGAGAAAGATGAAGAAGGACCTTAATACCTTATCAATGTTTATAGTTTTTTTCTCTAATCATTCGGTTCAAACTTTTAAATCAATTGGTAAGAGATTTTTATTATTACTCTCTTCGTTCTTTTTTTGGTGTTGACGTTCTCATTTTGGGCTATCCTTTAATAAGTGTGTGTTTTGAAAAGTTAATGGGTAAAAATTTGGCTCTTTCGAAAAGTTAGTGGGTAAAGAGTTGGTAAAAATGGAGGATAATTTTGGAAAGTGGAGGTAAAACTGGAGGATAATTTTGAAAGTGGAGATAAAAATTGATGTGAAAGGTGTAACAATGATGTTTCTTTAATAAGATGGATTTACGAAACAACACACTTAAAAAGGTACGGAGGGAGCATATGAAAACAATTATTTTAATTTTAAACAACCTATCATTTCATGCCGCTTGGTAATCCCACATCCATTCTCACTAATTCACTCTTTTGCTTACTATATACCACCTCCGTTTCAATTTGTTAGTCCACTACGAAATTACGTGCAATTTTCAAATTTAGAAATAATGTATTTACCAAAATAATTTTTGAATGTTTTTGCACCGTATTAAAGTTCTCAATGAGTCTATCAAACAAGATCCATATTAATAACAAAAATAAAAAATCATTTTTGTAAGTACATTATTTTTTAGTTTGAAAATAACATGTAGTTTCGTAGTGGACTATTAATTTGGAATGGAGGGAGTAGTAGTATAGATAAGCAGAAGTGGAACAATTAACCAAAACTTTAGACTTTCCGGGTAAAATAATTAGTGTGCATTCATTGAGGATAAAACATGAGAATTTTTATTTTTGACTTGGTCAAGGCATATTATCCGTTTAATATAGATTTATTCTCGTATCATTCTGTTGACATCTTAAAATTATTCGAGAAATAATTGTTGGTTAGTGCAGGATAGTCATCAGTATTTGAAATGAGGATAACGATTGGAGAATATGAATTTTTGAATTGAGAAAGGCAAAGAATAGACGTCCTTGTCTCTAATCATGTAGTTGAAACTTTTAAATCAATTGGTAAGAGATTTTTGATTAATAAATGAAAAATCATTTTGATTTAAAACAATATATCATTTCATGCCACTTTGCACTCTCACATTTCTTCTCACTAATCCATCCACTGCTTATATAGTAGAGATATCCCAACAATTAGCGAACTGGTACGAACTAATTCGCAATCAGAAATGTAATAAGCTGATAACACAGGAATCAGAAATCAAATAATTAAAGGTTAAAAATGATATTGCAATGAGGCTTTCTTGAAATAGAAAGATATGGTATTCCAATTTACTCACCTTCTTTTTTGTCTTTTTTAAACAAGAAATAGGTTTCTGGGCCGATTTAACTGAAGATTTTTTTTTTTTCTTTTCAAGTTGTGGAATTGGTAATGATTTTTGCCTTCACTTTCTTAATTGGTGCACTCTCAAATTTTTTATTAGTGCTAGAAACTTACATATACTGAAGTACTAAAATAAAAATTTTAGAGTGCATGTATTTATCAAAAAGTGGAACAAAAAAACCTATTTTCTTTTGGAATAATCATTCTGGAAATGTGAATTGCTTTTTTTTTTAATTATTTTATTTGATGCCTTTAATGCACGCGTGGGACCCATACCCAAAAGGCATAGAAGGGTCAAAGTCAGCCTCCCCTATAAATTGTGCACCAAGCCTTGGCCAGAAAATTAGCATCCCCTAAATTTTTTTTGCATTGAAGATGAAGAGCAATTTGTTTTGTGTTGTTGCACTACTCTCGACGGTGGTGGTGCTACAAGGAGAAATATGGGTGGCAGATGCGGTCACGTGTGACGCGACGGTCCTGAGCCCATGTAAGGTTGCAGCCACGACGGCGGCAAAACCGTCAAAGGTTTGTTGTGATGAATTGAAGAAGCAGAAGAAGTCTTGCCTATGTGAATATATTAAGGACCCAAGTTTCACTAAATTTGTCAACACCCCCAATGCCAAAAAGATTGAAAAAGCCTGTGGCACCCCCAAGCCCAAGTGTTAGTATACTTTCTTGTGACTTGTATTTTGGTATCACGATACTGCCTTTCCTGGTTTGCACTATTTTGCTGCTGCGGTTCTTTGGATGATTCACTTTGGGCTGCTATATTTGCTGTTGGTGTCTATTTTATTTGCCATGATGTATCAGGTGTATGGGTGTTTGGCACTTTGTAATTTTGGCCTTTTGTTTTGTTGCTTGTTGACTCCTGGTCAACTTGTTCCGTTTGGGTCCGAGCAAGGTGGCATATAATTGTCGTGTGATTGGCTGTCAATATTATTGGGATGCTTTTTCACGTTGTAATGCCTTCCCCTTGGTTCTCGTTAATCTTTGTAATTTACTTTCAAAGATTAATGAAGTTCTCTTTTGCTTGTCAAGAAAAAAAAAGTTTATCGACTTTTATTATGAGACTGAGGAAAGGGTACTCCTAGTGTTTTAATCTACCATTGAACAAATTATGAAGGAAAATACTAATGACAATTGATTGGGTTTCATTGGGTTCTGAATAAGGGAGGAAGATGACAAAAAAAACATAGTTTCCTGTGTGTTAAAGTGCATCAAAAACTGTGTTTGTTGGTCCCAGTATGTTGTTGGCATTCATAAGTCTCACGGTTGGTTCCCATTTATGTCTCAACGTGTTCATTGTAGAATCCGTAAATGTAAATTGTAAGGCCCGGTTTTTTAACACATTAATTAACTCCTTTTCAAAATGATTTAATAGTTATAATACAATTTAAAGTTTATTAAATAACATAGTGAAAACACCGAAAGTCTTACATACTTTGATAATCAAAATAGAGTTCAACGAATGTGATTAAATTTCTGGGAATTTCAAATAACACTTGCTTAGAATTTAAACAGAGCCTCTATTAATTGGTATGACATCCATGGCTCAACAAACTTTCCTCGGGAGTTGGGGCATCCTCTGGTTGGTACCCCTTCGTATTGCCCTTCTGGCTGATGATATTGCTGCTCTCCATCTCCTTAGGTACCTGGCTTGAAACGCCAGGGCCATATAGCACAATGAGTGAAATCCACACTTGTGAGATGGTTTGAGCAATTAATCATTACTTATGTATCGTTGTATGGAAAACTACAATCAATAGTTGTTGAAAAGTTACATATTTATTTGTGGATAAAGGCTAGTGTCTCGCATTAATCGGAAAAAATATAGGTTACAACGTGCAAAACACAAGTTAAAGCAGGAGAGCATCACAAAAACATTCCACCAGTTTTTCTGGCTTGCATATGTGTCTCTCTTCAACAAATCATGGCGGACGTACAATTATCGGATGGAGGAGGAGGAGGTTTTGCGTCCTTAACTTTACTCAAACTCAACCTCAATTCAACTCACTGAATGGACCATAGATCGATCAAACCAACGACATAGTATTATTGACCCTTTATAACCCCATCAGGATGGAACTCAAATATCCCATCTAGAATCGCTACACTAGATTACATGCAAATCTATAGGAACAACAAGATGTAACCTACTACTTCTAATTGACAAGCATTATTCTCATAACCTCCACTACACAATTAGTAGAGACCTTTCACTATCCTAACTTCTCAACTCCAATAAACTTATCACCAAGACTTTTCATTTCTAAAACTCCCACTAACAAATATAAAAAGTCCTAACCAACCGATAACTCACAAAATAAAACTACTTTATTATTTTTCTCCAACACTCCACCTTAAAGTTGTTTTCCTAATTCATGTTCTGGCCACACGATTTTTCGCTTGAGTTGAGACAATCCTTTTTATATGCTTCTTCAAACCTTCAACTTCCACAAGGAGCTTCTGATGTGCATAACCCAACTTCTAGTACCTCTCCTTTACATATTCTAGCTCGTAAAAGTTAACATCCTAAACCATTATTCAATATCGATTCTTAAGATTAATCACCGCGGATGCAGTAGCTTGTTTTGTATTTTTCTTTGTTGACTCCTTTCTTTCGTAGAACTTCTTAGTCTAATGACCATCACTAATTTCAACATTTTCTATGAACGTAGAAGTATGATCGGTCCGAACTTCCAATAGCAGGTGGAAAATTTAATTATTTCATATATGATAAGAGAAATTTAATTAGACATCTTGTTTGAGAATCCTACTTATGTTCTCATCCCTGATGTCATCACTAGCTATGTTTTCATCCTGAAATTAGATAATTGGACCATTGTGCTCTTATTAAGTCCATTATTAGTTTATATTTTTCTTAATTAGTTATACATATAATCAGTTATAGTTACCTAAATCTCATAAATTTATCACATTCTAATCAATTCACATCCTAATAAATTCCATAATCAATTTGACAAAAATCCGCAATATCCTTAATTATTGTGATTCGTTTCCATATAAAGCTTGGTTAAGAAATTTAAATGCCCTATGAAACTAACTCAAAACGGGAAATAATTAAAAGGCAATTAAAGCTATAATTTGAAGTGGGGAATGATTGTACAATTATGACTTTAATTTAAAGGCGATCAAACAGGTAATTATGTTTGTATGAGTAGAATTTTTGCACTCTGTTTTACTATTATATATATCTCTTTAAAATATGGAATCAATTGGTTGATTATTTCCTTTTGTATATCTTGAGTGTTTCTTTAAAGATATTCCTCTTGAAAAATCCTCTCTATCATGGGTTTGTATTTTGAATAGGGAGTGATGAAAACCCTTGGATAAATATTACCATGAAATTAAAATTCAATCTCACAACCCTCCAATCAGCCATGCATAGACTATAGTTGTGAGAGGAACATTTCTCAAAACCACTATGTAATGTCATATAGAATCATGATTATTTAACTAATTGAAATTACAATTACACAAGCATTAAAATATAAATTTTATAGTTCATTTATAAAAACATGGACCGTAAATATAATTTCCTTTTAAATTCTAATAATTTGGAAATGTGTATTGCATTTTTATTACTCCTTCCATCCCAAAAAGTTGGGTCATTTCCTTTTTGGGATGTCCCAAAATTAATATCCATTTTGACTAGTCGATAAAAAAACATTGAGTTTTTTCCTTATTTTCCCTTCACTATAAGATTCAAATTCAAATGTAAAAGTGGAAGGAAAAATAAATTTAAGTTTTAAAAGTAATTATTGCACTTTCAAAAAGAAAGGTAATTTAGAAAATTCATTTATTTGAAAGAGTAATGATTGTGCTTCTTTAAAAAATTAGATTCTCACAAAAAGACCAACTTTATAAGATGAATGGAGTATATAATTTCTTTTGAACACTGATCATTTTGGGAATGTGTATTGCATTTTTTTTATTACATGCCTTTAATGCATTAGTGGGACCCAATAAGTTTCCCCTATAAATTGTGCCAAGCCTTGGGGCCAGAAAATCCACCCATTGCATCCCCTAAAATCTCCCTACCTCTATTAACTCTAAAATATATTATTTTTTTATTTTTTGCGTTGAAGATGAAGAGCAATGTGGTTTGTGTTGTTGCCCTACTCTCGATGGCGGCGGTGATACTAGGAGAAGCGTGGGTGGCAAATGCGGTTACATGCAACGTGATGGAGCTGAGCCCTTGCGGCGATGCAATCAGGACGGCGGCACCACCGTCGAAGGCTTGTTGTGATAAGTTGAAGGAGCAACAACCTTGCCTTTGTATATATATTAAGGACCCTAAATTCAGTGGATATGTCAACTCTCCCAATTCCAAAAAGATTGAAATAGCTTGTGGCACCCCAAAGCCCAAGTGCTAGCATATGGAAATTGTAGATCTCTATTATGAGAGCGAGGAAAGGATTGTGTTTTAATTTACTATTGAATAAATTCTGAATAACAAAAAGTGGCTTCCATTTGCAACATTACGGCCTCTGTTTCTAGCTTGGTCCTTGTCTGTATCCTTTTACCGCATTTTTTTTCTTTGATCATTCTAGAAAAGTAATCCCAATTAATATTGATATTCATACTAACTAGATTTTATTGGATTTGTCTCTTAAAAATAAATGAAAAATCAGTAGTCTTTTACTCATCAGTGGACGATTTGTTTTTTCTTGTTTGAAGCACTAAGTTATGCAATTTCTTCACAAAATTCCAGTCCACCATTACCATTTGTTGGTGCAAAAAAAAAGGGCAATGTTATCTCTTTGCTGCTAAATTTGGCACCAAAGATTTTATTTGATTTGCATTAAAAAAAATGAATTTAATTATTCCCATGGTCCGAATTTGAGATTGCATCGAAATGCACTAATGGAGAGACCGTACTATTTTTTTGACTCTTTGTCATCGTAGCAAGTTAAAAATTATTTTTGACGGTCATTTTGACACCAACGGCTGAACTTGATTTAAAGATATCTCACATGGTAATACAGACTAGTACATGGTTAAATTTAGTAGAAGACAGCCAAGTGGGGTCCTACCCATTTCAGTTGCAAGTTAATTTGATTTGTGATACTGATTTCTGTATTTTACCATTGCACACCCTTTCAGATTTTCCCTATCCCTTCTAAATTCTCAAAATATTTTTCTTTCTGCTGGATAAATTCTTAAACCAATTTGCACAACTATTAGCATTTCGATTACACCAAACATTTCACAGAACAGACAGTCCGATTCGATCACATTTCTCCCACCACCCCTTGACGTTCATTTTCAATTCTGCACGAGTAAAATTTGGAAGTGTAGGAATCTGGCAACATGGTACCCAACATGTCTGGATAAATCTTAGTGTTTCATAAAAATTGAGAACCAAGTTTTCGTCAAAATTTCAGTATACTTTGTGTGTTTCGTATTTTAACTGAGGATATTAGGACTAACCTTTTTGTCTTGTTGTGGTAATTAATTAGAGAAATTCAGAAGTAACAATGTGAGGTTCAAAACTGGAGTTAAAGCAAGCTTACAAGAAACCATATAAGAAAATTGATCTAATGTTTGCCAAAAGTTCAATGATTTTCACGCTAAGAAATTTACTATATGCACTCCAAAAGTGGAGTGTGAAAATGAATCTCTATATGAAAATCTACGGAATAAAAACAGATTTCCAGCTAAACCAGTATCATCAGGACAAAAAACATATAAACCAGCTAAACCAGTATCATCAAGACACATTACCAATCATACCTCTCTTCACAAGTTCACTACCTGTAGCTATTTTGTCATGCATAGCTTGCCAAACAAAAATCTCTTTTGAATGGACATTAGTTACTTCCAAATCATCTTACATTTAGGACCACTGAAATTATGTTCATTAGCAGATTTTACAGTAAATGTACCAGAGCTTCTCTCCCATTTCCATTTGAGCATGTCCACGCGTAGGGGTGTAATCGAGCCGAGTTTTGGCATGCTCGGGCTCGGCTCTGCTCGGCTCGACCAAAAATAGGCCAGCTCGAGCTCGGGATGAACTACCAAAATTAGGCTCAAGCCTAACTCAGAGAAGTATTTACTTGGCTCGAGCTCGGCTCATGTTGGCTTGGAAGTCACGTGGCGCCCATGTACACCAAGGAGGAGTGCTCAGCCCTTTCTTTCCCTTTCTCTACTTTACACTAGCAGGAAACCCGTGCTATGCACGGAACGAATTCAAGTACACTGAGTTTATGTGAATCTTGAAGTCAAAATATATTATATGTTTGATTTAATTTTCAAAAACAAAAATTTTTTTGGTTTATACTAAAAAGTTGTGTCATTTTCAAATTAAAAAGTAAACTACACATTTTGAGAACAATTGTATAAATGGCTATGAACCCGTGCTATGCACATGACAAATTTTTTAAGTGTAAGCAATTTATTTTAATTTAAAGCAAAAGCCATTTGCATACCAAAATTCACTATGTGTTTTAACATATCTGTCGAAATTTAAAAAATCTAATTTTACCAAATATTTCTGAATAATAAACTAACAAAACAATTAAAATTGTCACCACAAACACCCTAGTAATCCTGTCATTCGCAAAAAAAAAATTAAAAAAAAATGTGTGATTATGTAGAAATTAAAATATATATCAATTATTATTCGAATTTTTTCATGCTTCCTATGACAAAGGTATAAACAGTATTCGGAACAACGAATGTATAGCACAAAGTACTTTACTTATAAGGCATGGTTCATTTGTCATATTCTCAATCTGTCCTTACAGTGTGAAAGGAAAAAAAATGGATTGTTGACTAAAAAATCCATTCCAGAAGTATTTTGAATCATAGATTTATATTAAAAGATAAAAGGGGAATTTTTTTTTTAAAAAATGACAAAATATATAGCTCGGTAATATTTTTCTTGCCTTGAGTGTGTAAAACAAAATAAGAATAGTATTAATCAGTAATCAATAACAAATAGATCGACTTTTAGAAAATCATACCAGTGGAGTTGAAAATGAGTAAGAGAAATGAATTGGTGCCGAGTGTAACTTTGATAGTGGTTTGCATAAACTATCCTCGCATACCTAAAACATAAAGTCAAAAAAGAGCAGCACTATTGGTGTAAAACTCGATATAAATTTTGAACGTAGTAATCCCAAATTGAGGAGAAGTTTTTTAGTGTCAAGTGGGTACCACGTGGTATCTTACATGGTACTCGTAAAGCCTTATCACAGCCATCCAACATTGTTATCAATGGTTTGAATGTGCCGATGGGTACGACACGTGGTACCTGCTCAACACTGAAAAATTTCTCCAAACCCAGAGCAAATTAATAAAATTACCAAAGATGAACAACAAATAGTATCATATGGCTATAATCATAATCGAAAGAGGATGTAGAATTCACCCAAATATATGGATTTTTTCTGATACCTGAACCAAATTACACCTAGTGTTATATGCACCAAAAAATGAAAGTTGATTCATAGATGTGTGGTTTAGTACTATTGTACTAAGAGGCATTCAAAAGCAAGAGTTACTAACCAACCAAATCGGACTAAAATTACTCAGAACCTGGAAAATTATGGAGGAGGTGTTCTTCATCTTTAGTACGTATCTTCCATTCTCTCATTTGTTCCCTATGCAATATAGTGGATGGATAGAGAAATTAAGAGGAAACAGAGGAATGATAAAGGAAGGTATAAACTAAAAATCGAGAAACTCCTACTATAAGTTGTTCTCTAATTTGAGGAGAATTGGGCAGAGTTTTAAGGCCTAGAGCAGATGTAGTTAGTTGAATATGAAATAGAATGAGAAAGGAAATAAATACATATTTGTGAATTATGAAAAGAATATTACCTAAACAATTGTGCTTTTCTAAAATGAAGATATGGATTCTAACCCAGACAGTTTAAAAATTACTTGGCTTTGGCGAAACATAAATCATGGCTAATTAGATTGGATTTGAATGGAAGGAGTTAATTAACTTAGAATTACTTGGACAATGAGTAGAAGTAATTTTCCATTTGAGAAACGAAAATCATGGAATAGATATGGATTTTCTTCTTGTTTATTGGATTTGATAGAATCATAAACATGTTCATTTCTTCTCCTTTTACAATTTTTTTTAGGGAAATTTATTGATGCTAAATAGTGGAAATTAATTTGTATAAAATTAATTATCTTAAACCCAATCAAGCTTTGCCACTTGTTGCGCTAAGAGCCCTCCTCGCAAAAACTCATCCTGCAATACTAATATAGATTTCGCAATCCCACATTGCCTATTTTGAAGCTTTCCACCCTCCCTTCTCCTATAAATATACCACCCCTCCCACCCCACGGCCTCAATGTGCGGTCACTTGACTGCTGGGAACATGTATCTGTATTCTGTAAGAATTCGAGACTAGCTTGAACAAGCTGGACTTGAGTCGCTCGTGGAGGCTCAAAACCAGGGTTAATTTTGATTTTGGCGAATCTTGTCCTACCATCATCAATATTTTTAAATCACATTTTTAGCATGCATCGATGCCCTCCTTTTTTTAATCGGCAATAAAATTTATTAGAACTTGACAAATGATACATCAGGAAACGAACTACAACTAAGCATAAAAGCAAGGACATGGCAAGGCCGTGATCAGGGCTAATACAAAATAAGGCTCTAATGAAATAGTGGTCTTCAAAGTCTGAGAGCACATCACAGCAGCACTTACAAAGCAGCAAATGATGACCCTTTATTGGGCACAACCACCCTATTTTTTATGTTTTCATTCAAATCTTTTTTGATTTTGTTAGTTTTACGTCAATTTTTTCTGGATTATTGCTTCGTCTCAATGAGAGGAATTTGAAGAGTAAAAAAAAAATAAGTTACCAAATTGGATCATAAAGACTGATCCGATGAAGCCATTCCATGTATATTTTTTGGACAAATCCTCGCGGTGAACCTTAAAAACACATTTTAAACACATCCAAATTGAAATTTGAAATGAAATTTGAGATTTAGCCCCTTTGTCTGGGCTAAATGGGTTAAACTGGTAATTGCAGAAAAATACTGGAGTCTCGATCATATTTTTTATCTTTTTCGATTTTAGTTCTGGTTTGTATTATCAATAATTTCTGCAGTTATAGTAAACGTAAATTTTAAATAAATGAATTTAATATGTTATTTAGGAAAATTTATAAAGTATAGTTACAAGTGACATGCGAAACTAGAAAGGAAAATGTAAAAAACAAGAACAATTTTAGATAGATGAATTTAATATGCGATTTAGGAAAGATTATAAAGTATAGTAGTTACGAGTGGAGTGACGTGTGAAACTAGAATGGAAAATGGGAAAACAAGTAAAAATTCACAATGGAAAATGAGGAAAATTTTTTTGCGTCTATCAGAATATGCAAGTTGAGCCATGAGAAACTAGAGCTTCCTTTGGATAAAAAACTTAATCCAGATTATTGGTCTTTTGGTTTTTTGTCAAATAATCCAAAAAACCGGTTTGGTTTTTCTTAAACTTAATCCAAATTATTTCCTCCTTTGGCTAATAATCCAGATTATGGATTATTGGATTATTCGTTTGTCCTTATTCAAAAAAATTTGAGTTCTGACCATAATTTTATACTTGTTAGATTCGTCTCGTCGAGAGGAATTCAGAAACCACAAAATCTTGATGCAAAACTAACGAATGCAAAAAAATTTTGAATAAGGACAAACGAATAATCTGGATTATTGGATTATTACCCAAAGCACTCTGGTTTTTTGTACCCAAAAAACCAAAAAACTGGATTAAGTTTTTTACCCAAAGGAGGCCTAGCTCAATTGGCCACAATATGAGCTCATCAATTAGACAAGGAAAGATTACAAAGTATAGTAGTTACGAGTGGAGTGACGTGTGAAACTAAAATGGAAAATGAGAAAACAAGTAAAAATTCAAAATGGGAAAAAAATTACGTCTATCAGAATTCGCAAATTGAGCAATTAGTTGTTGGGAAACTAACTCAATGTGCACTCATCATCATTTAGACGTGAGGCCACCAGCCATCAAATCGAAGGGACCCGTACGTGGTCATTTTGCTTTCTTTCTCGGGTGTCCGTCCTGAGGACACACTGTTCGGGGGAGTGAAATAACATAAAGTGTGAATCAGTTTGGAGTTTGGGCGATGTGGGACTAACTGACTCTTCTTTGTCGAGGTTTTCAATCAGGCAACCGATCACCTCTCCTCCTTCCAATGTCCCACCCGACTCACCCAGGCGTGATACAAAGTCACCTCTCTCTCTCTCTCTCTCTCTCTCTCCTTCCAATTCCAAACCCTCCCACCCGAATCAGCCATTCTCCATTGATTTAGGTAAAGATTTGAGTAAAACTCAATTTGGTATGGGTTTGATGCAAGGACTGGAGGTGAGTTTTGGGTGTTTTTATCCAAATTTTGAATTTGGTTCTGAGTTTGATGCAGGGCTGCAGCTGCTCTTAGTGGTACCATTGGTAGCAAGTGCCAGAAGAAGAAGAAGAAGGAATGTACTTATCGCCGTCGTCGTCGTCGCTAATGCTTCGTTGCTTTTGTTGTTTCAACTCCCCCCGTCGTTTTTCTTCTGCTGTAAACCCCTCTGCCAAAAAGAAGCAACTCGTCTTCCTCGGTTCCCCTCAAGTACTCTCTCTCTCTCTCTCTCTCTATTTGTGTGTGTGTATTAGTTTGTGTGTACACATGTATTCATTTTTGCAATTGGCGAAATATGATTTGGTATTCAGGTTTCTGCATCTGTTCTTGAGGCTCTTTTCAATGCATCTTCTGCCCCAGACTCTTTGTTTGAGGTACTGAGGAATAGATTCTTTACGGTTGATCATCTTAATCAATGTAGGCACATGCTATTGGGTTTGCTAATTTGGTAAATTTAGGTTGCGGCAATATGTTTCAAGTTTCTTCATTTCAGTGGCATGTAGGCTCATGTGATTGGGTTTTGTTTATTGGTAAATTTAGGTTGTAGCAATTGTCACGCAGCCACCTTCTGGAAGAAGCCGGGGAAGGAAGGTGACGGCTTCACCAGTTGCGCAGCATGCTCTTGACAGAGGCTTTCCTTCTGATTTGATTTTCACCCCTGAACGAGCTGGTGAGGTAATTAGGGTTTCTGGGTGATGTTCTTGATTAGTGTATATCTAAGTTTTCTGCTATTGACTTATGTTCCTCTCAATTTAACTCATGATTGCATAACTATTTCTTCTCTTTGTTCAAGGTTATTCACTTTCTCGAAAATTTCTTCATAGGCCATATTACAAGACGAGGAGTCTCCAAACCATCAAAGTGAAGCATATTCGTTTCTCTCCAAATAAGCCACATCAAGCACAGGGGGCCATCTCCCACTATTCCCCCCTCCTCCTCCTCCTCCCAACCCTAACCGCCCTCCAACAAAGAGGAAAATCCAACACCCTCTTGGGGAATGCCCAGTGCAAGCCAAACCAAGATAAAATAAAAGACCATTACTACCTCTGTCATGATAGAGACACCTGTACACCATTCTCTTTGGAGTTTGGATTTGAGGTTAGCTCTTTTAGGTTGTTTTGTATCTCCCTGATGTATTCCTGTTGTACTTATGTACTTACCTTTTCCTTTATACAAATTTATTACTTATGGGGGAATAAAAAAAGGAGACTAGGAGAGTGTTGTAACAATGAATTGCAAAATGTTTTCTTTATCTTTATGTTTTAGTAAGTGATAAAATATCATAACAATTGGGGTCAACGGAGGCCCAACCGTGAGTAAAAAGACAGACCAAAGTAAAAAAAGAAAAAAAAAAGGGGGGGGCCTATATACTAAACCAAACCACCATAACCGTCCTACATATCTCTTTAGCAGAACATCTTTCCAGGGTTAACTTTTGATCATATACTATGTGGCATAAAGCTATCATTGATGCAGTTTGACTTACCTTTGGAAGCTGTTATCTCTGGGTGGATTCTGATTGTGCAGATCAGGTTCCTACAAATTGTAGGAGTTCCTCAGTTAATTTAAACGCTGATATCAATTTGTGCCGCTCTTTATAAAGTGTCTCTAGCTTTAAGGAATTTCTCGAGCTCCTGAAAACTTGTGCTGCATCACCGTTTTTTTATCAGCAATTGTATTTTGCAGTTTGATTCCCTTTGCTTATTAAAATTTTCAATGACTTTTGGGGTAAAGTTGAAGATGCATATGGGACTAAATGTTGAAGTTACACGCCAATTAAGAGGTGTTCGGATGCATATCCATTTATTCATATTACTCTTTTAATTTTTTTGAGAAATGTGCATGGTTCTGGTGATTTTTCACATGCTATTAGCAAGTGGGGTTTCAAAGTACGCGACTTTTTTAAGAGCTTAGGTGATATAACTTCCTCACTCAGAATGTGTCTTTTTACCTTTTCTCATTTCAAAATGAAATCCTTCTCTTGGGCAATTTACCTTGGCTTTCCTTTGCAGTGACATGTAAGTGATGTACATATTTAAGACCTTTCCTATGGCTATTTAGTGCTCTGTGCCATGGTGTTTCCGATGTATGAAATTTCTACGTTCACATTTACGTTTTGCATTGCAAGAATTTGTTTTAAATTTTATTTTGTGCAGGAAACGTTCTTGTCCAACTTAAGAGCCCTGGAGCCTGAGCTTTGCATTACGGCGGCTTATGGGAATATTTTACCTAACAAGTTTCTCAAGATTCCACCATTGGGTTAGTAAAAGATGGTCTTTGTTTTTTTTTTAATTCATCTCCTCATTGAAATTAAATTTGAGATCCTGTGTAGCTGGATGATCTCTTAGGCTGACCAAGTGAGGTTTGTGATTGTCATTTTCCACTGAACTGTTGGTTTTAAAATTTTGGATCTGCACTTTTGAAGCAAATGAACAAGTCTTAAATTGGTCTTACAGAATACAAAAAAAAGAAAAAAATGAAGCGAATTAAACCCGATCAAAGTTAGAAGAGGATTCGAGAGCCATCCAGTGGTGCAAATTAAGAAATCACTTAAAGATATCCGATGCTGTAAATTCTATGGTTATGTCAAAATATCAAATGCATTCCACTTTACCTCCTCATCACACGAGGTTTAACGGCATTACTATTTATGGCAAATTGTCATGGTGTAATTACTCTATATGGTGTAGTTATGAATGTTGCAACTGATGTGAGTTTTCTGTTATGTGTTAGTCCGGTGTGACTGTAAGGCTGTCCCAATGTGACTTGGTGGTCACTCATTTGAGTCACGGAAATAGCCTTTCCTCTTGTGGGGTAAGGCTTTGTACTTCCAAGTTCCAACCCTTCCCCGGACCTTGGAGTAGTGAGAGCAGTGCACTAGGTAGCCTTTTTTTTTTTTTGCCATGCATGCAATCTTCACATGTTAAGTTGTGTCTCTTGAGACCCTAAAGTTAAGGTATTACGTATTTTTCCAGAGTCTCAACAACATGGAGTGAGCATCACATCGCAACTTGCATACATAATCACTATGTTTATTTACTTGTATCCTTGAAGCATAGCAACTTGATTTATCTGTACCTATGATCTGCAGTCTGCCATCCAATCTTTTCCATCTAGGACTTCAACCTTTATTAGCATATTGTACCTAAATTTCTGAGAAAGGGCATTTCTTCTGACATTTTCTTGTCCTGGGATAAGCATTAGCTCTTTGTTACATTTGCATTTTTCATACTGTAGCTAGTAACTATCTTTGTGTTTCCTGAATTAGAATAATGCTTACACTGGCATTTTTGTTGCGAATCTCATAGCATAGTGATGCACATGCGAAGTACAAAGAATAAGTCCTCCTATATTGAAAGTTCCATATTTGCAAATAGTAATCCTGTTGCCTGTTGGTTTGTAAAAATTCATACTTCTTGGAGAATAGAATATACCAGTGTAGATGCTTTAAGTTTGAGTGCTACATGTGTTGCAATTATGAGGAAAAGTGCCTTGTTCATCATTGAAATTTGGGTGAAGAACAGTCTCAACTAGTCGACTATAACTTAAATCTAGGGTGGCTTCAAGTATTGATAATTTGGGTAATCCCAATGTCCAAGACTTTAAAGGAAATTAAGAAAAAGTATTAGCAAAATACGATATTATGAATTTTGACTGATTCTAAAAACTTTTGTAACAAAGAAGTTAACCAGCTGACTTATTATCTCTGTCTCCATGTATACATGTGAGAAAATTCAAGGATTATTTATCGTTCTGGTGGGAGAATGTGTTGGTTCCTGTAGTGATTCCATTCTGCCTTTTGAACTCAAGAATATTATGTTATATCGCTTTGTGTTTTGCTGTTATCTCTATAGGGACAGTCAATTTGCATCCAAGCATATTGCCTCTTTACCGTGGTGCTGCTCCAGTTCAAAGAGCATTGCAGGTTCCGTATCCTGCTAGGATTTCAAGTTCTATTCCTTTGCATGCTTACTCCTATAATTGTCTCCTTTGTGATTTTTGACAATGAACGCTCCTAAGTTTTGCGTACTAGGATGGTGTAAAAGAAACGGGGGTATCATTAGCCTTCACAGTTCGGGCACTGGATACTGGACCTGTCATCGCTTGTGAAAGAATGGAAGTGGATGATCAGATTAAGGTATGTATGGAATTTTACGAATCATTATTGTTGGTCAACGTTTTGAGGGTGAAGCATAAGAGGTGGTCCATTTTCCTGCTAGGCGCTAGCCCAGTTAAAAGGAATGGTAGGTTTCTGATTAGTCAAATTCTGTAGTTGATGGATTCCAAGTCAAAACATCTTGTATCTCATTAGTTTTCTGATTCTCTCTCTCTCTCTCTCTCTCTCTCTCTCTCTATTTTTTCACAGAGATGCCATTTTTTTTGTTGCTGCATCCATATGTTTACTGAGCTATAGTAGCTAGTACATTTACGACTAACATTTGCTACTTCCTTGGAATTCTCACCAATGTGTTTGAGTGATCTAAATGCAGGCACCAGATTTACTTGCTTTGCTATTTTCTCGAGGTGTGCAATTGTTTCTCTAATTTCGACATTAAATTTTGTATCTGTGATTGTAGATGTTCATTCATCTTATAAAAGTTGAAATTTGAACTTAAGCAATTGTATATATCCCATGCTTCAGTTATCTTTTGTGCTGAATGATCTGCTCCTAATACAAAGTCCACATGCTAATCGCCCCATTGAATGTATTCCCTGGAAATTTATCTTCGTGATCAATGACTGTTCATATTGTATGTAGGATCTAAACTTCTGATCCATGAGCTTCCCGCTATATTTGATGGATCGGCAAGGTTGAAAGCACAACCCCAGGAAGACTCTCAAGCTACTTTGGCTCCAAAGGTATCCTCTTTCTGTCCTTATATCATATTGTAAATAGAAGTGGCAAGAGCATATTAGCCAATTGCCACATGTGAAATCACAGTGTGATATTATCTTTTCAATTTACATAGAGAATGGTGAAGGATTCATAAGCAAGCAGGTTTTTCTTTCTAGAAATGCTTGTGGCGTTTCTCGTTGCATTGGCGCAGTTGCGTAAATAATTTCTGTGGTATTCCTAAAATTCCCAATGTTAAAGAATTTGCTAGATGGTTGGCTGCACTAAAACTTAGTATAGAACCAGCAAAAACTGACCCACTGGTGGGGTGGGGGGACAGAGCGAAGAATGCTTGCTTTGCATGCTGAATTTGTTTATTTTCAGATGTATTTCCACTCGAAGGGTAAGTTTACAGTTTCTGGAACAGAAGAACTTTATAATGGGTGTGGCTTCCAATTTCAAACCTCCCATTGGCTTCCAATTTTAAACCTCCCATTCATTTTTCTCTTTTAAATTCTAAATTCCATGCGTGGAAAATGGGCTTTACCACAACGCATAATGTCATTTAGTTAAAGATAAAATTGGAAATAAACTGCTAATAACACGTTCCTTAATCATATATATTGTTTCCGTGTCCTGCTGTGCGAAATTCGTTTGGCCAAGTGACTATAGCTTTGTTTAGGAAATTTATCTTCATCTACATTTTGCAGATTGGTCCTGAGGAGGCGTGGCTGTCGTTTGATCAGGAAGCTATAGTCCTACATAATAAGGTAATCTCTTACTAGTTTGGATGTGATTACATGGACAATGACATACAACATTTTAGGTTAGGGCATTTGCAGGATGGCCAGGGACCTGGGCTAGAGTTGTAATCGTCGATAACAAAAGTGCTCAGCAAAAGATCTTGGACATTAAAATCATCACTACAAGAGTAAGTAGCTGCGACAATATTCAGGGAAATGAAGGTGGCAATGTGACCATCAGTAACGGTGCATTGGTATTCCCATGTGGTAGCCGCACGGCCCTTGAGGTGTGTAATCATTTTAAGTTTGTGTTATAAAATTGAAGATTTTCCTGTCACTGTAATAATTGTGTTACAAATGTGTTTTTTTATTTTAAAAAATTTATATCGGGTGTGTTACTAAAGTTAATGGTGCTTCTTTCTTTCTTCCTTTGTTTTTTGTTTTTTTTGTTTTTTTTTTTTTTTTTTTGGGGTGTGTGCTTGTGTGGTGATGGTGGTGGTCTGGTCTGTGGTAATGAAAAAAGTAGAAACCAGAAAAGTGTTTGGATTGGAGACCAGTTCCATAATCAATGGACAGAACTTGTTAGACATGTTCAATTAGGATAAACCTCATTCTCTGATGATGGTAAATGTGGAAGTGGGGACCCTGCAGCGACACATCACAGCCGTCCGTCTCCAGTAAGAAAGCTTCAACGAATCCGGACCATTAAAAACACTTTTGGACGGCTAAGATGTTGCGTTGCACGGCGCATCGCATTAGGTGCGCTGCAGGCCCTCCGCTTGCGGTAAATTTATGAAAAATGATGTCCACAAATTCTTCCTCTGGCAATGGTGATCAGGTACTGGAGCTTCAGATTCCGGGCAAGAGAGTAGTAAACGCAAACGCATTTTGGAATGGTTTGCAAGGTCAACAGCTGAAATTACCGTAATGGCGGTGTTTCATTCGAACGGCTATGCAAGTTTTCTGTACAATGAATCCAATGGCAAGGCATTTCAGCGGAGTTTCTTCAATCTGATGAAGCAAAACGAAGGTTCAGCCTGGTTAGATTGCACTAGGTAGAAGATTTTTTTCCCATTTGTTCTCTTTTAACCCAGCTAGAACTTCTGAGATGAACGGAGTTTTGATCAGATGGTCTTAATTTGTGGAATTCATACAATTTTAGACCCATCAAATGATCAGGTTAATTTGCTTCATATGAATCTTGACTTGATCATTTTTTAGTTTTCCATGTACCGGTGAGTGGATTTCTTGATGTTTGAGTCGGAAATTTTTACTAATTTTTGGGGGGGCTGAGATTTAACTTCTTGAGGAAGCACAGCCGTTTGGGTAGCATCTGAGCAGCACAGTGATTTTGCTCGCTGGCATAAAACCCAATGTAAAAAGATGGAAATGGATTTTCGAAATGGTACACCACCATGTGTACCCCAATTATACACTGTCAAATCCCGACTGTCCAAAAGTATTTTTTGATGTTCTTGATTTGAAATGCTCTATTACTGGTCAAAGTACTCTTATTACCAGTAATAGAGCATTTTTAATCCGGAACGTCGAAAAATGCTCTTGGACAGTCAGGATTTGATGGTGTACTTTTGGGGTACACACGGGTGGTGTGCCCATAGACGCATTGCGAGTTCGAGATGATACTGTTCATTCATTCTGTTAGTAATACCGCTTTGAACTATATTCCCTCCCTCTTGACCTAAATAGGTGTTCTCTACTGAAAGACGTACAATTTTGAACAAAAATAAAGTATTTTTTCAATTTCTTTATATCAAACTTTATTTTTAATTTAAAATTTCACGTTTTTTTTTTGTTTTTTTTTTTGTTTTTTTTTTTTTTGCAGGGGACGCTTTTTTAGGGAAGGGGGATATGATATGGACAAGTACTATGTGATATGGGCGACACAAATAATTTTGCACAAAATTGGTGACTACTATAAAAAAACAAGATTTGAAGTGAACCAAACAGGCCTATATTAGCGAACAAGTAAAAAACAATTTTAGCCATCTAAACATTGCTACTATTTTCAGGTCCGCAAAATGAGAAAGCAAAAAATAAAATGATGTATTTTAAATTGAGAAAATTTTGTGAACCGAAGAACTTTCGTGCTTATGCACCGATTAAAAACATTGGGTGTTCCACTAACCCAGTTTTTTGAATAAACTAATTTTTCACGGTTTTTTATGTGATGTGTTATGAGAGAATGACCTATTTCGGTGTTTGGAAAAAGTAGTTTTTTGTTGGTGGAACACCTGAGAGTTTTTTGGGGTGCAAATAGAAATCTTTAAATTAGTGTGAAAAAAAAAAAACTATAGAAGTAGGAGTATAGAAATAGACATATTTTCTCTGAAACAAATTATTCAGTCTTGGGGCACCGCCAAGTGGTATTAAGCTGTTATTCACCATACATTTGTGGGATCCAGTATTAAGTGTATAGAATCAAACAAAGGTGTAGTGGATAAATGTGCTAAGTTGCCAAGTGACAGTATTTTTTTTTTTTCCATTCTACCAATAATTCCGATGTAGTGT
Source organism: Vaccinium darrowii (assembly GCA_020921065.1). Taxonomy (NCBI): domain Eukaryota; kingdom Viridiplantae; phylum Streptophyta; class Magnoliopsida; order Ericales; family Ericaceae; genus Vaccinium; species Vaccinium darrowii. Next base: position 10,516,747 of record CM037158.1, on the reverse strand, counting down.
ATAGACTCAAACAAACGGTCGATGTGGTCCGATCGGATCCCAAGATATGTTATTTTTCATGTAGTGGCGCGTATTTTACAATACGAGGTTGCCGATGCCAATGGGGTATCAACAATAATTAAATAAAAAATTGAATAAATAAATAAATAAATAATTTAAAAAACTGAATTAAATAATTAAATGAATTATTTTAAATAAATGAATTAAATAATTAAATGAATTTATATAAAGAAATGAATTAATATAAATAACAAAATTAATATAAAAAAGTAATTAAAGGAGGGGAGGAGGGGTAAAACAGTCATTTGGCGCGTGTCAGGGGATGGGGCCGTGGGGGGGCGCTGTGGCAGGGGGGGAGCGTATCAATTTTCGTCCCACATTGTTTGCCATTTTTACTTTTTGATTTTTCCAAACAATTATCTATATTTCACAATCTATAATGTTTTTTATAATTTTGAAAAATATGTTTAATAAAGTGAATTGAGATCTATCAAACAAGATCCATATTGTAGATAAAAATCATTATAGATCAAAAGATATGGACGATTTTTGTAGAGGTCCCAAATAGTGACATGGTACAAGAATTTGGGACGGAAGTATTCAATTATAGTATGAAGCTCCAGGTTGCAAATGAACTGCGGTTCTACACATTTCTCCCACCACCCCTTGACGCTCATTTTCAATTTTGCACGAGTAAAATTTGGAAGTGTAGGATACTGGCAACATGGTACCCAACATGTCTCGATAAATCTCAGTGTTTCATAAAAATTGAAAACCAAGTTTTCGTCAAAATTCAGTATGCTTTGTGTGTTTCGCATTTTAATTGAGGATATTCGGACTAACCTTTTTGTCTTGTTGTGGTAATTAATTAGAGAAATTCAGAAGTAACAATGTGAGGTTCAAAACTAGAGTTAAAGCAAGCTTACAAGAAACCATAGAAAGAAAATTGATCTAATATTTGCCAAAAGTTCAATGATTTTCACACTAAAAAATTTACTATATGCACTCCAAAAGTGGAGTGTGAAAATGAATCTCTATATGAAAATCTACAGAATAAAAACAGATTTCCAGCTAAACCAGTATCATCAGGACAAAAAGCATATAAACCAGCTAAACCAGTATCATCAAGACACATTACCAATCATACCTCTCTTCATAAGTTCACTACCTGTAGCTATTTTGTCATGCATAGCTTGCCAAACAAAAATCTCTTTTGAATGGACATTAGTTACTTCCAAATCATCTTACATTTAGGACCACTGAAATTATGTTCATTAGCAGATTTTACAGTAAATGTACCAGAGCTTCTCTCCCATTTCCATTTGATCATGTCCACACGTAGGGGTGTAATCGAGCCGAGTTTTGGCATGCTCGGGCTCGGCTCGGCTCGACCAAAAATAGGCCAGCTTGAGCTCGGGATGAACCTTCAAACTAGGCTCGAGCCTAACTCAGAGAAGTATTTACTTGGCTCGAGCTCGGCTCATGTTGGCTTGGAAGTCACGCGGCGCCCATGTGCACCAAGGAGAAGGAGTGCTCAGCCCTTTCTTTCCCTTTCTCTACTTTACATTTCACAATCCCACATCGCCTATTTTGAAGCTTTCCACCCTCCCTTCTCCTATAAATATACCACCCCTCCCACCCCACGGCCTCAATGTGCGGTCACTTGACTGCTGGGAACATGTATCTGTATTTTGTAAGAATTCGAGACTAGCTTGAACAAGCTCGACTTGAGTTGCTCGTGGAGGTTCAAAACCAGGGTTAATTTTGATTTCAGCGAATCTTGTCCGACCATCATCAATATTTTTAAATCACATTTTCAGCATGCAACAATGCCCTCCTTTTTTTAATCGACAATAAAATTTATTAGAACCCGACAAATGATACATCGAGAAACGAACCACAACTAAGCACAAAAGCAAGGGTATGGCAAGGCCGTGATCAGGGCTAATACAAAATAAGGCTCTAATGAAGTAGTGGTCTTCAAAGTCTGAGAGCACATCACAGCAGCACTTACAAAGCAGCAAATGATGACCATTTATTGGGCACAACCACCCTATTTTTTATGTTTTCATTCAAATCTTTTTTGCTTTTGTTAGTTTTACGTCGATTTTTTCTGGATTATTGCTTCGTCTCAATGAGAGGAATTTGAAGAGTAAAAAAAAAATAATTTACCAAATTGGATCATTTTTTTCTTTAGTGAATTGTTTTAAGATTTTAATAACAATTTTTTGTTTTTTTTAGATTTCTCTTGTTGAGACAAATCAATAATCTTAAAAAAAAAAAAAAGACGCAAAACAAATAAATGCAAAAAAATATAATAATAAAGGCAGAAAAAAAAAATCTATTTTAATCATTTTTTGCCAAAATACTGGCTTATGCCGACAGTGCTTCAAGAAAATATCCAAATCACTCGTCAATATCTCCATCACTTTCGACTTCCTAGTAGGAGTATTTTTCGTGCAACCTAATAAACTCCCCTGTCTTCTTCCCAACTACCCTAGTACTCTGGTTAATACTATCACATAGGATTATGGTATCCACACTCTACAATTCCCCTCCTTCACCAAAGATTACTTCCACCCCCAATGAATTCCCCAACCCTCTCCTTCCTTTCCTTGACAACCCTGTCTCTCATTCTCCAATTCCCTATTTCTCTGACTAACCCAGATGCATCATTCTACCATGCCTGCGGTAATACATTCAATTGTGGCTCCATCACCGGAATAGCCTACCCTTTCCGCGGTTACCAAGACCCAGAATACTGCGGCTATCCGGGGTTAAGCCTCTATTGCCAAGACAATATTGCCACCATTAACATCACCAACGTGAAATACAGAGTCCTGGATATCAACCAGGCTACTCAAACGATGACGATTGCCAGAGAAGATATCGTGGAATCTGTTTGCCCGCGGGATTTAGTTAACACCACCCTGGATAATTCCCTGTTCGAGTACGCTTCCAGCGTTGTTAATCTCGATTTCGTATACGACTGCCCGATTTCATTTTCTTTTATTACGAGTCTTATGATCCCGATACCTTCGTGTAATATTTCCGGGTTCAGTGTGTATTTGGATGTGGGAAATCGGGGCCCCGATTTGAGTTGTAAGTCACGGGTTACGGTTCCGGTTGCGGGTTGGGATGGGTCGTTGGATTTGAAGAATTTGGCGCAAGTTGTCCAAGGAGGGTTTACGGTTAGATGGAAAGTGGACAGCAAGGGATGTAATGAGTGTACCGGGTCTAAAGGGCGGTGCGGGTTTGATTCTGTTACTGGAAAAACCACTTGCTTTTGCCCCGACCCACCTTACGAGTCGGGTACCTGCTCAATGGCTACCGAAGCCCTACCCGCAAAGACCGGAGCCCTACCCGCAAAGACCGCACTGACACAGACAGGTATGTTACTTCTTTGCATTTCCACAAAACAATTCCCTAGGATAGTACATTTCAACGTTATCTTGTCAATTGATTATTTAAAAGGTAACAAAATTGGATCAAATATCGTGGACACATTTACCCCAAAGAATTGGCTAGGTGTCGACTCTTGTAAGGTCAGTCCATACGGAGACTTTTGCTCAACCTTAAATGAGCCTTATTATTGGATGGTGAAATTGGTCATTCAAGAATTTACGAGTTGCCTGTACACAGACCTGAATATTTCATTTTTGTACAACCAAGCTCATCAATCACAGCGTCTCGTGATTTGAATAGTTATTTATATTTGGCATTTGGCGAAAATTGACCAGATGTCATCTATTTAAAATCAGGCTTGCTAGCCCAATTCCTCCATTTCATTTTCTTATTATCTGATATGACATCTTACATGCACGGATTAAATCTGCTATGTAGAGTATACTAGTGATTCGGTCAGCGCCATGATATATGTTTTCAAAATAAGATAGCATTTGGGATGTGGTTCGTAAACATGGTCACACTAACATTAATTTATCAAAAGAAATACTTCTCTTTCAGAAGAAATGCTCCAAATTTGGCTGGTTTGCTTGTTAGTGTCAACTGCGGTCACACTAACACTTATTTTGCTAGTTGAGATGAACCATGTTTAATGGTGGCATATCAAGACAATGAGATGAAATCCTGGTTTGATTTTCAATTCCAGAATTCTTTGGTCCTTAATCCTCCAGTCGGCTAGTGAGTCTGCAAATGTTCATATTGTGCAGCTAGGCATGGTACAACGCCTCCTGGTTGGTTTATAGTTATGTTCCTTTAGAAGCATTTTTGTTACTTACTAGTACAATATTAAAGCCATCTGCACACACAATTACATGGCTGGGAGCAGCAAAAACTCAGCTCGCCTATGTTGGGGGCATTATGCTTCTGTGTCTCGACAAAACCCGTTCCAATTGTGTTGAGTCAGATTTTGAATGCAGTGGAATACTGCAAAAATTGGTTGAAATGCATCGCATTGCTAGAACAAAAATGATACAGACACACCCTCTCTACCACACTCTGCCACACCCCCTCTCACATGTGGGGTGGGTCCCCCCACATGTGAGAGACCCACCCCACATGTGAGAGGGGGTGTGGCAGAGTGTGGTAAAGAGGGTGTGTATGTATCATTGTTCTTGCTAGAACCTGGCAAGTAAGGGTGGATCCAGGATTTTTTATTTGAGGGGTCAAGAATTAGAACTATATGTGATTATCTATCATGGTGATGGCGAGTCCATGTCCAAAGCCCAGAGGAGCGTTCTCAGGAAGACATTAGCGTTCTGAAAGACAGGAGGGGATTTCTAAATTAATGTGGGAGAAGTCTATTTCCCACCCTTGTTTTATTAAGTACCAAATATCTAATACAGGCTAGGGCCAAAAACAACATTCAAGGAGGTGTCAATTAGCAAACTTTTGATGTATAACTAGTAGTATTCCTATTGAAACTTGAAACTCAGAGGGGTCAACTGACCATTCTTGTAGGCCTCCGCCAGTGCTGGCGAGGATGTGGATATATTCCGGATTTGAATTGATGAACTTACTTTTGCCATGATAAGCGCAACTAAGATGTAATTGAACCCATTAAGGAGGCAGCAAGACTCTGGAATGCCAGAGTTCTAGTTTTCAGTTATTTAAGTGGGCAATTGCTGGCTTCACATGATAAGAAGCCAGTGGTGACTGCTTCGGGATTAACCATACTCACCTATGAACTTCGTCTTCTGAAATTAGTTTACCTATGTTTCATGAATACCTCGAAGTGTTCAAATTACTAGTGTCGGATGCTCGCCACTTGAATGAGGACATGGGATTCATACCAGATATGTTTTGGCTGGCATTGTCCTACCACGTGTATTCAGTGAAACATACTAAGAAATCTTGAATACATGTACACTCAACACCCGTACTTTGAGTCTATGTGACATTGAAATTTACAAGAAATTAAAATAACCTAATTACGCACAAAAAAAGGAAAGATTACTTAAGACGGGCGAATTAACTAGGCATGTAATTTTCCTTTTAGCAGAATTGGATATTAGGTGCCTGGTTAGCTGATCTTGCCCTCTGCTGAATGTAAAGCCTTCTGCTTACTGCTAGGAGCTGGAGATCAAAGCACCACATTCCCGCTGGGTTTGTTTGTGTAACACCTACTTGGATCATTGCCTTGTCCATACCTTGTATCTCTACCGAAATATTAAAAGAGGAAGGAAATAGAAAACACGAACTGTAGTTGGCAAGGTACCAAACAACTCCACTACATGAATCTAAAAATAGTTTTTCTGATTTTTAAGTGCATACTGGAGATTTCAGGCCATGAAATTTCAGAGGCGATTGCTCAGGAATTATCTAAACATACCAGACACAGATCCTCCGAATTCCTATAGCTCACTCTATCTTTCAATTCTTGCCGTAATTCAATTTAGCAGTAACCGAACACACCAAACCCTAAACAACTCTTTTGCTCATGTCATTGTTCACCTATCCTCTTGGCCGTTGCTCGCTCTATGACATTACTTTTTGGGATGGCATTGTGCCTTATTGCGGTACCTGATTTTATCGCTTTATCGATCTTTCTCCTTAAGGTGGGTAGTACAAACTGATTGTAAAATGGAGCGGTAGAGAAGGAACCCAATATAGTAGTCTTTTCACTGATGTACAAACACAAGCTTCCCACAAGTACCCGTTCGAACATAGGAATAGGCTATTATCGGAATTCTAAGCCCTTACAACTCTTCTAGATTCTTGGACCTTCCTCAGCTTGCAGAATAACCTGATCCAGATACAACCTCAAAATCTGTTTGAGATTTGATGCCCTTGCATATTTATCCGTACACAATACTCACATGGGGTGAGATTCACGGGTCAGACCCGCATATGACTCCTACCGCCATGTGAGTGTTGTGTCCGGATGTTGTGTCTGTAGCATTTTCATTAAGTTTCTAACATGTGACTTGTGAGGTATATTGCTTATTCCGTGGCCAATAACCGAGCTTGTGGTGTGTGTCTTTAAAAATGTTTTCTGAGAGCCTGCCATTTTTTACTTTCGTATAAAATTCCAGTTTTTGTTTGTCTTGATCAACAAATTCCAGTTTTTATTGGTACGCTGTTTGTTTTCAACTTTGGAAAAGTGAAAGCAGATGTAGATTTTCATATTATATGTCGGACTAAGTCCACTTTCTCGTTCCAACAGAAGCTTCTGTTTTAGACTTTTTGAAAAAAGTTTACACCGTTCATTCACCTTTGTCAAATGTCACCTTCCTCTTGTTGTTATTTGATGATGACAGCGTGAGAAAAAACCAAATCAATCCACCTTTTCCACCCTGTTTAAGTTTTGAGTTATTCACACCCATTCGGAATTTGGGTATAGTCTCAAACTTTGGGTAGAGTCTCTGGAAAAAGATGCATCCCAAGTTCTTCCCAATCTCCTGTATTTTCATCGCGATCGTAACGCTCTTCCATCTCCCGGTGTCTTTAGCGCAGGGCAACGAGCTATACCAAAACTGCAGCCAGTTATTCGAATGCGGAAACATTCAGGGAATCGGGTACCCTTTCTGGGGAGCAAACAGGTCACAGGCCTGCGGCCACCCGAGTTTCTTCCTCAGTTGCACCGGGGATGCCCCGGTGCTCACCATCGAAACGCGACCTTACCGTGTCCTAGCCATCGACAACACAACATACACTCTCAAAGTAGTTAGAGAGGAATTTTGGAACAACAGTTGCCCACAATACCTCAACAACGCCACTCTTGACGAGACCCACTTCAGCTATGCGAGTGGCATGGGCGATCTATTGCTCTCTTACGGGTGCACGACGTCGACGTCACTTACGGGTATCACGATTCCCGGCGAGTTTACGTGCCTTGCGAATGGGACCAGCGGAACTTTCGGTATATACGGTTCGCCTAATGTTACAGCCAGCATGGCTAACATTCCCACCGGGGTTACTTGCAATACGAGTGTGATTATGAGGGTGGATTCGACTGAAGCGCAGGCTTTGCCGATTTCAGGGGGGAACGTGACACAAGTGCTTAACAGTGGTGTTGGGCTGCTGTGGCAAGCCAATAATTCTAACTGTGAGCAGTGTGTAACCTCCGGGGGGCGGTGCGGGACGAATTCCTCGAATCCTGGTTCGTTCATTTGTTATTGTTCGGATCGGGATTATGCGTTTGCCTGCGGATCAAGTTCAGGTTCAGGTTCAGGTACATGCCCCTTTTGATCATATTTAGTAGTGTTTTTCTGTTATGTAGTTTGGTAAGATTATGTTTCTTTAGGAAGGTGAAAGAAAACTGTCGAAGATCGCTTGATCTTGTGTGGGTTTTCTATTCCTTGCTAGGAAATCTATAGAAAACAGTTTCTGAATTGGCGGTCTGATATATTCCGGGATGGCATGGGAAAGGAGGAATGGGATTTGGTGAGATTTTGCCATGGGAATTTGGATAAGGATGGAGTACTTTCTCCTCTTTAGGGGATATGATTTGAATCGTTATCCCGGAAAAAATGCTAGGATCCAGAAAAAGTTTCTCCGAAAATTATCCCAGCAAAACTTGTTACTTGTGGCTGGCTTACGACGACATGTTATAGGTAATTCGAGTCGGAGAGATCACCCATCCTAATTTCTTGTGAATTTAGTATGTAGTATCTCCCTGTTAGCATTGGGTTGTTTTTTCTGAACAATTTTGGTGTCTAATTTTTAGGCCTGAAGAACAAACAGCTCACAATTAATCCTTTTTTCTTTGCTTCATTTTTCTTTGGTAGAATGATGATGATGAGGTCTAAAACCAACAACCCCTTCTTTTGACCAACACAATATTTGGCACAGCCCTCCGTCCCAAATTTTGAATTTTGACTTGATTAATTTCCATTGTGATTTCCACGTATTTATTGCTGAATTAAGATTCAATTAGTTTTTTCATTAACATATCGTATGCGTTGAAAAACAAGCTTGTCATATTTTAGTAGTTGTAAATGGTGTTAATTTTGACTTTTTGAGCACTGCAAATTTGACAGTGTGTTTGACGGGACTGGTAACGAAAAAGTCGCATTTTGTAAAAATAAACGACAAGGTTCTAAAAGACGTTAGTTGGTCCCAGGTCGATCGGCTGCCGACTAATCGCAAACCTTGGCTGACTAATCGCCTATTTTTACCCAACTAGTCGGATTACGAAAAAATTAAAAAATTTCAGAGTTGGTTAATTAATGATTAAATAAAGACTTAAAGTGCCATATGGGACGGATATATGTCTACATCATTGTGTGTTGTCACGTTCACACAAATTTCTCGTTGACTCTTAAATATAAGACCTTTCAACGAAGTCGTGTTATTTTTGTTCATAGTAATATTTTTATAGTTTGGCATTTTGCTCGGGCCAACTTATTTTGAAAGACTAATTTCATTATCCATTAGCGCCTCGTGGAAACCCAATTAAAATCATTGAAAAAATTTCTGTGAAGAATTTCCTGTGTGTTTTATTTCAGTTTTGTCCCCTTTTTCCGAATAGCAACGGTTAGGACTTAGGACTAGGTGTAGAATTGGATATTACCGCAATACATGCGGAAATATCCAAGTGTAATATGTAATCTGGGTTTGTTTGCGGATGATAGGTCAAATAAGTTGGGAAGACGTAGGACTGCAAAAGAACTGACATGTTCGTAAACTATTTACGGCAAAGAATTGACATGTTCGTAAACTATTTAAGGCTTGATTCGATAGAGGCTTGTTTGTGCACATTCAATAGTTTATATACACACATATACTACTAACTAAGTTTCCGAAGCACCCAATAAAAAACATATCCTACTAACTATTATATGCATAGAATAAGAAACTTATTTGCTACTCTAAACATGTTGGAGAGCTTATATGTACTTGATATTTTTGGCTTGTTTGGGCTAGTGAATAGGTTCGAGTTAAACTCAATTTTAGGCAAGTTCGACTCTTCAAATTTTCATTGAGTTTGAGTTCGCTAAAAAATTAAAAAAACGGACGTGGATAGTTTGCAGTTCAGCTCAATCCGACTCGTTTGCAACCCTTGGAATACGTTTTTATATCGAACTCGTCCAGCTGCCCTCTTTTTTTACGAAAACTTGATGTAAAATTAACAAATGTAAAAATAAAATTGAATAAAGACAACTCAAATAAATGAAAAAAAAAAACAATTTATTGCTTTAAAGCATTATCCGCAGCCCCCCTTTGTTGTTTGTCTTTTTCAGCCATAATAGGAGTAGTTGAAGTAATGGACCACACCATTTCTTTTATGGTCAACAAGCTAACCAGGTGGTCCCACCTCTCCATAATCGCTCATTCAGCCAATCAGCCCCCTTCACCATGCCTACTCTCTCTCTTCTTCCTTTCCCAAATGCCTCCCTCTCTCTCCTCACCCCTCCCACTCACCACCACCACCCTCCTCCTCCTCCTCCTCCTCTTCTCCACCCTCCTCGCCGTCACCTCCTCCTCGCCCACCACCTTCCCCAACTGCACCACCACCTTCTCCTGCGGCCACCTCCACAACCTCACCTACCCCTTCACCGGCGCCCACCGCCCTCCCTACTGCGGCCCACCCCAATTCCGCCTCACTTGCAAAACCTCCCCCGAGTTAACCACCAACTCACTCGCCTACCGGGTCCTCACCCTAAACCCAACTCAGCAAACCCTAGTCCTGTCCAGGTCCGACCTCTACACCACCACTTGCACCCACACTTTCACCAACTCCACCCTCGATCCCACCGCCTTCCGATACGGAACCGGAAAAGACCTGACTCTGGCCTATGGCTGCTCTTCGCTTCCTAACTCGAATTACACTCCTACCAATATGTTTAGCTGTGTAGTGGGTGGAGTTAATTCAAGTGACGCGTTTTACTTTGTGGGTCCGTTGCCGATTGATCCGATACTGCGTATCATTACTAGGTGTTATGTTATTGTTACGGTCCCGTTGAGCGGGGATGCTGCCCAGAGGCTGACCGGGAACAAGACGAGTCTTGGGGAGGCTTTGAGGGAGGGTTTTGATGTGAGTTATAGCAATCCGTATGCCGGTCATTGTTTGAATTGCAGTTCGATTGGTGGGCAGTGTGGGTTTGATGACAGTTCGGGGAAACCTATTTGCATTTGCGGCGACCGGGCGTGTCCTATTCCTACAATGACAGGTACCCGAAATATTAGAGCAATGCTAGGAACAAAATTTTGATACAATTCCTTGGATAACTGTAGTCGTTCGATGCACATGAGCTCACAGACATCTTTTGGTACGTGCAACTAACATCCCTGGATACAGTTCTGTCCAGAGTTAGTGTTTTAAAATTGTGTTCCTAGACTTTTTGGAACTTATATGTATACGGACGAACATACACAAATAGATAGGTTTGTGATCATCTTTTAGTTCCTTTTTTTTGTGCAAGTATGAATTGATGAATTTCTAACAACCGAAGAGAAAGTCCAATTTTGTTTTGCAAACTGACTTGAGCCATTTCCAATTTCTGGCAAAGAATATTGACATTTTGCCAAAAATTGGCATTGTTAGTGCACCATTTGCGATGCCAATTTTGTCTTTTGAAAAATCCCATTTGTATTCCTTTTTCAACTTACTTCCAACAATGGTGCAATAGTGCGATGCCATTTGGAATTGGTTGTTGGGTTTAATCAGGTGCCATTCTTGGTGGCACATGTGGGAGAAAATGGCAAAGATAAATGACCGAAGCCAAAAATGTCAGCAAAAGCTAGACTACTATATAGGGTCGATGCTACTCCATGAGTTTTTCTGGTCAAGCTATTCCATGAGTTTGAATCCACAATCTCCCCCTTGGAAACCAATCTCGAAGGGATAGACTACTTGGCCGAGCCCAGACTGTTAAGGCATTAGTTTATTGGGGACCTTTCTTGTAATTCATCAGGTCCTCAATGGAAACTTTTAGCAGCTAGGAGCTTCTTTTTTTTTTTTTTTTTTTTATAGATGCGTCAAGGCATTGGTTATTTTGGGGACCCTTCCCTTATTTCTTAGTTTTTTCTTCTTTGAGAACAGTCAGGAATATGAAAAAGGATTGACAGATCAACCTTGTCCTTACATTGTTGTCCCTTCTCCTCTTTGTAAACCCATGCTGCACCTCTCAATATTGCCGTATTACAGACATCAAGATTCTTTAATTCAATGTTTTGATGCTGGATGTCTTCGGAATTTTGAAGAAAAGGGGCCTCAGAATTACTGTACTGCTTATTATTGCGACTAGATCCAATTTTTCTTGACTTGTTTTTTTTGATCGGCAACTTTTCTTGACTTGTTGATGTTGCACCAACTGCTCCCTTTTTAAATGGACTGATCTTGAATGACAATTTTGGTTGGAAATGATTTGGATGATGGCGATTGTCCGATGAATTTCAAATTAGATTATGCAGTAAAATGGGGATTGTTCGATGAATTTCAAATTAGATTATGCAGTAAAATCTTTTGCTAGTTTAACTTTTTTTCTTGTTAGTTGGAAACACTGAGAGGAAATGACAGTTAAGCTCTATTCACACAAACCGTTGTGCTTTCATTAGTAATCTCCTTTACATTGAGGCTAATGATGTATAAAAAGAAACACAGAGTTAAATAGCTTTCCTATCAACTTGTTTTAAAGCTGTTCCTTGTTGAAGCACAGCATATTGAGATAAAACTGTTACCTGCAAAATCTGGCACTGGTTAAAACAACACCCCATCATTTGCTAAAATTGCAAAGAGAGAGGTTCTGGAGCTGCTCTGGCTTCACATGCATACAAAGTGGAAAATTGCATTATTATTTATTGTAAATTTGCAAGCAGAGCAATGATTGTGATGTTGATGCAGAGAGTTTTTTAGTATTTAGGAATTACTTGGTTGTAAAGTAGGTGTCTATGATTTACTTGGTTGAATGTTAATGTGAAAGAAGTACTTGGTTGGAATGTTAAGTGTATCTTGTAATCAGTTTTCCAACAGATAGTAACTGGGTAATACTCCTCTGTCAGCTATGTATAATCGTTATATTCTTTTTATTTTAGGTGGTTCAAGATTTTACTAACAAGTATGAATTTCGTGATTGTTGCAGGGGGGAGTTCAGATTCGCAGGTGAAGATAAGTAAGAAATAACTCTATCCACAAAGTCATCTACTCTTTCCAATATCATTACTAGCTCAGAAGAGAAGTTTTAACTCTTGTTTTCTCCTATTTCCAGTCCTTCCTGTTGTAGGTGCAATCCTGGCTGGTATTGGCGTAGGATGGGGAATCTTTTCATGCAGACAACGGAGAAAAAGCAAAGCGGCTGCCCAAGCTCAAGCCAAAGAGCTTTCATCTCCCTCTACAAGCAAAAGCCTTGCACCTCCACTAACTAATTTCTCCCGTAGCATTCCGTCTTACCCCTCCTCCAAGTCTGACTTTGGAAAGGCAAGCACCTATTTTGGGGTTCAGGTCTTCAACTACTCTGATCTTGAAGCAGCTACCAACAATTTTGACCCTTCTAGAGAACTCGGAGAGGGTGGATTTGGCACCGTATACTACGGTATAACTCCTTTCATTTCTCTATATGATGTAGGACAAGAATTTAGGGATTTTCGTTCATGGAAACTTTACTTTAGCAATAATTTGGTTTTCTAGTGTTAGGCTCTGTTTGGTCGCACGTAAAATATTTTTCTTAATGACATCTTCCTTAGTTTCTAGTATTCTTTTACCTGAAATCCGGTGCTATGATTTTGGAGGAAATTTTTTTACATGTACCAAACGAAAATAAACTTGCCCATTGCAAGCCAGGAAGTACTTTTTCTGACACTATGCGTTTTATTTTGTGTCGTTAAGCGGGAGATTCAAGTGCTATGTCGGGAGACTTCAGATAGAGTACACTTACCTTACCTTTGTCATTTTTGCTTGCCCTAAAGACCTAGACCCAACCTTTTTCCACACCCGGTAGCTGACTTCCAGCATCTCCACAGCTTGTCTCTCGCCTTCCTCCTCTCTTATCTTGCCTCTTCACATCCACAAGTTAAACACTACCTGCTGATGCCGCAATTAAATAGTTGTGACCAAATACCAAACATGAATGCAACAAGATGAATTTACAGAAAAATGTTCCTGTAGAATAGTTTACGTTGAAACAAACAGAGCGTTAGTGGCTTATTGCTACTTGTTTTGGCATGTTTTCATTAAATGTTCCTGGCCATAGGCGTCCAGTATGTGGTAATGCCTCTTTCTGATTGTTTTTCTATATTTTTCTTTGATCAGGAGTTCTTCAAGATGGCCGTGTAGTTGCAGTGAAGCGTCTGTTCGAAAACAATTTCAAGAGAGTTGAACAATTCATGAACGAAGTCGAAATCCTCACTCGCTTGCGGCACGAAAACCTTGTAACTCTTTTTGGATGCACATCAAAACGAAGCAGAGAGCTCCTCCTTGTATACGAATACATCCCCAATGGAACAGTGGCCGATCATCTCCATGGCAAAAAGGCAAATTCCGGTTTGCTTTCTTGGCAAGTCAGGTTGAACATTGCCATAGAGTCAGCCGATGCGCTTGCCTATCTCCATGCATCAGATATCATACATCGCGACGTGAAAACCAACAACATTCTTCTGGACAATGAATTCCGTGTAAAGGTGGCTGATTTTGGGCTGTCGAAATTGTTCCCCAATGATGTCACCCACGTGTCAACGGCCCCACAAGGCACACCTGGATACGTTGACCCTGAATACTACCAATGCTACCAACTTACACAGAAGAGCGATGTTTACAGCTTTGGAGTTGTCCTTGTTGAACTCATCTCATCAAAACAAGCCGTGGACACCAACAGGGATAGGCAGGACATTAATTTGGCGAACATGGCTATGAAAAAGATTCAGAACCATACACTGCATGAGTTGGTTGACCCATCTCTTGGGTTTGAAACAAACGGTGTGGTGAGAAGGATGACTACGTTAGTGGCTGAGCTAGCTTTTCGATGTTTGCAAATGGAAAAGGACATGAGGCCTTCGATGGAAGAAGTTTTGAAGACTCTCAAAGGGATTAAGAACGATGAGTCGAATGCCCAAGTGGAGGTGGTGGACATTGTTGTAGATCGCGATGCTGGGCTTTCGAAGGAGAACCCTCCACCGATGTCACCAGATTCGGCTGGCACGGAGAAATGGGTCAGTAACTCTTCTGCCCCTAATTCTAGTAGTTGAGATTTCCTTCTCATTTTACTTGAAAGGCTAAAATCAAATGGTTGAAAAGTATTGTTAACACTCTTGATGAGTTGTCTTGAGTTGGTTCCGGGTTCGTTTTCGTTCCAACCATTGGGTTTTTTGTTTGCATTTTCTAATACAGAAGGTAGATATAAAACAATGTAGACAGTATTTGTTCAAAGTTAAGTTAGAGGGAATGTACATAGTAAATGGAGCTGCCAAAACTCTAATAAGCTGCATTGTTTAACTATTCTTGCTCCTTCCATCTGATATTTAATTGTATCCCATGTGGATTTTCTTTTGTTGTTTTTATTTATTTAGTTGTTTATTTGTTTATTTTATTTTTGGGTGTTCGGGCCAGCTTGCATGCAACTATAACATCCGCGAGGAATGTGATTCTTCTTTTAAGTTGCTTGTGAAGCATCTAAACTGGTTATTAATAATGATATGAATTGTTGGGAGTCATTAGCCTGTCATTGATTATTGAAGGACACATGGGATGTGTGTAAACAGGAATGAAAATGCTTGAAGTGAAAGCAAGAACAGACTTGTGTATTGTACTCGATAGATAGATCTCCACTTTATTGTGTATCATACTATTTTTAAAGGCCCTCCATCTTGTAAATATGAAAAATTGTCGAGACAAAATCAGATACGGAATTGAGGCAGCTTCTGTGCTTTCAAAATCGCCATCGTCCCGAGCTTGAAACTGTGATCAAAATCGTACTCCTTATAGAGGTCGTCGAGTGAAGAGAAGCAAATTGATTGGACATCCGTAATTGATTATTTTTACACTATTGAATTGATTATTTTTATGTGACTTCTGGTAATCGTAGTTACCGTTCAATACTGCAAAACAAACGTAATTTCTTCACTAGATGAGATGTCCGTTCAGTTCGACTGTTTTTATAGGGATGACATAACGTTTGGAAAGAACAGTACTACCCAATTCCAAAAAGATTCTATTATCCTCTGGTGAGATGAGAAAATAAAAGAAAGGGGTGTGGTTTTTTACCATGTTATCCAAATACCAGTGAGAAATCAAAGTCTTGCCCTCCCATTTCGGTGATCAAACTCTTACTGGTGACCAAATTAGAAGGTTCAAAACTCAATTTTGATCACAAAAGTAGATTCACCTTGACAAGACAAAGACAACTGTGCAAGTACGATGACAATCTGACAACGGGGTGAACCGCACGTGCTGTCGGAAGTCTACTACGATCCGTTTGTCCTCCCTTTCTCTCGGACTCACGCCACTTTTGGAGAGAAAGGAAACTAGGCTTGTAAGGGATTTTGCTCTCGCACCCTCTCTCACCTCTTGGATCAACCAAACGTGCGAGCGATTCACCCTCTCTCACCTCTTGGATCAGCCAAACGTGCGAGCGATTCAATTTTCTCTCCATTTCCTTTCTTCTCTCTCGAACTCTCGCAATCCAAAGAGTGTGTAGGAGCTAGACCATCCAGTTACTAGACTCATCGCGACAACCAGAACTATTTGTGGAAACTTTATATCCAACTCAAAACCAATTAACAATGAGTGGAGAGGTCGCAGCATATATATTGAGTGACCACCCATTCCACTCCTAGGCAATGAGGAACAATATTTCTTAACACTATTCAGTATTTATTAGAACTCGCAAAGAATATCAACTAAGCCAAAAAAAAAAAATTAATTTAATAGTAGTTGATACTGAACTGAAACTCATTTATCATGTTCCGATCATGTATCAATTGGTCTTTATTAGTATAAATTTTGGCATGGTTAAAGTTTTCGACGAGTTCTAAAAAACAATTCAATCATTAAGTGAGTTCGTTTTAAATAATCACAAACTGCCTAACAACACGGTGACTCTTCCGGAAAAATACTGATAAGGCCACACCAAAAGAATGATTTTAGAAAGAACTAATGTACATCATACGGACAAAAAGCTTTAAAAAAATAAAGAATTGTTATAGGGTCCATTATAGCTTTTTGTAACACCTCTAGTCCACTTAATGTTTTCATAACATCTCTAATCCACCAAATCACTTTTTTTATTCTCTTAGGTCCATTCTATTTTTTTACTAGACAAATGTACCCTTACATTAAATTTAATACATAATATACATTTACCGGAAAGTCTGCCGGAAAAGTCGCCGGCGCCGGAAGTCTGCCGGAAAGTCGCCGGAAAATTGGACTCCGCCGGAAAATTCTGCCGGCGCCAGAAAAGTTGCCGGAAAATTGGACTTCGCTGGAAAATTGACCGGCGCAGATGTGGTTATCTAGAATCGCAAGAGTTGGTTATCTGTACACATAAGATGTGGTTATCTTGATTCGCAAGAGGTGGTTATCTGTACTCATAAGATGTGGTTATCTGGGCATATTTTTGTTTAAAAAACTTACTTAGGATCAAGTCCTCAACCACCCAAGCACTACAAGGTAGCAGCACAAACTCTCTGCTTTTAACATAAAACCTCATACTTCCATAGCACCTCTAATCTACTTTTTTTTCATTAGATATGGTTATCTATACTCAAAAGATGTGGCTATCTTTAATGAGGATTGCTTTTTAGTTGTGAACTTGCATGTCCAAAAAACAAATAAACAAAAGAAAAAGCATAAGCAAGAGCATTGGGAGGAGAAAAGAAAAAAAAACAATTTAAAGCAGACAACGTGGGAGTTTTTGTTTTTGTATTTGGGATGAGAGATAGAGAGTTACATATACAGATTAAAAAGATACTTTCAGATCTAATAATTGTCTAGAAGACGACATCGGTTTTGAAAACCGGAGAAGAATTTGCCGGAAGTCTTTGATGGAGAGAGAGAGAGAGAGAGAGAGAGAGAGAGAGAGAGAGAGAGTTATATACGGACTTATTGAGATACTACCAGATCTATACGGATCTAGGAAACGACGGAGTAACGAGCCTCAATCGAGCCAGAGAAGTCGCCGGAGGTCTCTAGTAGCGGAGTCATCAACAGCCTTCTTCTTACTAAAGAACGACGGGAGAGGTAGGGCACGAGGCGACGGCGACATCGACACTGCCGATCCGACGTACACGTCACGTCGTTCACCAACCACCGGAGATCGCGCCAACAACACTTGTGCCGATCCGGCGTCGGAGACATGGGGGAGGGGATCGATTGTGGTGGGGGTGGGTGTAGGTGGTGCCCGGTGGAGACAGAGACACAGAGAGAGAGAGAGAGATGCTTCGGACTTCTAAATGAATGGAGAGTAGCAACAGAGGAGAGAGAGTGTGGGGGTAGTTGGGTCTTTTGTTATTCTAGTGGATCTTATGTCTTAAAGAATATTTGGGTGGACCTTAGACTCTAGGAAATTGCTATAGTGGACCCTATACCAACTCTCCCCTAAAAAAATTGAGCTTTATTTGTACAAAATTGACTAGAATCAAACGTCATACTTCACCAATAGTTGTCATTTTTCGTGTTCCTTAGCCTATCCAATAAAGAAAGAAATCAACTTTCTTCATAATTAGTGATCCATTTTGACAAGGAATAGCCGAGCTGAGTCGAGCCGAGCTTTGTAAAGTTCAAGCTCAAGCTCGGCTTGTGCGTAAATGAGCCGAGCTTTTGCAAGTTGAGCCGAGCTTGAAGCCTATATATATGAGCCGAGCTTTTGCGAGTAGAGCCTAGCTTTAGCAAGCTCGTTCACTAAACGAGCCTAAAACTTGAGCTCGATGTCAACTCGATTACTAAATGAGCCGAGCTCAGCCACAAGTTGCTCGCGAGCAGTTCAGTTCGTTTGCAGCCCTAGCATAATTATATTCCCTCTACACATGGAGATCCAAAACACAAGAAATACTCAAATGAGGAGACGAATATCCACAAAAAAAAAATTTTTGATTTTTTGTTCTCCTTTACTTATGAAATTAATTCATCAACTACATATAATCTCGGTCCCATGCATACAAGGTAATTACTTACCTAAATCCTAAAAATAACAATTTCAAGATGAGTGGTCTTGACTTGAGACTTACGAACATGTTCAATTCTCCGTGTCCACAACTTTTGGGGTCACCTCAACTGAATCCCAGGCGTAAGCATGTAAAAAGGCTGGGGGGACTCAGTCTGAAATGCATAATTACTGGTTTGGGACACTATACATTACCCCCACAAAAAAAAAAAAAAAGAGGTTAAAATTACTCAACAATTTATTTCCACCTGGACATTGACTTGTTAAAGAATATACACTTTTTTTTTTTTAGAAATATAGAGAAAATTCATTAAATCAAACCAGAGTACATGGATCAAAACTAAAACAACCTAAAACTACCAAAAAACAAATCCGAAAACATAATCAAACCGATGGTGCCGTTGGTGTCGGAGGCCCAAATCACCTCCCCTTGGCCCAAAAATCAGGATTCCGGTCACCCACACTGAGAAAAGAGCAGATTCAGTCATGCATGGAGAGTTATTGGAAGATCTGTGAAGGGAAGTAATAAAAGGAAAGGAGAGGGGAGGAGGAGTTGGAAGAAGGTGGAAGGGGGCGGCGGGGGAGGGGACATGCGGTGGAGGGGGAGAAAACTTCTCCAGCCGTCAATCGACCTCTCACTCTCACTCTCACTCTCTCTACACTCTGCTCTACCCTTTTTCTATAAAGAATAAACACTTGATTTAATTCTAATCCAAGGAAAGAACAAAAATAAAAAAATTAATATTCTTAAAAGCAGGATAGAGTGGTTAGATAATCCAAAATTAGATCATGAAGGAATCTCCCACTACTCTTTTATCCAAAACAAACCGGGACGGCAAGCTATTGAATTATTCAAATTTTAAATTTTAAAAAATATTTTGTGTTTTAATCCTTTAACGATGGCATCGTGCACGCGTGATGTTTCCAATGAAACGAAGCATGGCCAAAAAGAAGATCATTTCGATTTCTTTTGATGGTCCTCTTCAATTTATTTGTGGAAATAGTTTTTTATTTAGAGTTTATTGAGTAAATCAACGAAGTTCAAAACTCATATTAATCGGATCTCGGTGACGTAAATTTGGACATATTTATGGTATACACTTTTAAACATCACTGGGGAAAAAAAAAATTAGATCAGAGCCCAGAAGATTAACATGCCACATTTTGATTGATTGAACAAGATCGTTCGAGATATCGAAGACAATCACACCCTAGAAAACAAGGAATCAAGATCATGTTATGTATTAATTATCTTACCTGACCTTTATTTCATTAAAATTATGTTCGTTACATTATTGGTTGACGATTTGAGCTGTTTATATCGATGTGTTCGTCATTTGACTCATTTTCATTGGGGGACTAGTATTATAGTCCTAACAATTATGTTTCCAGGTAGATATTAAAAATTCACTTCAGATTAATTTCTAAAAAAAACCATGAATGAAGATATCAAGAGCAATAAAATGTAGTACTTGCAACTCAAGTAGAAATACGATGAGTCAAATTTTGACTCAAGAGCAATAACATGGGCAAAGAATACATTGTGGAGGGAGATGTACAAACGGTGTTTAAGATGTTGCAGGAGACTTTAAATGTCAAGGCCAGTGTAGAAGTGGTCATCAAAGATTTCATTAATCGTGTGGTAAAAAAGTTTTCAACTGATTTTTTGGTTTTTCCGTTTTGTCTTTATTCAAAAAAAAATATTGTATTTGTTAGTTTTGCGTCAAATTTTTGTGGTTTATGAATTCGTCTCGTTGAGTATAAAATTGTGGTCAAAAGGTAATATTTTTGTGAATAAAGCCGAAAATAAACCAAATAAACCAGTTTATTGGTTTAATTTTAGCTTTATTCAAAAAAAAATTAGTTTCAACCATAATTTTATACTCTATGGCTTCGTCGAATCCATAAACCACGAAAACTTGATGTAAAACTAACAAATGCAATACCGTTTTTTTTTTTTCCCTTTTTTGCCAAAGTAGAGTCGTTTAAATTCTTGCTCTTTTATTTTTGTTCCAGGCAATTGTAATAGGGTGGCTAATGCTATAGCCAAATATAGCCTTTCTTTAGCTATCCCTACAACCTAGCATGGGAATTTCTCAAGTTGGGTTTGTAGAGTAGCCGCATTAGATGTTCCTGTTTCGTTTTTATCAATAAATTCTTCTTACCGATTGAAAAAAAAAAAAAGAAGGAAGAATCACACAGTAGTAAGAGGAATTTCTTCACACGAGAGAGGATGCAGCCTGCCTGAAAATTTTTTGGGTACCGAATAGCTACCACGTGGTCGAGCTTACGTGGTGCTCAAATATTGTATTCAGGTCATCCAAAAGTTTATTGGACAACCCAGTTCGAAACCCTCTCTCCTCTCCTCTCTCTCTCTCTCTCCCCGCTTCCTCTCTGTTGTTTCTCTCTCCATAATCTAAACCGTCCAAAACCGAAATGAACGGTCAGATCGCAAGCACAGATACCACATGATACTCGATCGGCACTGAAAAAGTACATAGCCTGCAGGCTTAAAAAAAAATTCAAAGAGAAGACAGAAATTCCCGTGAAGAAGGCCGTCCGCATTCCTTCCGATTTGTTTCCACACCCTCTCTAAACCGAATGGACGGCCAAATCTCGTGCACGGGTACCACGTGATACCCGCTCGGTACTGAAAAATTACACAACCTGCAGGCTTATAAAAAAAAATTCAAAGAGACGACTGAAATTCCCGTAAAGAAGGCCGTCCGTATTCCTTCCCATATATTTCCACGCCCTCTCTCTTTCTCTGTCTCTCTCTCTCACTTTGCCATCCCTATTTCATCGAAAACCTCAAAAATTATACAAAGAATCTGGTGACCAGTCCACAAATCCAAAATTCAGATCTCACTTTCTCTCTCTAAGAAAAAAATTCCACAGAGAGAGAGAAAGAGAGAGCGCCCAGTAATTGGATCGGGAATGGCGACGCTGCAGAAATTCAAGCTGCTAGCAACTCAGTGCGCCGTAGCAGGAAGCCCATCACGAAGCCCAACCACAAGCCCCGTAATCCACCTCCGCCGCCGCAAAACCCTACGGATGTTGCTCAGCCGCGCCGGCAGCGGGAGCCGCCGCCGAGACGAATCCCCGCTCGATCGGAAACGAAATTCCACCTCCGAAGCCGATGATTCGACGGAGAAGAGCAAGGAATTGGTGGTGGTGAGAAATAAGCTGAAGGATTTCTTCGTCTCCTCGCCGCCGCTGGAGGAGAGGGGTACGGAGAGTGTACGAGAGGGATTTTTGAGGCGAAATGACGTGTTGTCTGCCGGCGGTGGTGGTTTCGGAGTGCGGCGCGGCGGAATTCGGCCGTTATCGGCGGCGTTTAGGCAGCGGTTGCTCAGAAGGGCTTGGCGTCCTGTACTTGTTGGTATACCTGAATAGTTATTGATTCAAAATGTACGGTTAATGATCTTTCTTAATCGTTATAAATTTTCATTTTGGATTTCGATGATTCCAATTTTAATTTCATCAATTAGTATCATCCACACTTTTAAAAAAATAAATAAATCTGAGTATCATCCTGCCACTAATTTCGATACCCACTTTTTTTTTTTTCTACTTTAAAAATTTTTGAAATTAAATTATAAAAATTTTATCAATTATAATTACTCAACTAAACCTCCCAAAACCAAATTATACATATTTATTTGGCAGGATGATACTCAATTCAAAATGTACGGATAATTCTAATATCTTGTTAATTGAATACTCTATTGTTATGAATTCTTCATTTCTGGATTTGGTTTCAATTTTAATCTCAGAAATTTTTATTTTTTATTTTTATAAAAAAAAAATAGTACCATCGTGCCAAATAAAAATTGGTTTTTTGGAAGGTTTAGTTGAGTAATTCTAATTGAGAAATTTTTTTATAAAGTCAATTCAAAAAATTTAAGTAGGGGAAAAAAAAAAAGTGGGTATAAAAATTGATGGCAGGATGATACTCAATTCAAAATGCACCGATAATGCTATATCTTGTTAATTGTTTATGAATTCTTCAGTTCTGGATTTGGTTTCAATTCTGAATCTCGGAAATTGAGTCTTATAGTAGAAAATACTAACTAATTCAAATTATTTTTATTTTTTATAAAAAGAAAAATCATACTAGTCAGTTACTGCGTTAATTTTTTGTGGATTATTGATTCGTCTCGGTGAGATGTATCTGAATTTATAAACCTCTAAAATTTTGGTGAATACAAACCAAAGTAATCATTAAAGTTTTTAAATTATTTTTGTTTCTAGTGAAACTTTTTAAGCTTTTGATCTTTTGATCATATAGCTTTTTAAATAAAAATCATGTAGGATTATTAAGTCAAAATGGGAATTTAAATCATCAATTTAAAGTTTAAAAAAAAAAGTGGCTATCGAAATTTTTGGCTTTTTTCCTCACTCTTATGAAGATCATCCTGTCTAAAATTTAGGCACATTAAAAGTGGTCCAAGTAATCCCCATAAATCAAAGCCACAAATTTTAAGTACAACTGTTAGAACATCCACATCTCAGTGATCTCACCCCCTAAATGCTATCTTAAGTTAAATTGAGGAGAATTACTTTAAAATTAGCTTTAATCGGTTTTGTTATGGTGCCTCCTAAAAAATAAAGAATTTTTATTCACTCTCAACTCTTATTTTAGTGGAGTATTTGTTTCTCACCCCTTCAAGTATCTCAATCACTTTTTCACAAAAGCAATATTTGAAGAAAATAGTAATAGTTTAACAGAAAAGAAGTATAATATGGATTTTGGTGCAGTGAATATTTTTAAAAATGGCTTGCTAAATTTAAAAAAGTAACACTTTTCTCTCAAATTTGGTTAAAAAAGTAACATTTTCTCTCTAATTTGGTTAAAGTCAATAAAGCGACGTTCGTCCATCATAGTAATCTAATTCTTCTAACATACTATCGTCCCCTTGGAATTAAATCTAAGGGACCTTATGCCCCTCTGCAAATCTAATCTTTTCCTCTCTACCCCTTCTGATGTTCATTCTGGTAGCCATATTCTTCCGCAAAGTTTCCGAAGAGGTCCAATTGCAATTTCCTATCGCGTCATTATCGTAGAAAAGTTGGGGTTGATTATTGGAGAAGTCTAATTTTGTATATCCTTCTTGAAGGCTAATGGATTTGCGTCGTGTAGCCATTAATGAAAACTCATCTAATTTCGTGTATCCTTATTGGGGCTTAATATAATTGTAGTAAGGGTTTGGGCGGATTTAGGGTACATAGATTCTCATTGCTATGATTGACATATAAAAAAAAAAAAAATTCTCATTGCTAAGGGATGAGTACGTTTAAATTAAAATACAAGGGTGTAAAGTGCAAATTCCCTCTTTTAGAAGTTTTTAATTATGCTTTATCGCACATTTCAACAGCAGAATCAATTTTTGCTTTTAGCTTTTAATTATTTTATTGGGGGATGGGAATGGGAACGGGAATGGGGACGGGGATGGATGAAAGCACCATTAATCAAGACGACGTGCTTAATGCATTAAATTAAAAAAACAAGTACGGCCCAATCGTTTGTCCTGCAAAATGAGAATTTAAAAATAATTTAATTTTTTTAAAAAAAATAAATTATCAACAACGTATTAGATATCAATGAGTTTTTTTTAATTTAAGAAAAAGTTAGAAAAATTCTCTAAAGAGAGTATTATTTTGGAAAATGATAATGTCAAAACCATTTTTGTTTTTGCCAAAACTATAGTGCACAAAAAGCTTGTACCTTGCACAGGGAACAAAGTTTTTAAGCACTACATTTTTGGCACAAACAAAAACGGTTTTGACATTTTTAAGTCTTCAATTTGCAGATTGGACAAACATGAAGGGAAAATTTTTGGGTACCTACCAGGTACCACATGGCCAAGCCTACGTGGTACCCAAACGTTGCTCCAGGCCATCTAAAAGTGTATTCGATGGCCGCGATTAAAACACACTCTCTCTCCTCTTTCTCTCTCCTTTTTCTCTCTCCAAATCCAGACCGCCCAAAGCCTAAATGGATGGCCTAGATACGCCAAGAGGGTGCCACGTGGTACCCTCTCGGTATTGAAAAATTGCTCGCTCAACATGGAGAGAACAACAAAAAAAGCGGCCCTCAATTATTAAACAAAAAAATGAAAGTTCTGTCTCATTGCAAAGCTCCACTAGTGTTTGTACCTGAGATGTTGCATAAATTATTTGAGGGGTACCCTAACTTGTACCTCTACATCCCCAGCTGTTCGTGTGGCCTGCCCATAAACTATAAGCCGGGCCCTGTTGGATAGATACCTTTTTGTTCATTTTTTTGTGAAGTTTTTGTATGTATTTGTTTCACATAGTTATTCATACACAAGGTAAATAGTTCTTATAGTTCTAACTGTGCATGCCATATATGCTACTCCAACAAAGGAAGGGTTGTTTCAGTGGTTATAGCTTGGAATTTGGTTGGACAAGGCCTACGTGCGAGTTTCCATAGCCTCAGTGGCAGAGCTAGGAATCGAAGTTGGAGGGGGCTAGCTTATGGAAAAAAAATGTTGGTTCGATGATTTTCAAGACTAAATCTAGCCAGTCGTGTTTTGATAAATTAAAAAAATTAATCTCGACTATTGCTTTTACCATATGACTTGACGAATGCAGTATCATTATCGCAAGGGATCATTTATCATGATTTTAGCATTTTTGAAATGGAAATTGTGTTTTACTATTTAATTATTTTTGAAATTTTATAACTTTTATGAAAAAAATATTTGTATAAAATATACAAAATATACTCTAAAATAAGAAATTGGGAGGGACTGGGGCCACCCACAGCCCCTGCATAGCCTCTCATTGCCATTGGAGCTAAAACATACTCCTAATACCACCCAAATGTAGTGAAACTTTAGCTTGGTTCCAATACAGGTGTGGTAGGGTCCGTTACAAATAGTAGTGTAGTGGGGTAGGATGGGGTAATACTCCACGGTGAAGGTGACGATATATATACTATATACATACACTTCCATCTTTTGCAAGAAAAAAGAAAGTATATATGCTACTCCAATGCACGCTATGCTACTCCAATAATTCTGCTGTGAACTCCAATACTATGCTACTGATCAATGCACACTATGCTACTCCAATAATTATGCTGTGGAACTCCCTGGTCCAGCTGTGGACTCTATTGAAGGGTCTCCACTTCAAAATGACTATAGTTCTACATGATTGGAGTAACATGGGAAGGTCCATTAATAGCTAAGTAGCTCGGCCTCTGTGGATTACAATTAAGTCTGAAGCATTGTTTGACCATCGGTGACTTATAAGTATGGAAAATGTTAACATATGCCTAGTGAGCTTATGTTAAAGTTGAAAAAGTGTGTTAAAATGTGAAGGACTATTAAGAGCTAAGTAGCTCGGCCTCTATGGGATTACAATTAGGTCTAAAGCACTGCTTGACCATCGGTGACTTATAAGTATGGAAAATGCTAACATATGCCTAGTGAGCTTATGTTAAGGTTGAAAAAGTGTGTTAAAATGTGTGAAAAGTGTAAAAAAAAAAAAAACTCCTAGGTGTAAATGTATTGAAAAGTGTAAAAGGTGCACTGGCGTGCGTGCTTTTTTGCATGCTTATAGTGTGCCCAGTGGGCACACGATAGCAAGACCCTATAAGTGTTATAGTGACTGCTCTTTGCGAATAGGATTCTCTCTATTAGGGATTACAATTCAACCAACCCCATCCCGAACCCGCCTCGCCCTGCCCCAATTGGGGTGGGTATTTATTACTAAATTTTTTGGGTATAGGGGCGGGGTACGGGGGAGAATTGAAAAAATTTGATCGGGTTAGGATAGACATCACCCTTTCCCAATACCCGCCCTGAAAATTTTTTTTTGCATAAAATTTTATTTTTATTCTTATATTTTTACCCTTAAAACTAGAATCTCACATTATATATCAATTACTTTTCATTTTCCTTATAGTATGTCAATTACTTTTCAATTATTTTGTGATCTTTTATAATTTGTGCTCACTAATTATGGAATCAAAAACATAATTTCTATGCAAAATAAAAAAAAGTAGCCGGGCGGGTAAACCCGTTACCCGATAGAAGCGGGCAGGGAGTACCCATCCATAACCTAGTCGGGGGCGCGGATAGATTAACGGGTCGGGTTGGGGTAAACCCGCCCCACCCCATTGCCATTCCTATAGTTTCTCGTATATAATCCTAATGTCAAAAAATACATTACACTCACACGGTCTTCTTTTGATGGTCCGGAATGTTTATATAGTACTTTTCTATATCTATAACTTAACCATGCAAAAAAAAAAAGTTTATTTCATAACTGTAAGTGCTCGATCGAACCGAATTCATCGGCCAGATAGACGGTCAAAATTGAAATTGAAAAACTAATGGGTAAAGAGTTAATTAATGCGTAAAAGTTGAGAATAATGTTAGATGGTGGAGGTAAAAATTGTAGTGAAATGGGTAAAGTAAAGGTAAAAATTAATGTGATATATAAGGAAATGTGTTAACTTGATATATAAAACTTTAATTATATACTGTATCAATTACTTTAAAGCAACTGCACGGGGGAATCACATTATATCAATTACTTTTCATTTTCCTTGTATATAGTGAAATGTGTTAACTTTTCATTTTACGAAACAACACACTTAAAAAGGGATTTAAAAAATGGCGGATAGAGTATGATTTACAGATTGAGATGTTTAGGGGGTGTTCAACTAACAAAAAATTATTTTTTTCAAACACCGAGACAGGTCATTCTCTCGCAACACATCACATAAAAAACCGTAAAAAACCAATTTTTAAAATAAGAGTTTGAAAAATCGGCTTCTTTTCTTCTCTCTTTCAAAGTGCATTCTTGTTTTTGTCCCAACTCAGAACATCAAAAACACCAGTTTTCACTTTCACATAGTATGATTTTCAACATTAGTGTCAGTTTGACCGAATAATTTCGAAAAACTAAATTACAGTACTTATTATTCCTTCCAATCTGCCATTCAACTTTTGCAGTTTTCTCCTAGATTTCATCAATGGACAAATATACTTTGGAGTATTTCTAGTAATTATTCGTACTGAATATAATCTGCATAAGAAACATACAATCCCAAAATAGAGTTGAGAGAAGAGACGAGTTAAAAGTCAAACAAAAATTTCCACCTCACTGGGACTAATATCTTCGCTCTCAATCCTCACTAACGCGAATCTAAGTAGTTTAAGATGTTTTCAAGAGACACTTTCACGTTCATGCTCACGCATCGGACCACGCACATGCATTATGTGACTTAGGGTAGACGCTTGCAATTCGGAACCAATGCACTATGGAGTTGCAACCATTCCTAGCTTGAGCCTTTTCGACGAATCTTTCCAGTTTTTTACTCAACTCCATTTGTTTTAACAACTTCCATTCAGCTTCTTTAGCAGTAGTAACAAATCACATCCATCGAATTTTAAAGAACGAAAACAAAAGCAAATCAGATCCATCCGATTTCATGAATTACAATGTCCATATAATAGGCATAAGGTTTACGATTCAAGGGCACACTATCATTGCCTGTTCAAGTATGCCCAAGAAGCACTTAAAAAGACTGTGCAGCAATGGATTAGTCTCTCACCAATAAAATTGAGGGACAGAAAGGCCCACCAGCCATCAAGAACCCAAAACCCCTCTTTTTATCTTCTTCTAAACCAATTTCCAGTCAAGAATATAACAAAAAAAAACTAGGAAACACAATTTACATGCAAACTATACTCCACAAAGTCCAGTTTCCAATCACTGAAGACTGTAAGACCTACCTGGATCAAGGTGCACGCATCAAATCTTCTTGGAGTCGTCATCCAAAGGGTGGCGAAGAGTTCCAAACATCCAGTCCATCCACACGGTGAAGTGGCCATAGTTATGACGGTAGGTAATGTGGTGGATGGTGTGGTAGCCGGCACCCATCACAGGCCAGAGCTTCCCGTGGATGCAGTCATGAATGTTTGCAGTCCAAATGGCCTCCACAAATAGGAGGAATATGTGGGTCTTGAAATGTGTTGGGACTAGGAAGAGTGTGATAACATGCGGTACTGCCTGAAGTATTCCGTCCAAGGGGTGGAAAGCCAGACCTGATATAGAGTGATTAAAACCTGGTCATTAGCTCATATAGACACAAGGACAAAAGCTTCAACTATGGTGATGCACTGATGCTTATGAAATTCACATTTTTCCTAGGTAATATACATTTAGGAACAAGCAATTTCTACATGGATAGTGAAAAATTGACAATATGAGGTTCTACTATCCAAATCAAGAGTTATATAGCACGTGAGATATAGTTCGATCATCTGTGAATTGTGATGTATGCTTGATAAGACCAAGCACATTCATTAAAAGTTGGCACAATAAAGAGCCCGAGTTCTGAAAGTGGTTCTTTTATATATCTAAACACTGAGTAGGGAAACCACAGTCCCTGAGAGCATATGGACCGATATATGAAAATAGTGGAAACTTGATGTTACCTAGAATATATATTGAGTATTCTGTTCCTTCATTTTCCACGTATTCCAATACAAAGAGAATTAAATAGCGTTCACATCATTACCACTAGTGAAAGCCTAAATAGAGTTATACTTAATGATAAACCCACAAAAGAAGCCACTCCAGACCACCATTTTCCCCAACCTAGTTGAGCTGAGGACTGATAAAGCTTGGCACAATCAGCGAATGAGCTAAAAAATGATATTCAGTCGCACTCTTTCAAATGAGATGAACAATCCAAACAAGATTATCTATAGGATATGGCTGAGCTTCTGGGGACAGGTTAAGGTGGAATCATGGGAATGGGATTTTCTCGGTACAACCATACAGTCCATACCATTTCCTTTCTCAAATGGAGAGGTGGGGATTTCTTTTTCCATTTGATACTATGCTGAAATCGGTAGTCACTAGACTTTATGGAGCTCTTTAATTTGGTGTCAATAAATTTAAAAAATTATGCTCGGAAGCATTTTATTTCTTGATCCAAAAATTGCATGTTTTTCGCAGTGGACTATTATTTAGGAACGGAGGGAGTATTAATCATTCACAGAAGTATTTCAACAAAAGTGTTTTATAATTTATGTACTCAATAAATTATACTCCGTCACACAAAAAATAAGACTTCCAAATTTGTAAATAGAATAGACTATTTCGGTTCATAACTCCAACTTGTTTTGTGAGAGTTACTTATCAAAAGAAATGTTTTATGCGTGTCCCGAGAGTATTTGGAGCATTACTAGAGTGCCCCCGAGTGTATAAACGGAACACATAAAGGGGGAACAAAAACACTCTTAGGATTTGAGAATGGGACACGTGCAGAGTGTCGGTGTCCGACATTGGTACGTGACCTCCGATCTATTTAGCACCGACACGGACACGACACTCTAACACGCAAATTTTAAAAAAATTGAGGACACGACACATTGGGGATACGTTTTAAATAATTTTTCTATGTAATAAACTCTATGAATACAAATTAATCCAACAAAAAGTGTTTCATTATCTATGTCTCTTACTCTCTTCATAATCGATAGTCACATAAAGAGGAAATACTTTTCTAAGCTTCAGCAAGAGTCGTACCCTCAACGTGTCTGTGAGTGTCCCAAGAGTGTCCGGAGCATATTTTAGAGTGTCCCCAGAGTGTCCACACCAAAAATGTAGCGAAAAAATAGGACACTTCAGTTTTGAGTGTTGGACATGTGTCTGGATAGTGTAGGTGTCCAGGAAGTGTTTGACACCGGTAGGTGGACTCAGACGAAGTGTCCGTGCTACATAGCCTCCGACCAAGTGTCCATGCA
The DNA here is from genome assembly GCA_020921065.1 of Vaccinium darrowii. Taxonomy (NCBI): domain Eukaryota; kingdom Viridiplantae; phylum Streptophyta; class Magnoliopsida; order Ericales; family Ericaceae; genus Vaccinium; species Vaccinium darrowii. The sequence continues at coordinate 10,486,455 of CM037158.1, read as the reverse complement.
ACATAGGACCTAATCTTTGGCAATAAATGCACAAAGTGGCTACTCACATAAAATTTTACCACTGAAATTGTGGCCCTCTATCCCTGGTTTAGTAAATAAAACAGGACAAAATCATAGCAGGAGGAGTATAAAATAATGCACCAATTTTCCTACTATTTGCCACGAATTATATAGTTCGTGAAATTTGACTGTCTTAGTAAAACTGAAGTTCCATTAAGGATCCCAAGCCAGAAGCAACAATCACAGATTCATATCCTATAGGACCATTATATACAAGATCTAAGGCTTTAATCTTAAATCAGAATTTCTTGGTTTCGTACAAAGAACCTATAACTGATCTCAATCGTTTTGCACTAAGCATTTAAGATGTCCATCATTCAGCCATGCTTGGTTTGGTTTGGTTTGGTTATGATTCAGCCATGCTTTCTACATACATCGTGATAGGACAAAACAAAACCCTCTTAACCACAGAATAAAGGAAGGTAAATTTGCCACCGAAATCATGGAAACTGATACAAGTAGAACTTACCAGCAAATGGAGACAGAGTATTTTCCTTGTTGTAGATGTGATGTGTCGCATGAAGATACTTATAAAGAGGTTTTATATCGTGCAACTCCCTGTGCATCCAGTAAATCCCAAACTCCACAATTACAAGATAAACCACTGAATACTCAAGGTAGGCAAGCCAACTGACATCACCAATTCTTGCAAAACACCTTGTCCAGCCACTCTCAACCATAAACTCCGAAATTGTAGGAAGAGCACAGTACCATGGCATTGCCTTCATTGCAACAGATATTTGCAAGAGCATGGCTTGTCTTGAAGGGATTGCATCTGCAACATGAATGATCATGAGATAAACCAATTTTCATTATTGACTGGAGACAAAAGATTTTGTTACCATATAAAACGAATGACATAAAAGTACATATATCAACTGACAACAGAATCATGCCATTTAACTTGGCTGAGATTTGTTCGCCCAAAAAAACTTATTTCTCCGTCTTTCTCCATCCTGTTATATTGAAAGAATTCTACCTCAGTTATCAGATGCAAAAATTTTCAAAATGTTGTACAGATCCATGCAATGCTCTGAAAGCCGGATTAGCGAACGAACAGTTAAGGGGACTAGACTGAAGGCCACCAAATCAATCACGGGTTAACCGAATATGGGCTGTGAGAGAATAATTACCTTGTGTAAAGATTGACTATAGTACATTAAATATAGAAAAAGAGATTAATTTTTAATAATCAATGTGAAAATTACTATAAACAATGTGAAAATTAAAGAAATCAGATTTCCTTCATAACATCTAAGTTTCTAACTTATTCTCGCACTGCAAGTTTAGAATCTTTCAACAAAGCAAGAACGTAAAGCCAAACAATACTTTGGATGAATTGATAATACTATATTAGCATGTTCAACCACCAAGTACCATTAAGGAAGATGGGTTTTTGTTAGGTAAAGATCATATGCACTCGTCAAGCTTGGTAATAGTTAAGACAGGAATGTGGAACCTCCTATTGCGGTGCCAACCATGATAATCAAATCAAGCTGAATGGAGGGTTTCTCGTTGTGGGAATTGTGTCCCGCCTCAATGCTTTCAATCCATTAATAAGAATGGATTAATACCACATCGATGAGTTCTCCGTGGCATTGTCGCCTCAATTTGTACTGCCCCACATCGGAAACATACAAAAGGGTTTAGAGATGAATTGAAATAAATTACAGCTTTTGCCTATCTTCATAGGAAACTAGCCTTGCCGGTTGTATTAACCTGTGGACGGTTCACACAGGTTGCCAGTTCAACAGGTGTTTTGCCAATTTTTGCAAACTACAGCACTTTTTAGTCCAAAAGGTTACGGAGTTTATCCAGACCGGAACATGGACCGGTTAGTGGTCCAACTGATTGAACTTGTCAGGTCATATCGGATTTTAGAACACTGGATAAGGTAACACCCAATAGATAAGGATTCTGTCAGCCTAGAACACAAGATAAATCAAAGCAATTCTCGGGTCCACCATTCTATTATTTTTTATTCTCGCGGATCAGTGATATGGGATCTACATATTCCAAATCTGTTTTTTTCTTTTCAGCAAGAGGAGGATTTTTCAAGTTTGCTAATTCTATCTCTCGCTAGGATATTTTTTCCCCTAAGAAGAAAGCATATTTCTACAGGCATCCACAGAAATTTCAAAACGATCATAATGCAACATTTTAAATGTTGCGAATCACCATAGTTACAAGAGTCCTCAGCATGTTTACATCTTTACAAGTTCATTTACCAAAGAAATATAAATGTTGACAGATTTACCAGCTTACGTTAAAGAGAAGAGCCTAATAGTCCGCTACCATTATGGTGTCAAATAAAGGCAGAGGTGACAGCCATATATTCACGCAAAAAAGGAAGAAAACATAAAGCATGTATATTGCACATTGACAGAGAAAGAAAGTAGACAGATACAAGGCATTTACCTTCCAAGAACGCTCCTTGTACCTAGTTGTTTGTCTAATTGTGCAGCCAAAAGCACTATCCGTTACATTTACCAGAAAGACTAAATTTTGCATACTCCAAGGTCAGAAAATCTAAAAACGGTCCGTGAAAATGAAAGAATACAGCACGTTATAACCACGTGGCAATAAATAAGGGGAAGGTCAGCCTATAGTACGTACTTATGGACAACATACACCAACATAGACGCTCTCTTTTGGCTCACTACCGATTTTGTCGGACATATCTACAACTACTTGAACCTCAAGCACCTTTTTTTTTTTTTCCCTTGATCAGCTCAAGCACTTTTTTCGGTAAGATTATATTAAAGAAGGCATCAAAGCCGATCGGGAAAAAAAAATCGGACAAATCTACAACTACTTGAACCTCAAGCACATTTTTCAGTAAGATTATATTAAACAAAGCATCAAAGCCGATCCCAAAAAAAAAAAAAAAAAGGAAGGCGTCAAGGGAATGCCACCTGAATACAAATGAAAGCCCATAGAAATAGGGACTTATAGATCCTCTGCACCTCCACGCGCATCCAAAAGATTATCATATCAAGGGTTGAGGGAAGGATTATATTCCTTCAGCTCTCATCTAAACAACTACTACCTAGAGAGACTTTTTAATCTATACAAAGGTGTCTCTTAGCCATCAAAATGGTCAACAACATTTTTCCCGCCAAATTAGCCGTAACATCCAACGAGGAATCTCACCAAAAATCCCTCACATGTCTGATATGGAAACCTTTTAAAATGGTGCATTATCAATGATGAATTTTCCTTGCATTGTAATGTAACAACTTCAAAGGAAGGAAAGGGTCAATAATGAACAGTCAAGTTATAGCCTCTGGCTGGCATATCTGAGAACGTGGTTATCAACTTTGATTTTGAAGCATAAACACCAGGATTTCAAGTTCCCAGAAGTTATATATTATTGCCTTCAAGCATTTCTAATCTTTTGGGGCACCAAATAATCATGGTGATGCGTTCAAATTTGGAACGTAGTGACAAGTAAAACAAGTGCTTGGAATGGTCCAGAAAAAGAAAATTGATCTACACGAGCTAGGGCTGGCCGTTAACCGATAGTCGCAAAAGTTTTTCCCAATACAATTACCAAAAATTCAAAATATTTACGAACATTTCAGCGAAAATAACATAAAACATAGATTGGAAGTAAATTAATAATAATGGGACAAGCAATGATAATCGATCAAGCAATAGGTTCAAGAAAACCAATACCAATCACAGAGTCAATAACACGAACAAATGCTGATGATGAAAGAAAAAAAAAACCAAACAAGTGCTAATTGGTAAACTGGCCTAAAACTAATCAAACCTATGAAAATATATTGGCATGCAATTATGAAGAAAATCCCAATTGTAGATAATATCAAAGATTTAGTTCCAAAAAAACCGATCAGGACACCAATTATACCAATTGCCTAAAGTAGTAAAACTGGAAAATTACGAAAAGAAAAACAGACATGCATAATCGATTCTCGATTTATTGAAAACTTCAGAAACTGCACAAAATTTGACAACTACTAGTCAACAACAAAAACTCCATCTGATACAAAAACCCAAATGTAAGACAGGAGTAAAACAACGACATTAGTGATTCAGCACCCCAACTCACCAAAACTAAAGAATAAAATACCAGATTTGACAATCAACAGCAAAATCCAAACCGCATGTTTTTTTGTCAAAATTATACAAAACCCATGTTTTGCTTTGAAAATTCTGCAAAACCCATGTTTGGCTATAGATTTGTTGTGCGTATATAGAAAATGTACCTTTGGGGAGATAAACATTGTGTTTTAAGTAATAGATGTAGAAGCACCAGAAGAAACCAGAGACGAAGTAGATGAAGACAGCGGCAATGTAGTTGCGGAGCCACGTCTGGAGGACGTGAGGGAGTGGATCCCACATCCGGGTGGGCAAGGAGGCGCCCAGTACGATGCGATTGAAAAAGGAGGTCTCGTCGAGGAAGGGGTTGGTGTAAGAAGAATTATCCATCTCAGGAGGAGGAAGAAGGTGGAATTGGGAGGAGGATGAGTGGGGTATTGAGAGGATAGAGTGGCGGAGGAGCGGCGGAGGAGCGGCGGAGAAACAGTAGTGAAAAAGCAGTGTACCAGAGAGAGAGAGTATTATTTCCGATTTATATTTCTCATGTGAGGTGGAAAAGTCGGGGTCTTAACCATTAAAAATTCACTGTGGCCTACTTTGACAAAATAATAATAATAATAAATTGGTTTTTTGTTTCATTCGTTTTGTCTTTATTAAAAAAATTTACATTTGTTAGTTTTGCATCAAATTTTTACAGATTATTGATTTGTCTCGACGAGAGAAATCTTGAATATAAAATTATGGTCAAAATTAATTTTTTTTTAATAAAGCCAAAATTAATCTAATTCGTCGAGACAAATCAATATTCCATGAAAACTTGATGCAAAAATAACAAATGTAATTTTTTTTTAATAAAAACAAAACGAATAAACCAAAACACAATTTAAACATTTTGCCAAAGGAGGCCTATATTGAGTTCCTGGTACGATTTTTTTAGTATTTTTGATATTTTTCGCAAGTTATAATATAAGAGCGAGAATATTAAAAATGCCAAAATATTAAAAATACAAAAAATACCGTCTTACTATTGTATGTGAGAGGTTGTGAATTGAGTTGTGATTGAATGGTTGTGTACGTATTTTTGTTTTAACAATGACATTTTTGCTGCCAAATTTGGCATCCAATGTGGTAATTTCTTCGCTTGCCACATTATCCAAACCGTTTAATTTGCATCGGATAATGATATTGGTTTAATTCCAGTGGTCTGGATTGAGATTGTGCTACCAAATTGGTTCAACAGCGTTACTATTTTTTGACTTTTAACATTATACTAGGAGGCCAATAAATAATTTTGACACCACCAGATACACGTGCTCTAATCTTATCTTATTAACGATGGGTCAAAAGAGCCTGTCCATTTTATTCCAAGGTTACTGTCAAAAAGAGTGTAAGATTTGGTATTAGTAATTATCGTGTTTTTAAAAGGACCCGTTACGGGTACAGATCCCCAACATTCAAAAAATGTACCGACCGTTTTGGAGATCCATAGTGGATTCTATACGAGTTATTCGAACTTTTCATTCATCTTAAAATAATTTTTCAAGTGGGCATCGGACGAATTACCATTCTTTCTATGTACATGGATTATATTGTTGTGGTAAGACGAGATGGTGCTGAGGCTCTCAAACATGACACGGCTTTTGGTAGTGTCTAGATATTTTGAAAAGAAGTTCCATGTTCTGTGGGTCATGGGAACCTCGTTCCTTACCCCTTTGTCATATTTGGGGAAATTGCAACCAACGTGCATTATGCCATGATCAGTGGACCGTTACATGCGAGATAAAAGTCAATAACATAAGGGAGTCAGGGGCGACTCCCGGATAGCGCTACCAAAAATACACAGCTTGTTTGTGACGAAAAGCTATATGCAAAAACAAAAAAGGAGCCATCTAATTCCTTTTAATTTTTTAGTGTTTCTATATTGAATCAAATGTCAGACAACTACTATTTTAACTGTGTACTATATACTAAGGCTATCATAATTGGTCTAGGCTTGTTTTGTTTAGTTGGACTATAAAAATTTGGTTCAAATTTAGTTGGAAACATTTACTTTAACCTCATAAGAGCATCCTCGTCAGGCTTAACAAAAATTAACAAATCACTTTTTCAAATTTAACCTCAAAAACACCTTTTATAAATTAACAAATCACTTTTTCAAAAACTCACAAAATCAGACTCTCTATTCTAACTTCACTCAGAATTAAAAAGTAATAATAAAAAAAAAAAGAGATTGAAAGGGGAATAGACGGAGAGAGAGGGAAGTCTCAGGAGAGAGAATTGCGTTAACCTATGAATAGTGTCTCAAAGAATTTACCGAGTTACTGTAGCAAAGTTAAAAGTTTTGCAGATTTACAAAAAAATTGTTGAGTCCGATTTTAGGGGGTTTTTTCCCCTTTCACTCAGCAACTTAGCCATCAGGGGGATTTGCCTCCCCTGACGAGGATGCTCTAAGAGTAACCCAGCGCTGACAATAAAAGAACTTAATTTATATCAAAATTTTAATTTTTTTCCAGTGCATTTTTGGAACCCAGCGAGATCGTTTGACCTCACTGATTGAATGGTGGAGCCGCCCCTGAAGGGAGTTCGAAATCTCTCTATAGACTCGACTCGAATTCCAGACCATCTCTCCATGGAAGACAAGAGATACAACCAGATGAGCTAAGACATAGGCGGTTCCACCCTTATCAAAGGGTGGTCACCTGAACACCCTTATAAAAAAAATTTTGTTCAGAAATACATGTAAAAATTTTAGTTTTAGTTTAGTATAGCGATTGTTGAACACCCAACTCACAAATATTTGAACACCCTACTAAAAAATATTTGAACACTTAACTCAACAAATCAGCCCACAAATTAATTTTATGTAAACAACTAACTAAAGTCTAAAATTTTCTCGTAGATGGTCGATGTATACTCTAAAAGCCTTTTATATTTTATATTATATGTGATATATTTATATTGGGTTTTGTTTTAACATTTATACCATGAACACTCACCAATCCTGATAATTCACAATAAAATCCTTAATACACCAGTTCAAAACAAAGTGCACACTCTTTACAACAAAAATTAGGAAAATTAAGAAAAAAGTATCTATTGTGAAAATAAATATTCAGGCAAACCTATTCAACACACAGATTTTAACAATAAATATTAGTGTATTTATCTCTTGATTTAGTTTTACTGAACCCAAACATAGAATTCGCTAAGAAAATTTGTGATATCTTATGATTTTCATATCATTTGGCCTCATTATTCACACTAATATATGAAAAAATTGTATGTATATATATAATAGTTAGTATAACTAGTTGAGTTAAGGTAAATCTTGAACACTCTGTTCAAATTTTTTGGAGCCGCCACTGAGCTAAGAGCCACATTTCTAAAGAGAGATTCACATGTGCAATCCATGGGGCTTTTTAGTGTTGGTATTATAAGCTGAAGTATTATTTGGTAAATTACTTCTTATAAACTTATACTCCCTCCTTCCAAAATAAGAGTTCACTACGAAAAGTCGTGCTATTTTTCAAATCAAAAGATGAAGTACTTCCGTGCATCATTTTTTTGAATTTTTTCACACCGAATTAAAGTACTTGTCGAGTACTTTAATTTGGTGCGAAAAAATTTGAAAAATGATACACGAAAGTACTTCATTTTTTTATTTGAAAAATAGCAAGAGAGAGAAAGTGGAGATCTTATTTAGAAACGGAGGTAGTATTAATTTAATAAAAAAACGTGATAAGTAAAATTACTTAACATCGTTTACGTATTTTCTTCTGATGAGCAATAATCATCCAAAGGAATATACTTAACAGATCTATATTAACGATTTGGATCGTCAAATGACATCTAAGTGATTTTATTTTGTCCAAACAAATTGTGTGGTGAAACTGTTTATCTATGTAGTTGTGTATTTAAAATCATAACTTTTGATAGACAAAAAGATTAAAACTTGTATTGAGAAAAAGAATATATATCGAGGTACGGCGCACAGCACTCCGGATTCGGCAATGGGGTCAATGCGATCCCTTTCACAACATTGGTTTGGTGATTATATATCCTTCCACAAAAAAACCAAGGAAACTGTGATTAGAGATTGATTAATTTAGGGGGTGTTCTGCGATTAGAGATTGATTAATTTAGGGGGTGTTCCACTAACCCAGCTTATTGACTTTTTTGGCTTTTTTTTTTTTTTTGTTAGGGGCTTAAAAAATAACTTCAGATAGACAAAAAGATTGAAACATGTTTATATTGAGAAAAAGAATATATATCGAGGCACGACACACAGCAACCCGGGATTCGACAATGGGGTCAATGTGATCACTTTCAAAAGATTGAAACATGTTAGTGATTACATCCTTCCAAAAAAAAAGGAACCTGTGTTAGAGATTGATTAATTTAGGGGGTGTTCCACTAACCTAGCTTATTGGTTTTTTTGGCTTTTTTTTTTTTGGAACGGACTTAAAAAATAAGTTTTTTTATTTTATTTTAAAGTTAGTGGAATGTGTTGACTTTTTTTGTTGATGTATTGTGAAAGAATGACCTATCATGAATTTTGGAATAAGGTGGCTTTTTTAAAAGTTAGTGAAATGTGTTGGTTTTTTTTTTTTTAATTTTTTTAGTTAGCGGAATGAAGTAGCTTTTGGCTTTAAAATAAGCCGACTTTTTTTTTTAGTGGAATGAGAATCTCAGCAGATATTTTTTTTTTAATTAAAAAACTAAAGTATTCTAATGACTTGATGTTTAGCTAGCTTGCTTTGTTGACTTTTTAATTTCACATTAAGAAAATATTTAAAACACACCCCCACATTCTATACATTACTATTAGAAAATCAAATGTTTCTTTTTTTTTTTTTTGCCAAAGAAATGAATTGCGTGGATATCAATTTAAAGGTGTGCAAATTAACAAAATTGTAAACCTCTATCGTTCCATTTGCACCACCTAATGCTTGACCCACACCTTTCGTTCATGGGTCAAGTTTTAATACACACCTGTTTTAGGTCCATGATATGCACCCCGTAATATTGATTAAAAAAAGGCGTAATATTCACCGCCAAGAGACCTACTATCTCACCACAAAGCAGTGTAACATTTTGAACTAAAACAGCTAGCAATATTCCACCATAGACATAACATTTCACCGTAAAAAGACGTTAACACGTATGTAGGTGTATATCATATGCATCAGAACCATAAAAAAGACACAACATTCACCAAAACAAGCCGTAACAATTAATTTGAGGAGGCTTAACATTCACAAGACATAAACATAATATTTTCTTAAGTGCAGATGTTTATTGAAGCATATCCCTTTATTAATTCATTGCACATTCCTCATTTGGGCAAAGTGTATTATCTTTAACAACAAAACGAAATGCCTGCTATATAGGGGTACTAATCTTTAAGGACCACGAGAAAGCTTATATTTACTGTTTTATTGGATGAATTTTATGGTAATGGAAGATCTAAAGACAAAAACAGTGATGAGGATGAGTATAAAATTACAAAACATATATTATTTCCCCTTTTTTTTTGTCTTTTTTGTTTTTCACCAAAGCGTCCTATCCTATCCTTATATTGGTCATTTTCTAAAAAGTAAGTTGTTTTTCGGATGCTACACTAAATAGCTTACAAACTCGTACACTTGTGTAAAGATCACACCGACACACAGGAGAAAGTGCCATAAAGCATTACGTGCCGGTACTACACAACCACTTAGCCCTACCTTGGCCTAATTTTAGTGCGAATTTTCAAGATTACATATCAGTACTACACAACCACTTAGCCAGTTAGCCCTACTGTGGCCTAATTTTAGTGTGAATTTACAAATTGTCTTTTCGAGTCTTTTTTGTGGCTTAAACTTTTTCATCACTAGTTTATAGTATTGTTTTATACTTTTTTGATTTCTCTCATCAAGGGAAACAATGTGATAGTAAAAATTTAATTCGAATCTACTAAAAACTAAGATAAAGTAATAATAAAAAGTGACTACTACAAAAAAAAAAATGGCCAAAAGATTAAAGAAATTATTAGGCAAATTGGAGCCAATTAAGGCTCTGTTTGAAAGTTAGGGAAAGAAAGGGAAAATAAGAGAAAATAATGAAGGAAGAAATTGAAGAGAAATTGAAGGGACCAACACCCCATGTAAGTGGGGTTATAATTGGTTGTGACACAAAGTTTGTGTATGTATCATTATTCTTTCCCAATTTCCAAACAGAGCCGGGTGTGAATATCCATCGTACGACTCTCCACACCCGAAGAAAATCCCAAATTGGCGGGTAAGACGAAAACGGTTTTAATCGTTAACCGGGGTTAGGGTTGGAACCCGTTTGTTAGGTTTGGGTTCAGAGGAGAGAGAAGAAGCGAGCAAATATGGAGGACGACGACGAAAGAAGGGAAGCAGCAATAGCGTCAACACCTCTTCTCCAACCCAATTTCAAGCCTTCTGGGATCTCCCAAGCCCAACTCACCAAATTCCAAGTACTTCCAAACCCTAATTTTCACCTTTACTTTCTTAAACTTTGATCTATATGCAGCAGTTGTCAAATGAAGAAATTTAAAGATCCCTATAGTTGATTAATACTTTTGGTATTTGTCCAAGGTAGGATTTGAATTTGTTTTCAAAATTAACTTCTTGTTTTCTTCAGTTCTTTTGCTCTATTCTGGTTCTGAATTTTTCCTTGAATAGCCAAGTAGTTGAGCTCTGAATTCGCTTTCGGGAGAAATGGAGTTAACATCTTGGGTATGTGATTAAAATCTGTTTCAAGTGTTAGTGCATTGCTATGATAAAAATTGGAGATTTTCAAGACTTAAAAGAGTATTAAAATGAACGACATTGCAATCCTATAATGAGTATTCAATTTACTGTGATTGGAGATTTTCACTAATTAAAAAGTGTATTTATAATGGATGGCATTGCAATCCTTTTCTTCCCGGACCTGTAAAGGCTTGTTAACTTCGTGTTCTTCGAGTGTTTGTGTTGCTCTGGGAGAGTAGATGGGATACCTGTTGGCATTTTTACTATGGTGGATCCCTTAATATTGTGAAATTCCGCGAGTGAAGAGTCTGGATCGCTTTTCACAATGCATGTTAGGTGGTCCTGGAGACTTATCAGATGGAAACAGGTCCTGGAGACTTATCAGATGGAAACATGGCTTTCAACATCATGCTTTGGTGGTCCTGGATTCTAGATGTGGCTTAATAGGCAGTACAATAAGATTCTGCTTCTGCTTTGTATGTGTAGAAAAGCTTAGATTCTGGTCCAAAATCGCCATTGAAGTGGAAAGCATATTGGTGAGATGTGCCAAGTGTCCTCCCATGATATCATGATTGAGTAATTATACATTTTGTTGGATTGCACATGAATCAAGTGGGTCAATTTGAGTGTTGGAAATGTGGTGGCAATGCATGGAACGTGATCCTTAAGTGCTCAGTGATTCCACAAAAGCCTAGTAGTTTCTTTTTTGTTACACTTCTCGGTAAAATATCGAATACGGCCTTCACCCTTATAGATAGCATTCTAGGCAGGTTGTAGGGGACTCTTGAACTTCATCTCCTTCCCCCAATTTGTCTACCATTTCCCTCACAGCTTGCTTAGCGGAGTGAGAGTACAGTTTCATGTTGGGGTATAAGTGTCATTTTAAAATTCCTTTTCTCTAAATATCTTTGTCAGTTCAAGTATACTAGATTCCATTGGTTCCTATCGATGAGATGTTACCTCTTTTCTATGAAGCAAATACACCCGTCCAACGTTGAAATTAAGATTGCCCTATTTCTTACTCCCTCCGTCCTTTGTTGTTGGTTAGTGTTAACTTTTCAAGAGACAAATTCAATGCATGTCTCCTTAGAAAGTTAGCTTTGATTTCCCATATTGCCCCTTAATTCGCACTTCTGAGAATACTTTTAGACATTCATGAGAGTTAATTTTTGAATGCTTACATACTCTTTCGTCGCTTAAAAGAACTAATAATGTGGACATCCCAAAATGGAATAGGACTTACATTAAGGGACACAGGAGAATCAATTATTCTTTTTGTTTGAAACTTAGGGACACTAAGGACTATGCTCAAGACACCCTAGGAGATTCTCGTGACACTCTATGGACAATTGGACACTCATAGGAAATATCGGATGTTAAAAACATAGTAGACTTTAGTTAATACTTAGGAAAGTCTTTTCTTTGTGTCAAATATGAAGGGTTATAGATGATGAAGACACATATTAATGATAAAAGGCTTTTGTTGGAACAAGTTTGTGAATTATGTAATGACAAGGACGAATGATGCAGTAACATGTGTAGATAAATGGATGTTTAGTATGTCTACTATAGCTAAAAGCTTTATTTTTCATTTTTAACTATTTTGTATCCAACATTCTTTTAAAGTAGATAATAATATTTTCTTAACGTACCCCAACTTATTGTGTCCTCCATTTTTATTGGCAAATTCGCATGTTAGAATGTTGGTGTCATGTCGCTTGTCTGTGTAATTGCTATGTAGACTCTTTTTTCTTTTGTTTTTCCCTCTAAAATGTGTGGAACTGGTGATAGAAATTTGTACATTGGCTACTAGAGCTACTTCTCAAAACATCTGGAAGACAGGAGGAGAAGAATTTTTTTTTTTTTAGGAGAGTGAATTGATTGGTCTCTACCATACCTTGTCCAATCCCCTGGTGCTTTTAATTTGATAGCCAATGGTTGCTTAACTGGAAATGCTGTTAGAGGGTATGATAAGGTCTTCATGTCTCAGTAATTTGCCGTATTACTGTGAACATATGTTGTTGTTTCTCTTGTAGGAACTGCACAGGAGGCGCTTACAAATCAAAGCAAGATCGAAGATAAGAAACAAAGCAAAAGGTTCCTTCTGTGGTTTCATCCAATCAACTTCATTCTATATTTGGTTGTTTTGCCGGAGCTTTTATGTAATCCTCGGGAACACTGTGTAGGAACACCGGACAAGACAAGTAAATCTCATTTTAAGAATCCTGATGCCAAAGATTTAACAGAGGAAATTTCAAGCAAAGAAACTGACAACTCAAGTGCTTCCGTCTTGAATGGGAGTGCCATGGAAAATACCCTCTCCCTGCCGAAGGAGACTGCAGAGGTGCAAGTTGGAGCAAAAAAGCGCCGGAAGTTACATTGGGGGTATCATCAACCTCTTTTAATTTTGTCAAGTTCATATATGAATACGATATCACTGTAATGATGATTGTCTATATTATGCATCAGGCAGCTTAGAAGCTACTTTTATCGTCCCAAATCCTTTGTATTTATTATAGCTTCACACATTCTGATGTTCTTATTTTCCTTCGAATTGTTTGTTATTAGGCTGGACACAAAGGAGAGGTGGGAGCGGAAAGCCAACATGTAGATGCATTGCTGCCGTGTGAATTAGAACTGCAAGTTTCCTGAATGACTTTCGCCAATCTCTCCGAAGTCAGTCTCCTAACTCTTCAGTACAGAAGATAGGGCCAAAGCTACGCTTTCTGAGTCAATGATTTATGTTGGGAAAAACTCCAGCATGCTAAAAGCTCTACTTACATCTCAAGGAATCGAAGTCATCTCAGCTGCTTTTTGGAGCAGTAGAGTTCTAGAGACTACGCTGAAATATGAGCAGATGGAAATCTAGTGCTCTTTTGTACATGCTTTAGTTCACGCAGGATTTCGTTGTAGATAAAACGAAGTTAGCTGATTTTCTTTCCGTCATTTGTGTTCCTGTTTTTGTTGCTATACACATCTCCTTTCCTCGGCCCGTTCTGCTGGCAGTGGTAAAACTATCATTGATTCCGCGGATGCTGTACCCCCCAGCTCCGATCTGCTGACAAACAAATGTATTTTCATTATATCCGAAAAGAATTTGATTTCCCTTCCCTTCAAGAAAATAGCATATCGAACAGCTGAGACAAATCTGCCATGAATACCATTTTCAGGGTCTGTATTAACTTGATTGCACGCGTACCTCCAACCTGATTCGCATGTTATTACAGATAATGATGCGCCTAGAGAGTATTTTAGTTTCAAGTTTGATAGTACTATCTCACGTCAGGAAACAGAATCAAGTGACAAAAATTTACTGATTGCACTGCTCTGAGAACCCCAGTTCAAACATGTACAAGATATACAATTACAATAGGTAAGACGAAAGCCCAAAAGAAGAAAAAGAAAGCGAAAAGGGCAACATGAAACAAGTACAGCTATACAATGATCACATCCGATGCATCTGAGTAGAGAAAAACCCGTATCCTATTTGCAATGTGGAATCGCATCCGAGTAGAGAAAAACCCTTCGAGGCTGCAACAGGTCAGTATCAGTCAACTGGGGATACCGTCATTATTGTCGTTGACTCACTACCATCACCAACAATTGCGAAGAACATTATGATCAAATTGCCGGGTTAAGAGCGCGCTCTATCTCCTCCAATGATCGCCCCTTTGTTTCCACAACGTTAGCAGCTATGTACAGGACGGCTAGAACACAGACCATTGAGAACCCCAAATACACAGAGCTGATTCCGAACTTATTTACAAAACTCAAGAAAAACAGCCCGATGACAAAGTTGCTTATCTGCTCAGGAAGAAAACAGCAACCCTCGTAACTAAAACAGATGAGATGAAAGAAAGATTATGCAAGAACCTAATAATCCGAGAATCCAAAAGAGATGCACGATAGTTTCTTTCTTTTTTCCTGGATTTCATAGCTAATTTCATCCCAGGAGAGGTCAAAATGGATATTTTACAGATCAAACACACACAAATTAAAGGCTATTCTGGTACTTTGTGTGCATATATATATATATATATATATATATATATATGAGGAACTCTCTAGTCCGGGACCCTTGGGTCCGGATCTCATAGTTCCGGATCAAATTTTCATGATCCGAACCGTCCAATGTGTTCAAAAGGTGTTTTCCAAGGTCCACCCGGGAAATCTTCAAAAAAAAAAAAACCGGGAAGGGCTTGATCCACGCAATTTTGTAAATATGCAGTTTTTGCGAAAAATTGCGTGGATCAAGCCCTTCCCGGTATTTTTTTTTGAAGATTTCCCGCGTGGGCCTTGGAAAACACCTTTTGAACACATTGGACGGCTTGGATCGTCAAAAAAATATCGGGAAGGGCTTCAAAACGCTTCAATCCGGGATTTCCGGGATCCTTGACAGGATCCTCCCCGTATATATATATCTTTTATAGTGGCACAAAAATGTAGAAGACTTCTTCCAAATGGCCTAATTGTCTGATTTCTTCCTCGCTCTTCAAAGAAAACTGACTCCTCCTACTCCTCCAGTTTGCCAGTTAATAGTTTTTGTGTTCAACCAACCCTATTACTTCACTTGCTATGAAGAAAAGACAAGGCATAATAAACACCATCATAAATGGGCAATTATCCAAGTCGTGCCCAATTGGTTTGCATTTGCTAAATGCTTAAAAATAATCAAAAAAGTAAATAAGGTTGTTTGGTGGGGCTGATTTGCTTGATTGTTTAATAAAGAAAACAGAATAACAAATAAGCAATTGATAGCCAAATGATTTTTCTTATTTTTAGTTCTGCTTATTGCAATTATTTGTAAAAAATACTCCATGCTGTAGGAACCAAATAGGCCCTGACTGTGAAACCGCTAACATTCTGCATCAAAGAAATCATGGATACTTCTCTTATTCAAGACTTACCCAATGCATGCCTAAGGACAAAGCAACTGCTTTTGCTCTTATTCTGGAGGCAAATATCTCTGGAAGTAGAAGAGCAGGCACTGGACCAGCACCAAGTGAAAAGGACAATACATATCTGTGCAAATAGAATGAGCGCCCAGATTCAATCCCATCGGTTATAATGAGTAGATTGTCTAATTTAATTGGCTAAAGTGATAAGAAGTAACTCACAGGACAGTCCCAAGAACAGCAAGCGTGCCTGAATATGGTCCCAGGGCCTTCCAAGTGAGCGACAATGAAAGCAATAACATTGAGGCAGCCTGAAATTTGTTTTCAAGTTTATTAAAGTCATAATAATACTTCATTTATCATTATTTTAAGAACAAAGAAGTTAAACTTTTTAAGCAAGCAATACAAAACTATTTAGATTAAAAAAACAACAAAAAAAAACTTAATCATACAACAGAAAAAGGACTACGATAAATAGACAGTTCTTGGATAGGTTTGAGAATAAACAAGAAATATTCTGTTGAATACGTTGTAAGTTATGTCTGGTTTAAATTCATGCATGCCAAAGAAAATAACAATGCTTTTAGCCTTTTGCTACTTCTTAGGAAAAATTACCAATCACTTAAGCTATGGGAAAGAAAATCCTGCTTTTATGCCCTACCCATTCGAGAATATCAACGTTTGTTCGCATCTTCTTTTTGCTTTGTACGGTTACGTAAATTATTGATCAGGAGTACTATTTACCAAGGAAACTAGATGAAATGGACCTTTGACAGGACGCGAAGGGAAAAAAGAAGCATCTATCAAAGGGCCACAACTATTGATTTCACAAAGAAAAGCATTAGAAGTGCACTGGGTAGGAATCATCCTCTACATACACTTTTTTCCCGGGTGCGAGTCTAATATTTGCTACCCACTTGATAAGGCCAACTGGATACATTTTTGAAGTGGCCAATTAGAAGTGTACTATCCTGTAAGATTGGAACAATGAATTCCATATAAAAAAATAAAAATAAAAAGAAAATGTTGCACACAGAAAAGGTGGTAGGAAATAATTACTCCTGGTGGATGTAAGAAATAGTTAAAGTAAAGAAACTGAAAAGAACATCATCCTATTAAGTTCCAACAATGAAGATTTGCACTTCAGCATGTCAAACCAATTAATGTCAAGTGGATCAGATAGATAATCATATTACCATTCCAGAAAAGCTTGTAATTAAAAGACTTTTCCTTCCTTGCTTATCCATCAAAGAGGATGCTATAATTGTACCTGCCAGAAGATTAACGTCCAGTAGCATGAAACATTTATGCAAACTATTAAAATAGATTTTACCTTATAGTCCCTGCGTAAAACAACAAAACAAACTAACCGAAAACATTTGATGCCCCAACGAGAGCACTGGCTGCAACATCAGATGCAATTCCGACACTGCGGAACACAGATGTGGAATAGTATACGACGGCATTAATTCCAGCCAACTGTTGGAACAAGAAAAGCGCTGCACCAACATTGACGACTGCAGAAGACAAATATGCAACATTTTAAGACTTGCAATAGAAAGAAATGGTGAGCAGAAACAGATAAAGGTACTTGAACTACTACTGAACAAGCACTCTACAGCATGTGTGATCTATTGTAATCTTGGCAATTTTGTTTATCTACCATGCCATTCAAGTTGCACTTGTGAGGATCACAGAGAAATCCATTCCATAGATGCAGAAAAATGTTTGATGAATGCTCAGGGATAGAGTTAATGTTAGAAGTCCAAACATGTTCAGATGAATCAGATTCAGAAACAAAACCATAATGAATGTTAGTGGTAAAGACTGCATTGCACTACATTCATCTAAGAACTGGCCAAGAGATTTTAGAAAAAATGGAAAACTAGTCTCTTTCACGCATGTCATGTGCATGTCTCAGCTCAACAAAAAACTCTTAGGCCCAACATCTTGGGTCAATCCAAGAGATCTTTAGTCTCTCATCATTGCTTTTTCCCTTCTTATTTTTCTTCCTTGTTTGATAAGTAAACAGCCGGGCCTTCAAAAGCCAAATATCAATTTTTAATGGTTTCACTCCAGATTTTAATGTTGAATCCATAAAGATCAAGTCACATTGCCAACTAAACAAAGAAAAATAATCAGAAAATATAGAAATCATAAGTGAACGCTAGATAGTTTTTGCGTTCCAAGTGATTCAGGAATTTTTTCGTAGTAAACAAGCATTCACAAATCTTGAAACTGTTAGCAAAGAACTTTGTAGAGAGAGAGCAAATTTGGACCAGTAGTGTATGTGAACCATACAATCAGGGGCGGTCAACGGTTTGACCACTGTAAGCACCTTCTTTTTTGTGTACTAATAAGAGGCATCTAACAAGGTGATATTGAAGATAACACAAGGATCCATATGTTCATAGGAATTTCTACCATTCCAACATAAGTAAATTGCTGTCAAACTTATGGGTGAGGTGAGATATCAATAAAGGCAACCTCAACATGGGAGCTAGCAATTTTTACTTTGCCTTCAAAATACGTATCCAGGGCATATCTTATGGTACATCTAAGATCACTATATATATTATCAACGCTGAACTACAATTCTTAACTGCACGATTTTTGTGTGACTGCATGTTATCTAGTATAAAACTACAAATAGCTTCCAATATTTTCCAGGTATACCTCTCCGATATCGGTTACTGAAAAGATCAAACCACCCGGCTTCTGGTTCTGAGGATCCTTGACTTGCTGCACTGAAGTCATTCATAACCTCCGCTACTCTTTCCTTTCCAAATAGTCTTTTTATTGCCATTTCAGCTTCGGAAAGTTTTCCTTGCTGCAACCAAATTTGTATAGCTTAGCTTCCCTTACACAAGCAAAAGTCGCAACCAATGTGACTAACAACGAAATAAACCTGATAAAGCCACCTAGGGCTTTCCGGAGAAAATGCCATTCCCAGTGCCAAAAGAACAGAGGGGATAATTGCAATGCCAAACATTGTCCTCCACCTGATAAAGGGGAAAGAGAATACAAGAGAAAGTGACGGTTACAAAAAAACTCTTTCAACACCCTCAAGTTACTAACATGTGATAATCCAAAAACAAGGTGTATGATAGTATTTTATAGTATCCAAGGGGTCCTATTCTGAAACTGATCGTCATTTCATGTGCCCTTTTAGTTTTATTTAACAAGAGATATACCAACTTCTATTTTCTAAGGACAAACTGATGCCATCATTTGTCCTCTCTAGAGCAGACTTCTACGTAAAACTGTACTTTTGGCAGATTGGCAGGTAGACGAAAATCCTCTAAATATGCAGTATCAGTCTCACCACCTTTCAACAGTGTTTATGAACTTTGGTACATTCCTATCTCACTGAACAAAGCTTTCCTTCTTGTCATGTAGGTATCGTGCAAAAAAGTTCATACCATAAAGGATTTCCAGCTAAGGGCAATCCAGCCACCAGTGCTGCAAGAATCCCGATACAGATAAAAAGTTGGTTGATAGATCCAAGCGTGCCACGAATTTCAGTTGGTGATATCTAACGACAGGAAAATATATCAACAAAAATCGAAAGCCATTGGAATATAGTAGCAATAACTGAAGTTAAAATGACATGTTACTACCTCAGATATGTAAAGTGGCACAATAGCAGATGAGATGCCAATTCCAATTCCAGCTAGTAAACGGCCAATTATCAATGTCTGTACACTCTGGGCTGTGGCACTGGATGATTTGACACCATCTACAGATTATTTTTTGATACCAAAGCAAGATCACAACCTCATCATCGAAAAAAAAGAAACATACCAAAGAAACGCTCCTACAGCAAGTGGAATTGCGTCCAGTTGAAAAGTTTTTGTTCTGCCAAACTTGTCAGCCAATGTTCCCCCAGTAAATGACCCAACAGTAGCGCCAGCAAGAAGTGTGCTAACAATCCATCCTGCTCAAAACATTGCACAATTTGAACTTATCAAACTAATCCCATTTAATAGAAAAAGATACAGAACACTGACAAAATAAAAGTCAAACACGAAATAAAGGATAACGCGCGGTTTATGAAAAGTAGTTTCTCATTCAGCTAGAGCTTGCCAAAACCATGAAAAAATGCATTTGGCAATTGTAGTGCAGAAAAGTTTTAGAAAATGACTGCCGAGCTTCCATATACTACAGCAAAACATATCTTGTGCCCAAAATATGTTCACGCACAAATAAATAACAGTGCATAACACAATACAGATTCTAATCACCTATCCAACCAAAACTTGCCTTGTAGGACAGTGTTTTCTGTGATACCGAGGTCCTTCGAGAGATACTCAAGAGCACCATTGACCACCCTGAAGCAGATGGGTGCACGTTAACAGTGTACCTCAAGCGTAGTTGACTGAATAACATGGCAGATAGTTGGAAAACTACACCCAACATAAGTTCACAAATAGAGATAGGAATGTGATTCCAGTAGTAACAATCTTAAGGATAACTAGAATAGCAGGCAGTCGATGAATGGTGGTTGAGTAAAATTCTTAAACTGGCTGGTCTAGAGGAATGACAGAAACAAGTTCTTAAAGAAGGACTTACCCGAGATGATATCCAAACAAAATGGCACCCAAGCAGGCAACACCAACATATGGAAAAACAGATCCAGAAGGTTTCCCTTGGGTTTTAGCAGGAGCAGCATTCTCAATATCTTCACCTTCAACAACATGAAGGTAGCATGATGCTTGTCAGAAAAAACTGAATCAAACCTCCAACAATGCATGATAAAAAAAAAAAAAAGGAAACTTTTTAATCCTAATACTGAACAGCATGAAGAGAGCATGTACAAATCCCATCATCCCATGTGATAGAACTGCAGCCTGACCTTGCGCACTTGCTCTCCCTTTTCTCTAAATTTTTCTTCCTCCTAGGGCATTCAGCTGCAGGCCGGAATCTCTACCTCTACCCCCTCCTCTCCATTCTCAACCTCTATCTCCAGCAGACCGGCCCATCCCACCCCCTCCATCGTCAGACACAATGGTATCAGATCCTTTGACACCAATGCCAACCCCAGCAATGTTTTGTCAGATCCAACAAAAATTGAACCAGATCAGGCAAAGAATGAGGACTGAATAGGGTTGTTTTTCAATTTTCAATATCTTTTTCTGTTTTTGTTGTTTTTCTCCCCCCTTTGTGGGGCTTTTGCATCATTTGGTTTGAGCTTCCCATTTCCTGGTTTCTCTACTGCCTCACCCTAGAATTTCATTACCCCCAAACTCGATTTCAGTTTGTTTTTGCATTATGTGTTAAAATAGCATGAAGCACGTGTCTAGGCGGTGTGATGTTGTTCTGTGATTGAAATCTTTTGCAAGTGTCATCGGGCATTTCTGAAAAGAAATTTCTAATGATGAAATAGAAACGAGCTAGAGAGCACAAGTCAATGGACTACACAGAACATATCATCATGGATAAAACAAACTTCATTATTAATGAAAAGAGTGTCCAGAGGCCCAGACTAAGTATTTGACTTAAAATAACAGAATTCAACCAAGGGTAGCTCCATTTGGGTTTCAGGGGTTCAAACACAAACCCCCTGCGCCCAAAAACTGTACTAAAATTTCATGTTTTTTCATAAAATTTTAGGAGGAACTTTTGCCACCACTGAGAAAAATCCCTCCTAAATTTACAAGCTGAACAACAACTAGCAACTGCCTGAATCAAAATAACACTCACCACTTCCAACCACTTTAAAAATCTACTTCCTCAATTCGCCATCACGACTGAGGACCTAGCAATCATCATTATCGACAGAGATGACAAAGATTTATAACCACAGCTATAGCTGCATGCAGGGGCCCCCGGCCCTGCACACTTCCCAGTTGTCCCATTATTTTTAAAATATTTTAAGTTTTGTTTGTAAAAATTACTAAGAAGCAAGGTCCCCTCAAAATTGTGTTTTTAAGTGTTTTTAGTACTCTGTATATAAGTATGATATTTTGTTGTTAAGAATCTTGCATTCGCCACTGGCTGCATGATTGCATGAAGCCAATACCAAACTGCAGAACCTAGTCACCTAACCCTTCAATAGGATCCTTCGCTCGCGCTCTCCATCCCTGATTCCCCGCTCTATACTCGCGCTCTCAATCCCGCTCCCGCAAAGTTCAATACTTTTTTATGATGTTTTCGAAAGACGCATTCGCACTGTCGCTCGCGCATTGCGTGACTAAGCCACAGAATAGGAAATTCTCGATTATACTCCAACAGCAGAAAGCGAAAACAGCAACGACCTCAATAATCAGGTGTGCAATTTCAAATCAAACTAACATACCAGAAGCTTGAGCCCTGACTGATCTGGACTTGACAGAGGACGGCAACGCTCTTTCAACGCCGATTCTCAAGTAGGAAAGCTCCGACTCCATGGGACCAGAGCTCAGTCGGAATCCGAAGCAATTTGATTTTGACCTTTCTGTCATGCGGAGATCCTTGATAGTATTTCTGCTCCTCAATTCACCGAAGAACGGTAAACCCCCACGGTTTTGAATTTGGAGACCTGGGTTGGCTTTGACTGCATACGCCGACGCCTGCATTTTTTACAAAATATGGGTCGCTGTAAAAAACGACAGAAAAGTCAATGGGGAAACAAAACCACACAACAATTAATAAATAATGTAGCGTCACATATGCTTAGGAGTCCGACCATGGTACACAACTTTTGGACGGCAATATACTTTTGAGAGAGAGAGGAGGCTCGAACTGGCCGTGCAACACACTTTTTTTAGATGGTATAGCGTTCGGGCACCACATAGACTCCGGTTTTTGATTTTTTGGTTTTTGTATTTTGTCCTTATTCAAAATTTTTTTGCATTCCTTAGTTTTGCATCAAAATTTTGTGGTTTCTGGATTTCTCTCGACGAGACGAATCTAACAAGTATAAATTTATGGTCAAAACTCAAATTTTTTTGAATAAAGCCAAAATAGGTGGATTATTGGCCAATAATCCACCTATTTTGGCTTTATTCAAAAAAATATTTGGTTTGACCATAAATTTATACTTGTTAGATTCGTCTCGTCGAGAGAAATCTAGAAACCACAAAATCTTCATGCAAAACTAACGAATGCAAAAAAAATTGGAATAAAGACAAATGAAAAAAACAAAAAACCAAAAACCAGTTTTTTACCCAAATGAGACCGTAGACTCCACACGTGCTACCGCTTGGTATGCAAAAAAGATTTAGAGAGAGAGAAAGAGAGTTCTACGGGCTCTGAAATCAAAATGGGATCAAAACAGTACGGCGATCGGCGACCCTGCTTTGCACCGTGGAAATGGGAAATGTTTCTGCCTTGTTTGGGCGTCTCTCCCCCTCTGCTAGATTATGCTCTAGATACTTTAATCTTCAATTCAAAACTTGGTTTTTTTTTTTTTTTTTTGTGTGTGAAAAGTTCAAAACAATGGGGATTCGCATCGTTTCTCTGTTACTAAATACTACAAAAAAGAATTTTCTTGCGCAATAACTTCAAAGTTTGTTATCACTACCTTTTCAAAGTATTTTTGCCCGTTAATTTGTACTGATATATTTCTCATCGAAAATTGGTTACATTTTCGTCCGTAAACTAAGAACAGTATCCAATAGATAAAATCACAAACTCAAGTAAAAACAATGAAAAACGAATTAAGTGAAATAGGAAGAGCTTTCATTTTAATTTCTATTATTGTAAATTTTTTTTGGATAAGTTATAAAGTAATAAGTTTACTTTTAAACTTTAAACTCTCTTTCATACCAAAAAATAAAAATAAAAATAAAGGCAAAGGGTGGGAGAGGACAACTAGTGTTGTAACTTGAAACCGAGTTATGTCTAAAGAGTGGGATGTGTCTTACCAAGCCAATACCCAGATTGGGGAGGCATGTAGTGAGCTTACTCATTACACCGCTGTAGTAAGCAATCACGGTCATCCGTTCGGCAATCAACGGTCCCGATTATCTTACATAAAAGATCAGTGTCTTACATGTAAGATACTTGCATTTAATCTTGACCGTTGTTTGCTGAACAGACGGCTTTGATTACTCACTACAGGAATGTAGTAAGCTTACTCACGCCCCCAAATCCAGCTAAAATACCTTCCGTGCTCTTTCACTCTTTCATAAAAATTGGTTCCTATTTTGTAACGAGTTATTCATGTCTAACATAGGCACGCAGCATTTCATACAAATTGGTTCCGGGGATTGTGTTGCCACAGAACCCATGTTGGGCCGATCATAGCTGTTCGTAGTTGATAATGGACGGCTCAAATTTGTTCAACAACAAACAGTTCAGATTTGTTTAGATGAGATGTGATCTGAGCTATCTATTGCCAATTGACGACCGTAATCAATCCAACATAGATGATGTCCCTTTACGGCTCGTTTGGATGGGGCGTTAAGGGGGGCATAAATATGGAGGGTGTTATTTATGTCCGGACCCACGCATATGGAATGGTTTGCCTATAAAAAGTGCAGGGGTGTTATTTATCACCCGGACTAAATATCACCCCTACAGGGTGTTATTTATGGACAGCCCAGGGGGTGTCCATATTTAACACTCCCTAATACCCCTGTCAAAATTACCAAAATGCCCAAAATAATACCCCTCTCCTCTCCCTCCTGAGCCCATTTTTGAAGGAATGTTATAGAGAAAATGCAAACCCATGGGTACTGATTGTATTTTTTGCAAACCCTCCATCCGCTTTGGAGTTTCCGCTAAATTTTGAAGGAAGAGAGATTGAGAGCTGAACCAAAGGAGACTATTTCCTTCGGAGTGACGTAGGCGGAGAATTCAAGCCCCTCTCTCTGTCTAGCAAATTGATAGAAATAAGATTTCAAGAAAGACGTGTTTGGAATCGATAAACATTGGTTGCATAAAATAATAAAGATTGTCAATTTTCATTATTGAGAATTAAAAAAAAAAAAATCGTACGGATTTTGTTATTCATGGTATCTTATGATCATAAAAAACTGTTTAATAGAAGTTTAGTGATATCTATCGAACAAAATTCATAGTATCTACAATATATACTAAAAAGAGTCAATTGCCTAAAACCTGATGATGCATAAATGACGACGTAAACCTTTTCGCTAAAGAAGTGGGCTCGGTAAATATTCTTGCTGAACATTTGAGACCATGTAAAAGAAAGTTTGAAAATCTCCTACTGAGGTTACGCAAAAAATGAAGTATGCGCGTAGTGACCTTCAACATTCCCTGCAATATGCATTCCGGCATTAAAACGATCAGTGAAAATACATGCTACAGTGGAATGGTGCCGTAAAGAGATGATCAGTAGCTTGAACTGCTTAGGCTGCTTAATACTATGTGGGGTAGTAGAAATGGCAAAGAGAAGATAAAAGATAGAAAGAGGAAGAATAGTTTTACTGGATACACGGAGGAACCCATTAGACTAAGGTAATACAAATACAATGCTAAATTCAAAATAGATCAGTAATTTTATCAAACACTTTGCATGCAAAATTCATAAGCCTCAATTCAACATTCATGTAAATCGAACCCCATTCTTTCTTCTTTCGAATCCGGGGGAAGTGCTGTGCGGTAGGTGTTGTGCGTCATGTTGTGCGGCAAAACTACGTCGTTTTGCTCATTTTCTTAGTAAATTCAAGGGCCTTGTTTGGAGAGTTAAGTGTGGGGATTAATTTTGGGATTCAATTTTAGGGTATTTAGGCTCTTTGGGGTAGGGTATAGTGGGTTTAGGCACTTGGATTTAGGCACTTTGGGCATAGGCACTTCATGTTTAGGGTTTAAGCACTTTGTAATGGTTTTTTCTTCCTCCAAACAAGGCCCTAGGAAGCTTTAGAAGTGTACACAAAAATCAAGCAAAATGACGTAGTTTTGCCGCACAACATTGCGCACAACACCTACTGCACAGCACCTGTAACGACCCTGATTTTCGTAAATAAAAATTTCGTTAAATAATTTGATTAATTATTTTAATTTTCGGTTTATCGGAATATTTTCCTATTAAAATATTATTTTATTCTTTTAATTCGAAAAAAATAGAATTTTAGCCATGTGTATGCGCGTACGAGCCTGAGTAACACACCCGTTATACTACTGTAACACCCGGAGACCTTGGCTAATGTCTGAAACCTACTACCTTCCCTCCATTCAATAGTACGACATGGTGAAGTCCCCTCACCTTGGGACTTGTTGTTTTGACCAACAAAAGAAAGAGAGAGAGAGAGAGCCACGGGGAGAGAGAGAGAGAGAGATTGCCGAGAGAGACAGAGAGAGCTCGGTAGAGAGAGAGGGAGTGTAGTGTGTGTGTGTGCTTCGTGCATGCATGCTAGTACAAGGCACATGCAAGGATTTAATGCAAGTTCACTTGCACAAGCAATGGATAAGTGAGGAAAGTTTCCTAAGCCAAGGTTTTGTACCCAAAACTAGTTAGAATAAGCCTTGCTATTTTTAGAATAACCTTTGCATACCCACACAATACATGCATGTGAGCACAATATACACATCCTAGCCTAACCAAACTAGGCCTTGACTTCCAAGTAAGCTAGGGACATACTTCCCTAATTTAAGGAAGAATATTCCCACCTATTTATAGCTAGTTAGGGCATCCCTTAGCCATTTAATGGTTTCACATGCACATTAGGTGTATTTAGCTCCTAAAAACACCCCGTAACGAAGATAACCGTGCGAAAACCTACACAACGAGAGGCGTATTTTTCCCCTACTATTGTTCCTACGTTGGCTACATTGTATTTACCCAATTTGGTTCATCTAGCAAGCATCTAGACCCCTAGATACCTAGATTCCTACCTAGGCCTAGACTTGCCACCTTGGTACTTGCCATGTGCAAGATTAACTCCACCATTACTCCCATACATGCATGAAATTTTCGGCATAGTGTGTGTGTGTGTGTGCCGTGAGGTAGAGAGAGGGAGAGAGGTTCCATTTGTCTATAAATAGATCACCTTTGTGTGCCTTTGACCCCATGTACCCCACTTTGTTTGTTTGTCCTCTAAATTCCCAACAAACCCACTATTCTACAACCTTTTAACCAACATATTTTAGTTCTAATTAGCCACTTACTAGGCTAATTAGTGGGTAATCTAGATAGCTTAAGAGTTTTCTACACCAGAGGATAGCTTTTCGGCTTCCGGTTTACACCTGGAAACTAAGGTAGTTTACTAAACTACTCTTCTAATTAGTTAATTCTAATTCTATTAAGTTGTTTTAATTAAGTTTCTAAGCATGATTTTAGAGTTTGATTAATGTAATTTATGCATGTGTTAAGTTGCTAAGCATGTTTCTTAGCAATTTAGAAAGAGGATTTCATGTTGAAAAGAGTAACAAGCATGTTTATGAAGTTCTAATTAGAGTAGTTCTTCATGAAATTAGAAGTGGATTAGTAAGATTAGAAGTAATTAGAAGGAGATTAGAAGTAATTAGAAGGTGATTAGAAGTAATTAGAAGTTAATTAGAAGATGTGTTTCACTAGACAAGATTCTTGTATGATTATGTTAATATTTCTTGGAAGAATTAGTTAATCTTGGTTGATTAACTCATTGGTTGTTGTTTGAAATGTTATTTCTTAAATAAGTGGAATAACTTATTTTATGAGGAATTTGTTAAAAAGAGATGCCTATTGTTTATTTTTGGTAAGAAAGTATGGAGTTGATTTTTATAAATATGACGAGAGAGTTTTCAAATTGATTTCTAGAAAGATTTTACAAAAATATATTGTGAGTTTATTTGGTGAAATTTCTAGAAAGAAAATTGTGATTTAACCTAGATATGAAAAAGTGGTTTTATTTGAGGAAGAAAGTTTCTAGAAAAAAAAATAGAAAGTATATTTTTGGGAGAGTTTTAAATATTTTAGAAAGACCACAATGAGTGTGGTGGATTTTTGACGAGAGATTTCTAGAAAAGAGTGTGGTTTAAACTATTTTTGGAAAGAGCAAATTGATTTATTTTATTTCTTTTGAGGAGAAATAAAATAGTTGGAGATTTTTTATGAGGATTAAATTGAGAGAAATGGAAATATTATTTTTGGAGAGTTTTAAGTGTATGGTTTTATGTGGGAAAAATTGCTAGAAGGAATATTATTTTGAGGAAAATTGGTGTATTAAAATGTATGATTTTATGTGGGAAAAGTTTCTAGAGGAAACAAAATATTTAGAGAGTTGGTGAATTTTTGATGTTATGTGAGAAATGTGTTTTTGAAAGAATGAGAATTTAGAGAAAAGTATGGAATATTGCATGAGCATGATTTTGTGCATGTGACACCGAGTACGTACGCGATACGTTATGTCACCGGACGCGAAATTGAGTAACCGTTGATGAGAAATTAGAAATGAGCTTTTATATGAATTTGAAATGAAATGAGATTTTTGGGAAATGAAATGAGATTTTTGGGAAATGAAATGAGATGACATGTGATGAGATGATTTGTTGCCACCTCAAATTCGCGGAGAGAATTTGGAGGAATGGTATTGATTGCGGTAGTGCAGCGAGAGCGCCACTTCCAGTTCGCGGAGAGAACTAGGATGATGGGCTAAGCGTGCACAACACATGGTGAACGGACCTTGCAAACAGGCTGTTAAGTTCGGTGATGCAAGACGGCCGGGACTGTGTCGTGTGAGTCGCGGGGAGAACGGACCGTGCAAACAGGCTGTTAAGTTCGGTGATGCACGATAACCGGGACCTCGAGCGGAAAGGTTGGTACCGTCAGCTGAAAGGAGGCGTAAACGGACCAATAACTTTCAGAGCGGTGGGAGATAATGAAATTTGAAGAAGAATGCCGGGAAAGGCACCGTATTGAGAAAACTGAATTTTTGGGAAAACCGTTGATAAATGAAATATGTTTTGAGAAACGAAATGAGAACTGTTGAGAAAGTGACACGTAGCACAGTTTTGAGATACTGAAACGAAATACCACTTTCTGCGCATATTTACTCTGATTCGCATGGACACGCATGATGCATGGTTTACTGTTCATAAGTTATAAATGCTGTTCATGAATTTATTGTTCTAGAATTGCTACTTAGAAGTTTAGAGTAGTGAACTACTGAGCGTTGCTCACGGTGTTGCATTCGTGTAACCCTGGCATAATACCATGATGTTGCCTGTGCAACTCGGACGTATTATGCTAGATTATCTAGATGGACAAGAACAATACTGTGGAGCCCAGTCCCGTGGATCAGGAGGCGCTGCCGGAATGGGGAACGACCCGGCGCAGGGATAGACGAAGACCTAGAACCACCCCAGTTATTATTTATTTAGTGTTTGAGGACTTTGTTGTTTGTATTAAAGTTTGGGATTAAACTTTATTATGGTTTGTAATAATAATTAACGTGCCCAAATCTTGGGGGCGTTACAGCACCTCCCCTGGATCCTCTTCTTTAAGGCACTGGATGGTCCTGTCCATCCCATTTTTGGGCCCTTTCCGGGTCCATTTCAACGATCGAATCTGTTATATTTTTTTAGACCTTGTTGAGAACATTAGGGACACCAAAATTCATATTCATCGAATATCATTTAATGTATTCAAAACACATTTATCTCTCCAAAATGGGTTTTTATTCAGTTTTGCAATATCTTTTAAACCCATTTTTTTAGAAATAAATGTGTTTCAAAAACACATTACATGATATCCGATTGACATAAAAAGTCAGAAACTACTATCCAATGCCAGTGTTGAGCTATATCCACAAGGACACTAGGCATGGTGGCATCACAATAGAGAGCAAGCATCCCAACTATGTTAGCACCCACACACCCTGACAATTATATGCCTCCTAGCACCTGAAACAGGAAGTGAAAAACAAAAAAAAAACCATAGATCATAGATGGCAAGTTGAAACAATGAGACTTATACAAAGTTGCATTCGTGCAAAGCATGTTCAGCACATTTTGAATAATCTTGCAAGTACATACAAACAAAGACTGCTAGATCGATCGCAGTACGCTCTGGGATCCTCAATTTTCCTATCCCAAAGCTCATCTCTTCCATCCAATCGCCCTTTGTCCGGACTAGAGAAATCTATAAAATGAGTGTTTTTAGTGAAGAAGTGCTCTTAAAATGGATTCAAATAAACCAGTGTCATACATGATCAAATGTCCACCATCCGTAACTTCATGGTACTGAATCCAGGGAAGCCTCCAGGAAACATATCTTTGTATCAGAGATGGCACGAACGGATCTTCATAACCTTGCCAGATGTGGACAGAGCCGTTGGTTTGTGGAAATGGATTAATTAGATCAGCTGGATCAAATTCCCATGTTCCAAAACCCACCATAAGGTCACGGTGGAGAGATTCAAAAAGTCCTTGTTGTCGAACCTTAGTCTGTAATGATAACCAAAACCACCATAAACCAAGAATCCTTAGGACTTGCATCAACGGCAGTGCCAAATAAATTGAAAATTTCTCTTGAGAGTGTCTACATCTGGTTTGGAAAATGCCTTATCAATACTTAGCGGAAATGAGCAAAAAAGTGCAGTTGGGCAAATCTTTTGCCCAAAATTTGCCAAAGCCAATTCTTGTGCCAAATTTAGCTTCCAATAGGGATTTGAAACTTTAAACGAGAATTTTAGTTGTTGGAGGTAGTTCAGTCAAAACGGCATTATATAACACGAGTGGAGGAATGCCATTTTTTTGGCATTTTGACGCTTTACCTGGGGGAAAACAATTTTGGCTTTTGTATCAATGACCACTGTATATGGTCTCAATATGTATGTTTTGGCACACAATTCCAACCATTCCAGAAAAAAGGCCTATATGGGAATCATATCAAGCTTATTGAGTGGCCGCCCAATTTTCTATTTTAGCTTCAGTTTGTGGAGGACTAGTTTCAGTTTCCAGCATAGAAGGCCCTTCTATGCATGCCTGTGAAATGTCCATATGCTGCACCTGAAAGATAAAACCCAGTGGCTCCTCCCATCATTTTTTACAATCCCTTATTAGGAAAACAAGGCAAATATCCCATGGAAACTTAGCAAGTTTACCTTATTTGGCGTGAGATTTCCTGACATCTTCTCAATGATAGCTTTGTCTTTCATGGTAAAAATTTTAGGATTCTCCTCAACCAGGGATGAGCAAGGGAACCATTTCTGTGTCATCCACCAATATAGAAGTTGAGGGATGTAGTGTGCTATCCATAGACTGCATTGGTCTCTCAAAAGTTGTTTCTTATAGGCCTCCCTCGACAGGTTGGAAGGTAAGGAAGGCCACCAGTAATTGACAACTGGAACAACAAGAGCTGCACCTGCAAGTCTGCAGTAGAAGGGGGAGGGAAAAAAACAATACTGCTTACCAAACCATAGATGAGATACCAATATTTTGAGCACCTGCATTACACAAACTCCGAGACAAGCATTGAGTAGGAGGAGTACATGTCTAAATCTGGGACGCAGACATGATGACACTGAAGATTCCTAATATATCTACATTCCATTGTTGAGATAAATCCTGTTTACAAAGTATCATAGACCATTCCTACATAGTTTAACAGCTCTAAGCAAAAATCTAAACACGGTTTCTAAGTTCTAACTCTGTTTGGTGGATGTCCAGCTAAATATGTCAGATATGTGTCCGATACTCTTATCCAAGTGTTGATTTCCTGACACAGGGACCTCATGCATTCCAAAGTATGCATCTAACATAGTTGGCCACTCCCTCATGCTTGTGAGACGCAAGAAATTTGCAGCATATCTAGGGTAACCACAATTAAAAGGGACTCTTATTTTCGTTGACCTTTTCTTTCTAGCAATGAATATCAACACAATTCGTGAGATGTCAAGGGGATAATTGGGAAGCCAGTGTTAAGAGTACGTTTCATAACCTGTGGGGTATGTATCTGAGGCAACCCCAAGTGGGATAACCTCCCATGGAGACTCCAAGTACATAAAACGTATTTCCCAACAGTAACTGGTCAACAAGTTCTTGTATGTCGAATGCTTCGCTCTTAACTGAGCGCTTCGGATTCGGATCACTTTCTCCATACCCTGCTCTATCGAACGACAGAAAGTATATCCCCAACTCATCAATTAGTTCCTGGATATATAAGAAACATAATTACCCTAAAAAAAAAAACATCGGTAAGGGGAATGCCCAAGCAGAAAAAGGAGAGAAAAACAGCCACTCTAAAACGCACAAATTGCGCCCTTAGACGCAAGAGGTTTAGTAGGATACATGAAAAGTATCCCTACAACAGGGTTAGGATAGTATGACTATGAATCTAAGCCATTCATTCTCCTGGACACTATGGGTATACTTTTCATGTATACTAACTTTATTGTATACACAAGCGATAGAGTCCCATTAAACGTCTAAGGACGACTATGAGACAATATCATATCGTAATTTTGTTAGAACTTGCACCTATTAGAAATCATCGTAAGTTCCATTTATGAGATTTCATCCCATCAACAACCAAATAGCTGAAGCAATTGGAATACAAATTTCAGAATCAACTTCAGTTTTGAAATAGTATTTGACAAATGCCATGAGATTACATCCCATTTCCGAAGACAAAAGCCAAACAGCTGAAACAATTGGAAATACAGGAAGTACCAGAACAAATACTTCCTAGAGCATCAAATGATACTAATATATATGCCTTGGAAGATTGTAAAATTGTACCTGAGAAGCCGCTAAAATCATGTCTTTTGAGTTGTCGAACCCGTGAACGACGATAATTCTGCACTTGGAGTTTTCCTTGGGGACTCCTCTCTCTCTGTATGCCAGATACCGTCCATCCTTAAGCCTGATTCTAGGTGAATCAACAGGAGGGCCGCTTGGAAATCCACATATCTCTGGAGGGGGAGGCTGTATTTTTTGAGAAACCCACCACACCAGAACACTCACGGACAACACAAGGATTGCAGTTATATACATTCCTGTCAAAATTCAACACTATTATCATATGAATTAACCACCTGTTTTTGGCGATCTCAGAGAAGGGGGAAAAAAGAACGAAATTGTACCGAACCGTGATCCAATGATTCAACATTAATAATAGTTTCATGAAACAAAAATGCCAAAACTTCAAGAATTGCCCACCTTAAAATTAGCAAACGAAATAATAGTATTTTGAGTGGATTGGAGATGGCTGTAAATCTTGAAACGAGTGGGTTTGGTTCCTTTTTGCTTCTTTTTTCTTCCAACATCAGATATTTTTTCCCGTGAAGGAGGATTTGCTCAGAAGGGGATTCGTTGGTGATATGGTTTGCCCAGCCATGAAACTGAGAAATTTTACAATGCCAAGTGGGTATTGCTTGGCAATCTTAGCCGTCCACAACACGATCTGACGGTCGAAATTTTAAAGAGAAAAAAAGGAGAGAAAGTGTTTGGGTGAGAGGAGAGAGAGGGAATTAATCTGGGTCGCCCAAAATATATTTGGACGGCTCAGATACTAAGCGGCAATATTGACTCGGCACCCAAAAAAAATTTCCATGAAACTATGGACCACTGTGTTTTGGACGTGACACGGCTTGTAGGTTGTGGAGGGCCTCCAATCTTGATTTTGACTTTTTGGTGGGATCTCCGGTTCGCTTTAAGGGTTGGGTTGGTGTAAAGAGGCTCCAGATCAACTGACCCAAGCGATGTATGTGCTGAGTGCTGACTGCTGTGGGCAATATGTTTTTGGGTTTCCATTAGGTTATGTGCCGGTTTGATTGTTTTGGCATCGGTTTATTGTCTGGAGTTGCGGCGGTGATATAACGTGATCTCTTTGCTGATGGTGGTGGGTTGCGACGGTGGCGTGGCATGGCATGGCTCATTTCCATTGACACTTGACAACGGTGAGGCTGAGGTCGTTGGGTGGTATTTTGTTTTTTTGTGTTTCTCCTTTTTTTTTTTTTATTCAACCTTTAGTTCGTTGGATTGCCCTCCCCCGTCTCAACGTACCCTTTGTTGGGATTCTTACATTTTGAATAATTTTGCCGTTTCATAGAAAATATGATGCGTGCGAAATAGGGTGGTGTTTAGGGTTAATGGTGTGTCTATTGATGGACTTCAGGTGGCGGATTCTTTATTTGGTCTGGTTCGTTCATGCTCTGAGACGAATTTGAGGCAAGACCTTATGCTTGGAGGGAAGGGACTTCCAATCCGAGGTAGTTTTCCATTGTGGTGAGAGTCGTTGGACTGATCCAATTCCAAAGTTTTTGGTTGATGGAGCATGGTGCAGAAATATGTGGAGAGGGGCAGCAGCATCGTGCTCACTTTTGAACGCGACTTCTGTCCAAGAGAAGAAGGCTAGAAGCGTTTTTCGTCTTCTGCGTTAGTGGTGTGGAAGCCTTGGCGGTTTTGGATGCTCTTCAATGGGCTTGAAACAAGTACCTCACTAGGATAGAGATCCTTTCGGATTGTCTGCCTCCTGTGGGATTTTTGAGATGTATGAAGCAAGTTGATGTTCTTGTAAAGTCTTTTTTTTTTTTTTAAATGAGATTTTGGATGTAGTAAAGTGTTTTGGAGTGTGTGCCGGTCGCAAATGCATCTACAAATGTTGTAAAAGCCACTCATTCTTGCAGTAGTGCTACATACCAACAAAAAAAAAAACGTACTCAGAAATTACCCAAAATATAAAATAATGGTTCAGATTCCAGTGGCTCAGATTCAATTTCTAGATAAGTTTTGAAATTGCCTAAAATTGCCACTGATTTCAAATTCTGGGCAATTTTCTGAATGCGTTCTATGGGTACTCAGACCTTCCGGGAAAACAAGAGCAAGAAGAAGGACGAGGAAAAATCACGGACATAGCAGCCAAAAACTAAGCATTTCCTATATTCTCCGAGTCAAAATCCAAAAACAATTCCAATCATTCCTCACATATACAACCAGCTAAAACCAGAACATACAATGTGACCATCAATTAGAACACACCAACATTTTAAACTACTACATTCTGATCACAAAATCACGCAGCGAAAGACTTCTGAATCCACAAACGTCGCGTTCAATGATTATCCAACTGTTTGAATTACTTCCGCTTGCTTTTCTCCTTCCCAAAGATTGAACCTAAGCCAAAAAGATTACCCGAATGAACATTCAACACTGGGTTTATTGGAACACCACCACCACTGCCGTAAGACCCATAACTCTTCTTCAATGGGGGCTTCTGATGATTACCCGAAGTCGAAGAGTTCTGCAACGAAGTTTTTGACACCAAAGCAGACGGATGATTTTTCTTGGAATTCTGCTTCTGGCTCGTCGCAGAGCCAGTTGAATTGCTTCGCGATAGAAGAGGGAGAGGGCATAAGCTCGGACCATATCCACTGCCACGATTCAAACTGCTACTCCTTTTGAATCTCCAAAATGACTTCGAGCTCTGCTTTGTAAAAGTTACACATAATAATGTTCTAATCAGCTTGTCAATAGCAAAAATATAAGAATTCAATCCTGCTGATTACAAGAATTCAACTCGTTTGATATTAATGAGTAGGAACTCGACTCTTTCTTTATCATTGAACTCAGACTCATACTAGAAACACACCATAGAAACACACTACCCAATAATGTGAAGTCTCACAACATATTTGGACAATACATATAAATAGCAAAAAATCATATTGATTGAATATCGAAATATTTTATTAAAATCGATTGAATAACAGGAAGAATTTTAATGATCAATTTTTCTCATGAAAAACGTAAATTTTAATATTGCTACTTATGTCCGATCAACCTAATTCTTGGCATGAATGATGTTCATGCCAAGACCTACAAAATGAAAAATGATTTCCATCGTCAACATGTGTAGGGGAAGCGGAAGTCTAGGGCTACAAACGAGCCAAACTCTAGAATGTTCAGGTCCGTTCGTCAAATTTTAAATTTTTAAATGAACTCAAGCCAAGCTCGAGCTTAATGAAATTTTGACGAGTCGAACTCGAGCCAAGCTTGTCTAGCTTTGAGTCAATCTCGAACTTATTCACGAGCCTTAACGAGTCAAAAATGTTTACCCCCTCCGTTCCTTTTTAAGAGACATCATCATTATACATTTTTCATCAACTTTACCTAAACTTTTACCCCCACTTTCCAAAATTATCATCCACTTTCACCATCAACTCTTTACCCATTAACTTTCCAAAAAGACAAAATAGTAATTTTATAAGCTTTTACTACCTCCAATTCCATGTTTGTTTGTCCACTGCTACTAGTAGTCCAATCCCTTGAAAAATTACACATATCTTCAATGCTAATCTCTAAAAATATGCAATATGTATCTTATTTGAGATCTCAATTAGTTCTACTACACGAAATTTTCAAAATCATGAAATGCATTATAAATCGAAAGATATGGACAATCTAAAACATGACACGAGTGCCGAAAATGGACCAACAAACACGGATAGAGGGAGTACTTATTAACTTTTCAAAATGGGTACTTATTGAAGAACAACTCAAAATGAAATACTATACTACATTATTTGGAGATGGAGGGAGTAGATATTTATGCTCTTATACAAGTCTAAAACTTGAAATAAATTTTTTATTTTGTGCATAACTAAGTTCATCCATGTCTAAAATTATAAAAACATATTAAAACTTAAGTTTATGGTAGTTCAGACATGCACAAGTTATAAAATTTCATTATGTACACGTAAAAGTTTATACGTGTTCATGGTTACATGTGAAATTCTTATGAGATATACACATGTCCTCCGGTTTGTGAGCCTAATCAAGCCGAATATTGTTAGTTTCAAGTTTGGCTCACTTATTAAACAAGCCTAAAATTGAGGCTCATGTTCGGTTTGTTAGCACCTGAATCCAACTCGAACAAGCCTGTACCGAGTCGAATCTCGAAGAGTTCAAGAACGGCTCGGTTCGTTTATAGCCCTAAGTGGAACTTACCCTATTTGGTGGTATGTTTGAGAAGTGACTGAAGTGTTTACATAGACTTTCTTTTTGACAATATTAGATGGTTTTGGGAAAATATAATCCACATATACACAACAAAGGTCTTACAACAAGTGTGGACTCTCTGTTCACTATTTGGTGTCTCTAATTCTTGTGAGGCCAGGGCTCTTGCCCGGGTCTAATCGACTCCGCTAGAGGATGGTAGAATTGGTTTACAAAAACAAATCAAAATGTCCGGCTAGGACACTTTGTTTTATACAAAAAAAGAAATGGATGTCTTACAACTTATGGATGTGGTGGCACTGGACCACATGATCCCAGCAAACCTAATAAAGTTTTCTCCTGTTACCTTCCTAAAGTTTTCTCCTGTTACCTTCACAATGATTAATTCTTGGCTTCATAATGATTAATGGGAGTTGGAACCAACCTTGCCATTAGTTTAGGATCACATGCATAACTATGATTCCTATCCGAGAAATTATTCAGAAGTCCGGGAGCTCCGCCACGTGGTAGTCCGATTACTTCATAACCACACATTTATGTGGGGTTTCTATGAAGATGTGTGGTTGTGGAGTGATCCAGTCGTCCAGAGCACAAAGCGACATTTCTCCCGAGCGTGGGATAATTTCACTTCATATCTTGTATTGAAAAAGAAATGGGATCATGAACCACACATCAACAGAGGACCCCATGCACATGACCGACACCTAAGTACTGTATACCATGGTCCATGGTCAGGGGCGGACCTGGGGGGGTGCGGAGGGGGTTTCGGCCCCCGCACTCCCCCCAATTTTCGACATATTTTCAATTTTTTCAGTGTATTTTTAGTACATTTTCAATTTTTCTGTATATTTTCTATGGAGTGGCCCCCCGCAGCTACAATCTTGCGTCCGCCACTGTCCATGGTAGACCAAGCCCCGAACAGAACTAAAGTATTAGTCCCCCAAAAAAAAGCATAGTATTTGTTATGTATTGTAAACACTAATTCGTAACTGACCAGAATAATACGTAACAAAGCTTATAAACATGCATAACACATGAATCGTCAAGTTTGTTACTAACTATGAAATCCCCACCTAATTAGAACTATGCATGTATAACTTTTATTTGTCTACCTTATATTTGTGATTTTACATCAAAAAATTGCATAATAAGTGTATTTATAACTAAGTTTCGTGTCAGTTTACACGCACTATCTACTAGCGGAATCCTAAGGACCGAGCTTTCATTTTCTACCTACGTATGTACCATAATCAACAAAAAAATTATAAGGAAATGGCTACAATACACACCCATTAAATATGAAATATCGCTATCGTGAACACTTAAACGTTTTATCAGTTCTAAATTTTACAAACGTAATTAATGAACTATACAGTCACGTTAATCGTTTCGATGACTTACATGTTTTTCCTCAGATTCAGAAATCGCGCCTTTCGTTTCCTTCAATCCCTCGTCAATTTCACCTTTTCCACATGGTAGATCCGGCGACAGAACTTCTGGTTGTTGAATTTCTCGCCGCGGCGGGGCGACGGTTTCCTTAATTCGAATGGGAAGGATTTTTCCGTCGGAGAAAAGCTCATCGGCAGAGGAAGACGGTTGAGCGCAAGCCCCGTGATTATTACAGAAATCGAAATCGACACCCGAAGAAGAAGAAGAATTCGACCGGAAGAGGTGGTGTTCGAGTGGCACGGCGGCGTCGGATTGAGAGAGGTCGTACGAAAATGAGATCCTAGCCGGACTCATAACCAGCGTAGAAGAGGTAGTATTCTCAGAGCATATCTCCATTGCCATTGTTTTCTGAGACTAAAGAGATTGCCGAGTCATGCAAAACAGGGAGACGAACTGAAATTGCGTTGGAATTCTGGGGGAGGAGAGAGAAATCATTTATACTTTTTTTCTTGGAGTGCGGAATTGAATTCTGGGGTGAGAAAGTCGCGAGCAATGGAGGAAAAAAATCGAAGGTTCGAATGATAAATGCGAAAACGATTGCGGTAAAGAAGAAGATTGAGATTGGGAATAGTTGTGTGTTGAAATTTGAACCAGAAGTGTAGACCGTAGAGGGCGTTCTTTTTGGGAAAAAAAAACAAACTGAAACAGTTATTAGAAGGGGATTTAAATAGACATCGAGGGGGCTGAAAGGTTTCATAATTAAGGAGGTGTTTCACTCAAAAAAATTAGTTTCTTCCAAAAATCAAAACGGGTCATTCTCTCATAATACATCACATAAGAAACCGTAAAAAACCAGTTTATCCTAAAAACGCTTTTAGCGGAACACGCCCTACGTATTCATTTCGAGTAAGGATTTTGGGAAATGGTGATACGAGGTGGCGCTCGCATGGTGGTATCAATCTATTCATCTCAAGTGTGTGTGACTCAAGAAGAGTGAGCTCCTACACATCTCTATATCTCTATTTTGGGAAAAAAAAATATTTTGGGTACCGAATGGGTACCACGTGGTCAAGCCTACGTGATACTCGAACGTTGTATCTGGGCAGTTCAAAAGTGTATTAAACGGCACAGATCGAAATCTCTCTCCCCTTTCTCTCTCTCATGTTTCTCTCTCCAAATCAAGACTGTCCAAAACCAAAATAGACGGCCAAATGTGCGCGCACGAATACCACGTGATACCTGCTCGGTACTGGAAAATCTCTCCCATTTTGAAAAATCAAAACTCAATTATGGAAAATCAAGCTACTCCAACTCATCTATGTTTTGGGTCTCCAAAATTGGCACTCTCTTTTGATTCTCCATATATGACTCCAAAACAAATATAAAGATTTTAGCAAACGAGTTTAATAGGTGCTAAAATCATGATTTTGAAATAAAAAAATGAAGTGGTTCCGTGCATCGATTTTTTATTTTTTTCGCACCAAATTAAAGTACTTCTCGTTTACTTTAAGTCAGTGTGAAAAAAATCGAAAAACGATAAACGGAACCATTTAATTTTGTGATTTGAAATAGCTATGATTTTAGCACCTGAACTCATTTACTAAAATCATAGTTGATTTTAGCAATTGAGTTGCTAAAATCAAACGGAAAACTAAGCCTGGAATGAAAAAGAATGAAGGTGTATTTGAAAAAGATTTATAATTATAATGGAGATCCATCTCCATTTTACGTACTCCCTCCGTCCCAAATTGCTGGTTCTTCTTTTCATTTTGGGATGTCCCAAAATATTTATCTCATTTCTAAAAATATCCATCAAAACAGGGTCACTTTCCAATTTTACCCTTAAAAGGTACTTTTTCTATCTCAATTGACTAGTCCATTATCTTTTATTTTATAACGGTTCTTACGATTTTGAAAACTTTATATAATAAAACTATTTGATATCTATCAAACAAGATCCATATTGAATATGTTTGGAGTTTCATATAAAAAAATTAGCCCCACAAAATTGGCCATAGTAATATTGACTGGATTTAGGAGCAAAACAGAAAAGCCAATCCAAAATTTTTACACCCCTTAAAAACTCACTTCCCCAAAAGGGGTAAGCAAATTAGGACGGAGGGAGTATGATTTTGGAGGCATAGTTGTATTTTGAAAAAGAATGAAGGTTTGTCCTCCAATTACATTTGTTGTCTTTTGAGTAAAATTCAATTATTTTAGTTTCTATTTTGCAGAATTTGTGGCCTTATAGATTATCTCCACCCCATCTCCTGAACTCCACATATTAAATAGAGAATGGATGTGAAAAGGCTCCACGGTCCACCCTATCTCCAAGGGTCTTAGCTTATCCCCAAACATCTTTTCCCAATCCAATGATTTAATGAGGGTAATCAAATAATTTTCACATTATCCACTCTTATCTACCCATATCAATTACTAAGTATAAGTTAATCCCCCCTTAACTAACACTTCTTGACCATCTTTCTTCCATATCTACCTAAACCCTTATTTGTCTAACAACATCGTTATTGGACCTCTAAAATGGAGAACCAAGTTTGAGTCTCCACACATGGAAACTCTCTCACAAAACAGAGATGGATCTTCATTTATATCAATTGCAAATAACTCTATACCTAGGTCCGATGTATAAACCAAATAGTACCATTTAACGTAGCGACGATACCTTCAAAACGAGTTCTATTTTGGATATACTTCGATAAATTTATGAAAATAATAAAACTACATATTTGGAGGGAAACTTGTGTTCTTAAAAGAAATAAGCATGTATTAAAAAAGTGAAGATAAACCAAATGGTACCATTATTACAGTAGCGACGATCCCTTCAAAACGAGATCTATCTTGGATATACTTCAATAAATTTATGAAAATAATAAAATTGATGATTTGGAGGGAAACTTGTGTTCTTAAAACAAATAAACGTGCATTAAAAAAGTGGAGATGAAAATAGAGAATTGGGGTTGCAGTGAGATGAAGAGTGTGGTGCTCCAAACACACTTTTTTAATAAACTTTATTATTTGAGTCTCCAAAATAGAGAATTTGTGAAAGATGGATCAGAGATGCCCTAAAGATTTAGCTCCCGCATACACACACAGTCCAACATGAATAGATAGGTGATGCTATGTTAACGTATCATGTGGCGTCACGCTCAACGTTTCGAATAGAAGTTTGTTTTAAAGTATACTAATCATTTTTTCTTGTGTAGTACTATTTTGTTTCCAAGTAAGTGGCTCATAAAAGTCAGTTCAAAAAAAAAAAAAAAAAAGTGGCTCATAAAAGTGAAGAATAAGTTTCTAACTGCCAATACAACAGTGTATCAGAAGAAAAAAAAAACCGGTGACATAAAGTGCTGAAACCAATAATTAAAAGCATCAACAAGAAATTTTGAAAGAGTGGGGACAAAACTTGAAGCTACAGAAAATGAGGACTTTTCACAGAACATGAGTATGCATTATTAACTTTTTTTCACCCACTTCTACTTTAGGATTTTAGGTTTTTTTTATATAACTCAAGTGTCCGGGTCAATTGGCCTCAAAATCAAAGGTATTTATAACATCTGAGAAGTTTTGAACATGATCGTGAGAGTGACCAAATTCCTGAGTCCCAAGTAAGTAGCGCATAAAAGTAAAAAATAAGTGTCTGAGTTATAAGGTCTTACATTGTTCAGTTCACAAAATCCTCTTAATAGTTGGCAAATGGTTCAAACAGTGGGTCATTTCTTTCACTGCCATAGTGCCAGACCATGTGTTGTGAATTTGAGGTCAATGATTGCCAGCTCTGTGGACCTGGGGATTCTTTGCTTTTCTTTGATTAGTGAGAAAGGATAAGTACTGGACCCCCCAATAAAACAACCCCCAGTACCCTAGTGATTGGCCAACTGTATTCCATGGAAGGTAGGGTCTCTTGATCAGTTTTCTCATGGGTACAAAACACCACATGCCAGTGTCCCTAAACGTTAGCGTTTGCAAAATTGAAAAGTGTAAATAAAGGAGAGGAAAAGGAAATGGCAGCCTTCGGGTTAGTCCGATTGGTTGGTTGGCAGATTTGTTTCCCACACAATTGAACATGGTTTGATTCTTGGAGTCAAACCGCAAAAATTAATTTATTGTGAATCACCTAGTCTTGAAGTGGATAGTCTGCCTTTGACCGGACTAGGAAGGGGATTAGTCGAGGTGCGCATAATTTGGCTCGGACACCCCTGACCGTCTAACCCAAAAAAAGCGGCAAATTCTAGCTTTTAGATTTTAACAAAACTAGGTAAACGAGTTTACTATAGCTGTGAAATTATGATTCGAGCTTCTCTTTATTGCAAAAAGTTGAAAAATCAACTTCTATAAAATTTGAAGCCTAAAATCTTATCCGAAAAGGTTCAGAAGTTACCCAAACCCAACTTTTGGATTTTCATAGTTTCCTTGCTTTTTTAGCTTTTCAAAATAGTAGAATACAAGTATCTGTTATCTTGAAATTTCGATAAACACTCCAAACTAATTTTGAAAAGCTAGAATCTCAAAATCATCGTTAATATTTTCTCGATAACACCCACAGAGTCTTGATTCTCAAAATTTACTGTTGGCCGGACACACCACAGCAGCATACTGATGTGGTACTCTGGAGCTACTATGGAAGTGGGTCTCAATAACCTCTCTTGTTTTTTTTTAATCAATATTGATGGAACAGTAACAACCCATAATGCACCTAATGGTATCTTATGGAGTAACTACTTTTTCATATCTTTTCTCTTTAGCCACCAGCCATGTGAGCAAACCCTAAAAAGAAAGAAGTAAAGAAGCTAAAAGAAGAAAAAGGACTAAAAGAAGAAACCAAGAACATCAACTGTAGGACAGCCCCCATTGTCCCAAACTCGAAGAGTCTCATTCTATGTTTCCTATTTGTCTCCTTACATGTTGCCCACATCTGAAACTCATGTTTGGAAACATGTTACACCATGGTAAAATGTTGCTAACCCACATCAACTCTGCACTGCGAGTCTGCAAAAGTCTGGCATCTAGTGTGTATCGAACTCGTGACACGAATACTTTTGAATTTCAAACATGAATTAACAAGAAGAACGGGCATGTTCACTTCTATTGTATAGTTACTTTCGGTGGCTAAATTTCTACGAAACAGGCTTCTATTCCTAAAGGAAAGAGTAAATGGAGTCAAGAAGTAGAACATCTCAAGCGAGGTAACAGAGAACTGCGAAGGAATGAACCTGTTCCGGAAATTTCTACAGCATCTTTTTCGATGACTGCCTAGATGCTCAGTGTTAGTAGCGGTCCTTGTGTATCGTAGTAACAATCAAGATATGGTTGAACGAAAAACTCGGATTAACTAACATAATCGAGATTTGCTTAACCATATGCATATTTTACAGCATCAAAGCCAAGTCCATTGGTTTGCATCAGTTTTTTCTGCCATAAGGCACAGCATCGACACAAGGGTGGAACAAGACAAACTCAACCCTTGATTTGAAGAAGCAAACGAGGCATTACCTCCGAGCAGGAGATTCGCACTGGAATCATAAAATATTTTCCAGTCGTTACTGTGTTTATGAATCAGGATTCGGTGACATATGCCATCTAATTTATCTGAATATACGAATAAGATTTTTTTTTTTTTCGTCCAATGACCTTATTTATTTGCAAGTCTGATCAGAAAAAGAGGTAGCCTCAGTTCTACTAACGGGATAACCATTTTCCTTCAGCAAACAAGAAATCAGTAGGAAAGTTCCAGGCTGCAGAGACACATAGATTCATCATGGAGCTAGGGAAGAAGACTAGAAGCCCCTTCCTCCCAGACAAAGTGATTCAACAAAAGCTAGATTTCAAAACAAAAATACCATAATTTGTGATACGTGCCCTGAAGCTCGAATGGAAGCACAACCTTCGCCAGAACCATTGTGCAAAAGCTGTAGTTTGAATTGAACCTGCCAAGAGATGTTTGTATTCTTTAAATGTGGTTCTGTTGCACAATTAGTCCTTGAACGTTGTTACCTACATTTTCGTCGCTTAGGTACTAAAGAGTGTGAAAGAGAAATTGA
This sequence comes from Vaccinium darrowii, assembly GCA_020921065.1. Classification (NCBI taxonomy): domain Eukaryota; kingdom Viridiplantae; phylum Streptophyta; class Magnoliopsida; order Ericales; family Ericaceae; genus Vaccinium; species Vaccinium darrowii. The sequence goes on along the minus strand of CM037158.1, from coordinate 10,442,403 downwards.
AATGGGTGAAAACGAAAAAGCTAAGAGATTCAATCAGACATGAAGCTAAGCCCGACTACCCTTAGACACAAGAGTGCTGATTCAGCCATCAGGGAACAAAAAAACAGGTGCAAATTTTATGCGTGGTAGCTCAATGCAGAATTCTTCACACTAGGAGAAGAACGATGATGTTAGACTGATAGTTCAACACTAGGTTTGCTGATCGAAAAAATAACAAAAATTCTGAGGACTCTGCTTGAGCCTTTGAAGAAAATTATAAAACATGGAGTCTGTATATTTGTTTAAAGCGCAGGAATTATTATTTAGACTGGTGCCTCTCTTATGTCTTGCATACTCAAGGATGGAGCCAGGATGGCTAGTAGGGGCTGTCGTCACTGCTACAATTTGAAAAACCCTACTATTACATTTTAAAAATATATATATATATATATCATCAAATTATATAAGCCCGCCCTCCCTACGCAAAAAAATTTGCTCCGTCCCTGTACTTACGTGAAAAATTCAAAGGGCACACCGGTGAAAACGCCACCCGAAATCTAGAAAAAGGAAGGCAAAATGCCAACAAAAGAACCTGGATACCCTAAATCAAAACAACCACTCCATGCCAAAGACCCCTGAGAGACACCTACAATGGCAGAAAGGAAACAAGTCTAACCAAATCACCCCTGCTATAAATCCCAAAGGCAAAACAGCCACAGAACCCAAAAAACAAACATAGAAAAAACCAACACCCTCACACCAACAAGCAACCAAAAATAAAAAAATCCAAAGATAGAGAAGCGCTGTCATCCAAATCTTCATAATCCCAGGCACCATCCTCTAAATTATCAAGAACGGAAGCCTCCCTTTCGGCTAGAGCTGTTTCCTTCATTTCAACAAGTTTCTTTAATTTATAGTTTCTCTCCCTTTTATATTTAGCTCCCAAGTGAGCAAACGAATCCAAAGTTTCACTTGCTTGCTTAAATAAGATAGAATTTCTGTTACGAGTGCCACAAGAAGATAAAGAAGAAGAAGAAGTCTCCATAACGCTATTCTTCATATGTGAGCCTTGACCCCGTGCTAGTCAAGAAGTTTCTTCTTTCTAATCTTCCTCTTCGATCTACTCAACCTCCTTTCCATTTTTTGAATAGCCTCATTAATAGACTTCTTCTTAGTAGGCCCAAACTCCATGGATTTCGGCTGTTGGGCTCCACCAAAATCCAGCCCAGTAAAATCAGTTTCATTTCCCCCCAAAACCATCAAGTCCTTATTAGAAATTGTTAGCTGTTGCTCCTTTACATCCGGAGGTCAGGTACAGAACATGAAAAGTTTTGTTAGCCCAAAGGTTTTCTTAAAATACCTTATTGATTTTGATGATAACAAACATATTTTATTAAAGGAGAAAATTAATTAAATTGTGATATTTGATACTCACTTGAATAAATATTATTTTGTAGGATTTGGTTGAGGTACACAAAGAGAGATTCTACACCAAATCATTATCTCCAATAGTCAAGATTTTAATTGAAAAGAAAAAGATTAAGGATAAATCTTTTTCTTAGTCTTTGGAAATTCAAAGTTCATGGATCAAACGGCTAATCAAAATAAAGGGATTGATTGGCTTTTCCTCACAATTCAAATGGCTAATGTGCACAAGGAAAGAAAGCAAATTGAAAGGCATTCACTGCCTTAATTTGAAAGGCATTCAAATGGCTAATTGTCCAACGGCTATTGTTTAAAAAGGGAAGGATTTACTTGGTTCAATCAAGGCCATAAACTAATGGTTATTTCCAAAGGTGGAGACTTCTTCCAACGTTCATCTTATTGAAGATTAAAAGGGACCAATTGTTGAAGAAAAAGTCGGGCAGAAAATTGGAAAAGAAAGGATCATTATTTGAGCTTCAAAGTTGTTTGCTTTTTTGGGAGGAAAAATTAGTGCTTAATCTTTTGTTTATCACACTTTTGAGAGTGTTTGATTTGTGAGATTTCATTGTAAAAGGGAGTGTGACCCCTTGTGAGAGTTTATCTTTTTGTGAGTGATTTTGGAGAGAAAATCACTTGGTTAGGTGTGACTAGCACCGGAGTGAAAACTAGTTGGGTTAGGTGTGACTAACACCGGAGTCAAAAATAGTTGGAGCAATTGGGGATAAATTGCTCATTGTAAAGGTTTCTCTAGCACCCGCGAAGCTAGAAAGTGTTACTATTGGAGATAGTGCAGCAAATCCCAAGTTGGACACTTGGGGAGTGGACTAGGCCGTGAAGTTGCGGACCGAACCACGATAAATCTCTGTGTTTGATTCTCTCATCTCTATACTCTTTATTTGATGTTATTTATTATTATGCACGCTTGAATTGATTTAATTTTATTGTGTATTGCATTTAGTTAGATTATTTTATTCCGCATTATTTTTAGATACACAATTCACCCCCCTCTTGTGTTGCTATCTGGGCCAACAAGTTTCCCATAAATCCACCCAGAAAATGCATCCAACGGGTGAAATCCACCCATAAACAGTGTACCGGGTGGATTTCAACCATTGGATGCATTTTTTGGGTGGATTTATGCTAAACTTTTCATGTACCAAACACTTTCCCTTATGTCCGTTGAAGAGCCGCTTGCGGAATTTTTACTCTTAAGAGTTGCTCTTTGTCCAGTTTTCGATTGAGTTGACAATTCTATATTGGCCTCATAGAAGGGACATTATCAGGAACCCAAAACGAGCTAGAAACTTGCTTTGCAACAATGAGAACAGATCAAACATTGAATTTGAAACAATGGAATCTCCATCATCTGATCTGTGGTGTTTTATGTAGCACTCAAAACCTTAAGCAACGAAAAGGGAACCGAAGAGAGAAATCTCTGCACTTGAGAAAGAAATAGAAATCAAGATTCTTATTATGAGAAGACCACAATAAGCTACATTGCTTTATCAGAGAATCAAAAAACAGCTTATCGATTTGCCATAGTTGGTGAAATAGAATGCCAATCACAAATCAAATTAAAATCTCATAACAGTTAATGAATAGGTCGTAAGTTTTACATAAGTGAAGTTGGATTTCATGTTTTAACTTCACATCATTTGAAATATATCTGCAGGAAATAGTAGACATAGCTCAGTAATATGCAAAAGAGAGCTCAAATATATCAATGAAGAGAATTTCGCGAACCACACAAGTATGCCAGAATCACTTACTCAGTCTACCGCTAGACAGGAAAAGACTAAAGCTAACCATATATCAATCCAGCGGTTGAACAGCTACAATTTGCTTCTAGCTACCTGGAGAATGACACTAAATAGGGAGGAATCAAATCCACAAAATACAATTTTTTTTATTTTTTTCAAGCGATGGGCATTCTGGCTGCGGCTTGTGGTTTGTTTTCTGGGTGATGAAGGCTGTGAGTGGCTTTCTGGCTTTCGGCGTCTTTCCAGGAGGTGTGGTTCAGCTGGTGCTCTGTTCCGGAGGTGCAGCGCCTGGTTTGGCGACGTTGTTGGGCGGCAATGTTGTGCCCCAAGGATCCAGCCAAACACCAAACAAAGAACACACGCACACCAAACACAAATATTTTACGTGGTTCCCCAAAATCGGGTACGTCCACGGAGGAATCGAACAATCACACTATTTGGAAAGCTTTACAAGGGTACTCTCTCAGCTCCCTACACTCTTTCTCAGTGATTTACATTGTAACCTCACAAGTCTCTCAACTGGAGAACCAAGACTCCCTCTCGGGGAGCTCCTAAACTACCCTCTCTGGTAGCATACAAGACCACACTGTGGTACAAAATACAAAGGCAGAGAGCTAATCATATAGCCAAATGGCCTGTGGAAGACAGGTCATGCATGATGTCAAATACTCCAATCATGGAGTATGGTGCTCCACACATGTTCCCACTCACAAAGTGGATGGGAGCCACCCCAATAATCCAACAGGCAATGCGCAGGTTTGGGATCTTAGGTTGTTTTAGGATTTCGGGTGTTGGGCTTTGGCCAATTGGTTGTTGAGAGCTTTGGCCCGTTAGGTGTTTCTATTGGGTTGGCTTCTTGCTACCATTTGAGTTGGTTCTCCGGTGGTGGTTTCGCCAGTGTGCCCTTGAGGCTTGAGGCTTTGATCTTTTCAAGATCATAAAATTTCTTTTGCCAATAAAAAAAAAAGTATGTTAGTAGTAGTTAGTTTACCATGCGGACCAACCTCCTATCCATAAGAGTCGAATCTAAGACCCCACACTCCAAAGGAGCGCCGCACAACCATAAGGCCAAACCTGAAGCTTCCACAAAGTTACAATTTGACAGACCCATTTTTGCACAAATGAGAGACATGACAATGATTATGTCTATTCCTGATAATGCAATGTCCATCAACTCCATGCAGACATGAGCACGTAGTTATTTTCGGTACACGACTGCTTCCTGTGGGGAAACTTCGTCACATCATGATCCATCAGAATGCTAGAATGCAACCACAAGCAGACATACACTATTCTTGTACATGTCCGAGAAGGAATGGACAATCAAGACTATAGCAGTAGTTGATCGATTACAAGTTACAAGATTCTCTTCCACATTTGCACAATTAGAAAATGATCGATCACCTTGTTCACCATGCGCAGTAGTATACCATTCATTCAAGGAGACCTCAAAGCTCGCGTTCTACAAGGAACTTTTTCAACTATTTACCTTCTAAGCGAAGCCGGAAGCAAAGAAATGGGCGAATTATCTATCCAAGGGCAGAGCCACAGCCGGGCTGTGGTGGGCTCAGCCCAGGTGACATCCCCAAAAATTGAAAAATCTATAGGTAAAATATTAGCCCAAATGTTTTTAGCCCAACACATATTTATTCGTAGCCAAACCCAACAATTGCTCCTACCAAACATAGCCCAACCCAAAAGACCCAAATCAACCCAAATCGATAAGTGTTTGATCCAAACAGTTTTTCAAAAAACTTGACAGAAACCGGTGTTCTCAGAATGGTTGGATAAAGCACTTACCGATATTTGAATAAGTTGAAATTTTACTGGTATCCTTAAAAATATGTTTTAAACAGGTTAAATGGTTTGAATTATTAGCGTGCGGCTCCGAATTAAATTGTGTTTTTTTTATGTGTCCTTAGAACCGGCCCCTATATATACATACCCAACGGATCCAGTCCACACCCTTATGGTCCACTCCCGTCCACACCTTTCAGTTCCCGGCCAAATTTTCATGATAGAAACCATACAATGTGTTTAAAATGTGTTTTTAAGGGTCCCCGCGAGGAATCACAATAGAAAAAATGATATCCGAGCAGTTTTTACAAAACTGCGATATGTATAGTTTTATAAAAAACTGCTCGGATCAAGTCCTTCCGAGTTTTTTTTTTTTGTGATTCCCTGCGGGCACCCTTAAAAATACCCTTTAAACGCATCGACGGTTCGAATCATGAAAAATTGGCCCAGAAATGAGAGGTCCAGATGGGTCTGGATATATATATATATATATATATATATATATTATAGGTGAGCTCAGGCTAAATTAATGTCTTTGCTCCGCCCTTATATCTATCTGTACGCATTCGTTCTGTGTTGACTAGGTCAAAGGCTTGCATAAAGCACTAAAACCGCTATTCCTATTTTACGAGTACTTAGACTGTTTCCCTAAAGTACAGGGGCGGACCTGGGGGGGTGCGGAGGGGGTGTTCGGCCCCTGCACTCCCCCCAATTTTCGACATATTTTCAATTTTTTCAGTGTATTTTTAGTACATTTTCAATTTTTCTGTATATTTTCTATGGAGTGGCCCCCCCGTAGCTACAATCCTACGTCCGCCACTGCTAAAGTATGCTACCCTCTAGACGCGACAGGCGATGCGAATGGCTAAAGTACTCAAAGAAACACCATTCTCCTGCTATTGTTGCACAAAAATAGACGTTAAGAGCATCTCCAAGCCTACCAGCTATTTTGATCTCATTGGATACGATGGCTAGTCAAACCTAATTTTGCCTTTGTGTACACCCAATAGTTACTTAGTAGAGAGAAAGGAAAGCTCTGGCTATTGCCTCCTTGATTTCTCTCCCTTTAATTGTTCTTCTAATTACCCTTTTGCTACTCACTTTATTTGGATAGATAACAAAAATAAAGAGGATGGTCGGAATTCATCGCCAAAAAATCAAATAGGCAAATTAGTGATTGTTCTCTTTTTTTTTAATTACTTTTTGCTGGGCAATATAAAAAGTAAGGTTGGAGATGCAGTAAGAAAGCAAAAAGAAAGTATAGAGTAAGGATGGAGATGCCTTATTTTCTCTCTCTCACGCACACTTAATATCAGATGCAAGCCAAGAGCAAGTCCAATTGTGCAAAAGCAGCAAAACTGACTTGGGCGCACGATTGGCAAAAAATGGTGCCCCAATGGCCCTCCATTTTTGCTTTGGCAGTTTATATTGTCATTTTTTTTTTTTCCCCAAAAATGACACCAATAATCGATTGGTCATTCGTGTCATATCACCAAACTTGTAAGCGTAAACAATCATACACACAATATAAGAATATATAACAATAAAGAAATCGATAACAGGATTTACATGCCGAGTACCTCCACCAAAGCGAGAGCGAGAATAAAGAGAGTTCTGCGTAAAAATTGCATTGCACCATTACACCAACCATGGCATTTTTATGTTTTTTTCCTTGCCAAAATTCACTATTCATTGCCCCCAAAAAATTGGCATGCAATGGCTCTTGTAATTTTGAGTTAATCATTAGAGTTGCTCTAAGTGGACCAAAGATGTGAAAAATTGGGGAAATCAAAAAAACTTTTGCAGAACAGAGGAAGAGGATGACATTTTCATATGTGGACAAGATCACAAAATTTAATACTATCTGACAGGCTTATCAATAGCAGTAGCCTACAACCATCCAATGTCACCTCGTTTGAAATTTTTTCTATATACTTATCTAATAATATGACTCCAGAATGAAAGAGATCAGGATGAGGTAGAGATAGACATGAACATAAAAATAGTAGTATATAATTCCATAAGTTATGGGATGACTTAAACAATTGGCAAAATGCTTAAAACAGCCGGATCGGCTATCTTTAAGATTTAAAAAACAAATTAAAATGTGTGAAAAATATATAAAAGTATGTGAAATAGCATTGGAAAATGTAAAAGGTGATTAGACTTTATGTTTTTCCTATCTTTTTTTTTCAGCTTATTGACAGCCCAGTAAGAGGACCATAAAATTGTATTGAATGTCGTTTAAAATCAAAATCAGTAGTATCGAATGGATTAGTTAATACAGTATAAAAATTATTTAAATGACTAGTACAGCAACAAGTTTGCATTACCCCCTACCTTTCCATGCGGAGATTGCGTGTTCGTGCTGTTTTTTTTTTTTTTTTTGGTCACTCTATATACATCAATACAGTTAGATGTTAGATGTTAATAAACCATAAGGATTGACCTCCTCTCAATAGGAGTCTAACCCAGAATCTCACCCCTATAGAAGAGGTTACACGACCAACTGGGCTAACTGTCTGGTCGTGCTGGGTTTTTTTGGGGGGGTTCAAATGGTAGGAGAGTAGTAGAGTACAAATATAAATTACATCAAATTGGAAACGCCCACGCGTAGGTGGGGAGATTTGAAACAAAGTCCATTAAGACCAACCCATCTAATTATAACCTCATAGATGTGGCTTATAAGCCAATCTGCTTATACCCTTTGCCTTTCAAGTGGGAGGTCTGGGATTCAAGTATATGGTGAGACATCGAACCTCATTTGGTTGTTTCACCCACTAACTAAATTCTCCACTAATTCCGTTGATGTGTATCAAAAACTAATAGCCCCATTAAGGGGAGAAATAGCCCAATAAATACAAGGAGAATAACGCCCACACACAAGTGGGAATATTCGAACTCTTGACCTCCTAGTGAGATGGAGAAGTCCTGACCAACTAAGTTAGCCCAAGTTAACTCTATAATTTCTTTTGGCCCAATTCAGTTTGTAGATAAAGGCAAAGAAAACTATGGGATATTTACCCAAACAAAAGAACAAAAATGCTATGGGAATGTTGAACTTTCCAGGTTTGCATGGACCAAGGGTGTTGGTGTGCGGCCTTGGTATGCGTATCAGTGTCAATGATCTCGGCAATCAACAGCTCAGATTTCACCTCGACAATAAACAACTCAGATCTATAAAGTGCCTAGATAAAATCCGAACCGTTGAAAACACGTCCAATGACCCTGATACCGCACACCAGGAAGTGCAGACCAACACCCCCTTCCAGTTTGCATTACCCCATAACTTTCCATGCGAAGATTGCGTGTTCATGCTTGTTGGGGGTAAGCCCTCTTCTATTTCTCTGGGTCCCGTTCGGTGCAGAGAAAAGTACAAGAATGTTGAACTTTCCTACATTTTTAATGCGTTTAGTTTCTAGGAAAGCATGGAACCCCTGCCTCTAACTTCCCCGCTAACCACCACATTTAGAAGGAATTTGTTTCTACGTCAGTTTTTCCATAATTAAATTACTGGTTTTTTAATCTAGCATTGCTTCATTTTGTATTGAAAAGTATCCTCATTGACCGATGAAACGGTGCAAGATCAGCATGTTGTGTTGTGTTTTTAACAGCTCAAAATTTTAGATATGGTGCCAAGTGTTATCATGAGAATTTTGTCGTGTCTGAGAAGGGAAAATGCTTTTGGCATTTCAAATTTTTATAACCGCACTCCACATTTTTTTTTACCACACTCTAATATTTGTCTTTCAGTCTTCATGTCATTTGTATTTTGAACACTAAAAGAAAATATTGGAATGTCGTAAATCAAAAAATGGAGTGCCAAATTCAACTACCGAAATCAATGAACATCAAGGATATTATAGTCAAACTCGTGAATATGCCAGAAGCGAGGCGGCTCCAAGTTCAACGGTGTAAAAAACATACCAAATTCACTTACTCCCTCCGTCCGGATTTATTGATCCGGTTTGCGGATTCTAACTTTTTTTCTATTACCTTTTGAGTTTGTTAATTTCCTATTTTAACTCCAATCCCTCCATTTAATACTCCCTCCTTTCTAATTTGATAATCCACTACGAAACTACGTGCAATTTTCAAACTAAAAAATAATATAGTTAGAAAAATTATTTTTTTATCAATATGGATCTTGTTTGATAGATCTCATTGAGAACTTTAATATGGTGCAAGAAAATTTCAAAAATGTAAACACATTATTTTAAAAAAATAGTTTTTGAGTTGTTATTTTAAATTCTAGAAAAGAGGCAAAAAAAAGCAAAATTTGCATACTTTATCCTTTGACTTCTGAAAATAGACAAACATTTTAGGACTTGAAAAAGTATGTTTATGGACTAACAAATCCGGACGGAGAGTATTTTGGTTCCATTCGAGTGGCTTAGTGCCAACAATACTAAAGAAAAACTGTTTGATATATTAAAAAACGTAAGAAAATTAAGGCATTTTTTGAATCGAAAGGGTTCGCTTGCACCGTCTCAAAGGGTAGTGCAGCCGCACCAATGCCAGAGAAAGTATACAGCAAAGCATACCTGATACAAGCGCCCAGGAGAAAAAGGGGAAAAGAAAAATGAGCAAAGCTAGTTTCAGGGAAACGGGGGGCGTGCTGTCCCTTCGGAGACAGCATGCCCCCGGATACTAGTTTTAGAACTTAATGGAGCGAAAAGCCAAATCGCTTTTAGAAGCTTGAGAAACACAAAGAAAAAGCGAATCAAATCTCACTTTTTCGTACATTGAGTGATTTTACTGGGGGGGAAGTTTCCTGACAAGTGGGAAGAAGGGTAATCCCCAATCCTCCACATCTTTTGTATAGTACAATTGAGAAGAAATATTCATGCGAATATTCGTAAGTTTCCCTCTTTGAGCTTAATCGGTTCCTACAATACTGGGTACGTGACTGGAACCTGCTCAGAAGTTTCCCACATCAACCCATATAAGTCTATCTTTTCTAATACCGAAAGGGAGAGCAATATTTGGCGTCTATCTTCTTCTATTTTCCAACAATTCATTTGGATTGAGCTCATCTCATTTGATGATTTCTCATCTGGCTGTGTTTGGATGACCAAAATCTTGAGTAGGAATAGGAATATGATTACTGGGAATTTTCTTGGGTGGGAATACGAATTTGATACATAGAGTAATTTAATTTCGATGTTTGGATTAATTCAGTAATCTTACGTGGAAACAATTATTTTAGAATGTTATTAAAGTCAATGTTTCATTTTCTTATTTAATGAGCCTGGAATTTGAGATTCTCATGGGGTAAGGGAGGAATCAGATTCCTACTCAATTTGGGAATGTGATTCCTGGTTGAATGTGTCGAATCATATTCCTATTCCTGAGTACTGTTCCAAACGTCGGAATCAAAAAAGCATGGAATCACATTCTTGTTACTATCTGTTCCATAACATTGGAATCATGAAAACAAGGTATCACATTCACATTCCCCCTCAAAATTGCTGCCATCCAAACTGAGCCTACGACTAATGATAGCCACAATGATTTCGTGGAACAATCCAAAGTGTTCGTTTTTTAGGTTTCCGATACGTTTATTTTCCATGCAAAAAAATAAGTCAATTAGATATCGACCAAAGTTTTTTGAATTACTTTTTCTTGAAGAGAAATGAACGGTAAGAGTTTGTGGTCCATTCTCTTGTAACTAGGATTCATGTTTACTCTATCAAAGTTTCCCAAAAATAGAGTTCACTTCACTTTAGGCTTGTCGCTAAAAATACCGCCTTCCATTGTGGGACATTCTAATAGATGAGCACAAAACTATGGGTCCCGATCGCACGTAGATTAGCATGTCGAGTTTACTTTAGAGTCTTATACAAATGATCTAAGTTATTCATTAATATTAAATTAATTTTTCAAGCGGCCAATGTTAAACTAAGCTAAATCAGATAAATGTAAGCGCTTCATCCAACCTATCAACTTTTCATTACGAATTTATGACTAAATTCTAGATGATTTTTTAAGAAAAGTATATCAATTTGATCAACTACTTACAGTTATTCTTTTAATTTTTCAGAAGGCAACTCAAATATTATTTTCATAGTAATGAACTCCACAGATCGGATCCCGAAACGAACTCCACACTCCGATCTGTGCACCGTAGATGCCCATAGAATATTGGAACAAAGATGGCCTAGATAGGTTGAGTGCAGGTGGATGATGGTTATGAAACAAGTAAACAACCCTTTTAAACCTTTTTTAATCTTTAACCAAAAGGTTTTTCTCAATAGTTCCTTTTTAAGGTTAGCGATAGATCTGATCGTCTAATCAAATGATTAAAATAAGATCTCGCAGTCCAACAAGCAAGTTTGGTCAAACAATTGTTTAAGCGCGAATGCTACTGGTTACCGATAAAAATGCACCGATAGGTGCACACATTGCAGCGAGGGGCCTATTTCAGTGTCCCACACAAATGATCAAAATCATTCGTTAATTTGAAAATAATTTTTTCAATGACTTGAGAAAAATCAGCTTAATCAAATAATTGTTAGTGCTTGATCCAATTTACTAATTTTTCATTTATAATCTTTGCACCTTAATTCTAAATAGAAAAAAATGGTAGATTTAATCAAGCACTTACAGTTATCCAATTAAGCTTATTTTTTTGTAGAGATATTCAGAAAATATAGTTTAAAAAAACAATAAACAAAAACACTAAAAAAGGCATCGTTATCAAAACCCATCCATTCGCTCGCAAGGGTGGAAGGATAAACCATGATCTGCATCCAACTGTAACTCGTTCTCACCGCAATCGCCACCGAAAGGCACCTTTGCCGATGGATAACCAGAAAACCGTCGCTTACATAGATCGGATCCATGAACGAAAACCCAAATCCCCAAATCTTAATGCCATTCCAAGAAAAAACACCCTATTGCTCCTTTGGCAAAAAAACCAAAAACGGATTATTGGTTTTTTCATTTTGTCCTTATTCAATTTTTTATTATAATTGTTAGTTTTGCGTCAATATTTTGTGGTTTCTGAATTCCTCTTGACGAAACGAATCAAACAAGTATAAATTTATAGGCAAACCAAATATTTTTTAATAAAGCCAAAATTAATCTAATAATCTAAGTATTTCAGATTTATTCAAAAAAATATTTGGTTTGACAATAAATTTATATTTGTTAGATTCGTCTCGTCGAGAAAAATTCAGAAACCACAAAATCTTGACGCAAAATTAACAAATACAAAACAAATTTGAATAAGGACAAAATGAAAAAACCAATAATCTATTTTTGATTTTTTTTTTTTTTCCAAAGGAGAATATTTAAATCAAAGAAGTTTGGGCCAAAAATGGCACGTATCCATAAAAGTTCTGCAATTCATTCTTATCGCATAAGATAGAGATAGTCAGATAGACGTTGCTGAAAAGCATGCACATGTGACCTCAAGACCCATTGACGTCCATCGGCAAACCCGCAAAGTTAATCCGTACAGAAACAGTTTAGTGGGCCCACATTGGCTTCTCGACGATCCCCACCGCTATTTCTTTTCTTTTTTATTAAATCTGCCACCGCTATTTCTTAAACTCAGCGAAATATTTTTATTTTGTCGGTTAAACTTTTGAATTTAATCTATTTCATCCCTAACTTATTAAAACAGTTGCAATCAAGTCCAATCCATGAAATTTATTCTTAAAATAAATGGGTTTCCGTCAACTATGAGCTTGTACCATAAAAAAAAAAATTTTGATTGATTACCCATTTTCCTATGAGATGCAAGTACTTTATATTTTCAAAAATTAAAAATAGGGTACCTGGAGCACCGTGAATTACGGCTCCTGAGCTATCAACTGAATTTTTTTTCCTATTTTTTTTTTTTTATCCAAATTGACGAGGGATTGTGACTTTTTCTCCGTAACCGGCCTGGGAAAAGTCGTTTTTTTGCCATTTCTTTGATAGTACAGGCACACATGTAACGCAAACCCATTTATTTTCAAAACAAACCGAATGTATTGAACTTGATTGTAACATATCAAGTTTTAGAGAAAACTTTGGGTGCCGGTTTACGTATGGTCACGTGGTGTTCGATTACGCATCTTCGCTGTTCAAAAGTGTTTTAGAAGGCTCAGATTACTAATACTAGTAAAAGAGGAAAGAAAGTGGGGAGGAATTGGAGTCTGTAGCGAGGGGACTTACTACAGGGGTGTAGTGGTCTCATTCGGCCGTCCATCTTTGCACCAACTACTTAGATTTAATTCAAACTTCAAATGATCCGAACCGTCCATTCTTTGGATTAAAATCCAAACGTTCATTACCGAGATGGACAGTTTGATGAACTCACTACACCTATTTAGGAAGCCCCTCACTACAGGACCCTCGGTTCAGAAAGAAAAGTAATATGGGCCTTTGAAAATAATTTTGGACAGTTTTGAACGACTAAGATGCATGATCAGAAATTACGTTACAATAACCAACCGGCACCCAAGTTTTTCTCTTACAGTACTTTACTAGTTTAGGGATGATTTTCATAAAGTTAATGGAAGGATATATATGAACCTTCTTAAATACAACAGTAAAGTCAAGGGAATAAAAGTAGAAATAACCCCACCGCATCCCCGCCCTCTCTCTCTCTCTCTCTCTCTCTCTCTCTCTAACTTCAAGAAGACAGTTGCAGTAGTGGTGGCGTGGAGCGTGATAATGCCGCTGCATCGAATCCGCCAAAACCCTTCTTCCATACGCCTACTTTCCCACTGACAAGTCTCCCAAATCTAACGATAACTCCATTCTCTCTCTGCTTCTTCTGTTCCCTCTCGTCGGTTTTCCTATAAATATACCCACATTGGACTTCTTTCCAATGGGCGCACAATCCTCTGGTTCAAACCATTCAAGTTTATCTCTCTAGGGTTTTGTGATTCATGGAGGCTAACAATGGCTCAGCAAGTCATACGAGGGTCAAGAAATTGAAATGTTCGGTGATGAACTACGATTGGGGTCGGGTAGGAGCCGAATCGGGTGTGGCAAGGCTTTTCTCGCTGAATTCAGGGGTGGACGTTGAGGAAGGAAAGCCGTATGCCGAGTTTTGGATGGGGGCTCACGAGTCTGGACCGTCGTTTGTTGTTGAGGATTGCGTGAATAATAATGATAATGGAGTGGTGATTGGTGCGGAGGAGATTGGTGGTGGGGGTTTGAGTTTGAAGTCGTGGATTGCGAAAAACCCTAGTGTGCTTGGGGATAAGGTTGTTCATAAATGGGGCGCTAATCTTCCTTTCTTATTCAAGGTATTTTTTTCTCTTGTGTTTTTTTCACAACTGCTCAATTTCCCAATTTCCATGTTTGATTGACCGGATCAACTATCAAATCGCACTGCCCGGCTTCATTGACTTGTCAATAAATTAGTGCTAGTGAAGAAGATTACAGTGAAGTGAAGTAAAGAATACGAAAAGTATATTTCTTTATGCATTCATTTGATATGAGAAACTTAAAGAGAGTTGTAATGTAGTAGTTTAAATATGCACAAACAAGATTCTTGTAAAATCTTTTACTTTTTGCACGACAAGTTTTGGAGAAAAGCTAATCCTGGTTGGAAAGTTGGGGGAGTTAGAGACGTGAGTCCCACAACTTTCATACTAATTAAAAATGTAGAAAAGTTAAACAAATTTTTAACTTCCTTTCCTTTCCCTGCGATTGAACGTGACTTAATGTGAGGAAATTAGTAATATCACGTCTCAAAGGATTGTCTATCCATGCTTGATAACAGGCTAATTATACAATCCCATCGGACAAAATATTGAGGAAATAAGTATTTTTACATCTAAATGTAATGTCTTTTCTTTTGTGGGATTAATTGTTCAGTGAAAATGTGATCACTCTATGAAATGCTGCATCAACTGGAGGAAATAACTCCTCCTGGTCGTAATTCATAAATTTAAAGACAAGTAATCCCACTGGACTAATAGTGAGGTGATTAGTTATACCTCGTGTTCGAACTTCAAAGTGTAGGATTTGAATATGAGATTTGTAGGATTGGTTGTCCAACGAGCACGAATATGGAATTTCTAGTAGTTTTTGTGGTAAAAATGGCAGTGATGACTTTACTTTGATATCCACTCTGTCTAATCCAACCAATGAAATCATTCTAATATGAATTTTATTGGGCTTTTTGTCGAGAACCTCATTCTTTGTATATCAATTTGGGTTGGCAATCATCTTGCTAGATTGTAACAGAGGTTTGATTAATTGGGTTGTGTTAGGTACTTTCAGTTGCAAAGGCGTTGTCGATACAGGCCCACCCTGATAAGGAATTGGCTGGGACCCTGCATAAGCTGCGGCCTAATGTCTTCAAAGATGACAACCACAAGCCTGAGATGGCCTTGGCACTGACAAATTTCGAGGCCCTTTGTGGGTTTATCAGCCTTGAGGTAACATACTAATCTTCGTTCGTGGGATAACTGAATTGTTTTTTATTTTCTTGAGATTGATGACTGTATTGCACTAACCGCTTTTGAGGCCCTGTGGATTATTGATAAATCCTGGTTATTGCTTTCGAAAAATTCAAATTATTTGTTAGAGTGCTTGATGATTGGGTTCTGAGGAATCTGAAGTACTTTTCTCAGAAGTTGTTGGGTATAAGGATATGAGAACCAGGGACTGGTGGATCGATGTAATATCTTGGTGGGTGTTATATAGTTTTGTGACTAAACCTTTTCTTCAAAATATTCATGGTATTACAAATTCTTCACACTGAATGCTTGATTCTTTATCTCTACGTCTATTGTGACTTGTGTTACATGGACTTGAATATGCAAAGCTGAAAATTTGTACTGCCTTATGTGTCAGATTTGCCTAGGCTTTGAATATTAGGACACAGTCACAAGTTAAGATTATCATGGTGACATTTTTTTCTTCATTCATTTAGTAACTGACATTTCTATGTGCAATTGCTTGATAGAAATGGGAACTTGTTGCACGTATCCTTGTAACGACTAAATCACAGAACAAAGTCCAGCGGGGCCTATAAAAGTGAAGTTATGCTTTATTCCTTTTCTAGACTCTCCTCTCTGGATTTTCTTCTAGACTCTCCTCTCTGGATTTTCAGGGGGGGGGGGGGGAACTCCTCTCTGGAAACTGTATGACAACATACTTTTCGGGTACATCTTGTGCCCACTTTTGTATTCATGTCTATGTCGTGACTTGTGAGGTCCCATGCAAATGCTCAGGCGTGCAGGTTCAGTTGTGAAATATTTGATGCGCTTCTGTACTTTTACTGTCTGGGTTATGCTGAAAATATTCTTATTTGGATTGTGGCGTAGGCTGTAGAGACGTATCCCTGCCTATCATGTCTTATGTCCTACCTTCTCCAGTGAATAGTTGCTTGATATCCAGTATCTGTATGTAGAAATTTTATGTGCTCTATGTTCGGGTGTGTCCTTGCGAATTCCTTGTGCAACGCGGACACCCTGGTATTTTCACTGAGATTTCCTTGCTGTTGTTTCAGGAACTTAAGACTGTTGTTCAAAATGTTCCTGAGGTTGCGGATGTGGTTGGCAGTTTGTATGCTAACCGAGTGTTAGACATCAATAATCAAGATGGGGAGGAGAAAGTAAAAGCAGTTTTTAAGTCAATATTCACCCAGCTCATGTCAGCTAGCAAGGATGTTATTTCCAAAGCGGTATCAAAATTGAAAAGTCGGCTCCAGATGGCGAGTCAGGTAGATGGGAACCCTGTTCTTTAATTGTGTCCGTACACTTTCATGGCAAGTTTATATTGGAACACTTGCTAATGCTATCTCTGAGATGATTTGAGTATGTCCTTTGAAATAAGATCCCTTTGTGTATTCCCTGCGGCATACAAGTACCCAACATGATGTAAACACTTACAAGAATTTTGACCGGTGGGTCTTGAGCCTTTTCATTTGAACTTGGGCCATTGACAAAAATTGAAGATTTACCTTAGTTAAATTGAGACCGCGAAGCTGTTTGAAACCCTTTTGTACGAAATCCAGTTGGTCTTCGATATAGGAAAGGCGCATCTAAATTTTGATCTCTCTCTCTCTCTCTCTCTCTCTCTCTCTCTGACATTGAATTGTGAGGATGCAACACATTACTGGGTCTCTAAATTATTCACTTTGAGACTAATGGAAGGGCTTGCTTTCTGTTTTCTATTCTTTGGAAGTACAACATTTTAAGCTGTCACTTTTGCAGAAAAATATGTTTCCCATGTTATCCTAATTGTGATTTTGTATACCGACGTTTCTTCTTCATTTTGCATCAGGTGAGGCAGTTGACAGATAAGGAACAGCTAATACTGCGGCTAGAAAAACAGTATCCAGTCGATATTGGTGTCCTAGCCGCTTTCCTCTTCAACTACGTGAAGCTTAATCCGGGTGAAGCATTGTATTTAGGGGCGAATGAGCTTCATGCCTACTTACATGGCGAGTGTATCGAATGCATGGCAACTTCAGACAATGTTGTGCGTGCTGGCCTGACTCCTAAGGAACGGGATGTCCAGATTCTTTGTTCTATGCTTACATACAAACAGGTGAGATGCAAATACTCATTCATCTTTTCTTTTATTTGACAATTGAGGAATTCCTACAAATTGGTGCCCATGAGGAGTCCTAGTTCATAAACCCTGCAATAACACAGTATAGAATAACAATTTGCCAGAACTAGCTGTCTTGTCTTGCATTATTACCTGTACGCATGGCAACCTCTATTGTTAATAAATCTCACAAGGGTGCAAAAACATAAAGGAGGACAATCTACATCCAAGATTGGTACTTGACAGTTTTATGTTTGGATTAAGCAATTTAAAACTGGTTTGCTTTGGATTTTGGTAGGACTGCTAATCTCTCTCTCTCTCTCTCTCTCTCTCTCTCTCTCTCTCAACTAGTTACTCATTTTTGTGTGGTGTATTTTGGAGGCTTTTATACAGGCGTACAGATTTTTCATACTAGGGAAGGGTCCGGATTCAACATTTGTGTTTATCATCAAAACATGTACTTCTACGCTGCAAATTCTCACAACTTCTTGTATATAGTTCTGTCTATGATAGGTTCGTTCTTTTTTATTCTTCTAAAACAATGGGTTTTTTCTTTAAGTGGGAAATCGATCATGAGAGTTTCGAGGGTCCTTGAGAGATCTAATTTCAAAAACAATTTTCTGGCTTCGCTTCTTCTTCTAGTGATATTAGCGCCTGTGTAATCTACAAACTACTCTAGCAAATTTCCCTATTCTCGAGGTGTAAGCAGACTGTAGTGGACAACTGTTTGGACAATCAGGTTGTTAGCAGTTATATTAGGTCTCAAACCAGGCATGGTGCCTTACCTCATATATTGAAGGAAATCTATCTCTTCGTGCATTCTGTTGCTTTCTTCGATCGATGATGCAGTTTTATGCTATTTATGTTTCATTTCCACCGGTCTGAATTATATGTGCCAGTGTCTCAGTTTCATCCCATCTTGGTTTCTATTGCAGGGTTTTCCTGAAATTCTCCAAGGAGTTCCTTTAAATCCATATACTAGAAGGTACCTCCCTCCTTTCGACGAATTTGAAGTTGATCGCTGCATTCTCCCCCAGGGGGCATCCACTGTTTTTCCAGCAGCCCCTGGTGCCTCTATTTTTGTGGTCATGGAGGGAGAGGGAACGATGCACGTGACGTCCTACGAAGATTTAGTTAGGGAAGGTGATGTTCTCTTTGCACCTGCGGATACCGATATTAAGTTGACAACCTCATCTGAATTACATCTCTATAGAGCTGGAGTGAACAGCAGGTTTTTTGAAGCCTCTTGAAAGGGAGGGGACACAGCACAAAAGCCTTTTCGACATTGTGCTGTTATATATTTGTACTTTATGTAATATTATTGTTTTGCATGTATAAGAATGAATAATGATCTATAGGAAAGAATTGTAGAAATAGTGAGATAAGAAGAAATAAGATTCCTTTAATTTTGTTAATTACTGCAAATTTTGTTCCTCCATACATGATACAAAGATACTAGTTACTTTTGAAATGATACTAACTCCTATTTATTTATTATCTGTCATGCTAACTGTTTTGTGGATACAAGTTATTTAATGTTCCAAACTCTGCTTTTTTTTTTTTTTTTGGACCGCGAGAATTATTTGTTTAGCTATGATTATTTACGCCATAAACCGACATAGCGTATTTTAATTCTTAACCCAAATCCCAACTCAACCCTTGAGTAGAAGTATAAACTTCATGAATTCATGGGAATTGAATCTACGACTCCATTGCACATTTGCACCTTTTTCCCTTGGAGGAGGGTTGAATCTGCTGACCGGCCTAGTTTTGAGTCGTTTGACAAGTCGACAAAAGTTGAAAAATATTCGTATAAAAGATCAAAAAGTCAATCTATAAGGCCGAAGATATAATATAAAAATTATACTTTAGTCTAGTAAAAATTACTGCCTCCGTCCTAAAATTACGAGGAAAAAGATAAAAAAAAATCAGTCTATAAGGCCGGACAATGTAATATAAAAATTATACTTCAGTCTAATGAAAATTACAGTGTCCGTCCGAAAATTATGAGGAAAAAGATCAAAAAAGTCGATCTATATTCTATAAGGCCCGACAAAATAATATAAAAATTATACTTTTGACCTAGTAAAAATTACAGCTTCCGTCCTAAAATTTTGGTCCGTCTTTTCATTTTTTGAAGTCAAGAAATACTTATCTTTTGGTCCGTCTTTTCATTTTTTGAAGTCAAGAAATACTTATCCACTTCGACTAATCTATGAGAAAAAATTGATCCATTTTCATTTTTGCCCTTTCTTCTATATTCAAATTTCAACTACAAAAATCGCAGGTGAAGCACATTTTAAGTTTAAAAAAATGCATCATTGTATTTCAAAAACAAGGGTAATTTTGGAAAGTCATATATTATTAAGAATAATGATGAAAAGTCACCAATAAGTTAAGGCCAAAGGGGCATAAATACTTTGCATGAAACTAAAACAACCGAACAGACAGAATAACATGGCATCCCATGAATAATAAACCTCAAAAGACTGGAAAGAGAACAAAAATCTCACAGAAGCATTAGGCGTTCAACAATCAAAATGGAATCATACGAGTCCTAAAACACAGAAATGAAAGTAGAATTAACTTTAATCTCCGGTTCGTGCACGAAAAGATCCTCTATCCTAATCTCCGCAAGAAAATCTCAATTACTTCCAACAAAATGGAATCATACGAGTCTTAAAACACAGAACAGGGAAAATTTCATGTAACAGAAGCTATTAAGCCTCGGTAATCGGATATTCAAAGACAACATCCTTGCCGGAAAGCTTCCGGTAAACTCCAGAGAATGTCTCAAGCTTGTATTCGGTGTCATTGCGTGCCTTAGGATCCAAGTATATCTGTCACCAAGAAAACAAACGGTTGCATTAGGACTATCAAAAACAAAGGGGAATAGTTATAGCATGGATATATCATGTGGAAATGTCGCAAGAAAATGTCAGCAGAAGGATCATAATGATGCTCGCAGCTACCTTGATTATTTTTGACCCGTCAATTCGGTATCTGATACGCTTTCCAACAATTTCAGCAGGATACACAACATCCTCCAGCATGCCTTCATGGACAGATGTAAGAGTGCGGGAACGGGGCCTTTGTGCGGCAGAACCTTTCTTCGGTGGTCGCATTATTCTTCGGGTGGCAATGAGAACAACATCCTGAAAACAGTCGGTCCCAACTCCAAAATTAGATAGTTACGCATAAATTGTAATACACAGGAATCAAACCAGCTTTGAAAAAATATTCTTCTAATAGAAGACATCACGTACCATGTTTCAGGAATGAATATCAATGTAATTTAAAATAGGGAAAACAGGCACTTGAAAATAAAACTAAAAACCTAATCCAGCATCAAGGACATTTCTCTCTACATCTACACTCCTTTCCTCTGAAGCCTCGCAAACGCAAATTGCACAGATGGAAAACCTACCATGTACAAGTTTCTCACTAAATAGGCAAAAAATTTGATGAATAATTTCTTAAATTCCCCCATCAATAAAAAGAACTCTGAGAGTTATAATTAAGAAATGATGTTCCCACTACTGCGAGTACATAGTTTATTGGTCAAACCTAAAGCAAAACAAAATACGAAACAAGAAATTATGCGGTCAAAACAAAGCAACCTTAACTTTTAGAATTAAGAAATGATGTTCCCATGTGATGAAAGAAAGATACTGTACATATTTTAGATTAGCACAGCAGATTTTTATCCCTTCACTATTCTAATAAGATCATATGCCAATGCAGAAACCGAGTCTTACCTTCCCGCTGAACTTTTTCTCAAGCTCTCTGACTAGCCTCAGATGAATCTTCCGGAAAGCTTTTCTCAATCTATAGGGAACATGAATCACAACAGCTTTGCGATTCGCAGCTACATCAACTTGACTGCAAAGAGAGAATAAATTGTCATTGTACAATGCCCCATATGGCCATATGATTAGTAGGTTAAGCATAGAAGCAAAGAATAAACCCTTACAGTGCTGAATTAATGTAGAGGTCTTTCAGATCACTTTTAAGCTCTTGGTTGGTATTTTCCAAATCAAATATTGCCTGCAAAGCGATGAAGGCGTCATATGCTCTTTCACTTTTAAGTGAGTGGTAAATTTACTCTCAACACTTGACAGAAATACTTACCTGTGCAACTGTCTCCTCAAATTCAGTTGGTTCAGCATCCTTATCCTTGTGGATCTTCTTCCTTGAAGTGTACATCTTAACAAATCCGGTACCGACAATAAAGAAATAGGTCAGAGATACCTTTATAACAGAAGATTAGAATAACAAATCAACCGCAGAACAAGACACTTGAGAAAGTAAGCATGCGTATACAATTGAATTCTAACTAATTGGAAACAATGATATAGTATTCACATGTTTACAGTAATATTTAAAGATTAAATACCGATATTCATCTGTATCGGATTAAAAATAAAAACCAACCCTTACACGAGTAATAATTAACACTCTATACAGGAATATGCTACAGGTTTCTAGTCGCATCAAGCCAATCTATCATTACTCATTACTCTAAGAAGCAGCAGAGAGAGGATATCGATTACTTATATCAGAGAATGCATCACAGAAGTTTCTTTGTAAATCAAGCATTTCGAGTTTCAACCACTGAACTAAGATGTCCGTGAGGTGCCTTAGCTGGAGTTTTATGTCTCTTTCCGAGTTCGTGCCAGAATTGAAACTGAATTTAGTGTACACTTTGGCCCAGCTACTTTTGTACCTAGCTGTGACTATCCCACCATTATCGCATTAGATTCCTCTTACACAATGGCATTTTGGCACAATCGCGCATTGAATTTACAGAGTCAAATCGGGGGGGGGGGGGGGGGGGGGGGGGGGGGGGGGGGGGTGTTTGGGAAGTGCTATTTATTTGCTTTAAGTGTTGACACATAGCCACCCATTTCCCATCTACTGAATGCGGTGTAAAAATCACACAAAAAAAAAACAAACAAATCACGAATGACAAATCTGTAATACTCTGTGGCCCCTAAATAGGATATAAAACAAGGGAATGAACCTCGGAATGACCTTATTTCTATGTGAGACCAAATGAGAATAAATATACAGCAATGAAAAAATAATAATCCAGTACAATAGTTCGCCAGTAACTCGGGGCCGGCATAAAGTTTCTTAGTCACAATGTAATTTGGAAGGAAAAGTTAAAATTACTTCTCATAACATTATACTACAAAAGCAACAAAAGACCCAAATTTTACCATCTGCATTGCTAACAAAATAAATTTAACAGTAATCTAGTACCAATCAACAAATACTTGTAGGAAAACAGCAGAGATCAAAAAACGTACACAAATCCGACCATCACAAACTCACACACAAACCAGCAACATCATCATATTAATGCTCATTTCCCGCAGCATTAAAAAAGAATCCAACTCCAACCCACAATACAAAACCATTCCGCAATAAAAACCCAGAATTCAGCTTAAGTTGTGATTCATTTGACATCAACAGAATCAAAAAGAGCTTCACCCAGACATAGATAGATACATATACGTAAACCACGTCTACAATTACTAGCAAATAACTGATCGATTAGATATGTACCTTGAGAGGTGAAGAGAACTGAATCGATTTGTAGGAAACAGAAAAGCCCTAGAGCTTCGGCTTCACCTCCAGAGAGAGAGTGAGGTTTTTTGGGGAAAGGATTGTTAAAGAAAGGCTGAGAGAAGATGGTCGATGTTTTGCCCTAATTTTGGACGGTCAGGATTGAGCTTGATAAGGGTGTGTCGATGGGCTGAAAATGGACCATCGTGTGGTGCGGCCCAATAGGTATCCAGGGCCATATTAGAGTGTCCGATAACCCACTTGCGTGATGAATCCTTGGGAGGGATCGTCCGGTGCCCGCGCCCGAGCCTCTTCCTAATCGCACATTTTTGTAGAGATCATACACTTTTAGGGTTATTTTACACAAAATTCTACAATAATTTTTAGGACTTTTTTAGGAAGCAAAATGTTTTTAAGTGTTCGGGCTAAATGCAAAGAGATTTTATGGTTTCCACGAAGCAAGTAAGTAGGCTTTTAATATACACATTATTAATTTTAGCTTTTAACATGAAGAGAACAATTTTTGTCCAAATAAGTTGTCTTCTACTCAGAGACATTTTTTGCAACATAATCAAAATCACCCTTAGTCTTGAACTCTAAATAGATGTGTGGTGGGGGAGATGTCTTGGGCACCACGTGATTGGTGTTAATTTTATTAAGGTACAAGACATATAAAATACTTATGGGCTCATGGCAATTATCTTGAGGAGGAAGAAGAATGTGATGAAATAGTTTTATGCTTTCGACGTTTGTGAGAAATAGCAATATGAATGTGATGTCATGCTTCTGAGTGGGAATCTGATCTACCACTTACCTCATGAGAAACTTACATTCCTGGCTCACTCATTAAAAGAATGAAATATTGACTTTAATGATTTTTCAAAATAATTGTTTCACGAATGAGATTACTGAATTAATCCAAATACCAATGAAATTGTTCCCATTGCTACTCAAGAAAATTCATATAAATTTAATTTCCATTAATCGTACTTTTATTTCAACTTAAAATTTGGGCCATCCAAACAAAGCCTAGGCTCAAGAAAAAACATGAATATAATTCTCTCTCTTTTCGTTTTGCTTTTCATAGCATTTTCTCTTTGTTTTTTATACTCCTCTAATAAAAAGTCAAATTTCAGAGACATCCCTATCGTTTGTGAACATAAAAAAGCTTTTTCCTGTTTTAACCATTGAAAAATATCCCTTAACCTATTTTTCAAGAAGCGAAATTGGATTCAAACCTCATTCGTGGATTAAAAAACTCACATGATTATTTTCCTTTACAAATAGCACGAAAACCTGCATTTTGTCAAAAAGTTAAAGTTTATCTCCTGAAATATGTGGGTCAATTGCCTTTGTGGAATGAATAAAAATTACCGGTGAGAAAAAAATTACTCCTAAATCAATCCAAGACTTAAGAGGTAAACTTGAAAATAACATATTTTCCCATATGGAGAAATTGCTCACATAAATGGAGATCTCATCTCTATTTTGGAGACTAAGGGCATCCTTATCAGGAGCACCAAAATTTTCACAAAATTTAACTTCAAAAACACATTTTACAAATTTAGCAAGTCACTTTCCAAAAACTCACAAAATCAGACTCTCTATCCAAACTTAACTATATTAAATTATTCCCCTCAAATATATTAAAAAAAAAAAACTCCCTCACAGCCATCACCACCCCCAACATTTCGGTACAAAAAGTGGGTAGTGGCCCACGTGTCTCACAGCCATCACCCCCCCCCCCCCCCCCCTTCCCGCATCCTCCTTTCTCTTCCGTTTCTGACAGAAAACGCCGAAAACAATTTTAAAAAATGGGTTTGGTGCGCGAACAGTACCGCACCAAATTTTGTGCAGTACTGTAACAAAGTTACAAGTTTTGTAAATTTGTAAAATATTTGTTAAGTATGATTTTGGAGGGTTTTGTTACATTTCACTCATCAAATTTAACTTTTTAACAAATTGTTAACTGAGATAAAGATGCCCTAATAAATCTCTAAAAACAATGCTGATGGGTCACTCCATATTTCTCTCACAAAGTATAAAAAATTAAAGAAAATATGAAAAAAATTAAAAAATCTCCCCCTTACATAGTTACATGGAGGTTTGGTATTTAAAAAAATGGAGATATAAAAATGGATTGGAAATGCTCTAGTGTGAGTACACAGGCACCGAGATTCAGATTTGATTGGACAAGGTTTAAATTCGAGTACATGTATCATCCTTATTTCGCGTAAAAGTACTCGTATTATAACCCACATATTGTGAGATTTTAGTTTCAAGCTCGATATAAATACTTTATTAATACAAAAGAATGCTCTGATGATAATATTTTAATACATTTTTTAATCTTTTACGATAGCCGATTGAGTTAATTTTAACATTTTTCAAATTATGACACTGGCATGTGTTATAGTAGAAAAATATTCCCCGAAGGAGGTGGCAACTGTAAGTATGTATGTGTACTAGTCTTTGCTTTTCGTGCCGACAAACAGTAAAGACAATAATTATTGACTGCGATTTGCAAGAAGTTGGGAATTCAATATGCCGAAATTTGGGGCAGGATCCATTGTCGTATTCTAGATTTGTAATCCTCATTTTTAATGGCTGCTTGGAGTACCCCAATATTGCACCCCAATTGCACACCTTGATGAGGTGGAGCTGACTGGGATTAAAATCTGCCCTACCAACTCCTTTAAGCCATTTCAAAAAAAATTTCAAAAAATGCCGGGAAATCCCAAATCCCCAAACCTTTAAACCCAATCTGCCAAACCTTTAAACCCAGTTTTTAATTCTAAAAAACCCAAATCAATTTGAAGGCTTCAAAGTTCAAACACCATTCACGATCATCACCAAACACCGTTTCCCTTGCCGCCGTTTCCTTGCCGCCAACAAATGTGT